>OZ007588.1:172335403-173586028 GCA_963931845.1 Maratus michaelseni | reverse complement strand
GGTGCAGCTCGCACTTAGCATCGAGACCTGGTGCATTTTGTAGCCCTATACGTAAAAGTTAGAGAACCGATAACATTTCTGTGTTAAAATAATATTTTATATATTTTTTATACATTTAATTTTTCTTATTGGATTTTTAACTGCTAATTTCACGGAAAAGCTAGTTAAGTCGCCAAATAGGATGCTAAGAATAAAAACCACTTTTCACTCGCACTCAACAGAAAATTATGACATTCGGCCGGATTGCAGGGAAAAATTCTACGGTGATAAATAAAGCCAATGTCGCACCGAAAAAAAGGCAATTATAATGTTGTATTTTTTTCAAATGGAATTCATAGGTTTTTAAAGGAGTTTTTAAACTTTTTTCAATGTTTTATTCTTGCTATTAACTAAATTGTATTTTAAAGTACATAAAAAAAACTTCTATGTTAATAGTGCGAAGTGTGGTTTCGAAAGTTGCATTTTCAAAAAGTTATGCAGTTGTAATATATATATATATGATTTTAACAGAAAAATTGCATCGATTATCAAACTTCGTAGTATAGGGATTTAAAATGTACCAGGTCTCAAAGGTAAGTGCGAGCTGTACCAAAAGTACCCTTGTAAGTAAAAATCTATTAAAATTGTTTAAGCGAGGGGTGTTGAACTTTGGACCGAATTTGCCGTTGAAATTTGTTGCGGGTTGCACATACACTCTCTTAATGTCAGAGATAATTGTTAGTCAAAAATGTCTTGTAAGCTTAGACTTAATTTCTAATAAAAATGTTTGTAAAATTATTCAACAAATGAAATAGAATATTAGAACCTGTCGCATAATATTACATTGAATAAACTTTGGCATGTGTTAGTATAATACAGCACTTCTTCTGTAGTATATAATACTTGCACTTCTTCTGGAAATGCAAAATGTGAAACTTCTTATATAGTGTAAAATGATTTAATTAAACCTCATAGTCTAGAATATGTCACTCAATTTCAGCATTTTAATTTGATGTTATTTGAAACTTTAAATGTGCTCATTCTGAAAGGACGTATTACTACTAACTGGTCATTATTGAAAACATTGTAATTACAAGCTCACGTATTAGGCTTACATTGAGTCGATAAAGCGAAAGCAGTACATTTCTAGCATCTTCTTACATGCCTTGAATTGATGGAATATTTGTACAATAAATGTCATTCCTTAGCTCAAAAACTGCTATTTTAAATATATGTCTACATTCATCACACTGAAATTAGAAAATTTTGTATTAATATAAAACTAAATAGTCACTCCAAGCGGTGACTAAAGAAACAGCCATTTCTCTGAAACATATTAATATTTTGCGAAATATTTAGTATGATTTAATTAGTTCATTAGTATCATAGTATGTAAAATAATGTTTTACTTTCGTTTAATTTTCATTTAAATAATTGCAGATGTAACCGTGTTGTCGCAAACTCAAGATTTTAACACATGCATTTATTAAATCTGAACTAATTTGCAAATTAAACGTACTAGATATTTCCTTTAAATAACTCAAGAGCGCTTTTTACTGAGCAGATTTCAATTATTTTGTTTTTAATTAACACTCATTATAGAAGTGTCAGCACTAGTTATTTTCTTTATATACATATAAATTGAAATCAAAAGCCTCAAGGAATAATTTCGAAATATACAAATTCAATTTGTTCAAGAAAAATTGTTAAAACATATAATAACATTAAGGAATTTTAAAGAAAATAACAATTTGAATTTTTAAAAAATCTAATGACATAAATAAATGCAGAAATCCAACAAAATATGAATATAAATAAGGCGCATTTTGAATTGAAATTAAATTCAATAAATAATGCGTTTACAGATTTCTAAGCTTGATGTTAAAAAACTTCTTCGGGAAACCCATCAACCTAAAGCTGACAACATTTACTATACTATGACACCCTTTTTTCGTTTTCATAAAAGAATTTAAGCTTAAGGAGTAAAAAAAAATATCGTTAACTTTTATTTAATAAACATCTGCATTCAAAAGTCTTTCAATAAACAATAATTAAATTGCTGAGCTTGAATAACAACAGAGGTATCTAAAATGGTATATGAAGTGTTCAAAGGTTAATATTAACATGACCAAATATACTCCATTAGCAAGAATGATTTCCTCATGGACACATTATTATAGATGAAAAGGGAGTGTGCTAACAAGAGATGGCACTCAACCATCTCGCAAGAAAGTGAATGAAATAGGTAACAATCAATAGTACTTATCGAGTAAGTGTGATTGCCTTTATTTTGCAAAGTCTTCTGGGGGGGGGGGGGGAGAGAAATACAAGGTGAAATTTACAATAAAGCTCAAACAAAAACAAATGGTAATAAGGATAGTTAAGGATAGGAAGGATTTTTTTTTTGTTTTGGAAGCAGACTATTAAACGAAGAAGGAATAACCCCAGATGAGATTATCCTCACGTATTATTATTGTTGTTTTTAATAATAATATTATTAATAATTATTATTATTAGCATTATTCAATTTTATTATTAATAATATTGCTGTTATTACTATTTTTATCATTATTATTATTTATAATTTCTACTATTATTTAACACAAATTAATTCTATTATTTCACACATTTTTTGCGAAATTTGCAGATACATAGATTGAGCTGAAATAACACCGTTAAAAGAATTTCAAGCTTGATAGAGCGTTAAAACTACTTTGAAACTTAAACTATGTCCGTATGAAGAACAATTAAAGAAACGCTTTTATATCAATTATCGCAAATTTGCGAAACGAAACCTCACTCTCCTTTGCGTTTCTTGAGATTCACTTTCAAATGAGCCTACGTTGGAAAATAAAAATCATTCGAACCGATTGAGTACAATCACTTGTACAAATTGAAGTTTGACATGGATGGTATTAATAATAATAATATTTTTTCTGAGTAACAATGCGTCTACAGCTAAATTTTAAGGTGGTCCTGACACAAAAGTTTATTTAAATAAAGAATATATATACTCCTTTACACGTGTAAATTAAAAAATATATAATAACATTCCACTTTAAAAAAATATATCTATCTATCTATATATCAATATATATATATATATAATTTTAGCCCATTTAAAAACTAATGTATCTTCCGAAAGAATAACTATTTTTTCATAATGTTTTTCATTCCTAAATTCAGAAAAGAATATTCATTAATATATGTTCGGGATTTACAAAAATATTCTTTCAAAAATTTTAAGTATAACGTCATAGGTTTTCAAAGATAACTAACAACTTTTAATGATGTCCTTGTTTAATGCAATATCCAGTAATAGTATAAAAATTGTAAACATGATATTTAAAAAATAAATGCATAATTGAATTAGAATAGCTATAATACAGACTTTTTGTAGTAACACAAAGACACGGTTAGCGTACTCCATACATCCATGCTTTTTAAAGTCTAAATACCAACTTTTGATGCTAAAGAAGAATATTTTGTAATATCTAGTATTACTATAAAAATAACATACATTGCATATACAAAAAAGAGAAAGAAAACAGAATAAACAACACAAGTACACGGGTAGCGCATTCTGTACACAAGTTGTGACTTACCAATAAATATAATGAAAATGAGCAGAGAAAATTTGAAACTTCTACTTTAAGCGTTTTTTGAACGTTGAAGGGCCTTTCGTATAAGTTTAATGTATGGCAGACGTTAATAACGTAACTAAATTAGAATTTAAAAAAAACTGTTCTCTTCACTGAGTGGCGCAGTCAATATGTGTCGTTATATATTATTTAAAATGGTATTTATTATTAATAATTATTTTCTACAAGAATAATACTCTGGAAAGTCTTCACAAAGCAAAAAATTCCGAAGAAATTTTTTTTAATATATACGCCATACAAATCCATTTAAATATGACGACTCTCGAAAACATACATCCTGAGAAAAATGGATGTAAAGTTGTAAATACTCCTTAGACAATTTTAGACAGAATACAGTAGTAGTGTATATTTACCGGTTCAACGCCACCTGAGTCGAGCAGGTGGAAGGTGGAGGTGCAGGTGGAGCAGGTGGAAGGTGGAAGGTGCAGGTGGAGCAGGTGGAGCACAGGTGGAGCAGGTGAAGGTGGCGATAAGAGCATGAGCACTGATAAGAACGGAGGGTTCGATGGGAGGGGGGTGCGATAAGGATTTCTACTATAAGATAAGGGGATTATTTTAATGAGTTTTAATTGGGGACTTGAAAATTTTCGATTTCTTTTTTCGGTTTTAGCAAAAATATGAATTAAAAATGGACATTAATTAATTGTAATTGGGGAACTTAGAAATTTTTCGACGCATTTTTTTTTTTTTTTTTTCGCGGAGAATTGGTGGACGAGGTGAATGTCAACGGATTTATTATAGCGAATTAGAAATTTAACTAATTTTAATTTTAATTAATTTTAATTGGGGAACTTAGAAATTTTTCGAAGCAATTTTTTTTTTCAACGAGAGTATGCAGTTTGATTATGAGTATATGCAGTAGAAGTGAATGATTAATTAATTAAAAATATTAATTAAACATAGTAATTAATTAATTTTAATTGCAGAACTTAAGAATTTTCGCGAGAATTTTTTTTTTTCAACGAGAGTAGGGTATTCGATATACACGTTAGAGGAGAATTTTAAAAGTCAATAATGGTTTAATTAAAAATGGTCATTAATTAATTTTAATAGAGGGACTTCGATATTTTTCGAAGCAAATATTTTTTCAACGAGAGTAGGCTATTTGGTATACATGTTAGAGTATATTACAGGAGAATTTTAAAAGTCAATAATGGTTTAATTAAAAAGGGTCATTAATTAATTTTAATTGGAGAACTTAAGAAATTTTGGCGAGATTTTTTTTTCCCTCAACGAAAGTACGCAGTTTGCATGTGCAGTAGAATGGTAGATGCGAATGAAAAATAGTAATTAAAAAGGGTCATTAATTAATTTTAATTGGCGGACTCATTAATTAATTTTAATTGGCGGACTTCAACATTTTTGGGGCAAACAGGCGCGTTTTAATGAATTCGATATAGGTTGTGGAAAAAAATATAGGGTCCCGCATGAATTATACTGTACTCAATTGAATAGCTCCCCCCCCCTCCCCCTCCCCCTCCCTTCTTCACCCAGAGGGGCCCTTCGATAGACTAACAATACGCACTTTCAAAAGTATAGAGTACTATAAAAAGAAGAATTCAACGTATATGTAAATAAACAAGAATGAAAAATCATGCGTAGTGGCATAATTCATGAATCACTTTCCAACATTATCGAAATGTTATGTGAACAAAATATAATTTTACCATCTAGTGCATTAGTTAATTAAAATAGTGAACAGTTACAAATCCCCTTTTTAATAAAAAGGCCTAAGGTCCTTCACAAAAAATCCAAAGGATTCAAGAAAAATCTTTACCCTACTGATAGCCAAAACATATAGGATTCTTAAATGGATTGAAGTATACAAATAGGTTCTACAGGAATACATTTATTTAGGTTAGCATGCAAAAATAGTTAAAAGTTATAGGGAAGCCTTCGAATGGAGTGATTATACGTTTTGGGGACCCTTCAAAAGAAACTGGAAAGAGTTATAGATATTGACCCTTCACAAAAAATTGGACAAATCCCCTTTTTATTAAAAAGTTGTCCTTCACAAAAATCCAATTATGCATAAGAACACTTCCTAAAATCAGATAATTTACACCTTACCTTTTTTTTTTTCAATTCAAGTTAGGCTAAAAGTACAGCTTACGCATCGATAGGTTCAAAATACAGGGACCCTTCGAAGTGTGAACTCGCATTAGACTATAGGACCCCTTCATAAAATGAATGAGATACATGCCCGATTCGAATAAAAAAAACCCTTCACAAAAACTGTAGGGGTTCCCTTTTGGAATAAAAAGACGCCATTCACAAAAATCCAATTATGCATAAGGACCCTTCATAAAATCAGATAATTTACACTTTACCCTGTTTTTTTAAATTCAAGTTAGGGTAAAAGTATAACTTACACATCGATAGGTTCAAAATATTGAAATCCTTCAAAAGAAACTAGAAAAAGTTAAAGATTTAAGCCCTGCTCATAAAATAATGCGACTACCCAGCGCCCTTCACAAATAATATAACCTTATTCGAATCTCAGTGTCCTTCACAAAATAAATCCAATAGATTCACGTTATTTTACAGCGACAGAAATATTAGGGATATTGACCTTTCATAAAAATGCATGGTCCGCTGTTTGAATGAAAAGGCCTCCCTTCACAATATACCCTGTAAAAATATTATGATTCTACAGATATTTTAAGAAATAGAGTACTAATCTCAAATGAATACGAATTCATGCAATGTAAAAAATAGGTTTTACACGAATACATTTTTAGCATAACGTTCAAAATATAGATTTTAGAAAAAAAAAAAGTACATATTTCACCAAATTTATCATACAAATCTGTAAAATAGGGTAGAACGTTTCATGAAAAATAATTGAATTTTCGAATGATTATGCTTTAAAATACATATTTATAACTGCAACTAAGATTTGAGTGTTACCCCCTCAATAGACGGATTGCTAAATCACAATGAGTCATATTAGCAGATAAGCGAAGATCTTGCTTTGACTTGATTCCTTTCTTAGATTATGAATCACTCACGATAAGAAATACCTGACACATTTTTTGTAGGCAAATGTATGAAATGAGCTATTTAAACCCGTCAATGTATGCGAATTATTTCGTGTAGTCCTATATAGGTTCTACTCTTCATATATACATATGGTGATATATATATATATTTATACTAAAATCTGTTAAGTTTTAAAATGCTTCAATGAAAAATAATAACTAAGAAATAAAATTAAAAATGTTCATTAATTAATTTTAATTGGTGAACTTAAACATTTTTGGACCAAACAGACGGGTTTTAAGGAAATCGATGCATGTTATGGTAAAAAATACAGGATCCAGTATGAATTACACTACACTATATTTAATAGCTACCCCCTCCCTTTTTTTTACCCAGAGAGCCCTCTTCGATAGAAGTTAGGCTTCACACACACAATATACACACTTAAAAAAAATATAGAGTGATATAAAAAGAAGAATTTCAACGTATATATATATATATATAATAGTAAATTATGAAAAATCATGCATAGTGGTATAATTTATGAATCACTTTCCAACATTATTGCAATATTATGTGAACTAAATATAATTTTACAATCTAGTGTAAGTCAGATTTTACTTTCAAATGTTTAAATTTATGAATGGAGAGGTAACATGCTTGTGAAAGGTCTATTTTTAAGACGAAACAGTGTGTGAAGGGCCCTGTTTTAAGGTTAAAAGTTTCGTGAAGGGCCCTGTTTTTAAGTTTCGTAAAGGGGTCTGTTTAAAGGACCCTGTTTTAAAGTTTCGTGAAGGGGTCTGTTTAAAGGACCCTGTTTTAAAGTTTCGTGAAGGGGTCTGTTTAAAGGACCCTGTTTTAAAGTTTCGTGAAGGGGTGTGTTTAAAGGACCCTGTTTTGAAATGACTTAAGAACGGACACTTTATTCCTAAACATATTCACAACTACAACTTTGTATACATTATGAAAATACATGATAATATTTATACATTATGCCATAGTTTTTGAAATATTTTTCCAAAGTTAGATTCATACAATAAAGCGAGATTGATACCGTTAATGTATGTGATTTCCTTCATGTTATCCTCTATAGCTTCAACTCGATTCGTTATATATGCCTCAATGAAAAATAATAACTAAAAAATAAAATTAAAAATAGTAATTAAAAGGTAGCCTTAAGAATTTTTGGGTGAACAGATCAGTTTTAATTAAATATGATAATGAATCTAATTCGATACAAGTCTTACTAAAATAGAAATTACACTAAAAATACAGAGTCCCCTACAATATATGAATTATACTCCACTAAATTTAATAGCACCCTCCCCTATTTTCATAGAAATGGCTTCAATATAATTTAGGCTAACAATATACGCTTCAAAAAATACATAGTGACCACAAGAAGGACAGGAATTCGATATGTACTACTACTTATGCAAAATATAATTTCTCTTATCGCATAAAATATATTAACAAGTCCTGTAAAAATATAATGACATGAACTAATAATACATGATTTAAATACATATTGGTTATACAAAACATATATATATATAAATATATAAAAATTTATCGTTACCTAAGAATTTCAAGCATGATTTACTAGACTTAACCCAAATTCAACTAGATTCTTCACGTGGCTCGATGACATCACTGATCGCGATAATATTTTAGATAAGATTTACTGATAAGACCACATATCAAGTCATTTCTTCTAAAGCAAGTATAGGAGTTGGTTCTGAGGTCTAGGTATGTAGTAGGTTAGTAGTAATATATTTTTAAAGTACTTTTTATTATGTGTTAAAAGAAATGGTTATTTTTTTTTCTTTACGTAGGGCAGTAAAAATTAAAACATAAAATATTAAATTTAATCGTTAGTAATATAAAGACTTACACCTACAGAAACGCAAACATCCTTTTAGTTATATTCATGCAGACTTTAAGATATATCGCATATGTTCTTTATTTTACCATGGCATATGGGGATTTTTTTTAATGTAAGTCACGTGACTATCTAAAGCGAGATTGATACTTAAAACCATTAATATATATGAATTCTTTCGTATAGCCCTGTATAGATGCTACTCGCCATATATACATCTATCTATCTATCTATCTATATATATATATATATATACTAAATCTGGTAAGTTTTAAAATGCATCATTGAATTTCAATGAAAAATAACAACTAACAAATATTAATTAAGAGATATGCTAATGTTCGGACTAATAAAATTTTTGGGTGAACAGATCAGTTTTAATTAAATATGATAATGAATCTAATTCGATACAAGTCTTGTTAAAATAGAGATTATAGTGAAAATAGAGGATCCCCTATAATACCCACTAATCATACTGCATTAATGCACTACCCCACTTATATTATCACAAAAATACCTTCGATAAAATTTAGACTATCAATAATACAAAATATATACAAAGTGCCCAGAAAAAGGGTAGGAATGACTGAAGAATTTTAACATAAATTAAAAAATAGAATCTACAGTAAGTAACTATAAATAAATATGAAGGAAAAATAATGCGTCATGGTATACTTTATGAAACACTTTCCAAATGGGACTATCGTTATTACTTTAAAAAACTATTGAAATATGTGAATTAGATTAAATAATCCATACTGGAAATGTATTTTTAAAAAATTACAGACTTCGTTTCTTTCTTTCTTTTTTTTCACTTTGATATAATTATAAGGCTTCTTTTACAATAAAGACCTGATTCTTGTGGAGAGATTGAAAACTAGTATTTTATTGAATCGGCCTATATATGTTGTGTTTGCTATACTAGAGGCTCTAAACTTTGCATGTATGATTTCCATTATAACTTTATAAAGAATACTTAACTTACCATATTCAAACACACAATATTTATAAGGATATAGAACAATATCGTGATTTCTTTAACTTCTCTAAGTATTCAAAACCACACAAGTTTCGAACCCACAAACATATAATCAGACTTGTCATTTTATACCCAGGACGCTAACTATTGGGCTTAGTGAGCCCCTGCTTATTTTATAGTCAACATGCTAACTATTGGGCTTAGTGAGCCCCAGGCTAACTTATACCCACCACGCTAACTTTTGGGCTTAGTGAACCCCCGCTTATTTTATAGCCACCATACTAACCACAAGGCTAAGTGACCCCCCGCTTATTTCATAGTCACCATGCTAAGTATTAGGCTGAGTGAGCCCCAGGCTATTTTATACCCACTATGCTAACTAATGGGCTGAGTGAGCCCCAGGCTATTTTCTACCCACCACGTTTACTGGGCTTAGTGTGCCCCCGCTTATTTTATAGCTACCACGATAACCACAGGACTGAGTGAGCCCCCGCTTATTTTATAACCACCACGTTAACCACAGGGCTAAGTGAGCCCCCGCTTATTTTATAGTCACCCTGCTAACTATTTAGCTTAGTGAGCTCCCAGGCTAATTTATACACACCACACTAACTATTGGGCTTAGTGAGCCCCCACTTATTTTATAGCCACCACGCTAACCACAGAGCTAAGTGAGGCCCCGCTTATTTTATAGTCACCACGCTAACTACTGGACTGAGTGACCCCCAGGCTGTTTTATACCTACCATGATAACTACTGGGCTGATTAAGCCCCAGGTATTTTATAGCCATTACGCTAACTACTGGACTGAGTGAGCCCCAGGTTATTTAGTCACATGAATATGATTTCCAAGGTATATGTCCTGACTTGATTTAGACCATTGCCTATGGTAAGATAAAGCTCGGAAGTAAATTGGTAAACTCTATACATTTTCCTCGAAAACTCATTGTATTTTATTAAATATCTGTAGAAATCAGCATAGTATATTAAAATTATATACATTCTTATTAGTTTATGAATCTACTAACTTATAATATCTATATGGTAACTTGGATTATTAGTATTCACACTTAAACATTTCTTTTGTAGATTTAATATGATAAACACTAACATCAGACTGACTAAACTTTTACCATTTTCATTTAAACTTAGTTTTAGGAAATTTATCTACATAGCTATAAATTTTACTGTTTAGTAAGTCTATTATTTCAAAGTATTATTTTTTAGTTATAATATTCAAAACATATTCATAGCGTTTTACATAGTAGGTATCAAATTAATTTAAAGTCATATTAAAAAAAATATATATACAAATACTATTCTTACTTAACACGCCAGCTAGCTAAGCACCCAATCGTCTTACACCAAGACTCTGAGAAAAGTGAATGCTTGTTCAGGGCCTTATCAGCTAATATAATCAGTGATAAGATTTAAACAAGTGACGTCACTGTTTAAGTGATATCACGTGACCATGTGGTATCATTCAATATGTCACCAGTGACGTCACTTGTTTAAATCTTATCACTGATTATATTAGCTGATAAGGCCCTGAACAAGCATTCACTTTTCTCAGAGTCTTGGTGTGAGACGATTGGGTGCTTAGCTAGCTGGCGTGTTAAGTAAGAATAGTATTTGTATATATATTTTTTTTAATATGACTTTAAATTAATTTGATACCTACTATGTAAAACGCTATGAATATGTTTTGAATATTATAACTAAAAAATAATACTTTGAAATAATAGACTTACTAAACAGTAAAATTTATAGCTATGTAGATAAATTTCCTAAAACTAAGTTTAAATGAAAATGGTAAAAGTTTAGTCAGTCTGATGTTAGTGTTTATCATATTAAATCTACAAAAGAAATGTTTAAGTGTGAATACTAATAATCCAAGTTACCATATAGATATTATAAATTAGTAGATTCATAAACTAATAAGAATGTATATAATTTTAATATACTATGCTGATTTCTACAGATATTTAATAAAATACAATGAGTTTTCGAGGAAAATGTATAGAGTTTACCAATTTACTTCCGAGCTTTATCTTACCATAGGCAATGGTCTAAATCAAGTCAGGACATATACCTTGGAAATCATATTCATGTGACTAAATAACCTGGGGCTCACTCAGTCCAGTAGTTAGCGTAATGGCTATAAAATACCTGGGGCTTAATCAGCCCAGTAGTTATCATGGTAGGTATAAAACAGCCTGGGGGTCACTCAGTCCAGTAGTTAGCGTGGTGACTATAAAATAAGCGGGGCCTCACTTAGCTTTGTGGTTAGCGTGGTGGCTATAAAAAAAGTGGGGGCTCACTAAGCCCAATAGTTAGTGTGGTGTGTATAAATTAGCCTGGGAGCTCACTAAGCTAAATAGTTAGCAGGGTGACTATAAAATAAGCGGGGGCTCACTTAGCCCTGTGGTTAACGTGGTGGTTATAAAATAAGCGGGGGCTCACTCAGTCCTGTGGTTATCGTGGTAGCTATAAAATAAGCGGGGGCACACTAAGCCCAGTAAACGTGGTGGGTAGAAAATAGCCTGGGGCTCACTCAGCCCATTAGTTAGCATAGTGGGTATAAAATAGCCTGGGGCTCACTCAGCCTAATACTTAGCATGGTGACTATGAAATAAGCGGGGGGTCACTTAGCCTTGTGGTTAGTATGGTGGCTATAAAATAAGCGGGGGTTCACTAAGCCCAAAAGTTAGCGTGGTGGGTATAAGTTAGCCTGGGGCTCACTAAGCCCAATAGTTAGCATGTTGACTATAAAATAAGCAGGGGCTCACTAAGCCCAATAGTTAGCGTCCTGGGTATAAAATGACAAGTCTGATTATATGTTTGTGGGTTCGAAACTTGTGTGGTTTTGAATACTTAGAGAAGTTAAAGAAATCACGATATTGTTCTATATCCTTATAAATATTGTGTGTTTGAATATGGTAAGTTAAGTATTCTTTATAAAGTTATAATGGAAATCATACATGCAAAGTTTAGAGCCTCTAGTATAGCAAACCCAACATATATAGGCCGATTCAATAAAATACTAGTTTTCAATCTCTCCACAAGAATCAGGTCTTTATTGTAAAAGAAGCCTTATAATTATATCAAAGTGAAAAAAAAGAAAGAAAGAAACGAAGTCTGTAATTTTTTAAAAATACATTTCCAGTATGGATTATTTAATCTAATTCACATATTTCAATAGTTTTTTAAAGTAATAACGATAGTCCCATTTGGAAAGTGTTTCATAAAGTATACCATGACGCATTATTTTTCCTTCATATTTATTTATAGTTACTTACTGTAGATTCTATTTTTTAATTTATGTTAAAATTCTTCAGTCATTCCTACCCTTTTTCTGGGCACTTTGTATATATTTTGTATGTATTGATAGTCTAAATTTTATCGAAGGTATTTTTGTGATAATATAAGTGGGGTAGTGCATTAATGCAGTATAATTAGTGGGTATTATAGGGGATCCTCTATTTTCACTATAATCTCTATTTTAACAAGACTTGTATCGAATTAGATTCATTATCATATTTAATTAAAACTGATCTGTTCACCCAAAAATTTTATTAGTCCGAACATTAGCATATCTCTTAATTAATATTTGTTAGTTGTTATTTTTCATTGAAATTCAATGATGCATTTTAAAACTTACCAGATTTAGTATATATATATATATATATATATAGATAGATAGATAGATGTATATATGGTGAGTAGCATCTATACAGGGCTATACGAAAGAATTCATATATATTAATGGTTTTAAGTATCAATCTCGCTTTAGATAGTCACGTGACTTACATTAAAAAAAATCCCCATATGCCATGGTAAAATAAAGAAAACATATGCGATATATCTTAAAGTCTGCATGAATATAACTAAAAGGATGTTTGCGTTTCTGTAGGTGTAAGTCTTTATATTACTAACGATTAAATTTAATATTTTATGTTTTAATTTTTACTGCCCTACGTAAAGAAAAAAAAATAACCATTTCTTTTAACACATAATAAAAAGTACTTTAAAAATATATTACTACTAACCTACTACATACCTAGACCTCAGAACCAACTCCTATACTTGCTTTAGAAGAAATGACTTGATATGTGGTCTTATCAGTAAATCTTATCTAAAATATTATCGCGATCAGTGATGTCATCGAACCACGTGAAGAATCTAGTTGAATTTGGGTTAAGTCTAGTAAATCATGCTTGAAATTCTTAGGTAACGATAAATTTTTATATATTTATATATATATATGTTTTGTATAACCAATATGTATTTAAATCATGTATTAATAGTTCATGTCATTATATTTTTACAGGACTTGTTAATATATTTTATGCGATAAGAGAAATTATATTTTGCATAAGTAGTAGTACATATCGAATTCCTGTCCTTCTTGTGGTCACTATGTATTTTTTGAAGCGTATATTGTTAGCCTAAATTATATTGAAGCCATTTCTATGAAAATAGGGGAGGGTGCTATTAAATTTAGTGGAGTATAATTCATATATTGTAGGGGACTCTGTATTTTTAGTGTAATTTCTATTTTAGTAAGACTTGTATCGAATTAGATTCATTATCATATTTAATTAAAACTGATCTGTTCACCCAAAAATTCTTAAGGCTACCTTTTAATTACTATTTTTAATTTTATTTTTTAGTTATTATTTTTCATTGAGGCATATATAACGAATCGAGTTGAAGCTATAGAGGATAACATGAAGGAAATCACATACATTAACGGTATCAATCTCGCTTTATTGTATGAATCTAACTTTGGAAAAATATTTCAAAAACTATGGCATAATGTATAAATATTATCATGTATTTTCATAATGTATACAAAGTTGTAGTTGTGAATATGTTTAGGAATAAAGTGTCCGTTCTTAAGTCATTTCAAAACAGGGTCCTTTAAACAGACCCCTTCACGAAACTTTAAAACAGGGTCCTTTAAACAGACCCCTTCACGAAACTTTAAAACAGGGTCCTTTAAACAGACCCCTTCACGAAACTTAAAAACAGGGCCCTTCACGAAACTTTTAACCTTAAAACAGGGCCCTTCACACACTGTTTCGTCTTAAAAATAGACCTTTCACAAGCATGTTACCTCTCCATTCATAAATTTAAACATTTGAAAGTAAAATCTGACTTACACTAGATTGTAAAATTATATTTAGTTCACATAATATTGCAATAATTTTGGAAAGTGATTCATAAATTATACCACTATGCATGATTTTTCATAATTTACTATTATATATATATATATATACGTTGAAATTCTTCTTTTTATATCACTCTATATTTTTTTTAAGTGTGTATATTGTGTGTGTGAAGCCTATCTTCTATCGAAGAGGGCTCTCTGGGTAAAAAAAAGGGAGGGGCTAGCTATTAAATATAGTGTAGTATAATTCATACTGGACCCTGTATTTTTTACCATAACATGCATCGATTTCCTTAAAACCCGTCTGTTTGGTCCAAAAATGTTTAAGTTCACCAATTAAAATTAATTAATGAACATTTTTAATTTTATTTCTTAGTTATTATTTTTCATTGAAGCATTTTAAAACTTAACAGATTTTAGCATAAATATATATATATATCACCATATGTATATATGAAGAGTAGAACCTATATAGGACTACACGAAATAATTCGCATACATTGACGGGTTTAAATAGCTCATTTCATACATTTGCCTACAAAAAATGTGTCAGGTATTTCTTATCGTGAGTGATTCATAATCTAAGAAAGGAATCAAGTCAAAGCAAGATCTTCGCTTATCTGCTAATATGACTCATTGTGATTTAGCAATCCGTCTATTGAGGGGGTAACACTCAAATCTTAGTTGCAGTTATAAATATGTATTTTAAAGCATAATCATTCGAAAATTCAATTATTTTTCATGAAACGTTCTACCCTATTTTACAGATTTGTATGATAAATTTGGTGAAATATGTACTTTTTTTTTCTAAAATCTATATTTTGAACGTTATGCTAAAAATGTATTCGTGTAAAACCTATTTTTTACATTGCATGAATTCGTATTCATTTGAGATTAGTACTCTATTTCTTAAAATATCTGTGGAATCATAATATTTTTACAGGGTATATTGTGAAGGGAGGCCTTTTCATTCAAACAGCGGGCCATGCATTTTTATGAAAGGTCAATATCCCTAATATTTCTGTCGCTGTAAAATAACGTGAATCTATTGGATTTATTTTGTGAAGGACACTGAGATTCGAATAAGGTTATATTATTTGTGAAGGGCGCTGGGTAGTCGCATTATTTTATGAGCAGGGCTTAAATCTTTAACTTTTTCTAGTTTCTTTTGAAGGATTTCAATATTTTGAACCTATCGATGTGTAAGTTATACTTTTACCCTAACTTGAATTTAAAAAAACAGGGTAAAGTGTAAATTATCTGATTTCATGAAGGGTCCTTATGCATAAGTGGATTTTTGTGAATGGCGTCTTTTTATTCCAAAAGGGAACCCCTACAGTTTTTGTGAAGGTTTTTTTTTATTCGAATCGGGCATGTATCTCATTCATTTTATGAAGGGGTCCTATAGTCTAATGCGAGTTCACACTTCGAAGGGTCCCTGTATTTTGAACCTATCGATGCGTAAGCTGTACTTTTAGCCTAACTTGAATTGAAAAAAAAAAAAAGGTAAGGTGTAAATTATCTGATTTTAGGAAGTGTTCTTATGCATAATTGGATTTTTGTGAAGGACAACTTTTTAATAAAAAGGGGATTTGTCCAATTTTTTGTGAAGGGTCAATATCTATAACTCTTTCCAGTTTCTTTTGAAGGGTCCCCAAAACGTATAATCACTCCATTCGAAGGCTTCCCTATAACTTTTAACTATTTTTGCATGCTAACCTAAATAAATGTATTCCTGTAGAACCTATTTGTATACTTCAATCCATTTAAGAATCCTATATGTTTTGGCTATCAGTAGGGTAAAGATTTTTCTTGAATCCTTTGGATTTTTTGTGAAGGGCCTTAGGCCTTTTTATTAAAAAGGGGATTTGTAACTGTTCACTATTTTAATTAACTAATGCACTAGATGGTAAAATTATATTTTGTTCACATAACATTTCGATAATGTTGGAAAGTGATTCATGAATTATGCCACTACGCATGATTTTTCATTCTTGTTTATTTACATATACGTTGAATTCTTCTTTTTATAGTACTCTATACTTTTGAAAGCGCGTATTGTTAGTCTATCGAAGGGCCCCTCTGGGTGAAGAAGGGAGGGGGAGGGGGAGGGGAGCTATTCAATTGAGTACAGTATAATTCATGCGGGACCCTATATTTTTTTCCACCACCTATATCGAATTCATTAAAACGCGCCTGTTTGCCCCAAAAATGTTGAAGTCCGCCAATTAAAATTAATTAATGAGTCCGCCAATTAAAATTAATTAATGACCCTTTTTAATTACTATTTTTCATTCGCATCTACCATTCTACTGCACATGCAAACTGCGTACTTTCGTTGAGGGAAAAAAAAATCTCGCCAAAATTTCTTAAGTTCTCCAATTAAAATTAATTAATGACCCTTTTTAATTAAACCATTATTGACTTTTAAAATTCTCCTGTAATATACTCTAACATGTATACCAAATAGCCTACTCTCGTTGAAAAAATATTTGCTTCGAAAAATATCGAAGTCCCTCTATTAAAATTAATTAATGACCATTTTTAATTAAACCATTATTGACTTTTAAAATTCTCCTCTAACGTGTATATCGAATACCCTACTCTCGTTGAAAAAAAAAATTCTCGCGAAAATTCTTAAGTTCTGCAATTAAAATTAATTAATTACTATGTTTAATTAATATTTTTAATTAATTAATCATTCACTTCTACTGCATATACTCATAATCAAACTGCATACTCTCGTTGAAAAAAAAAAAAAAATTGCTTCGAAAAATTTCTAAGTTCCCCAATTAAAATTAATTAAAATTAAAATTAATTAAATTTCTAATTCGCTATAATAAATCCGTTGACATTCACCTCGTCCACCAATTATCCGCGAAAAAAAAAAAAAAAAAATGCGTCGAAAAATTTCTAAGTTCCCCAATTACAATTAATTCATGTCCATTTTTAATTCATACTTTTGCTAAAACCGAAAAAAGAAATCGAAAATTTTCAAGTCCCCAATTAAAACTCATTAAAATAATCCCCTTATCTTATAGTAGAAATCCTTATCGCACCCCGCTCCCATCGAACCCTCCGTTCTTATCAGTGCTCATGCTCTTATCGCCACCTTCACCTGCTCCACCTGTGCTCCACCTGCTCCACCTGCACCTTCCACCTTCCACCTGCTCCACCTGCACCTCCACCTTCCACCTGCTCGACTCAGGTGGCGTTGAACCGGTAAATATACACTACTTACAGTATAAAAAAATGTATATTTTGTTTCATGCGGTTTGCGCCATTTTGTTCTGAACTTGATAGAGTATTTTTTAAGAAAAAGAAGAAAATAATAATAATTTCGAGATTTTGTGTTCTAGACTACCATGTTAAAAAAATTGCAGTAAAATTACGGGCAGAGGCCGGCAGCAGAGATTCCAGTCATACCCCGTAAGAAAAAAAAAAAAAAAAAAAAAATCTATGCCCATCATTTTGTGCAGCCCGTAATTTTACGGGGCAAAGTAATACAGCATGCACAGGATATAATGCGCTTTAAAACATAATAACAGTTTACTTACTGTTCCGTAGCACGTAGTACATTGGATAATCATCACAGAATCGCTGTTTTGGCGAGTTAAAATTTTCGAAACACGAGTAAAATGAAGTCGTTACACCCTACCGAAAGACAACGTATGGGGTCGTACCGTATTTTTGCTAACATATGGGCTAGAACTGTAAGAATATGCGGATTGCTCTTGATTTTCTAAGTATCTAAGTGATAAGGCCGCTTATTTAGTGGATCAGACCGTTTTTCATCAAATAAGGCTGTTGCCCGTGAAAATTGAAGGGCAAACGCTCATAAATTTACAGTTTTTTCTGAGAGTGTACATTAAGCAAATAAACTTTGAAATATCCTAATGAGATTATTTTAACCCCTTGATTACGGGATTAGGACGCGGTACTACTCTGCGGCTATTTTTTGCATTATATTTCTACCATTTTTTTTAATAATATGTGCCATACATTTTTAAAAGTGTATACGAGGATATTTCCAAGATATATTTATCACAAATAATTTTTGTTTTATTGTGGTGCGATTGAACATAAAAATATTCGCCAGTCCTGGCCCGTAATCAAAAGGTTAAAACTTCTATTATAAATTTAGCATTGTGTGTGTACATCTTGTATAATTTACAATGGCTAAACACATACTCTTGCTTGTCTTATTGATTATAACCACAACTTAATACCTTTATTTTGAATGCGCTTAATGCTAAAGAATGCCGAATATCACAAAAATTAAAAAAATTCAACAAAATGATAAAAAATCGGATTATCTTAATTTTAGATACAGTTAGTTAGTAAATAAATTTCAAATTCGTTCATTTCCGCTTGCAAATCGAGACCATGTGTTCTTTTCTTTAGCCATTTTGATAAAAAAGATGGCACTTTCGACCCGATGATTAATGAGTTATAATTGATATTTCGGCTAATTTTCAAAATATTAAAATTCTGAGACTCAGCTGCATCAGGAGTGGCCTTGGACTATCCTCATTAAAATTTTCAGACTTCTAGGTGCGCTAGATTTCACTGGACATCGCAGACAGGCACATACACACAGAGCAATTTTGTCTTTTATCAGTATAGACTATATGAGTTATTAGTATAGTATTAGTATATATCACTTTAGAAGATGAAACGTAAATTACTGTATATATTCATTTTTTTTAAAAATTATCCAGCGTTTCAGTGAAACATGTACGCTTTGATACAAAAGAAAATAAAAGTAATCAATTTAAGTTATATAAAAATGACTATGCATGTTTAAAGCGACAAATGTATATCATAAACTAATACTATAATTTTTTAAATACTAGAATAATGTATGTGTAATATACATAAGATATTTTACCATTTCATAAATACAGAAATTTCCATTTAACTGTTTTAAACTAAAATGAAGCAACGTTAAATCCAGATCCCAAGTTTTACATTCGAGGTAATATTCCGTACAATAGACGCCCCACCAGTGGCTGAGAGGTTGTGCTCTCGAAGCTGGTAGACGGGAGGTGCTGGGTTCGATCCCAATCGCGCCCGTCGGCCTAATCGTTCGGAGTTTTCGTGGTTTTCTTCGAGCCGTGGATTTATCCATGCGTAAATACGGATTAGGTTCCCTTAGAAAGACCCCCACGAAGGGCACTCCCCCCGGGCCTATATCCCTAGTGTAGATAATTGGCCGTCAATACTCAACCCAACCCAACCAACCCGTACAATAGACAGCTCAATATTCTGTATTATTTTCTACCTGGTTGTACGTTTACATAACAATGAAACGTGTTCTGACTTTCTAAATGAAACAGTTAAATATTTAAAAACTTTTCCTTCGAAACTTTTCTTATGACTATTTAAACGGAAAGAATAAATATTGATATAATTTCTTTTACTTCAGTTAAAATAGTAGACATTTGTTCGCATTAGAAAAGAAATATATATTTAAATTAATCAGATGATTTAATTTTATCACATATTAAAACAATAAGCATTTAAAAAAATAAAAAAAGTGAAAATGCTGCTAATTGGAAAAATCCGATTAGATTATAAAATAAAGAAATTTATGTTACTGTGCCGTCATAAGAGTAACAAGTTGGAAATTGTACGTTAAACGTGACAAATGAGGTGCGTTCTTTCGTGCTATAACTAGTTTTACAATGTAACAAATTATCGTTATTTTTTCAGTGAAATTACACCCAGAAAAAAGTTTTGTTGAATCAACAAAAATTTGTTTGCCCCAACGAAACTTTTTGTTTAAATATGGGTCAATGGAAATTTCGTTTGAATCAACAAAAAAAATATTGTTGATTTTTTTTGCAATTCCAAAAAAAAAATTGTATCGTCAGCAAAAAAATGTTTTGTTAATTCAAGTAAAATGGTTCAATTTTACTTGAATTAACAAAATTATTTTTGTTACATAGATATATGCTATGTGTTATTTTAACAATCTATTTTCTTTTTTCAACAAACTATATTTTGTTTGTTTAATCAATAAAATGTTATATTACGAACTTGTTTTGTTTATACTACAAAAACATTTGTTAAATGAACCAACCTACATATGCAATTTTAACTATTTTTTAATTCATTTTCAACAGTGAATTACGCTTGTAAACCTTGAACAATAACAAGTGCATTTTATCCGGCTTTTTTTCAATCGCAAACCGAGAGAATGAAAATTGCCCATGCCGGGAGTCGATCCCGGGTCCTCAGAACAGCAACCTGACGCTTTACCACTGCGATACCAGGACCGATATCTTTGTTCGGCATTTCTCACTCTTATATATGTCGGAACGGCTGCAATCGCAGCACAAGATGTAATGTCATAAGGAGCACGCAAATTTCTGCGGCAAACATGAGACGACAGTACAAAGCACAGCATACGGCAACACATAGTTAATTTTTTATTCATTTTCAGCAGTGAATTACGCCTGTAAAAAGCAGGATAAAAATTTCCTTGTTATTATTCAAAGATTACAGGCGTATTGGACTGCTGAAAATGAGATAGAGCTATTGCAGAAATCACGAAAAATGCAACATAGCAGCGCCACCTGTTGCGCGATTTAAAGTAAAAAGTAATCAGCAACAATTTATATCAGAAAGTAACTGAATAAAAGGTTTTATTAAATTCCGTGCATTAGTTCTTGAGATAAAAACAGCGAAATCGCGTTCAGGACAACCGGAAATCGAAAATTTTCATGAATCCAATTCTTTCTTCTTGCAAAGATAGAAGCCGGTAATAAATGGGACAGGGGGATTTTTAAAACTACCTTTGTCCGTCCCAGTGGAAAAAAGTTTTAATTACCCCAAAATTATGTTAATCATGTAATTATATAGCTATATAAGTCAAATAAATCAAGTTACGTAAGAGAGATATGGCTACTACACAAGAATTTAATTTTTCAAAAATAAAAAAATTTTGCTGGAATTACAAAAATATTGTAAAATTAAAAGAAACAAATTTTGTTAGTTCAAGTAAAATTGGTGAAATTTTGTTAAAATTTTGTACGAGTGTTAACAATATTTTTTTGTCCAAGCGACAAAACCAATTTTTTTACTTGAACTAAAAATTTGACTAAAACAACCAAAATGTACTCAACAAAACAGGTTTTGTTGTTTTAATTAATTCCTTTTTCTGGGTGTAATTATATCGTCAGCTATGAACGAAATGGGGATGCCTTTTTTAACACTTTCCAACCTAGTTGAAAAGTGTTTATGACTTCGGTTTGTCTGGCCGTATGGCCGTCTGGCCGTATGGCCGTCTGGCCGTCTGTCCGTACTCTAACTCCCGTAAATCTGCTCGGATTGCTCTGCAATTTTTATATGTTATAATCGTTATCTATAGCATGTTCCCTATTTCAACGGAAGTGTGTAGCACTTATAGTTTTTTACAGGGACACTCAAAAGAATTCCGTTACATTGCGGTCTATGGGGAAAAATCATTTGCGGTTTATTTAAATAATGTTTCACTATTTTAAACGCATTGAAATTTATATATATCACTAAGGTGTATTAGAATAAGCTTAATATGGAATAGGGTGTGCATAGCACTTATAGTTACTTTACAGGGACAGTCAAAAGAATTCCGTTACATTACGTCTATGGAGAAAAATCGTCTGCGGTTTATTTAAATAATGTTTCCCTATTTTAAACGCATTGAAATTTATATAAGGTGCATTACAAGAGGCTTACTACAGAATATTGTGTGTATAGCAGTCATCGTTCATTTACAGGGACACACAAAAGAATTCTCTACTGTATGTTAACAATAATTCCTGGAAGTGCGTTTTAAGTTAATGAACGCGATTTTAATTTTAACTCGCTTTTTGTCTATTACATGGTGTGTATAAATTCTGTAGATCCTATACAGGGAAGCACAAAAGTTCACGAACACATTTCCGTATTATTTAACTCCAGACGGAAAATTTTAAACTGTGCTACGCGTTTCCTAACTGAACTAAAATTTAGCATCCTATGAAGTATATATACAAATCTATAGATCCTATACAGGGCTGAATAAAAGTATTCGGATTTCTTAGATGTTATCTTTTAGCTTATTAAACGGTATGATTTGTAAAATTATTTTGGAAGCGTTGGAAAGTATTACACAATCTATGCTTGACGCATGATTTTTCGTTCTTGTTTTCTTATTACGTTTGCCATATTTACAGATGCGAAATTTTTTTCGACACCAGACAGAGCTGTAAATTCAACATGGAGATCTTGCTTTGCGAATGATTACATCCCTGGTTATTATTTCTATGACTCACGATGAAATGAATATTTTATTTATTTACTTTAATGGATTGAGATTATCGGCTGTTAACATAATTTTCACTGAAGTTATCTCAGAATCTATACATTTTTTAATGTAACTCGTCTCTCAGGCAAACAATTTTTTGAACGATCTTTCTAAAAATGTAACTGTTATGCAATTTTATTCAAAAAAATAATTTTGAATAAAAATGGCCGCTTGGCATATGGAAAAAGACGTGGTTAGCCCGTATTTGTTTTACTCAGTCACGTGACTTGTGCTTTTATCAAATAGATTACGTATGATAAGATTTAATAGAATAAATAAAACTTTTATTAATATCTTTTTAAGTTTTGATTCGATTTTTATAAAATTTGAAATGACTCGACAAAATTCTGTAACGATTATATTTATTAAATTTTAAACCATTCGGTTGGGTAGTTTTTGCGCTGTTATATGTGGACAGACCGACAGACGGATGGACTAGATGATGACTATAGGTGCTACGTATTTATACAGGGTCATTCATAATTCTCTCCGGGGTTTCGAAACGTTATAGTAAAAAAACGAAGACGAATATGAAAAAAAGAAACATATGAAATTATTCCGAAACTATTCAAGTTTTACTTACATACATTACAGGTGTTCTATGTGTGAACCCTTGGTCACACGGCATACATCCATGCGATAGTCCAGTTCCTGCCATACTCAGTTTCTTTAAATTTCCGGTACCACACATGAATTGTTTTGTCAGTTGGTCCCTGTTTTCGATATTTATTACGAAAGGCCCGTTGAACTGACACCACTGATTCAGATTAAAAAAAACGGAGTATGGCAGGAACTGGACTATCGCATGGATGTATGCCGTGTGACCAAGGGTTCACACATAGAACACCTGTAATGTATGTGAGTAAAACTTGAATAGTTTCGGAATAATTTCATATGTTTCTTTTTTTTCATATTCGTCTTCGTTTTTTTACTATAACGTTTCGAAACCCCGGAGGGAATTATGAATGACCCTGTATAATTACGAACGCACCTAAAAACGTATTTTATTATCATAGCAGTATTGTATAAATATTTGTTTATACAACATATACATTAGTAAAAGGTTATTCCTTTGAAAACAGAATTGTACACATGCAATTAATGTAATAAAATACAAAAGTAATAATTGTTGTCAAAGAGCATATGTCATTAAATAATTCGGATCTTTACAAGAGTCAAGTACTTATTTTGTTCTTTCGTTATTTAAATTAAAAAGTATTAAAGAAATTTTTTTATAAAGACTATACTTCAAACAAATTTTATATATCTAGAAACTAAACAGATTAATCTAAAATAGTTCAACTGCTTAAAGCCTCTCCAAACTTTAGTTTAAATTGATAACCATTGAGAACTTTCACCAAAATATCTCTAAAAAACCCGCTTAATTAATCTGATAATAGTTTGCGTCAAAATTTTGTGCGTTTGATCGATGACATTATATATCATGAAAGAAGATTAAATACATCATGCTTTTGAAGCCGATATTTTTCTATAGATCCTGAGAACAATTCCCTGCGTTGGGATTCTCTACAAAGACATAAAAGATTTATTCCTCTATTTCAATTAAAATTTAAAGCGTTTCAGACTAGAATGTATTGGTGATGCGTTGAATGGTTCATAGCTATTCATGTTTTTTCATTATCGAAAAATAACGTTTAAGTCATTTCGTCGAGAATAATGAGTTTTAGAAGGTTGCGCTTTACGATACCTGTGATATTATTTATTTTACTGGAGTGTATTAATAGAAACAAAGTTATTCTAGGTAAAATATGTACAAAATTATTATAATACCTCTGTGCTTGGCAGACCGATGTGTCCCATTAAAATTACACAAAACTTTTCGATTGTTTTTGGGAAAAAAATCCAATTTTGTTGTACATTTAGAAAAAGTTTATTATAAAAAATGTCCTCCCGGCATAAACCGGTAGAAAAAGGTAGCTTCCATATTACTGTTTCAAAATGTCAGCGACCCTAGAATATGAAACTGGTATATCTCAGTCCATTTTAAAAATAAAGCAAAAATCAAAAATGCTCCGGAATTCTTCTACTAAGCTCAAACACGTAAAGGAAAAATATTTTTAAACTTCTAAATTTTGTACATCAATTTAATTAAGGTAAAGCCAGGAGATATGGCGCGGTTGGAGAGATTGCACACATAGAGATTCTGGGGGAAGGAGTAGAGTGAGCGCTCAGCGACTCCAGGTAGTTTTACAACAGCAGTAGTGGAGTGTCCACTTGAAAGTGCCCTTTGATTGTTTTCAGCGTGTAAGATAAAGCATTGCTATTTTGTTTTGTTTTACAAAAGTAAGTGCTTGAATTTTCATAGCTATTCATCAGAATTTCTATATAATGTCAGTAGTACAAATAATTTTAAACTTAAACGATTTCTCATAAGCTACTAATCTAGACTAACAATGTGAACATCAACGGTTCGTTTTAGAAGCGGCCATGTTTAAATAAAAGGCCGCGCAATTTCTGCTACCGAAATTGGAGAATTTGCGCATCTGCTACTTAGGAGAGATGGCGGATTGTTCCCATTAGTTTCCATGCCAGGAGAGATTACGCAGCTTATTGTTAAATTTGCATAAAAAATGAAAAATGAAAATGGACTAATTTTAAGTTAAACGTGTTTTAAAATAACTTAATATTATTTTGTAATCTTATCTGGAGTTCTGATTCTTTAATTTTTTCCCCTTTAATTAAAAATTTTTAATCGTTTTTAAAATTATTTCCTTTTTCTGATTCTTTAATCATTAGGTTGAAATATTCACTCCTAATACAATAATATTTGTTCACAAAAAGCTTACAACAATGTCATTTAAGTGTAATTATTATTGTTAACAATTTAATTGTAGTTATTATTAGTAACAATCTCTCCTACCAATGGCGCAATCACACCAACTCTGTAAGGACAGATTGCGCAAAATAACTTTCTTGGTTTTACTGCAACTGTTCTATTAAATTACAACCTAACAAATAAATAGCAATGGAAATGAATAAAAAACAAATGAAGTAAAAATTATTTTATGGATAGTTTAGCAAAAAATGAATATTTAGATTTTTTTATTGTTATTCTTTTGAATTGTGCGCAGACTCTCCTAGCTTTACCTTAACAAAAATAAATAATGTCCGCCATTTTGAAACAATGTGGCGGATGAAGGTATACCCAACGAAATCGGTCGAGATTTTGGTTAGTCTTGTGCAAATGTGCTGTCACTTCCAAAACCGTTGATAAACACGAGTGCTGTCGCATTACAAGTATCAGTTTGTTTAAAAATGTCAGCTACCCTAGAATTTCAAACTGTCTTATATATAAGTCATTTTATAAGATAAAGCCAAAAAAAACGCTTCAGCATCATTGTACCAAGTAGAAAACATTAACTTCTAATTTCTTGTACATCGTTTTGACTTTGTTAACCCTAAAAACAAATTAAGTGGACGCCATTTTGAAGCAAGATTGCGGATGAAGCTGCTCAACAAACTCGGTCAAGATCTTGGTATGTCCTGTACACATGCTCAGTTACATCGAAATCGGTTAATACGACTGCAATCGCATGAAAAAATTCACATTACTTCAAAAAGTCTGCTACACTAGAATTTCAAACTGCTATATCACAGCCAATTTTTGATATAAAGGCGAAACAAAAGATGCTCTGGAACCCTTGTACAAATGTCAAACACTTAAAGAAAAAATCTTTTTAAATTTCCAAGTTTTGCGTACATTCTTTTTTTAAATTAAAAAAAAAATCAAAAACATTTAAGTGGTCGCCATTTTTAAACAAGATGGCAGAATAAGCTGCCAAACAAACTTGGACAAGACCTTGGCATATACTGTTCACATGCTACGTCAAATCCAAATCGATTCATAAATACGATAGTTAAGGCATGACAAAAATCATATATATATATACATATATATCCACATTTGAATGGATATGAGGTCATTCTTGGCGATAATATACAGAAATATTTTGGAGTAGCTTTCCCCTGGACGGCTGCAATAGATAGCATTTTGCCATTTATATTGGAAGCTACCTACTATTAAGAAATACTAAATTTCAAGTAATTTTCTCGTTAAAATTGCATGTTGTTATGGCATCGTTTGTTAAAAGCATTTGGTTCTTTCAATACTTGATTTTTAATTTGGGAATTGGTGAATATAAATGACATACTTTTGATGAATTTATTCAAAAATATTTCAGTTTGTTAATTAAAATACGTGCTTTGAATGAAAAAGGAAATGATGTCATATTTATCCGATAAACTATTCCCCTTTTAGTGCCCTTGAGAAATGATTTAACTGTTTTAAGAGATAATTACTAAATATCTTTTTTTTTTAAATCCAATCCTTAAGAATGTGGGGCAATAATTATCGAGCTGAATGTAAGAAACTTAAACATTCCAACAAGTCTGAATGCAAAACTTTTAAAATATATATGATTAATGATTTCAAGATGTCAATTTGTCAGCAGAATACTTTTGTTCTTTAGAATAACTGATTTAAGAAACTAGAGCATGTAAAACTATGTTTTTATTTTATCAAATTATTTAGAAAAAAAAAATATTTTAATCAGGTTTTTAGCATCTAGTTAAGTTGAAAATATTTTACTTCTAAATTTTAATATAAATGGTATTAACAAACACCTGATCATCATCATTATTTCCCTCTCCGTCCTTGTTTCCAGACCAATTGTAAAACCAAAATGACACTATTACAGAAATATCGTTATTTTTTAACACTTTCCAACCTAGTTGAAAATTGTTTATGACTTCGGTTTGTCTGGCCGTCTGCCGTCTGTCCATGCTCTAATTCCCGTAAATATGCTCGTATTGCCCTGCAATTTTTATATGTTATTTTCGTTATCTATAGCATGTTAACTATTTCAACTGAAGTGTGTATAACTTATACTTTTTTTACAGGGACACTCAAAAGAATTCCGTTACATTACGGTCTATGGGGAAAAATCATTTGCGGTTTATTTTAATGATGTTACACAATTTCAAACACATTGTAATTGATATATATCACTAAGGTGCATTACAAGAAGCTTAATATGGAATATGGTGTGCACAGCACTTATAGTTACTTTACAGGGACAGTTAAAAGAATTCCGTTACATAACATTTCTATAGAGAAAAATCGTTTACGGTTTAATTAAATAATGTTTCACTATTTTAAACGCATTGAAATTGATATATATCACTAAGGTGCATTACAAGAGGCTGACTACAGAATATTGTGTGTATAGCAGTCATCGTTCATTTACACGGACACACAAAATAATTCTCTGATGTCTGTTAACAATAATTCCTGGAAGTGCGTTTTAAGTTGCTGAACACGATTTTAAATTCAACTCACTTTTTGCCTATTACTTGGTGTGTATAAATTCTGTAGATCCTATACAGGCCAGCACAAAAGTTCGAGAACTCATTTCCGTTTATTGACAGATACTGACAGAAGGAGACAGAAGGAGAATTTTAAACTGTGCTACGCGTTTCCTAACTAAACTAAAATTTAGCATCCTATGTCTATAGATCATATACAGGGCTGAAAATAAGTCTTCGGATATTTTTCCGAATATTCTATGTGGTGGAAATATATGTTTGAAATTCCTGAATTTACGTTTTTAATTTTGTTATGCATTTTCTAAATTCTTTACTTAGATGTTATCTTTCAGCTTATTAAACGGTAATGATTTGTAAAATTATTTTGGAAGCATTAGGAAGTGTTACATAATCTATGCTTGACGCATGATTTTTCGTTCTTGTTTAATAATATTTTCGAAATTATTTTTAATTAAAAAAAATTCAGAGTTATTATGGCATTCTCGAATCCTTACGAATAATTGGTATTCTCTTCAACACGTAATTCATCGTATTCTATGAGAAGTAGATGTAAAATACGAATACACAGTCAACATATATTGTAATAAAACACACGAACAAAATAGATGTTACAATGCATGAAAGTAAAAACAGCGCCGTAACCACATGGGGGCTGGGTGGGCTGTTTACCCTACCTAGCAAGTTCTTGGACCTCATCTAGACATCATAATATTTCAATACTATTGTCGTCTAGATTACATTAAAAATTTCAAAACTTTGTAAACAATAGTTTTAGAACCAGGGGGACTTGCCCTCTACATCTGTCTATATTTATTTATATATCGTTAACGTAACGGAAATAGATAAGCTGTGAATTAGCTTCACCGACCAGTCAAAGCTCCCTCTTACTTTGCCAACTGGTTACATCCCTGGTACAAAAAACATACTTCAGTTTTACGGATTTCTGAGAGATTTATAAATGATTAATATAAAAACTAAACTTCATTCTCACGTCTCTTGATTATATTTTACTGTTTACTGCATACTTTGTTTTAACTAATAATTCTGATAAATCCTTAAAAGAGTATGATTTTATTAAACTCAAGAATTCCCAATCATAAAACTTACACAAAATATCGTTTTAACTGACATTCAACAAAAACGGTTATACAATTTGTGTGTATATGTGTTTTATGTACGGGGTGATTATAAAAAAAACTATCCCGATATATGAGTCCTTAACTGTCACACCGTTCACAGAAAGTGACTGAAATTTTGGTTTTAAGTATTTTGAGGTATGCGCTCAGGAATCGTATGAAAAACAACAGTTAAACTCTAACAGTTACGGTTACAGTGACACAATTTTGAAAATTTCAAATGGCAACACCTATTTTTTTTTATTGGAATGTGATCTTCATAGCGAAAAACCATAAAAAGCGTTGGAACGGCACCTGTAGCTCCAAAATTGTCGGCGCTAGACAGACTAAGAAGAAAAGTGAAAACAACGAATAAGGACAGAGAATCAACAGAAAACAAAACATTTTATTGTGTTTCACAAATTTTCCACGTCACACACGACGACACGTTGCATGCGGCAGATGGTGGATAGCACTGAATAATAAAATGTTTTACTTTCTTTTGCTTCTCTGTCTTTTATTGGCTGTTTTCACTTTTCTTCTTAGTCTCTCTAGCGCCGACAATTTTCGTGTTACAGGTACCGTTTCAACGCTTTTTATGGTTTTTCACTATGAAGATCACATTCCAATAAAAAAAATAGGTGTTGCCATTTGAAATTTTTAAAATTTTGTCACTGTAACCGTAACTGTTAGAGTTTAACTGTTGTTTTTCATACGATTCTTGAGCGCATACCTCAAAATACTTAAAACCAAAATTTCAGTCAGTTTCTGTGAACGGTGTGACAGTTAAGGACTCATATACCGGGATAGTTTTTTTATAATCATCCTGTATATCCACGGGTAACTTTGAACGTTGCTATAATTTTCATTTTTCCTTTTCCTTTGAAAAGGTATGTTTTTATGGCGTCCGCATGGATTTCATCAGGATGCAAAAATAATACTTTTCCTACCTAACTCTTTTATGTCTTTTATGTCTTTTATTTGTCTTTTATCTTATTTTTTATTTTATTTTATATTATTTTTTGGTTTTAACTTTTGTAAAAATTAGCCTTTTGCTACGAAGTTTGAATCTATTTTAAGGTATACGACTCTACTATATGTTTTTAAAATACACTGTTAAAACTTCGCAGCAAACTGTCCAGTCATAGGACCGTTTTTATAGAAAACGGTTACATAACAGTAATTTAACTCTATTCTGACCATAATATTGCGTGTATTATGATCAGAATAGAGTTAAAATACGGTTATGTAACCGTTTTTTATAAAAACGGTCGAATGACTGTGTGGTCGTCGGCTCGTGCATATTGTTTTTCCCCTAAATCACGTGAACATATTTAATATAAATTCGTCAATTATGTTTGAAAATAAGCACTATTTGCACCAACAGGGTAAAAAAAAAATATGTATAGTAATAAAGGGTTTCAAACACTTAGTTGAACCAAAGCACTCTTATTAAAACACAATAACAGGCTTCCAATTGGTAAACATCAATGCAAACAGTTAAAAACAATTTCTTAAAGTCAGTGTTATTTTTAACTTAACAATATCATTGTTCAAAACAACACTTATTTAAAAAATAGCCTGTCAAAAAAACGCCCTAATAATTTTTTTCTATGTTTCAAATTAATATATCAAAATATATAAAAACATTAGAAACAACCAATTACATTAAAATATACGATAACAGATTATTTTTTAATTTACACATTTTCGTTATCTAAAGCTCAGTAGTGCAAAAGCGCAACATGGTAATGAAAAAATATTTAAAAGGGAAAACAAGGAAAACAATTATGCGTCACGGATAGATTATGAAACTCTAACAATTCCAGAATACTGTAAAAAACTTCACTTCTTATTAAGGCAAAAGAGTATATCTAAATTAACAATTTAGAAAACGCATAACACAGTTAAACACCCATGTTCAGCAATTAGTGCCATAGTCGATAAGGTATTTCACTCACGTTTCGCACCCTGTATATGATCTGTAGAATTGAATACACACCACACAGTTTTCTAAAATTTATTTCATCTGAAAAACGCTTAATAAATTTTGAAAATTTACTTTTAGTAATTACCGGCCGGAGATGATAACTTCAGTTTTTTCCGCTGCTCTGTATAGAATCTACAGATTTTATTTACTCCCCACATACTAAGCTAAAATTTAATTCAACACATAACACAACTACAATTGTAATTCCAGCAATTATCATCCATAGACGTCAATAATATAATTAATTAATAATTACTTACTAAAAATGAGAACTAGGTGAATGAAAATTCAAAGAATCTGTATTTGCTGATCAATTCTATGACGAAAAGTAATATAATCAGTATTTAATAAATGCAGAAAAATTAATATATATATTTATATCCATTTATATACGTAATATTATTTTTTTAGTATTTATATATATATCCATTCTTATTATTTTGAAATTATAAAATTGCGAAATTTTAGTTTTTTGCATTAATTTTATTATATTATATTCAGCATTCGTTCTTATAATTTTCTTAGTAATGAAAGTGATTAATATTTTGTGCTCTTCAAAAATGCTTATATCATACTTCCTGGAATTTCCTTCGCATTCTTCTCAAGAATCTCTTAACTTTATCATTAGCAAAAGGAGTATTGAAGTTCAATTAATTTCATGCTTTTTACATAAATTTCTTCTGTATAAAAATTTTAATTAAATTTCTGATGAACATCCTCTTAGAAATTTAATACTTCTACTACTAATACTTCTACTAATAATACTATAGTTTAATAAATTTAAACTCATTCATAAACCGCCCGAATCTTTTTAGAATAATGGTATCGATTTTCTTACATAAGACTTTTTTCATGCTTTTAATTTATATATTCCTTTTATTTTTGTTTTCTTCTTCTTCTTTTCTAAGCATTTAAAATAAATTCAAACATATGTAAGTCATACAACTAATTGATAATATCAATTGATTTAAGTGATAATGAGTCATCATTGTGATGATAAGCGCTGTAATTTTTATTTTAGTATAACATCCTTTTTATAAAAACAAAAAACACAGATATATACTACATTTTTATTCTAAACATAAGAAAAGTATTCTATAAATAAATATTTTAAAACCGCTCCTTCGAAGCATTGCTTGAAAAGATCTTCCATACCGCATATAAAACTTTCATTTAAGATTTAAAATATCTTTAGATGGAACGTGACAAAATAATTCCGATTTATTTATGTCACATAAAAAAAAAAAAAAAAAAAAAAAAAAAAAAAAAAAAATGTTTTTTTTTTTCTGTAAAATAAATAAAACATTTCTCGTAACAACGAAAGAGGAGACCAAAGGAAGATACGAAAATGAACAACGCAATCGTGTCCTTCAAATGGCATTTTAAAAGCTCTACTCGACAGAAAATTTATAGGCTAATCTCTTTAATAAAGAAAAATTGCTTTTAAATGCTGTCTAACAGAGAAGATCTAAAAGTTTGTTACGAATACGAATTTCCTTTTGCTTCTTCAAATGTAAATAGTTGAGTTTTTCTTTCGAGGTTAAGGCATTTTCAAATCTCTGTTACAAAATCTCTGAAATATAAATATAGTATATAGTCGTTTGAATTGAGTATTTTTTAATTAGAAATGAAATGGAAGTTGAAATTAAAGAAGGAAATTTTGCCTTTCCCTAAATTTAATTACCTTTCTCTCTTTTATGTTGTACTTTATTCTTAGATTTATGTTAATAGTAAAGGCATAAACTAGAAAAAAAATCATGGGCAGAGGCCGGCAGCAGAGATTCCAGTCATACCCCGTAAAAAAAAAAAAAAAAAAAAAAAAAAAAAAAAAAAAAAAAAAAAATCCATGCCCATCATTTTACGGGGCAAAATAATACAGCATTATAATGCGCAGGATATAATGCACTTTAAAGCACAATAACACTTTACTTACTGTTCCGTAGTACGTAGCACGTTAGATAATAATCACAGAATCGTTTTTTTTTTGGCGGGTTAAATATATGTTACGGTCGCGGTTAAGTGACAAAATTTTTGGAAACAGGACTAAAATGAAGGGTTACACCCTAGCGGAGGAAAATGTGTGGGATCGTACCGTATTTTTGCTAACAGATGGGCTAGAACTGCAAGAATATGTGGATTGCCCTTAATTTTCTAAGTATCTAAGGGATAAGGCCACTTATTTAGTGGATAAGACCATTTTTCATCAAATAAAGCTGTTGCCCGTGAAAATTGAAGAGAAAATGCTCATAAATTTACAGTTTTTTCTGAGAGTGTAGGTTTGTTTTGTTCGTTGTGATAGCTTCGCTAGCATTTCAAACATTTCAATATTCTGAACCATTTTTGCCTAACATTATGTTTCAACGTAAAACCCTCAATGTTTGCTATCTTAATTATTTTGTTATCACTCCCCACTTACGGACCTTAGTGACATATTTTATTTCAATTTTCTAACGCCGTTTTATTATTTATTATTATTAATTCTTAATTGGTATAGTTTTACTTACATCATTAACATTATTACATCACATCATAATTATTACTCAACATATAACATGTATAAATAAATAAATATATATATATATATATATAGAGAGAGAGAGAGAGAGAGAAAACAAAAGCAAAACGCATCAACTAAATATACGCAAAATTTAAAAGTAATTTTATATGTATAAAAGTGATGTATTCTCTTCATTTGGTTAAATAAATTGGAAATAATTTTTATTCGACTTTAAAATACTTTTTCATCGATGGAAAAATACAAAATGTTACATTTTCACTCTACATCTATACGAAAACCAAATTTAAATAAATTTTTTATAAACTATAATAAAATTTCAAATTTCAAAAACAAAAATATATCATTTATTGAAAGGCCGCAAATAATGGAAACATGTGAACATAAAAACACATTACAGCCAATTAACGTGATTTTTAATGCTCAACTAAAAAGAAAAATTAAAGCCAAATCTTTTTATTAAGAGCAAGTTTTTTTTTAAATGCAGTTTATCTGAAACTATATAAAACTTTCATACAAGAAGGAGATATCATTTGCTTCGTAAGATGTAAATGTTCAACTTCTTGTCTAGTCATTACGGCGCTGGCTGTTGGACAAGAGGTGTCGAGTTCAAATACAAATTCAAGTATGGATGATTGTAGTGGTTCTAATTCCACTTAAACGTTGGTCCCGAACTGTTTAACACTTGTGTGCAAAATATCTCCGTAATTAACCAAATAACCAACTTTACATGTTAGGTGTGTATTTTTGTCTACAAGCTCAAATATATATATATATTTTAATTTCCGGAGAATATAAAAATATATTGCTGTAAGATGCCAGGTAGACGGATAATTATAGTGGATTTTAGTGAGATCAAATAAAAGTTACCCAACATAAATAAAATTTTTTATTTTAAATTTAAAATGCATTTTTTGTGTTTAAGATTTAAATACTTTTAGATTAATTATAAATTATAGATAAATTATACATTACATTAATTATACATTTAGATTTACAATCAATGGAAGTACCGTACATAAATTATAGCTCATTTAAATTAGCTTAATTATGTTATGTAACAATTATAAGCTACCTTATAAAAAACAAAATGTATAATTCTGAGAAAATATTTGTATAAATTGCTTTCCTATTTGAACTGTTGATTTTACATTTAGATATTAGACTTATTTTCGAATTTAGTTAAATGAGCTCATATACGGAAAACAAATTAAGCAAAAAAGCGTTAAAACTGTCCATATGTTACAAAATATGTATATGTACAGGGTACGCGGTAAATTGGAACTAACTTTGCATCTGTTTCTTTCAAGTTTTTTTGTAATACATTTGAAAAATTACATTTCTAAAGTTATGATTTAATTTTTTTTTATGGATGCTTTAAATTCTGGTAGCAATTATAATGTCGAAGAAATGAGAAGTTAGAGAAATTATAATGTCTATACTGCACGCAGGGTAAACTGCTAATGAAATTGAGGAGTTTGCGTACATTTTACGACATGATGAAGGTATACGGTGCTGATCTTGATTCTCTACATCATCATAAAATATGTATATATATATATATATATATATATAACCATTAAAACAACATAGAAACATCATACAACCTGTGTGGAAAAATATTGAATAGGAAAAATGACACATACATGTTTGAACAATATCCATAAATATGTAGAGAAAAAACAATGAATATAATTTAAAACAAAGAGAATACATTGGATGGAAAAATGAAAAGACAGTTAAAAACCTGAAAGATGAAAAACAAATCTCTCATGAAATGTATTCAAAATTAACAATTAAAGAAAAAAGTGAAATTTTGAAATAGATTGAACCATGGCAGAAGTGTCAAGCCCAAATTCCGATAAATTCCACAAAAGAAATGTATGATTTCATCTGTGTACAAACTATTAGTTAAAACTGTACAAAATTACATATATATATACAACAAAATTTTAAATTTATCGTGATCTGCTAAATTATTTTCTTCCCATCCTCTTCTAAATTACTCTATAATATTTATTGCCTCCGTTTATTAATGTATCATAACTCTATTTATTCCAAAAACCTCATATCTAAATTCAATATTTAATGGCGGCTAGCTAACTAACTAAATGGCGTCTTTATCTTTAAATTACAAAAGCTTCAAAATATTTATCCCTTAAAAAACAGCATTCTTTCCTTTTTACATTTCTAAATTCCCAAAAAGGCGGTAGGGGAGACTTGAGAGACTTGATCCCTTTTTCAGTTTTTAATTTTTATTTTGGAAAAAAACAAAATTTTTAAAAACGTTTCTATTTATTATTAAAGGCTTATGTGTTTTTAATGTTGTAGTAATTTTTTTTATTTTTGAAAAACCGTTTTTAAAATAAATATAAATTATTTTCCAAAAAAGAAAAAAAGGATCAAGTCTCCTCACTTACAGGGAGACTTCATCCCTGAAACATGCACTGAGATGATTCAAATTAAGTCTTAGAAATCAAATTTATTGTTGACTAACATGTAAAAAAGGTGGAAAATTACACAAAAAAATTCTACATTTGGTAAAAATCACTGTTTTCCATATGAATGATTATTATTGCTAAAATTAATGAGCAAAAAATATTTTCAAAGCTTTAAAAGTCAAACGTAAATGTGAAAATTGTCGCAGTTTGAAGAGTTCCACCAAACATGACTGGTTTAGGTACTTTTTTGACAATGTTCGTCATTGCCCAAAACACTAATGTAAACATTTTCTGGATAAGTAAGTTGGTCGGAATTAAGTCCTCTTTTTCTTAGAAAACTGATTTTGCATTCAGATGATGAAATCTTCTTTACAATTTTTCGAAATGACTAATTTTCTTCTTTCCTAGAAATCGCACAATGATAAAGTCACTTTCATCAATTGACAAATCTAGTGGATCTTCGGTGATTTCATCAGAATGTTCATCAAGTGAATCTGGCTCAGTTGAATCATGAACACTACAACTGCCTCTCACTTTCTGAAGACTCGGAGCTTTCATTTTTAGTGTTTTTACTTTTCCTTGAGATGAAATGAGTTTTTCTCGATTTATGTTTTTTATTCAGTCGGCGATCTTGTATTTCTTTTTTAATCTGTCTTTTAATTGGTGTGCTTGTAAAAATTTTTGAAGATCCTTTATTTTTCCGTTTTGGATAATTAAACTTTAGGTAAGGCTTGTATGTCTTTTGGAGTCACTATGCTTGGTTTAACTGTAATTATATTACTGCTTGTTGGGGTTGATGGTTGATCTGTGACAAAATATGATAAAAAATCATCTTTAGAAAAAATATTCCTGTTTGGGGAATATATGCCAGTGATTTTAAATCCATTTATTATGTTAGTTGATATCTTGGCTTTAGGATAGGCCCCCATAAGATTCCGTTCAATTCAGAAATTCGATAAATTGTTATTATTTGAGCAGGATGATTAGTGTGTATAGGAGTAAGTCCAAGATCTAATTTACTTGATGTTTTAAAATATACACACAAAAGATCATTGTTAACTGAAAATATTCGGGAGTGCTTATAATTTGATTCATAAGAAATGTCACTTTCTTGAGATTTTTGTTTTCTCACATAATCATCACATTAATATGAATGGATTTGCTGCACTCTTAAAACTGGATCCATCTATTACAGCCTTCACTGTTGCCTGTAAGTCTACAACATTGATGCTTTTTCTGGGTTGAACACATCTTTACGTTTATAAATACGTGGCATGACTGTAAAAAGTAAAGATAAACACATAGTTCTGAATCACTGCAATAAAATGAACCCTCTATTGCACAAATTAAATTTTTAGCTCAATATATATATGGACATACGGTTTTTAAGATTTGGCTACATAACACATATTAAATGGAGTTATACGTTTCTAATTTATAAATAGGTTTCTGACTTAAAAATAAACCAAAACTAACCACAAAACAAACTTTGCACAGTCACCATGTGCTTTCTAACCATCATGTGCAGCTATATGATAACTTTCTTTTTCTATCTTTGTCAACCATACAAAATCAAGGTATCCATAGTCTAACTAATATTGATATTGTCAAAATGTGTCTTGAAAGTCACAATTAGGAGTAGGGGTTAATAAAATTTAACATTAATTTAGCTTTACTTTGGGGACACTTGATCCCCAGGATCAACTCTCTCCATACAATGATCAAGTGTCCCTAATGTGCATGTGTTGGAAAAATAATTGTTAAATCAAAAGTAAAGAAACTGTATTGGATTTAAATAATGACATTTAAGCATTAAGGAATGTTAGTAAATTATATCAATCAACTTAAGTAATTTAGTTATATTTAGCAAAAAATAAGAAACAAACTACATACTGAAAAAGAAGTTTGATTGTAAGAAATCAGATATTCTTTTATTACAACAAAAATAAAAATGGGAAAATGAAATTCTGTTGTCAGATCTGTTGATAGGGAATCATTTTATTAGTGTTTCCGGTTTCAGAGACTTAATTGCATTTTTCCCCTGGTTTTAGACCTAGGGATAAAGTCTCCCTAGGGATCAACTCTCCCAAGTCACTCCTATTTATTTTAATAATTTCCGATATTAAATGTAACTCTCAAAATCATAAAATACTTTTTCTTATATTAAAATGTAAAACATTTTATTTTAATTCCATTCTGGCTTTGATCCAAGTTCGATAAACCATTTCTCTTATTTTCTTTTTTTCCCTTTTCGTGAACTTCGTATACTCAAACCAGTAATTAACGATAATCCATTGTTTTAAAACTCATCTGGTTCATAGCTAATTTATAGAACATTATAGAATGATCTCGAAGCGTCTTTGGCGCCTCTTCTTACCGGAAACCATTTTTCCTAAAAATTCTGACACTTCCTACAAAGAATCCCGGATCTCCATTAGCGCATTGGCCGTCACGTGACCCCTGAATTCATACTTTTCTCAAAATCGTATATCGTGGTTTCGTGCTTCCGTCAGTCAGTCGAAAAGTGAGGCGCAGGGACTGTGTTCAGAATTGGAGCTACTAGTAAGTTAGAACGCTTGCCTGGTAATGGTGAAATTGACCAGATATTTTTTTCTGTGACTGCTTATCGATTGATACTTAAGGTGAATGACAACTACAGCCATCATGCTAATTTTTAATTGGAAATCTGTCGTAACTGAAGCGGTGAATAAGGTGAAAAGAGATCTCCGCCTGATTTATTAAACTTCAAAATAAAAACTTTTTGTTGATTCGATGGAGTTTTTTCTTCTACCTACTCATACAATTTCTGCTGTGAATATGCCGACTGCAATGTAAACACCTCGGCTGAATCTCGAAAAAGAACATCCAATATTCGAGAAACCATTTATAAAATATGGAACTACCACTGCACGCATCATCTCTCGTCCTCAAATCGTCACATATGTATATATATACATGAGGTACTCATGAATCTCACAAAAAAATTGCACAATTATTGGAAATTTTATGGAGATTTGTGCTTAATTTTTGCTGGTGCCACGACATGAGGAGATAAGCGATTTGCTACTTTTTCATGTAATAAATTATATACGTAAAGAAATGTTGTTGCACTTTGAAATTTCATGAATAGTTTGTCCTGTATTGAGTCAAGAAATTACGACAATCCAAACTTCGTATTCCTTTGAAATGATGATTTCTATCAGCATTTAACAGTCGTATTTGAAAAATATAATGTTATATCAAATCCATAAAACATATTTTTTCAAAACTAATATTAAACATGTAAAAAGGAGATGCACAGTCATTGTGATTTTTTTCTCGCGCAATTTGTTGGTATACAGTTATATAAATTATATGCTATATAATAAAATTATATTAAACGAGAGAGTGAAAATATGATAAAATTATACGTCCTGTAGAGGGTCAAGAAATTACGTTTATCCAAACGTCGTATTCCTTTGAAATGAAGATTGTATCAGCATTTAACAGTCATATCTGAAAAATATAATGTTATATCAAATCCATATAAAGATATTTTTTCAAAATTAATATGAAACATGTGAAAAGGATATGCACAGTTATTGTGATTTTTTCTCGCGCAATTTATATGTATACAGTTATATAAATTACATGCTATATAATAAAAATATATTAAACGAGAGAGTGAAAATACAAAAAAAATACAATAAATAACCTATAAATGTCATACGGAAAAGTCATAGGAGTCTCGTATCAACAATTCATTATATATATATATATGTATGTATGTATATGTATATATATATATATATATATATATATATATATATATATCATGTAATTACATGTGAATACTTAAATAAGGTAAAAATATTATGTATTCAAATACATAAATATGATAAACCAAACTGAAAAAATAATTTATAAAATTAACAGTGTATATATACAAAATTATCTCACAAATGTAAAAGAAGAAATACATAATATTAAAATATAAAAAGGAAGACTTAACTATTAAAAAATATTAGCAATTTTTAAAACTATAAAGCTACAGAAAACATGAAAAGGATCATAAATAAAAACTGTAATTGTGATGAAGTATGATACATTGAATATTCCATACACGAACAAAACATTTACAAATACTTCATTTATCATAGTTTTAAATATTTTTACGATTTTAAATGCAATATATTGTAGAAGAATATGAGTACGATAATTGTAGAAAAACTTTAATTTCTAAAAGAAAAAAATATAAACAAATAATAATTAATAATTAAAAAAAACTGTAACTATTAAATACCTAAATTATAAAAAAGTTATTACAAAAAACATTTTTTGAAAAAAAAAAAACATTTATAAGAAAATACAACGTTAGTATTTCAAAGCAATTAAATAGGGTAATTTAGAATATAAAATGCATTTGAATAAAAAAACAAATAAATGGAAAAAGAAAGAAAACATATAAACAATACACATTCCTCTAATTAGTTCAACAAAAACAGCATCCAGACCGCATAAAAAGTTTAAGTGAAAGAGAAATATATATATATATTTTTGGATTTATTTCCAAACTTACTGAGCTAAAAAAATAATATTGTGCGGCATCATTAAGTTAGCATTCGATTTATCCCTTGGGAATCATTTAACATTTTGTGGAATTATCGTGTAGCACATGATAATGGCTTGTTTCCTTAGAATATGCAGCAAAAAATGTATATTTAATTGCAAAGCATTTCTATTGCGTTTACATTCACACGAAATATACGTAGAAATATTCAAACAAGCCTGTTTGCAAACTATTGATGAAGTTTTTTCTTTTTCATGTACATATGTTTCATTCAATAGAAAGAAGCATTATTTTTATATGAATACTTCAGATGGTGTTATACAAAAAGTCGAACATAATCTGCAAAAGCATATAATTTTATTAAATAAAACTATTTTAAAATGTAAAATTTCTATAATCAGCCAGACGTTAGGACTAGCTTTTTTTCATTACACGTTTGGAAAGCAAAACAGATTCAACATGTCGTGATATTATTATATCTTTATGAATATTCAGAAAATGTTTGTTATAAAGGACCCGCAGAAATTATTTGGCTATGTGCCCCTGGTGGTCTGAAATTTTCTTATGTTGTAGTTCATGCAATGCTGATCAAATGTCTCAATGGGCACAATCTTTGAAAATGGTTATGTTTATTGCCACGGTTGTCGGAAGACCTTAATTCAATTTACGTTTCAGCCAACCTTTTTTTTTTAATGCAAGTCAAATAAACAAAATTTGAGCATGAAACATTTGAAGCATTATTTAACGAAATGTTCCTTACTTCCAAGTGGTTCATAATTAGTGTTTTCAATAAAATTTCCAGTTTTTATTGATTTTAAAAAAACCGGAAGGTTGGACGTTATTATATTGTGATGCAAATATATATATATTTTTAAAAATCAAATAACACCAGAAACTTTATTATATAAGAAACACATGTAAACGTGAAACATTTCGTGAAATATTTGTTCTTATTCAAAAAATGCTTATTAGACTTAAAAAGGACGGAAGCTGTCTATTATGAACGGCAGCTCTCTAATATGAATGGCAGCTGTCTATTATGATTTAAGATAATCTGACGGTCATAACATCAAAATTATTCATTTTTGAGCACTCTGTACATTTCGATATTTGATAAACATCACATGAACATCAACATATCAAAATTCTAGCCATTTTTACAGGGCAACATTTCCATATGATTTGTGTATGCTCCTCGAAATGAGAAAACATGCAATTCTAGATTACAAGAAGTTTTGCGGAGATTGAACAAGCGCCCCAGGACATATTAGCTTTAATCAATAGGGCTGTCTTATGAATTATTAGGTTAGGACAATAGATGAAATTCATCCAATCGCGCAAACCACTCTCTCACAATGCGGGCAATTTTGATAAAGAGATTTCTTATAAGACCTTAGTAGCCTACTTATAAGACATTTTCCTGTGGTAGGAAATCAGTCATAAAATGATATACGAAATTGGAATGATATTTCGATAATTCGAAGAATTTATAACAATCCTAGATGCTAAGTCCTTCCATGTGAATGTATCACAAAAAATACCTCCAGAACAAGTCAATGTACGAACAACGTTCCAGTATACGGACAACGTGCCCGTGTACGTCCAACATGCTTGTGCATGAGAGTGGAGCACAAATCCATGAAATTAAAATTTAACTTAAAAACCTTCTCAATGAAACTTCCCTAGGACATGTGACAGCACAACACTAGGGGATTTTCGGTAATGCAGCTGCGGATACACTAGAAAAGGAAACATCAGAAAGACCCTTTATAGATACATCTCTTCATGCGCCGCACTCTTATATGAAATGAATCCTGAAAACGCGTAATATGCACCAGTGACAAGACAACTGGGATTACTAATAGAATTTTTGATAGTCCTATGACATGATCTTAATTGTATCTCGTAATCTCCTAACATTAACCATTAACTACTGTGAGCATTCTTAGAAATAGCTTGAACTTTTCCCGCGATTATACGCACCCCTCAGAATATATAATGATCCCTGTTCTTTTTTCTACCTTTCTAAAATGACCCCTCCAGTTCACATTCACCTTGCCATTCAGATACATTCAAAAGCTTTGACTTGGTTTCCCGGAGTAGTCACCCCTGTCATCCCTGTCATTCAGCTAGTTTTTTTGTTTTTTTTTGTTTTTTTTTATTATTATTTAATATTTTCTTATGTCAAGCCTTCTGTCAAATCATGACAGTACTTGTGATTCTGTTTTTATCAGAGAAGGATCTTTTTTCTTTTGCAAAGTCTAATTTTATACCTATTCCGTGATATTATGGAAGATATGGAATCTAATTATTCGAGAAAACTTATGGTGTACTTCATACAAGTTGATATTGAGTCTGATACACGCATTCAAATACTGAGAATTCTGTAAATGGTTTTATTGATCAATATTCCAGTTCGAATTTATGAGTTGACAAGGAATTTTAAATGCTTCAGGGTATTTTTAAGGAAAAAATAATTTTAAATTGGAGGAGAAACTACCAAATCGAGCAATATGCATTTACCTCTAATCGAGCATTATGTATTTAACTAAAGATTTCAAACTAGTAATATCAAGAGGGCTCGGGAAAATGAGGACGAAGGATACATCTATCCTAGTCAAGATGACAAAATGGAAAAAAGAAAACATGTAAGAGATGTTCCTCTAGTACAAAAAAGAAAATAATGTATCAATGTATCGATCGTAAGGATTCAGTCTGCATTCCATGTTCCAGAATGCTATGCATTGAATAAAATTCAGCATTTTCGGCTGTATACTAAAAAATGTATTTTTTCTGTATTTATTTTCAATGGCGAAACATAAAACCCTATTATTTAATTTTACATAAATCTGTTGCTTTAGTTAGGTGTCTAAAGGTTCGCGAGGAAATAATTTGCTGGTCTGTCTGTGGTGTCTGAAACAACGAACATTGAGAAACTTTAGGAACATTACAGGATATTACAGATTTAATAATTTAATATCCTTAAAATAGCTCCAAAAGGCACAGGTCGTATTTTCACTGATCTACTGCGATTTGACTTCACACCACCAAGAAACATACACATTTTAATCTCTAATATTTTTTAAAGCATCATAAGGTCTTTTGATGTTTCTCTTTGTTTATTTCATCCTTCTTCATTAGTGTATGACAGGAGCTTATTAACTTAATAAGCTAACTACTAAATATAATAGCTAAATAATTTCACTTCTACATTTGATACTTTAAATTCTAAAGAATATATTGATGTGGCTCATATGAATATCGCTGATTTACAGAATAATTCTCTGAAGGTATTAAAATATCATATTCCCACGAATTAGAAAGTTCATCCTGTAACCGACTTCGTTAACCTTAACGATGGAAAACAAATACCAGAATTCATGTCGATATGCACCGCTTTTTTTATAAAATTAAGCTCAGATACCAAAAAAAGAGAAAGAAAAAGAAAAGTCAGTTATTTACCATTGATTACTACTGAAAGCGCTTAATAATATTTAATGATACTTTTCACCCCAATAGCATTAATCATATATGTCTAGTTCTTGATAAAAGTTTAGCCCACAAAGTTGTCACATCAATTAAAGGACCACATTGGAGGAAGTTATTTCTATGATTAAACTTCTGAAACTGGAATATTCCTGCTCATGATAACATTGCTGAAAAATCTATTTTCCAAATTCTCCTGTTAGAATATTATTGAAAAGTTTTACATTCCTTTTCTAACATAAAAATACCACACTAAAAATTTAAATTTGTTTAAATTCAATCTTTTAAAAGATAAAAGAGCTAATAGATTCAGTGAGGAATTTAAAAGTTTCTTAAACTGAGTAAATATTTAAATTGGTAATTGAAACAATTTATTCTGTATTTAGAATTCAGTTCTAAAATTAGAATTTCGCATTAAAATAGCTTGATAATTTCGAAAAAAAAACTATATAAAGAAAAATGGTTTAAAATTTCATGAAATCAATTTTAAAAAGGATTTAATAGATTTTGTTTTCAATTAATTTTAACAATCTTTCGAGATTTCTTCATTTCACATTTATGACACCGTATCATTCTCTCCCGAGGCTTACGGATCATAATCATTAGAAACTATCGAAGGTTTTGAAAATAAAATGAATATTCTCAATATTTGTATCTCAAATGCAATACAAATAATTATTTCATATATTTACTATATTATCTCATTCACTTAAGTCTCATGTTCGCCTAATGGAGTATAAGAATGAAGTTTACTCAAAATGTGGCTTAGTTAGTAATTTTTGAATTATCCGTGGCTGTAATTTTTTTTTAATGAAAATAGGCCAACAAATACCACTTGGCATTTTTCAACAACAAAGCTGCGAGTTTTGCTAGTTTTCTTATAAAACAATGTTCACTTGTAATCCTATATTTTTTTTGCACCATTTTTTAGGGCAAGGCAACAAAAAAAACTATGCTTTCGAAAATTAAAAAAGAAAGAGATTCCTATAATGATAAACAGGTGTTTGTAAAAAGGGGTAAAGAACGATGTCATAGTTTTTTAAGTTTACAGTAATTTTTCTCAAGCTGTAAAACGTATGTATAACAAGTTTCGTACAAATCGGTCAAAAAAAAAAAAAAAAGATTTGTATAAGGAACATACAAACCAAGAATGGCTCTTGTATATAATAATAAAGGTGTGCAAAAATGTATCTTTATTCTTATTAAAATATTTTATCTTAGAAGATATACAAATATATCATAAATTTCGTACACTTTTGATGGCATTTTATGAAACCTACAAAGTGTTTTCTTTTCAAAATGCCCATTCTGTAGTTTCAGTCGTGTAAAAAAAAGGTATACACCAACTGAACCTGCCGCAAATCATCGTATAAAGATGGTACGGATAACAACCGATTGATAAAAACATCTAATATTGAATCTTATGCATTAATTAGAAATTTGGAGCCGTCTTCATACTAAAAACTGAACCAATTTTAATTTTTCGAATTGTAAAACCGTTTTGGACACCATGTGTGAGGTTTTTGGTTAAATCAACACGAAGTATATAGTTTGTGCATTTTTCTTAAATCTTCAAATAAGACGAATGTGTTAGGGTTTATCCATAAACTTATGATAAATGATCTTACATTGATTATTACTGAGGATGTTTTAGTTTATTACTGTAAAACGTTCTGTAAAATTTCTAAATACTAGCTAACTTTATAAAAATTAAATAAAATTTATCCTGTTAATGATTATATTTTTTTGAATGCCGATTGCAGACCGTAATAGAATACTCCCATTATTAGATGGTGGAAAATATTTAAAATCCAATGATAGGAATTAGCTATAAAACATTTAGCGATGTTTTTGAAAACGTTGATGGTTTTTATGTAAAAATTAATGTAGGCCATACCTCCTAATAATTTTTAATATGAATTTTCACAATTAAAAATGCGTTTTTGAATCGAAAAAAATGCCGAAATTATTTTGGGGTCTATTCATTGTATCTCATTAACGAATATTTCAATTAAATATTTTTTGGGGACGAATTGAAATTTCTTACGTGGATTCAATATTTGCATCCCCATACTTTCATATCTTCTAGTGCTATGAATATTTAAGGACAAGAGCAGAAATTATGTACTTTTACGGAATTAGTTGATATACACTTTTACCGCAGCAAATTTCGCGTAGCGCGGCGTATCGCGCGGTCCTTAGTACGTTCCTTATGCCGAGACACTAGAGGAAGCCAAGAAGAAAGGAAAAAAAATATATACATATTCAGAAAATTGAAACCGGACAATTTTAAAAGGAAAAATGAACAAATTAAATGCACCGAAAAGAAGTAAGGGTTGGGCTCGAGGCACTGAGGCTACTGAAAGATCCTTTCGTCTTTGAGCATAATGTTTGGATCTTATATAATGGAATACTGGTACGTTTTCAGCTCCTATCTTGGCTACTTGTTTCTTATAGCAAATGTAAATATGTTCTCAAAATTGGGTTTTATCATTTAAAGAAAAAACGTTGGTGAAATTTTTATTTATATTTCAAACTCTAATCAAAACTGTAACCTAAACACACTCAAAAAATAAGTATCATTTATATAGGATAATTTTCAGCAGAGCTAAAGTGTGTGTGTGCGGCGGAAGAGAGAGAGGGGGGGTGTCTTTTATTTCCTGACTTTTTATTTCCGTTTCATCTAAATTTAATTTTAAAGCGTTAATCCGTAACTGTTGGTAAAAAAATCTACTGATGGTACATGTAGCGGAAAATCCTAACGCATCAAATAACTTGGCAGTTTGTGAAAGAAATGTCCTTTTATTAATATTATCATCCTGTTGCAAATTAACTTTAAAGATAAAAAAGTCATTTGAAGAAATTCATGTAAGATATAAAGCATTGGAACAATCATCAGGATGATTTTCTAAGTTTGTCATTTCAAGGAAATCTGATGATAAATAAGTCAGTGCATCTGCATAAGAGTAATTAGATCTTCACTTCCTTACATAAAAACCTCTATTTTGTTAAATTATCGAAAGTGTTTTAATTATCATATTAGCCTCTTCACTTAAGATTGAGCCTGCCATACAATCATCATTGTAAATGTTCTCTTTAATTAATGCAGTAATTACTCATCATTTTCTATGCCATTTTCAATTTAATATAAGAACCAAATAGCCAAGATTGGAGCTGAAAACGTAGCAGTATTCCATTATATCAGTGTATACGGACACGCTACACAATCAATACGTTGTAAATCTTGATCTTCTGGAGCAATGAAAACTTTGTAGAAATGTAATCACTTTTTATAACAGAATTATGAGGAAGATAATGTACTTTATTGTTTGTAGAATGAAAATTTCTTCCAACAAGTGTCATATGACCATTTTTTTACTCTTCATAAAATAGCTAAATTATTTTTCAAAGTTTCTGTCAAACTGAAATTTTTTCTCCATAGCAAACAAAAGTGATATTATTATGGTTTTAAAATCACCTAATGGTATTGTATCGGTCTATATTGTCCAGTTTACAAAACTGACAACATGGCTGCAAATCTGTCTTCTGGAATAATCTGGTCAGTTGAGCACAAATGATGTACACAAAACTCTTCTTCGTCAGACGAATGTGATTTTTTAACACTTATTTTTTCAGCTTGCCTAAATTTTTGCAATAACATATCAACATTTGATTCGTTTTGAACATTACGAAAATGTGTTTTAAGACTACAAGAATATTCAGAATTAAGTTACAGTGTTCCGACTATCCCCTAACCAAACATAGTGTTCAGGGCAATTGGCTTATTCTCAGTACTCCTAATTACACCCTGTCAAAAATAGTAAAGAAACAGTCAGATCCTAAATTCAGATCACATTCATGAGATTTTATAAAATCCTCATGTTTTAAAGTAGTATTTTTAAGATAGACCATATTTTACGTATCAAATAATTCCGCTGATAATTGGGATACTTCTAATTAGGTAATATGTATGCCTGATCCTTTACGAATTTATTAAAAAGCTACGAACCAATTACGAGAGTCAATAAACCACGCGTTTGTCCAGTCAATACTCCCGCAATTCCATTATGAAGTATTCTATTTTTTTTCTTCTTAAGCGTTAAAGTTCTCACTCCTGAAGTTTTCATGACATTTTCACTTACAAAAGAACATTCTGAACCAGAATCAAGTACAGCTCTGAAATAAAAGGATTTACTTTCTGTATTATATAACAGAACTTTAATAGTAGGTTGAAAATAAACGCATTTGAAATCAATGAATGAAGCACTAGAGATTGTTTGTAATTCATGATATAGTGACTCGTGTACAAACTCCTTATTTGACTAATAATTTTTATTCTCAGATGAATGCGGAAATACTTTATTTTCACAAATAGCAATGCAAGCATTACTAACCTTACTTACATATAAGAGTATAATGTGGTTTAATTTCACGCCTTAAACATTTTAAGTCGAATGAAGACATTTCTTAACTTTGTGATAATTTAAACACAAAAAGCAACAAATATTGCACGTAATGAAGTTTATTCGGGCAGCAACACCCATGAATTTAAATTTTAAGCATTTGTACAGTAAATTTGCTACTTGATCCTTTTACCACATCTTTGATATTTTATCATTTGAAAGGTACTTAGAACCAAAACTATTTGAAGTTTTGGAATGTTTCATATTATTTTCATTATTAACATTGAATTCTATGGAAAAACGTCGTACACTTAAAAAATGAAAACATTCTTTTAAAGCGGGAATTTCAGTCTCAGTACTTCTATTGGCAAAGCCTTCTATTTTCATTGTCAAGTTTTTGAAATGTATATATATTAACTACAGGTCTGTATTTGTAGCTTCATCACTGAAAGCTTTCTAAATCCTGATAACTTAACCATTGGTATTGAACAAACTACTTATACTTGTGCTATTAGTGATTTCTGGTCTAAATATAATTTAATCAAAGAATGCACAATTTGTGTATTTTTATCATATCTGACTAACAATTTTTTCCAACCTTCTTTGTTAGATTCATTGGAAAGGGCAATTTGCTCAATTAATGAAGCTAGTTCTTCAACAATGGTAAAGAAATTTCTGAATGTTACCCAAATGTTACTCAATCTACTTGGGAATGGACATTTTTGACAGCGTAAAAAAACACATCCTTAAAAATTGTCCATTCTGAAAATTTTCCCGAAATACTGGAATATTTAATTTTGGTAAACGAATATTATACTGATTGAGAATAACAGTAATAACAATAAAAAAAGCTTGAATAGCATTTCATTTTAGAGTTGTAACAACTTGATTATTTCAACGTATCTAGTGTGTTTTGATATTTGTATTTTAAATTGAAAATATCTATCTTCAAATATTTCTAACTCAGAATAGTCATCGAGTAATCGTGAATCTAATCTGGAGAAACCTTCAAGCAATTCATCTAATTTTTTAAACTAATCAAAATTTTATTTTTCAAATTAACATTATCAAAATTATTTTCCAATCTAGGTACATAACATTCAATTCAACCCCTCTCAACTTTAATTTGAGCACCTTTTGTTTTGATAGTCATCAATTTTTAAATAATAAAATAATAACTAATCAAACAGAATAAATTCAAAACAGAACTATTAAGATTAACTTCAAAAACAGAGCTATTCAGATTAACACAAGTAGTCCCCACCCCCCAATCTTCAATCCCTTAATAAATCTTTTTCAAAAATAAAATGATAATTAAATATTCTATTCTAAAAAGAGTTCGTAACTTTAAAATAACATTCATATTCTTTAATGTAAAAAAGTAATTCACCATAAACTAATAAATATGCAAAATGTTCAAGTAAATAAATCTTAATGTTTTTGAGAACAACGATTTTTATAATTCAATAAAATTTATCCAAACAACATAATTCGAGACCATTTTTCTTATTCTATAACATCCAAAAAAATATTCGTAATAGTTCTTGTAATATAAAATAATATCTTGCTGTATAAACTATGTTTTAACATCATAGACAATTTCAAAAAGAAAAATACGAACGTATCATGTCTTAGTGTCTCCATTATTTATTATGTAGAGCATTTTTTTAAATAAAAAGATATATCTTATTTTTTTAGTATTTATTTTACCCTTCACAACATACATCTTGACGATCAAAACACAAAATAAAATACAATTGATAATTCTGGCTCAGAATCATAGAAAAATCATCTATATAAAAGATGAATAAACGCACACAAATAAATCTCTTTTATATAGTTATTTACTGACGTGTTTACAAAATATATAAATGATACCCACTATAGTCCTGTCCACCCCTATTAACTTAAAAACAGAGAGAGCTCTAATCATAAACGTGGTGTCTACGCTTAGTAAAGTGGATATGATCTACGAGATGAGACTTTTTATAGTGTCATATAGCAGCAAACACAAGATTTAGCATTCCTATCTCGAAAACTGTCCGAAATACTGGGGGGGGGGGGGGGAATGTCAGTTACTGTGTTGTAGAGCGTCCTCAATCTTAAAACAACTGAAATCACACTTCCAAAAATTATCATTCATAGACAGCTATGTATCCATTTCTTTGTATGGCCCTATGTATGATTTTATTTGTATTCTACAAACATTTCTTAGTATGCTACATATAGTTCTACTTTAAAATACATACCTCAATTAAAAACCACGTTTAAGCAATTCACGCTCATACTCCGTAATGCTTACGATTTCTTCTACGGCATTCTACAGCAAGTATATTGTAGTAGATCTCAGTAATGGATATCAATTTCATTATATTTGAATTAGTGTTGCATAATATCCTCCAAACGGTTTTTCCTCAAAGACCATTATATTTTCTTTTGTGTGGCCCTGTAAATGAATAATAAATGCTTTGTGCCCCATATTTTACATAATGCATGTTTTAGTGCACTTCATAAATACATATCGATTGCATGATATTTGAAGTAGTGTAACATCATTAAAACGCATTTGAAACGATTTTTCCCCATTGACCGTAATGTAATGGAATACTTTTGACCGTCCCTGTAAAAGAACTATAAATGCTACAAATCTCATTTTCAATAGATACTGTGCGTTAAAGTAAGTGGAAGCGTTAATAACATGCCAAATATACAGGGCAATCCGAATATATTTACGAGAGTTAGACAACGGAGAGACGAACAGACTGAAAGTCAGCCAGGCATACCTAAGTCATGAACAGTTTTCCACTATTTTTGAAAGTGTATCATCAGAGTACGATACTAAAAGTACGTAGTAGAAAATTATTAATAAAATTTTAAAATTATCAATTATTTAAAAATTTCTTTTTACACAGAAGGAGCTATTAATCCTATATAGTCTAACATCGACTATTCGTTATTTTCATGTCCTTGAAAATCTTTGCAAAAAAAACCTATGTTTTTTATAGATAACCAATGGCAAAAATCTATAAAAATCACAATTCTTGCTCTTTCAAAGTATCACCTTACAACAAGGTCACAAAAACATGATTTCTATTTTCCATTATTTCTGAAAAAAAGACTACAGAGAGCATAGACAAGGACACAAGTGATATCCCACGGCTTCTTTATGTTAGTAACAATGACCAACCAAGGCTTCAGAATAAGATATTTCTGTTTATATCACAGCTTAATATAAATATAATATAATAATATATAAAAATTGAATAAACTTTCATATTACTGTTTAGAGTATTTTAAAACACTTCAACATTTTTTTTACTATATTCTTTTTTCTCAAAAACCAAGTTTTATTTTATTTTTACAATTTGTTAAAAAAAAAAACTCTTTGATCCTGTGCCCGATGACTGGTATAAAAATATCGTAACAATTTGCCCGAAACCGGGTTCTGACTGAGCACGTCACATATCTAATTCACATAGTAATATATTCCATGCTACTTTAAAAAAATATCTTCATCCTATTATAACAAAATTTTCTTACAAAGAACAATATATATGTATAAAATAAATAATATATAGATTTTTAATTTAAAAACTAATTGTCTTCAAAATACAATAAATAATATAAAAAGACATAAAAATCTGGACCACTCAAGAAAATCTCAAAGTCCTTCACATTTCGAAATAACAACAATGCACAATTTTTTATATAATTTTTAGTAATATTTCATATTTAGTGGTCGCTCACATTATTATCTTAGCAATAAAATCGATGATATATATATTTTTTATGATTCTCAAGAATGCTTATATCGTACTTAATTTTTTCTTTTTTCATTCTGAAAAATCTCCCTATTTTAAGTGAAAAAAAAAAAAACTGGAGTTCATTTAATTTTACGCTTTTTTGTAAAAATACTTCAATATGCAAATTTTAATTAAATTTTGATGGCAATTCTTTTTTAATTTTTCAAAATGCTCTTTATGAAGAGCACTCGTTGTGCAAGTAATTTTGGTTTTAATATTTTTTTAATGAAAGATTGATTAGAATATTTTTCAATAAAAAAACGTTTTATCCATATTTCTTGAGAAATTTTATAATTTTATGCCTCAAAGATATGAAAAAGTGACAAAACACAGTTAGACATTTTATTAGCTTATTTCTTTTTCATAAAATACAATATAAACAAAACTAATACTTGTTTATTGGAGAACAGAGAAAACACAGTTCAGTATTTTATAAATAGTTTCATTTTCAAAAAAATATAATAAAATCATTTTAAACTTTAAATTAAAGTGTAATTACAGCTAAAAGTGATAAAAACATAACACAACAGGCTCAAAAAAAAACATTTTAATATATAGATGACATATATGTGCCATGCGCTCTAACGGCGACTTCTTCAAGATCAAAATGATAAATAAACTATTTTCGCAAAGTTTTAGAAAATGATAAACACAAATTATGAGATCACATGTCTAATGTAATAATAATTTTCTTGTTTTCCAGTGTGACCAATTTAAGTACCTGCTTACATTAGACATGTGATCTCGTGTTTTGTGTTTATCATTTAAAAAAAAAAATGCGAAAATAGTTTATTTATCATTTTCGAAGAAGTCGGCGTTAGAGCGTATGAAACATGTGTCATCTATATATTAAAATGTAGTTCTAAGCCTTTTGTGTTATGTGTTGTCACTTTAAGCAGTAAATACACTTTAATTTATATTTTTTTTTGCTTTGCCATTGATCAACGAGTGTCATAATTGTTAATAAAACTGTATCAAACCCTGCCATGATGTAAATTCGATATCTGAGAACACTTTGAATCAATTTGAACAAATTATCAACACAACTAACCGAATTTATTGACTTTGAATGCCAACTATTATAATTTCTAATTCCCGGCATCGATTGTGTTTGGTGAGATATACTTTTGTAAGCTAAGTCTTATAAATGCAAATACATTTGCTTTTAGGGCTTAGTTGATTTTGAATACCAGATGTCTTCTTGCGTTCTTCCTGAGAAAATTCAAGTGATAATAACTCAGCGATAGTATTGAAGTAATATTTTTCTTTGGTAATACTAAATTTACTAACGCTTCTAACTGGAATAACTTTAGGAATTTTACTGAACTTGAATGCATAGCAGGTTGAATCTTGAGGCCATCTGGCACGTGGAAGGTTTGTTTCCAAATTAAACATTAACCTTTGCGTATGAATGATGCTTTTTATATTGGTTTCTGACTATACGATATCAAATGGGCTTGGCGAGGAAAAATTTTGTATGAAGGATGAGAGCTATATAGCTAGATTTTAAAAATCTGGCACTATAAAAATAGACATGGAAGAATGTAGTATATACTCCTAGGCAGTTGTGCTGATTAAATTCTGAAGACGATATTAGAAGCTTGCTAGTGTAAGAGATAGTAGTCATTTGAGTAATTTAGTGATTAATAAAATAATAGCAAACCCTGAAACTTTTATTCAGAATATTTGAGTGTTTTCCTCTGAAATATTCTATGCAGAAAGCCGTTCACACTTTATGTAAACGATTTTTAAATTAATATCGGCGCATAAATGTCGTTTTGCAACAATTACATTCTATTGATCAACTTTGATCCTTAGCAATGTTATGACTGAAACTTTCCAAGATAGAGAAATTGATTTAGCACAATCATATCAATTTTCTAGCATTCCTGCTAGGCGGCTTTGTAAAATCTGTTAAATGTTCATGGATTGTATATTCGTAAATGAAGATAAGTCGATTTGGGACGTATTTTTTCAAATGGGACACCATCTATTTACGTTTGGGATTATTTCTTTCGTTAAATATGCGGAACTTGATTTAGAAGTGTGACTGGAGTCATTGTCCATACAATGCTTGACTTTATTGATGTCCAAATAAAAAAAATATCGAAAATGAGATTTAAAATATTTTGCTAAGGACAGAGTAAATTTATTTTACACATACTTGAACTTTTTAGAGTTATAATTGACCTTCATTGCAAAATCTAGCAGCAACTATGAAACTCTTGAACATCTTTTATTTATATTCACGAACCCATTTCGTTGGGTATTTTTCTTCCATGATTTGTTGCAGTCGCTTAAATAAAGCCTTGTTTCATTCAGTAATACCACAAATTGTCATTTAGCCCCCCGCTAGGTGTTTGTCAAAGCGACCGTTAAGTAGATGCCACTACTACAAACATTGAAAAGACTTCGGAAAGCCGCCCAAGAGGTTTGAAAGACTATTGAGATGATTGTACTAAGAAAAGTTCTACTATCACAGAAATTTCAATTCAGATGTAAAACTAAGTGTCAAAGCTATCCAACAAAATAAATATGCCTTAAAATGTACGGCAATTATGCATAGAAATTAATTGTTAAAACAGTTTCTATAAATTATGAATGGCTTGCTGTAGAACCAATACTTGAGGGCCGTAGACGTATGACAGTTTTTGAGATGACATCGAAAAGGGTCGTTTAAAAGTTCTAGACAACTGATTACCACCTTACACGTATAGAAAAAGGTGCTACTTTTATTTAACTTGTTGCGTGATCAGTCTCTATAAATGCACTGAGTCCTGTTACAAACATTATTCAAAGTTAACGTGATCTTGTAAATTGTTTAATACAAATTATATTTTTTTAAGTGCGAGGTTAAAAGTAAATTTATTATATTTTAGACGAATTTTGTTCTAAGTAAATTAAGAGTTTAGTTTTACAAATTCTATTGTGTGTGACCTATGCCTCATTTTGAAGCTTATTACGACTATTTACCTATCCCTCTCCTTTTAATCTTCCAGCGGGCGTACAATGGAGTATTTGAGGCAAATTTCTGGCCAAATTTATTTTTCATGTGATTTAAAGTTAAAACCATTGCTGTTGACTTACTATTAGTAAAAACACTTAATTCGTGTTATATATACATACATGTAATCATTTATTTAAAAAATAAATAGATACTACAATGTTTACATAATTGCTTACTGTTTATAAGAGGAAAGTAATTGTTGATAGGTTTGTTTTATTTACAAGTAAAGTTTAATTAAATGTGGTTAATTTTACTACACATGAATGTTTCATTATTTATATAAACCAATATATATACATTATTTGCATTTAGTATTTAGCAAATTTGAGTCTCTATAGTATAGAGATGCTGGTTTTTGTGTGCTTTTAATAGATTTGCAGTCCTCCAAAAAAAAACTTTGATATGTAAAAATGGCAACACTATGCGGCACATTTTTTTTAATTGCCTTCAAAACTATAACCATTACGATTATAATTTGAAAAAGGTCCGACAAACCACGACACAATATTCAAAAGCTTTGAGTATATTACATAATATATTTCAGTAAATATATTTCAATAACTTACACCTATAAAGGCTTAATATTAACCCATTTTCAATTTTAATTATTTTTTAATATATGAAAAGCAAAATTGATTTTCAATGATTTGATTTAAATTTTCTGATTTCAATCAAAAATGGAAGAAATGAGAGATTTCTCGAGAAACACTCATTAATATTTATGAGAGTTCAAAATTATTTTACATGCTTTCCTACTTAGCCTTTTTTTTTTAATTGAACATTTTCTAATATATTGTAACATATTTAAAAGAGGAAATATGTCCAATTTCTTTAATTGCTTTTGCATTCGTAGAAGAAATTTAATTTTTAAACTACGTAAATAATATCCGTCTGCACATCCAGTTTCATAAATGAGTATTGTTTTATTTAACTTCATTTTAGTATTTCGAAATAACCTTCATATTTAAATATAGTTTTTTGTAAAGTAACAAAAAATATGTATTAGTTCTAGTCAAAAAAATCTTCTAGTGAATCGAGATCGATATCAAATGAGTCTTGTCTACTGGATTAGAAAAATAAATAAATTATATACATTGAAGAGGTCATTAATTAATTCTAAACTCTGCGGCACTAGAATCCATCAAGGAGCCTAGCCTACAGAGCCCAACATTTTTCTTGACCATGGGTCCTAAGTTTCTATACATCATCCCGCTCAGGTGGATAACCTAACGTGGTATCTTCAGTGTTTGTTTCTCAAACAATCGTGATACTCATGTTATCGACCCTGAAAATATATTCCTTAATTATATCATGGCATTTTCGTGTTTTCAACCGCGCTTCTCTCGCAATTTTGAACCTTTTTCAAAAGTATTTTTCATACTTTTTTTTACATGTATTCTAATGACTAAATATCTAAAAAGATAATTTAAGCAAAATTAAACAAAATGCCATTAAAAAAATTTCATATTTAAAATTTAGTAAATATGGTTATTTACTCGACATTTTTATTTCTAAAAACTAAATTATTTATATTATTGCAAATCTAATCCTTAAATTTGTCAAAAAAAAAAAAAAAAAAAAAAACTAATAAACATCAATAAAAACTAAAATAAATTGAGAAATATAAGTTGAAATTTCAGCATTTTGAACTTACACTGAAAGATTACGGAGTAAAATTAATTTAATGACTGTACCTCTTAATCATTTAAAGGAAAACATATTTAAAATTACCAAATCTCTATGAAACTTCGTAATAATATACCACAAATGTCTAAGTTCACGTTAGACAGAAATTTAGAAAAATTATATTTGTGCCATTTTTCGTCAAATGGAGAATAACGAGTGTCCTTCGGATTTCAATTTGAATTTTGTTTCTAAAAATAAACATCAAAACATTTAAACATTTCACCCAGTAATAATCAAATACCAAGTTTCTGGTTTCTTGAATAAATATGTTACTTTTTCATGGTAATTTCTATCTCAAATATTGATTTATTTAAAAATAATAACATTTCATATACATTATCCTAGTCTTAAATGGTACACTTGCATTAACTATAATTCATTCACATACTGAAAGATAATGTCGATTTGTATTTAAAAATTTTTGAAGCAGAAAAAAATACTTTCATCCAATTAAAAATTTTAAATATATTTTTTTTCATAGTTTGAACGTTATCGAGAGCATAAAAGGAGACAGTATAACTTACATAAGATTAAAAAAAAAAGATTTAACGTAAGATGTTTATTTCATTAGTTAAGAAACTTACAAACAAAAGCACTCATTAGATAATCAGAAGATATTTGGAGAACGAAAGATATTGGGTGACAAAAAATATGTCTTTAAAATTTAATTTTTTAAGTGAAAATTAATTAAATGAAATCATTTTCAAGTACAAAGAATTGAATACCAAAGAAAATTCAATTCTCTGAAACGCTTGTTTGAAAATAAGCAACTGAAAAAACAGCATAAAATATAATTCACTTCATTTAAATTTTATATTAACTAAACTTTATTTATTATTTAGTTTAAAGCCTGAAAAGGAGTGTAAATGTCTAATGAATAATTAAATATTAGTAATACGTTCAAAACTTTGCGCTTTACAATAATAATAGCAATTATAATTTTAATGAGTATATTAACATACATCGAATATAGACGAAAAAAATATTTGTAATATTCGCTTCACAATAGCAAAGCTGAAAATTCTGCAAATTAGTTCATTTAAAATAATTGAATTTTGTTTCCCCTCCACTCTCTAGTAAAACCAATTCATATAAAGATGAATATGTTTATCTGTCGTCATCCATCGTTATTCAGTTGTTCTTAGTTTTCTCTAAGGCAATAATATATTATCCGTATCGACACCTATAGATCTTAGGATGTTCTTTAAGCAGAAGATTTCAGGCCATTTCTTTTCATGCTCGACAATAATCATAAATTATTTCTTTGTGTTTTCTTTACCAAAAGGTTCTACAAAGGTGAAACCTTTATTATTGTTGTTAAACGGATTCAGACAAAGAAGAATAAAATCAACAAAAAAATTTTTTACCAGGGGATGTGATAATCATCTAAATAAACTTTCTTCGTGACGGCCGTTAGCTTGCCACGTGCGACAGTGGAATGACCATATAAAAAAAAAACAACAATGATCACAGAAGTCAACCCGACCCCGTCATGCTCAGTCTGAGTGCAGCTTAATTTTTGTAATTAGTATACTCCTGAGGAGATTTTTGAGGGTGAAATCCGTCCTCGGGATGTCGATGAATCTCAGATATATGTTGAAAAATGGCGCATTTCCCTACTTAGTATATCGCATTTTTTTGTGATTTCCATACATTAATATACAATACTTATTTGCGTACTTTCCATTGACTCCCACCATTCGATAAATGCGTTGACTATCAAATGAGAAAACATCCCCTTATTTACATTCTTCGCAAACATACGAAGCTTAGAAATGAAATGTTCATGCTGTCTATGCATTTCTGCAATGCAATGTCTGCTACCCTGAACTTTTGGTATTACGAAATAATGCTCTACCGTTTTGGAGCTATCCGGACGACATCCAGTCTAGTATTTTCTCACTCTTATGTAGTAGTCCAGTCAAATTCGGCAGATTTTGGGTCATTTTGGGACATAATTACGTAAGTTTTCAAACTTGGTGATATTGTTTGGGAGGGTCTACTAATGAACATACTAAAAGTCCTGATGGGTAGGGGGTGAGCGCGAGGGGGTGGAGATAAAAGAAGGTACCATTTTCCGGTTTTTTGTTAATATCTCGTAAGCTATAACTCCTACGGAAAAATTGTCAATACAAAAATTAAAGACAATTAAATTCTCTACAAAATAGGTTGCATAGATTTTTCTCTAGAGTCCATAGGTAACGAGATAATCTCATTCAAAAATGAAGAAATTTGTCAAAAGTCACACCAGCGCCAGAGAGCGGGTCCACGGCACTTACATTACATCTACTTAACCTAAACATAAACGAACATTAATAAATAATAAATGATGTGGTCAGAAGAATGAAAGCCTGAACAATAACTTTATCAAATGACATTTTTTAGTTAACATAAAACATACAAAAATGAAAAATGCGTAAAATACAATGATATAGGATTAAACAATATATTCAATATAACAATATATTCAATAAACAATATATTAGTTTAAAAATGCGTAAAATACAATGATATAGGATTAAACAATATATTCAATATAACAATAAATTCAATAAACAATATATTAGTTTAAAAATGCATAAAATACAATGATATAGGATTAAACAATATATTCAATATAACAATATATTCAATAAACAATATATTAGTTTAAAAAATAGTAATTTTTGAAATATCAAACGATCCAATTGCGTTGTACTAGGGTTTATTTAATTACTTCTGCAAAAATATTATACAACCAACCAACAGAAAGCAGCCGGAGAAAAACAAGTCGAAAACGGTTGACTCGCTCTCTGTCGCTGGTGTGACTTTTGACAAATTTCTTGATTTTTGAAAGCGATTATCTCGTTAACAATGGACTCTAGAGAAAAATGTATATAACCTATTTTGTAGAGAATTTAATTATCTTTATCTTTTGCATTAGAAAATTTTCCGTAGGTCTTATAGATTATGAGATATTAACAAAAGACCGAAAAATGGTACCTTCTTTACCTCCCCCCCCTCGCGCTCACCCCCCATCCATCAGGACTTTTAGTATGTTCATTAGTAGACCCTCCCAAACAATATCACCAAGTTTGAAAACTTACGTAATTATGTCCAGAAAAAAACCTAATTTGACTGGACTATTACTACAGATGTAAAGTCTCATTATTTTTTAAATTTATGATTATAACATAACTTCACGTAAACTACAGTATTTTTGCAGTTAAAAGCTTACAGTATTTTTGAAATAAATTACTGCAAAATTACTTCACATTAACTGCAAAATAACTGAAGTATTTTTACAGTCGAGATTGCACTACAGAAAATCTACAGTTGACTGTAGAAAAACTTTAAAAATACTTCACTTCTGTAGAAAAACTGCAGTTCATTTTTAGCTGGGTATCTCGGGCCAAATCCTTTGACACCGAAAAGAATAAATAAAATACTTCGAATTAAATTCGTTGAAAAGACTGCAAACTAAACTTTCGAATATCAAACCTTTACCCAGAATCAGTTTTTACTTCGCTTGCGTCAGCCAGTGACATCACACATAGACGTCACGCCTCCGTCTGTTGTCGGGGAAAGAATCAGTCCAGGTTTGAGCGACCAGTTATTCTCTTGCGCTTAAAGGGTCTTGTACCTTTTAAACTCGCCAAAAATCAACAAAAATATTCAAAGTTTGAATTAGTGTATCTTCAAAAACTTTTTGTATACAAACATTAAATTTTGACTATTGATTAAGCAGAATGTGCTATTTTATACAATACCATTAGAAACTGTCTAGTGTTTTATAGAATTTGTGAATTGTTGAAATTAAAATTTATCTTTTTTTTTTTTACTCCGTAAATCATTGCGCGCATGATATCTTGAGAACGTATGTATGGATTGTTATGAAATTAGATATAGATAATAAGCACATATGTATTTTAAAATGATCTACTCTTAGGTCAAATTTATTTCATTAACCATGTGAAAAAATTCTTTTTGTAAAAAAAAATCAAAATTTTACATTTTTTAATGAATAAAAATACTTATAACTAATAATCTTGTCGGTGTAAATACTTAAAAGTAGATCATTTTAAAGAAACATATGTGTTTATTATCTAAATAAAATTTCATAATAATCCTAGCATACGTTCTCACGATATCATGCGAACAATGACTTACGGAGTAAAACAAAGCACTATTTTAATTTCAACAATGCACAAATTCAGTAAAAGACTAATCAGTTTCTAATAGTAACATATTGAAAAGCACAATCTGTTTAATATACAGTCACATTTTTATGTTTATACTTAAAAAGGTTTTAAAGATAAACTAATTCAAACTTTGATTGATTTTCTCGATTTTCGTCGCGTTTAAAAGGTACAAGACCCCTTAAGCCAGGTTGATTCCGGGCCAATCAGAGATCCACGTGCTCCGTAATTTTCTATAAGAGAAAAGTGTATAAAATTTATAAAATAATATTTAGAGATTTTTCTTTTAATTACTTTTCTATTTCAAATTAATCCGATTTCTCTAATTTATAAACTTTATCTGTACATAAATGCTCTATAAAAACTTAATATTCTTATGTTTAATTACACTTATTATTTAAGTTACAATTAAGTAAAGTATATAATAAAAATACATTCACTCTAACTTACGAATATATGAACGTTACATGTATTTTTAAACTTTTTTGAATAAAAATTAATTTATTGCATGATCTGTTTAATTTTTTGCTGTAAAATGAAACTTTTGAGCAGACAGGTAAATATATATTTATATATAGTATATATAATTTTTATAAAAAAACTCAACTTTTTACCTTTGAACAAACAAAAGTTAATTATGTTTTGAGAGAAACTTTTTGGTATTTTATTTTATACCTGGCTTATAAAAGAAATTTATTTTATGAAAAAGACTTCCTTTGATTTTTTTTACTCCAGTATGACACTGAAAATACAATTTGATGTATACGAATGTGTTTTTTGCTTTCGTTTCATTTAAAATATTTTTATGTATTTATATTTATGTTTGAAAAAAGAAAACCACAATCTGTATACTTAAAATATGACATAAGAAGGTCGGGAATATATTATTATAATTAAACCAGTAATATTTTTAATTGTAAATGAAAATTAGCTATCCGACATGCAAACAAATTTCAAGTCCTTCTTGTATGGAACAATCGTTACAATATTTACTTATCCGGCCACTAAACATTTTTGAGAATCGGTTCGGAATCCAATTTCTTTGCATGTGATCTAATATAATACTTTCAACAGAAGAAGATGTAGCCATTGTTTGTGTTTGTCTACATAGATTAATGCATAAACAGGTGCAGGAGTTCTGATTTTCAACAGCACACATGGAATCGTATAGCATAGGTTAATTAGATTCCTTAGTCCTCCAGCTTCAAACTTATGCACAGTTTGACAATTTTAATTACTTGAAATGTGTAAAATGATAGATAAATATATCCTGTGTATTAATCCGACGAAGGTTTTGTAATTATTACGAAAATAGTTAGGTAATTAATTATCAATTAATTTTGAAAAGTTCTAAAATAAAAATAAAATACTGTATTGAATTAGGCGCAAGGTCCTAAAATCAAATCAAATAATAATAAAAATAAAAAATATTAAATTACTTACTTTGCCGAAATCTTAAAATATTCTTGAACTGTATTTCAAGTGTTGTGTATAACATACAGAGAAGACGTCAAACATTCATAAAAACACTCAAAAACCTCACAATTTTTTCAAACTTTTAGGTAGTTTGCATTATTAAAAGTAAGAAGTTATCTAGTGCAGCCGTTCGGAGAAAAGCAATTTCGAAAAAAGATGGCATATTTTCATTGATCATGACGTACATACCACAAATTCTCCCTCCGTTCAAATGTTGATACACACACACAGATATATATATATATATATACTATATATACATGTTGGCCAGAATTAAAACACACCTACTCCGAACTCTCTATATATTAAAATACACAGTGTATAAGTTTCAAATTTTGTACACATACTATTGAAGACACAGGGAAACGGATTACACGAAAACAATTGTTCCAGAAATCACCGATAGATGGCACTGTAAAACTGGACAAAAACACATTTTAAACAGATATTTATTTGAACGTGCAAAACATTCATATGACAAGAACCTTATCAACGCAGGGAAAGCTGCTAAATGTGGTTACCTTCTTTAAAATTTATAATCTGCACTCTGTGGACAGCGTGTTCAAATGCGGATCGTAACTGGTCAACTCAGATGCCTCTCACATTCAGAGCGATACGTTCTTTAAAGTCTGTCAAGCTTACCAGACGTCCTCGATAAACACGATTTTTTAAATGTACCCACAGCCAAAAATCACACAGATTAAGATCCGGAGAACGGGATGATCAGGTTATCTAAAACGCACGACTGATTGATCTGTCATTAGTGAACGTTGCTGAAGAAACTGTTGTACACGGAATGCAATATGTGGATGCCCTCCATCATGATTAAATATAATTGAGTCAAGACACTGCCGATCTTGCAAATAGGGTACCAGAAAAATTTCAAACATCCTTTTGTACCTGTCGGCCGTCACATTGCATGTCACAGGGCCAATTTGGAGGGCCAGTTCGAAAAATTAAAAGATCCAAGAATGAATATGGCTGCGAATACTACAGTTATGGGTGTTCACTGTTCTACTAAGGTGGAAATGGGCTCATCACTCCACAGTAACTTCCATGACAATGATGCCTCCACTGTAACTCTTCAACTTGTATTTTTCCATATTTTCTGTTGTATATCGCCATCTATCGGTGTTTCTGGAACTATTTTTTTTGGCATAATCCATTTCCTCGTGTCTTGAATAGTATGTGCACAAAATTATAAGCCTTTAAACTGAGTAGTTATATATAGAGAGTGATCAGAGTAGGAATGTTTTAATTCTGGCCACCCGGTATATATATATATATATACTAGCTTACCCGCCCGGCGTTGCCCGTGCCAACAACCTTAAATGTACCTGAAATCAGTGTTGAACATTTTTTTATTTTTACTCAAATCTAATGTTGGGGGCCCCACTACCTTAGACAGCAAACACTGGGCGTGCCATACACACTCCCATATATTACCGTAAGTCGAGTCGAAAGAGCCATACCCCTTCATAATCCAGCCCATAGAACCAGAGATAGAAAAGCACCCCTGGTGGTGAAAATCGAAAAGCTCTATCTATGTAGAGTCGAATGAGCCATACCCCGTCGTGATCCAGCCTATAGAACCAGATATAGGAAAGCACCCCTTGTGGTGAAAATCCAAATTAAAATCAGTCAGCTCTATCGATGTCAAGTGGAAAGAGCCATACCCCATTGTGATCAAGCCCATAGAAACAGAGATAGGAAAGCACCCCTTGGTGGTGAAATTCAGAACTAAAATAGGTAAGCTCTATTGATGTTGTGTCGAATGAGCCAAACCGTGTCGTGATGTGACCCATAGAACCCGAGTTAGCTGCAAAATCCTTTAGTTACACCTTCCACCGCCAGGGGGCACAATATGTTCTATACGAACATAACTGAATTCATTAAGGTTATCGATGTCGAGTCGAATGAGGCATACCCCGTCATGATCCAGCCCATAGAACCAAAGATACGAAAGCGCCCCCTGTGGTGAAAATCCGAACTAAAATCAGTAAGCTCTATTGATGTCGGGTGGAAAGAGCCATACTGTAATCACTTAACGAACTCCAGTGATCCGAGGTGATGATTAACATCCAGCACTTTTTATTAGGCATCGTTGATACACAAGTTAAAATAAGATGAACAATTAAAAAACATTACACTCTGCCATCAAAACCCCAGCGTACACAACCATCATATACTGTTCACGTGCACACATCATTTTCTGCTCACCATCGTCTGTTCAACTCTCTCTGCATCTCTCTTAGCTTAGCTCGGTTCACTTCTTTTTGACCTGCCAACTAACATCTCTTGCAGTCTCTTTGCATATCGAAAACTGTCCTTTCGATTCGATTACACGGCTTACACGGCAGTCAACCTCCGAAGCTAGGCGACAAAACCATGGACAAAAACTGGACAACTCTAGGCCAGCAACTCACGAGTCAGGCTAGGCCATAGATTTCTTCGGTCGTTACACTGCTCTCATTGGCTGGCTGCTTCGTTGCCGAGGCTATTTCATGGGAGGAGCTTGAAATAGCCTCGAACCCAAAATTCCATATACACGTTTTAATTTTTTTTTTTTTTAAATCTAAATTAAAATTTAAAAATCCGGCCGCGAGGTATACTATCCGGTGACAACATCTACACATGACAAAAATTTCTGAGTCCTAGGTGTTATAATTACGGATAAATCCACGGGCAGGCAGGCAGACAGACACTTACTCTTTTATAGAGATAGAGATATATAATTTTTGCTAAGCGATGGCACACGATTTAATAAACCGATATGGATGTAACTGAACATGTATACAGGATTTACCAAGACATCGTGCGTGTTCGTTGGTAGCTTCATCTTGTTTCAAAATGGTGACCTCATAAATATTTCAAATTCCAAAATGCGTATAATAACAATTAAAAATCCAAAATGTTTTCGCCTTTAAGTGTTTGAGCTTGATTGTTTGTTTCGCTTCTATCAAATGCCTGAGATATAGCAGTTTGAAATTCTAAGATAGCTGACATTTTGAAACAAGACAGCAGATTAAAAATAAGGGCATCCTCGATAAACGGAATTAATTTGTGTATTTTATTGATTGTGATTTCCCGCAAATTTTCTTTCAATCTTGTAACCATTGTCCCAAAACTCATATGCTTAAAACTAGATAGTAACATTCTCGCTAAGCTTGGCGATACTTGGCAACATATCGTTAAATTTGGCGAAAACAATAGGTCGCTATATATGAAGCCAATATGGTGATTGCTGACTAAATGTTTTTTAATTTACATCGAAATTAAATATTGACGAAAACTTGGAAATCTTCCATAATCGACATTCACGCATTTTACCTCTATATTTTTGAGAAATATTTGAGAAATTCTTAAATACAAGGAACAAGAAAGCTAACTTTTTCTTCTGGTGCAGATAGAACTTTTTAAAATAGCAATAGCTTTAAATGCTTCTTTGAGCAAAAAGTCATTTTATTCCATCATCTATTTGGCGTTTTAAACCAAAAAAAAAGTACTTTTTAGAGGGAAGTTTGGAAAAGTATAAAAGTTCGCATTTGAAGGAGCAAAAATATTTTCTGTTTGCAGAAAATTTTATATTTTCTCTTTCTGACATGGATTTAAAAAAATAAAAATAAATAAAAAGCATTGTTGTTAAAGAGCTTCCTTTAATTTTTCTCTCCAGTAGTGCATTGAAAATACAATTTGGCGGGTACGAATGCGGTTCTCTTTTTCGTATCTTACTTAACTGTATCTGTTTCATTCAAAATACCTTATTTAGTTTTTTTTTCTAACAAAAGTCATCTTTTGCTTCTTTTATGAAATCTGATTTTTTTCGGGTTGCATTTTATCCAGATGTATTTTTAATCTTAAATGAAGTTTTCTTATCCGGTACTGAAGGTTGTTTAAATTAAGAAAGCCTTAATTTTTCAATTCATAGTATGTTTCTTTTTTTTTACGTTAAATGCACCATTTTTTAGGAAAAAATAATTTAAAGCTAAATGAAAATGTATTTTTATATAAGTAAATGTAAATCTTAAACTATAGTTTACACATACTTCATACATTTAACTGTAAGAAACACTGAAAAATGGTTATTTTTTTAAAGAAATACGAAATATTTATAAAAATCTATTTACACTAAATTATGAATACATATATCAAATGCTAGAACAGTATTTTTGTTTAGTTCACATATTTAAAAAACAGGGGCTTGACAACTAAGGGAGGAGATCGCTTCAGAAAAGGGTTTCTATCTATGGACACGATAACTCATTATAGACCTAACATAGAACAGTTTGACAAAAAAAATATTTTCATAGATAAAAAACTAATCAATTACGTAACCGTATTAAAAATTATGCATTTTTAGCAAAATGGCATCTATTTAAAGTAAAATGTTCACTTTCAAACAGAAATTTCGTCACTTAAAGTTACACAGATGAGCGAGATATCAATATGTCGAAAAAATCCGACGTATGTCGCTAGAAAAATTATGTGACAAATATTTTCAAAATGATGAAGTTGATTGATTCAAAATTGGAAGAGATAAAGTGCTCACCGTTTTTGAAAATGCTGTTCTGAAAAAAAAAAATCACGCTTTAAATTGCCATTAATATTTATTTGTTGTGGCGCGATAATTTTTGCAGCTCCAAAATTTGCCCTTTCTCTTTCGATAGAAATTTCTATCTCTTAAAATACGATTTTTACATTTATAAAAATACATAAAAAATTTAAACTTGAACCTGTTAAAGTGGTCGCTATCACTTTCACAAGACGGAAAAAGTTGTTGAACATGACAGTTGTTTAACTGGCCCAGCATATAACGTTACTAACTCCACTTTTAAGTGAAAAATAAAAACACTTTTCAGTCTTTAGAGAATAACACATTAAAGTCTCAGTCCTAAAAGTATTTGAAGACGGCTACAGCAAAATCTATAATCAAATGTCTTTCACTAAATGCAACACATAAATGTCACTTTATTGTCTGAATCTATTGAAGGTCTTTGAGCGATTAGAAATATTTATTTGAAGCAATCAAATTTCTCAATTTTGTCACTGACGACCAGTTAAGGCTGTTCTCAAATCAAAACGGTCTACTTTCTGACCCTTTTTATTTGTTATCGAATTCATAAAATTGGAAGATCATCTTCTTTAGAAACCGTATAATCGGACAGTTTTCCCATTGTTTGGAAACCCAAAATATCTTTCAGAAAATGCGGCCAAAGTTGGAGTTTTAAACAGAAATTTCGGACGTGACAGCGGTAGTATAAAAAAAACTGCCATTCTGAGACGACAAACACTTATAAATAAAGTTGTAAATCATTTATCGAACAATACAGAAATCATTTGTATTACAAATCTATTTAATCATCACGTCTGCAAAGTTTATGCTTTTATGTTTAAAACTGGGTCAAAAAATGTGTCAGAATGTTTGCGCTATTGAGTGGGAAAAATATTTTTTTAAAGAATTGTCTTAATGAAGTCAATTTCCAAAACTCCAAGATTAACTTTTTGGTTCGCAAACAAGAAAAGTTCATCAAGTTCTAAAGCAGCGATTTTTAACCGGTGTGTTGCGGTACACAATTTTCAGTTAAGTTCTATCAAGATTTCACAAATTGTTTTTTGTTTATTATACAATACGAGGATTATATTATTGTCTTAACGTATTAATATAATTTGAACATTTCTGTTTTAACTTTTATTAACCTGGATAGTATCGAATGCCCTGATTGATTTTGATTTTAAATGAAGCATTCTAAATTACACGTTTTACTTTGAAATTTTGCATGGTGTAATAAAGTTATATTGCTTGCAGTTTTATTTCAATGTTTGAATACTTTTAAAGATACAAGTGTGAGAATGACGTTTGTGCGACCCAAGTATGTATGTCTTCTATTATTTATGATAGATAGTAGCAGCTTCAGCTTTAACCTGTTATTACCTTCCTATCTCTGCTATGTTAGATATCACGTGGACTGTCAATCTCGCTCATTGCATTAGTCAGTGTCTATTACATCATAATATGTTCCTTGTGTCTACGTGGCCCCGCACGCCTACTCATTTAAGATTTTATTCATTTTTTGTGTTATTATTTTTAGAGTTTAGAACAGTCAGTGGTCCAAATAAGTAAAACAGAAGTTTAGTTCTGGTCTTATTTTTATTTTTGCAGGATCTCAAGAGGATTTAATCTTAATAATCCCCAAAATTTGGTCACATTACATATTCTGTTGGAGGACAGTGTGCCAGATGACATTTCTGACTACGATGACTTTTGTATTAATAAGAAAGTAATAGATTTCGGAACATTTTGACTCGGTGAATTTATACGTTAGGAGTTTTTTTTTTATTTGATTTGATTGTTTGTGAATAATCTCGGCATGCTTGTATGTTACACAAATTTGTGGACTATCTAATAAAAGTTGTGATACATGGGGTTTCATGAAACTTCATAAGTAGTTGGTCCTTGAAAAAAATTATTGCAAATTTGATTTAGATGTAAAGTGCGTCCCACAAGTTTATAGACAAAAAATTTTTCGGATTTAAGAGCTAACTAGACGAGTAAGAAAGACGAAATAAAATATACAAATATAAATAATAAAATACTCAAAAAAGATATATTTCTTTTAAATGCTAAAAAGTGTAAATTATCAACATAAAAAATACACAGTAAAATAATTTTTATTAGGTTATTTGACATGTTTTGGCTCACTCCCAGCCATTTTCAAAATCAAATTAGAATATTCTATAATTGCACAGATTTTGGAGTTATTATTTAAAATGCTATCATTTATTTTTCATGTTCTTTAAAAAAAATACGCACGTTATCTTTTATTTTTACTTGGTTGTTTATTTTCATATCTGTAACAATAGAGTAACTCGAACCACAATTTCGGTAAGTTAAAATATGCTGCATCGTTACATATTGTATTTTTGCGTGTTAGTATCTCTACGGTTTCTCTTACTATGGATGGATAGTATAGACAGAAGAGAAAAATTATTTAACTTTTTTTTTAAGTACATGAAAATTAAATCATAGCATTTTAAATAATAACTTGAAAGACTGTACAATTATGGAATATTCTCACTTGTTTTTGAAAATAGCTCGGAGTGCGCCGAAACATGTCAAAAAACCTAATAAAAGTTATTTTACTGTGTATTTATTACGTTGTTAATTTACACCTTTTAGCATTTAAAAATATATGTATATTATTACGATGTGTTATAATTTATTATATTGTTACTCAAATAACTTTTAACAGTTTTAAATTTAATAATAAAAAAAAAATGCTGTCCCAAAAACATATAGATAACCGGTGTTAAAAGCTCATTTAAGTGATATCCGAAATTTGCATCTTCCAATGTCATGTACATATGACGCAATAGTTTCCTGAGATAAAAGTGAATCTATCTTTCCGTTTCCGACTGATTGCAAAGATGTCTCGAAATGCGCATTCAAATGAAATTTTCAAATCTATGATTTAAAGGCTCGTGGATGGAAAGTTGTAGACACTGAAAGAAAAATGGAAAGCGGCAGTGTTGGTATTTACCGAATTCTGTCAAAAGGGGACATTTTTAAAGCAAAATCCCGTTGTAAACATTTTCATGCTTAAAAAATATGTTTAACAGACAAACATGCAAAATTAACAGCGTTAACAATAACATTAAAATTAAGATTATTTCTTTACTCTTTCATGTATAAATTAACTTATGCGGCTGAAAACGTTTACTTTAGAATTGATGACATTCGAAAAACAGGTATTCCAGGCTGAGGACACTAATTAATACACTATAAGAACCCTTCAGAAACGTTTCTGAAAAATACGGGCAGCGAAAAATACTTTGTTTTTATAAATAATGCTTTAAATTTTGGAAATGGATTGGTTTCTGGGGATTCAAAAGACAATGGAACACTTTATTCGGAATTTCGCATAACTCAGAAGATTATATTATATTTTCGTTCGTGGTTATAGTATATTTTCATAAAATAAGAAACATTGGTAATTTTTTACAGTGTACAGTAAAGGAAAATATTTTCAAATTACGATATCGTTGAAACTTTCAGAGTAGCAACTAAAAATTTGAAATGATGGTTACAACTAAGAACACACTAAGAAAAGATTTAAAAACCCCGACATTTAAATGGGTAAAATATGTGAAAAACGTTCTAAAATAATGATTACTTTGGAATTACTGAACGTGCTTCAATAGTCTTTTTACAGTGTTAAATGGATTGGAATTAAGTTTTTCACCTTTAATTAATAATAATTTTATTAGTAGAAACAATGCAATTTTCACTTTATGCTAATAATCACATAAAACATTTTAATAACTTATTCAACAAATTTGTTCTATTTTCAAACGCGCGAAACCGTGGTGTATTAAATAAATTGTGTTTCTGTGAGTTTGAAATAAATACAATATTTAGTAGTTACATCAAAATCCGTTTTATACAAAGGTACATAATGTTCTATATCGACAAACTGCAGTTTGATTCACATTAAACATTACATTTTAAAAATGAAATCATGAAAAATGTAAAATTAAGTAAACATGCGTATCATAATGTTAACGTATAACGATTAAAATTTTAAACCCAATGCAACATAGTTTGTTTTAATTATACACGAAATTCAAACGAAAGTAATTTCTCGTGACTTACTCATAACGACGAAATCTCCCCGCAATTAACTTCAAAATTACCATGTTTCTAAATTCCAAATGATTTAAGTCCCAAGCCGCCATTTGAAGAAAACTCGTATCATCGTTTGAAACTCTTACTCTAGCAAGCTCCCACTAGTCTTACCGGTAAGATACTTGACCCGAGGCGCTGACGTCACTGGTTCGAGCCCAAGGTCAGCCAGAAAATGGTCTCGAAGTCCATCATGTAATAAATACTCCCGTAATAATACATACATGGCATCGCAAACATAAGAAGTAATTTTTTAAAACATAGGTAATTCAAATAACGGAAAATTTCCCTTCTGTATCGGAGAAAAAAACCCGGACATTCTTCAAATAATGGAAATAGTCAGGAAGCAGTGCTGACAGTAATATTTCCGTGATAAATTTGTAATATATTATATATATATATCTTTTAAATACATAATTGAAAGCCTGCATAATAAGCAGTACACAGTAAAAATAACGACCCAGAAAAAAAAAATGAAATCTTTGTTTTCAAAATCTTGATAAAAGTGGCTTTACAAGATTATTCTTTTCGTACGCTATTAACACTTTTGATATTGTTTTTTACAATTTAACAAATATTGTATATTTCTGAAAATCATATACAAATAAATGCAAAAAGATGTAATATTCTAAATTAATTACGGTGTTCCTAATCCACTATCAAACTTCAGCTAATTATTGTCATTTAAAATTTTTATAGCTCTCTTAAATGAATAGCAAAACTTTTCTGCAATTTATCTCAAGAATTCACAAAATTCTGTTTTGTGAAAATTGAGAAAAGAATTAACGTTACAAAAGATTAAAATTCTACGCGTAAATTATGATCTAAGAAACAACCTCGCGTAAGAAGATTACGGTCGTTATTTTATAAATGACTCATGTTCTTCGTGAAGTGCATTTTAAATTTTCTAAGAGAACCTCAATCAAAAGTTTAATTAAAATTTTCATTCTGATGAAATTATGAAAGGCTTGAAATTAATTATATTTCAATACTTTTTTTTTTTAATCAGGGGGTAGAGAGATCCTTCAGATGAATGCAAAGAAAATTCGAAGAAGTATGTTATCAATATTTTTGGAGAGTGAAAAAAAAGTTTTATGTTATTAAGAAAATGATATGTTCTTCTGTTCATTTAGGATTGATAGCAAAAAGTGAAAGAAATGTGTCATTTTTAATAGAAGATTTTTTGACAATGGAGTGATATTTTTGTGATCTAATTTGATTTATTCAGTGAAATTAAACAATTTATTTTATTTTAATATTATACTCTTTTCTACATGTAGGCAGAATATAAAAGAGAAAATTTAATAAATTACTTCAACTTTTCAAAAGAAAATTTTAATATTATATTAATGTAGATAGCATTCTTGTTCTGGAGTCACTTCATCTATCACAGAATATCTCTGATGTATATTCATTTTATTTTTACCGTATGAAAATTATATAAAATTCATTTTTTTTTCAAACATTTGCATATTACAGTAAAACCTCTCTGTAAGGGCCACCTGCCGTTCCATTGAAAATTGGCCCTTATGAGGGGTGGCCCTTAAATAGGGGTGACAAAAAAACTAAAATAAGGAAATCAAAACCTATAAAGGGGAAAAAACTGTTTATTAATATTTTAAAACTCTATACATGATTGAAAAATGTTTCTACTGCAGTTTGTTTACTTTTCATAATTTTTTCGTAGACAATTTTAGTTTCTAATGATTCTTTTACTTTATGGAACAAATTACTTAAATTTGCATCATTTATTAATACCTTAGAATGAGATATTAGTTTAATTATTTTTGTTAGCATTTTCTGACAGGATATATTTACAGCTGCAGACTCATCAGACTCATTATCATTATCTGAATTAGATTAAACTCCTAAAATGAAAAATAAAAAACAATTTTTGAAAGTTAAAAAAAACAACACTTTTATAAAGTTTAAACAATTTTTTTATATATAATTTAACCTGTATCTATCTATTTCTTCTATAATTCTTTTCTCCCAATCTTCTGATAAATCCTCCTAGCATTGAACCACATTTTCATTTTTATCTGAATCTGGATCATATTCAATTTCAGCAGCTTTCGAAAGTTGAACCTGTTTAGGATTTAAGGCACATGCGAAAAAAAAATGGCCTTTATGAGGGGTGGGTGCGGCCCCTAATAGGAGTAAAATTAACATTATGTCTATGGGGAAAATTTTCGTTCCTAAAAATATTGGCCCTTAATAGAGGTGGCCCTTGAATAGGGGTGGCCTTTAAAAGAAGTTTCACTGTATATGTATTTTGTTTAAAATATATATTACACATATGTGTTATATTCATTGAAAAAAACTGATCAGTGAAAATCTGTTTTTTTTTCACTGCTGTCCAATTAGTTTTAAATATTAATAATCCTAAATAGAGATCCAATTGTTATTATTAGCAAATTAAATTTATGATTTTTATTTAGTTTCTACATATAAAAGCACAAAGATTATGCTATAGGAAGGTTTACCTTCTTAATGCACAAAAACACGTTTAAATGTTTTTTTTCATAGTAAAAATTAAAGATCAGTGTTCGACAAAAACAAGTTGTAAAGACCAAAACCGAATTGCTGTTACCTTTGTAGTATAGACTGAAAACGAAACTGTCTTAAAAATAAATTTAAAGTAATTAATTAATATACACCCATAAAAAGAAAAACATTTCTGACAAACACACGTTTTAAATAAAAGCAAAATATAAATTATAATACAACTTTTATATTTCATTATTTTATAACAATCAACAATCGTAAGAATTTACCAATAATACATTAACAATGCAGTTTAAAAATGAAGAAGAAATTGAATAATGAATATAATTTTTACCTATAAACAGATTTTCATTTTTTTAATATTTTGCATTTAAATTAATTGAAATAAATTACATAAAAGTTGTTTTTTTTCTTTCTGGACTCCCACGGAAACATTTCATGTTATCCGTTTAATTAACCTGCTAGATACAAAACGTCTGTCTTATTTGGTGTGAAAAATTTAAACTACTTTAGCTCAAAAGGCAAACATATAGTTATATATGCATGTTATATAAGTAATATTTTGCATAGAAACTACAGTATATTATTATTAATCAAACGTTAATTTGAATTAAAATGAAATTAATTAAAAATATTAATTGGAATTACTTAATTGTTGTTTGCAAGTTGTTCTAACTTATAAACATATAAAAATATTAAAAATTAATTTAATTTAAATTATATAACATATTGAATAAAATAACGAATTTAATCAATAATATTAATTGTGAATACATATTTTGTCTCTTTGAAAGCATAAGTGTCATTTGGAGGATGCTACGAAAGTAGTTCCCCCTTCAAAAAATCTGATATTTAAGAATGCATGAATCATCATAGGTCAGGCTAAAATAAAATAAACCAACGCTGCACGAAAGCGAATATAACGTTCAAATTTGACTAAGAACATTATCATTACAAGAGCACATTAAGACAGGAATTTAATAATTATCAATTTTATTTGCCATTTCAACATTATTAAATTCGGACACATTTAACATTTTTGAGAACTTTAACTAATTTGTTAAATATATGTGAGAATAAAGTTGCATCAGCGTCTTCTCAGATGGCCACAGCAAGATCAAAATACATGTTTGCTTACTTCAAAATAAATAATTAAATAAATAACTAAAAATAAATAAATAAATAAATACATTACCCTTCCACTCCCCCTAAGGATGTTTTTAAATGGCGCGCCTGTTTGGAAACTTTCTCCCTAACTCGGCTCTCTGTGCTACTGATCAAAACTTCTAATTTTCTGATGAAATAAAATGTAATAAAATGTAATTAATTCCGAATTATGGGAATTACATCTAATTAATTAAAAATAATTTTGGTATGCGTGCCTTGTTTAACCTTTTATAATGGCTTTGTAAATGATCACCATCTGTTTTATTCCTGCTATAGAACACGTTCGAAACACTTCTGCTGTATTCACACTAAAAATTGTCTACCCCTGTTATGTCTGCAGATTTTAATGAGCACACAGAAAGCGTTTTCAAAGTTTAGTTGCAATGCTTATAATTTGTCTTGTGTAAATGATAATTGATAATTATAAAAAAGGAAGTTCATAGCAATAAATAAACAGGGTATCATTTGAATCAATACAGCTGAAATCGATGAGTAATGTTGAAAGTTCCCGAAGAAAGAAACGGGATTTTAGGAATAAAAATAGTTTCAGTCATTGCTGAATATTTGGCAGTATTTTTTCCAAAAAACGAATGTTCGTCGAAACTAAGATTTTGGACAAAAGACGAAAAGTAAATCGAATATTCGGCAGAACTCTACTGAATTTTAAGAGTCACGGTGATTATTTTTGATATCTCAATCATTAAAGTTCTTTTCACAAGGCTTTGTGCTGAAACCCTCTCCTATTTCATCAAAACAACTGTTAATTATTAATATTTATTGTTTTATTTTCTTGTTTAAATGTAAATAATAAGTAAAAAGTATGTGGGCCAAAAACTACATTGTAAAAAAAAACAAATCAGAAACGTTTCTGAAAGTATCGGAGACATCTGCTGCACGATACTAACGGAAAGGTTTCTGATAAAACACGGAACCTTTCCAATTCAAAAGGAAGTCATTACGAATCTTAATATTTCATTACGAATCAGAAAGGTTCCGTGTTTTAGCTGAAACATTTTTCTGCTTGAATCAGAAACCTTTCCTTTAGTATCGTGCAGCAGCTGTCGCCAATACTTTCAGAAACGTTTCTGAAAATGTTTTACAGTGTATTTAATTCTTTATCATTTTGAAGCCTGCATCAAAAAATGATTAAGTAAAACAAATTCAGCAAATTCCACAAGAAAATAATTAAATTATGCCTTTTTACAAGCAATCCCTTTGTATTTCGTTTGGACATGAAAAACACAACATAAATACAACTTTATGTCAAAAGCAAGGTTTTACATCCCTAAGTTAAAACTGAATGTATAAGGATTCGATTTTCTGCACTACTTCAGGTTATAAGTTAAAATTTATTCATCTTTGAAAATATAGTAACGGTTCCCTCTTTTTTTAAGGGATAGATCAAAATTTGTCCGAAAGAATATTTATCTGCTCTGTACACAGATTGTTTATAAATTTATCTTAATGCCTAATTACGTACGTTAATGTAAGACTATATAAGCCTCCAGGACAACTCGTCGCATATTCTTGTAACACTTTTTAATTAATAATGAGAATTCATTTAAACGAAGTATTGTTAACAAAAAATAATGTTATTTTCATTAATTGTAACACATTCTATATAAATATTTTGAAGAAGAGATATTTATTCACTCCCTTAAAAAAACTTTAGATGTACGATGAAAATATGTAATTCGCTTTTTATTACATTGTAAAAGTATATCAAATTTAATGAGTTTCTGCATTTTTGGTGTTAGCGCCTCAAAGAAAAAGGATAAATATAATGACAGAATAGATATATCAGACATCTAAACATGTGACAGCCTTTTGTATATCGAATTTTGTTAAAGATTGTTAAAGAGTACACTTAAATAAATCCAAAATTTTTAAACAGCATCCAGTCATTATCTTTTGTGATTCAAATAAGCATTCTTCTTTTATTTTGTAATCTCTTTGTTATATAGCTTCAGAATTCCTTCCTTGTGTTACATTTTCAAAAAAAAAAACCCGTTGCATTGTACAAAGTTTAATATGTATACATTTGCTTCCCAAAACATCACCTGCATTATTGCTTAAATATATGTAAACAAAATTTTTATTTCAACATATTATTTTTTCGTTTAATTCAATTATCATGTTAATGAACGGAAAGAGTAACTAAATTAATTACAGATTTTTCAACAATGTGTTTTAAACATTACAGATTTATTTTTGTTGCTTTGAAAAAATGCAAAACAAAGCAAATTTTTGAAAACAAAGCAAATTTTTTGCAGATTCAAAAAAGATGCCAATAATGTGAGCCAATAAAAACTAAAAATGTGATATAGGAACATAATGCTATAGTTTTCTGTTTATCGCAACTAGTGTTAAAATAAAAAAAAGAGCTCTAATAATAATATAAATTTTGCTCTTTTTTATGGCATTATTCTGGTTACGTAAGCATATGGATAAAACAAAATATTCATAATTTCTCCATGTATTCTAGGGCGTTTGATTAGGAATTATCACAAATTTAAAGTAATTATTTACAATTTTTCCTCCTCTTTTATGAGGTAAATCATGCTGCAATGTCAAGAAGTTGTAAGTCTTCGTCGTTTCTGCACATGAACAACATGATTTATGTGGATGTTAATTAACAGGTTTAATGAAGAATACATTTATTAGTTAAACCAACATGTTAAAACAACAAAATCAGTATGTGTACGGCTAGAAAAATGCACGTTTCTTGCCAAAAATACACACACATATAAAAATAAAATGAATGTTCAAAATGCATGTTTTAAAAATAATAAATTAATATGATTTCCATCTATCTCAAATGAGGACTTAAATACCAGTTGTATTCAATTATATATATATATATATATATATATATATATATATATATTATTCAATACAACCTGTCTTCTTTCTTTCTCTGATATAACTCCAGACCTGAAGTGTCACTGTAGAACTCTAATATAAAAAACACACTAGCATTGAAAAATGTATATTTCCAAGTGGGAATTACATAGCATTTGGATGTAAAATAATAATGAAAATAAAATAAACACAACTAGTCAGATTTGCCAATCCAAAAACTTTCTTCATTTTTATACATGTGAATAATTCAGAAAGCTTATTTTTTAAATATGCATTTTAGAATAAAAGAATGCAGCATAAATGTAATATCATTTATAATGAACTAGCAAGCTACGCCCGCTACGCTGGTCGGTTTCTCCAAATGAACCTTGAATCAAACGAAATATATCGTTTAATTTGACCTTGTATTCGAAAACAATCTGTATATTTACCTGGAATATCATTCAACATTACTGACAAATGACGTCATTGCGCTTTTGTATTTTCTAATGCGCAATCAAAATTTCAGCTGTTAAGGACCAACTCTTTTATTTAGTCAATTACAGTTAGGGTTTAGTAAAGAACGATAAAACTATATGCAATATACTAAAACCACCACTAAAAATTATCGAACTAACAATGCAAACAAATTAACTAAAAAATCCATCCAGTAGAAGTTTTTATAAAGGCTAATCTTTGATAATCGGGTTCATCTGATTATAGAACTTTTCCACATAATTCTAAATCTAACATAGAACGATATGAAATATACTAAAACCATCGTTTAAAATCATGTATTTAACAATGCAAGTCGCAAAAAATAAGCCCAGTAAAAACTTTCATAAAGGCTAATTTTTCGGAATCGGGTTTACCTGACTATATAACCTTCACACATAACTGTTTAACTACGCAACGTAGAACAATATGTAGTATGCTATAACCATTCCTAAGATAGCATCTATCTAACAATACAATTCTCATCAAAATCCGTCCAGTAGAACTATTTCAAAAGGCTAATCTTTCATAATCGGGTTCACCTGATTATAGAACTTTCCCCCATAACTCTATAACTAAGCAACCTAGAACGATATGTTATGCAATAAAACCTTTCCTGATAAATTATCTATCTTACAGTTTAAGTTCTATGAAAATCCATTCAGCAGAACTCGAGTTATAAGCAGCCGGAACGAAATTTCATATGTAAGGTACAAGAAAATAGAAGTATATTCCTATTGATATAATTGACATTTCAATAAAAAAGGGTACTTTTTGGTTAGCCGGGCGACAGTGATATGTGTACATATACAAAAAATATAGTATAAACTTATTGTAAAATTTAACATTTGAAACATAAGAAACTGACCAATATATATACATATAAGGGTATATATATGTATATATATATGTATGTATATATATGTGTATGTGTAGATATATGTGTGTGTATATATACATGTATATATATCACTGGCGCCGGGCTAACCGAAAAGTACAAAAAAAAAAATACTCCAAAAATGCTGTCGTACACTTGAAAAAACACCTTTTGGCTTAAAATCAAATTGTTTGGGGACAAACGTAAAATCAAAATCGCCAAAAACAAAATAAAAGATAAATCGGCAAATATTGTTTCAGTAGCAATGTTGCACATTGAATAACATTTTAAGCATTGCGAACTTTCTGAATCATGTTTGAAATAAATATTTCGTTTTATAATATTATCTCTCATCAGAACTGTTTTTCTTTTTTTCTTTTCTTTCGCTTTCTTTCTCTTTCTTTCTTTTTTTAAAAAATAAAATTAGTAACAGTTTTTTCTTTTATTTTTCGAGTTATGTAGCCATTTTAATTCTTTCTGAAAAAAAAAAAAAACCCATTTTGACTTAAAATCAAATTGTTTGGGGTCAAAAGTAAAATCAAAATCGACAAAAACAAAAGATAAATCGCCATATATTGTTTCAATAGCAATCTTGCCCATTGAATAATTTTTTTTAAGTATTACGAACATTCCCAATCATGTTTAAAATAAATATTTTCTTTTTATCTCTCAACGTTTATCGTTATCTCTCAACAACTGTTTTTCTTTTTTTTCTCTTTCTTTCTTTCTTTCTTTCTTTTTTCTTTTTTTTAAATAAAATTAGCAACAGTTTTTTCTTTTATTTTTCAAGATGTATAGTCTTTTCAAGTCTTTCTGCAACAATAATGGTCGCCAAAAAATTACCAATGGTAACCTTTTCGGCTAAAATAACAGAACTTTCTATCATAATTCTAACTAAAGTACGTAGAACGTTGTATTATATACTAAAACCTTCCCTGAAAAATTATCTATCGAACAGTGGAAGTTGCATCAAAATCCATTAAGCGGAACTCGAGTTATAAAGGAACGGAACGAAATTTCCGTTTGTGTTTTATATATATAGTAGATAGATGATACAGCGAAAGGAATCGTCTGTTGAATGGTAATCACAATACAAAATTCGATTATAAAAATATTTTCGTAAGGTACTAATTTATCTTATAGAAAACTAAAAAGTAATAAATTTGACAGTGATTTTGTTTCAAGTGATTTTTGTTTTGTATATGGATTAATTGATATTAATATTCTTTTTTAGTAAACTATACGATTTTTTTGTACTGCAAAGTATGTGAATCAGATATTGAAACATGAGAATACCTAAAAAATGGCCTATAATTTGCATTAAATAATTCAGTTTTTATAAAAAGCGCATATTTAATTCACTTAACAAACCATGGAAAATAAAATTTTAAATTGTATGTTTAAAATTGACGTTCTTGCAAGAATATTTAACTTTATATATTTTTGACGCAAGCTCCTACATTTTGAAGCCTTTTACAAACTATTGTATATTTACCAATTTAAACTAGCATCTAATTTATTTTTAATACTGATTAAGTTATGTAATTAGTAGTTTCGTTTCTTTATTGAGAATTTTATATTTTAAAAATGCAATTAAAACTTTAAACGGTTTTTCTCAAAATTATTTGTTTTACACTTTCGCGCATGATATCTCCAGAACCGTTTGAAGTATAGCTTCAAAATTTTTACCCTACATAAATGTTGATATATTTATGAAAATGAACTAGTCTTATGAAACTGTGTTCAGTATGATACTAATTATAAGGTTGAATGTATGTAAAAATTTTTGGCTTAAATTTTTCGAATTAAAAGTTAACTACTCTTTATCTAATTAACCGTTTACAAAAGTTTTTTTCAAATTATATAATCCAGAATATTACGCTTAATTTAAAATAAAATGTATGGAAATCCAATGAAATTTGCATGAGATATCGTGCGCGTGGTGAAATGTTTTCCAACTTAAAAATTTTAATTATCTCTTTGAAACCCACTCCTTGAATTTTGTTTTGTCATATTATATCCAAATTATTCTCTTTAAATAGTTCAATATAATCTAAATATCACCTGAAATTTTGGTGCTTCTATAGTCGTTACTTAAAAAAAAAAAAAAAAAAAAAAAAAAGTCAAACTCATGGCAAATTTTGTTTTCGCATGCTGAGCGACTGTTAAATGTGCACTGTCCCCATAATTCGTGAGATAAGACTATCGCTAAAATCGTGTAAATCCTAGAAAATACAACGTAGCAACGCCACGTGTTGGGCTATTTACATCAAAACCTAATCAGCAACAACCTACGTCAACGCCTAACTAAATCTGAACTTTGATGAAAATCCGTGAATTAGGTATAGCTATCTTGAAAATCCTGAATAGTGCAACACAGAAGCGCCACCTAATGGATGGTATGCACCAGAATATAATCAGCAACAACTTATGTTAACGTCTAACTGAATCTGAAGTTTGATGAAAATCCGCGCGTTATTTCTTGAGATAGAGCTATTGAAGTAATCGTGGAAAATGCAGCATAGTAGCGCCACCTATAAAGCGATTTCTACCAAAAACTAACAAGAACCAATTTATATCACGGTCTAACTGAATCTAAAGTTTTATACTAATTCCGTTCATTTTTCTTGAGATAGAGATCACATAAAATGTTTGTCGTATTCAGAACCTTGTAAAACGTATAAATCCGTCGAAAACAGGACGTCGGAACTTTTCATGAATACAATGCTTTTTTCTTGTAAAGATAGAAGAAATTAATAACAGTTTAAAAAATACTCTTTTACAATCATTCAGTGTTTATCTTAAAGATAACGCCTAGTTTTGTGACTGCGATTCATGTAGTTACAAAAAAATAAATAAATAAATAAATAAAAGATTAAAAAGATTGTGCGGGATAATAAATTATTTAAAATTTTATTTAATTATCACTGAATCCTCACCAAATCCTCACCATACTCAATACCATATTTTGAAATAAACGAATTTGTCTTCTTTAACACTGTGCCTCTTTTATGAGACAATATCTATTTATTTAACTAGCGTGTTTGGAAATAAATTACCTATTCAAATGCATATTAATGAGGATACTTTTTGATATGCAAATGATTAGAGCAATAATATTTGTTATTAAGGAGCTTTATCAAAGTTATTTTGGAATTGAGTTAGAATTTCATTATCTTCTATGCTGATAATTGGATCTGAACCTTACGAATCTTTTTGTGAAAAGAATATTAATATTTATACATTCGGGCTTAAGATTTCTGCACCCATTTTAATCAAGTAATAAAATTTTCTTTATGAATTATTCTGAAGCATTCTGAAACATTCTTTCTTAAGCTACATTGAATTTACTTCATAACGATAAAGCGAGTAAACTAATTATATTTATATTTTTACAATATTTAACGTTTTGGCTTGATTAATAACTAATAATTAAAAAAACACATATAACATTTTGAAACTATTATTTGTGCTTTCCAGAAAATAATAAGTATGAAAAATAAATGAGTAAAAATACTTTGATAAAAGGAATATGCATGTATTTTTATTTATTTTAAATAAACGAATTTCCTTTAAACGTTGTAAGAGCCATTGCTGTTAGTAAGAGTGAACCAGGCAGTTCAGTCTTAGGAGAACACAAGAGGTGAAGTGTAAAAAAAATCAAGTTTATTGAAACTTAAATCGGGCTGGGATTTGAAAAAGGACGTTACCAAATTTTCTTTACTCCAAAAGATAATCCAACTTTCCCGAAGCTGTACTCAGTAAAATAAAACTTCAATATATTAAATACAAAGATTCAAAACGAACTTACAACTTTGAAGATAACAAAAAGTCAGGATGCCTTCAGCAAGAATCGCACTTCACGCTGTAGACTAGTCGAACACTGATCTCAATATAATCGTCCAGACTAATGCAACTGCTTATACGCTACTCAGCTTCGCATTGATGACTCAATAGCAGGATCTAAACGTACTTTCATAGAGGAAGACTCGACCCAAGTTTCGACTTCAAAACGCTTTTCCGAAGTTTATATGCTGAAACATAAACATCGATGAAAGGCAGAAACTCACAAGTTCCGAGATTTTCACAGTCACTTGTCGAAATTTAAAGAAAGACAGTCTTGATCAACTTCTACGCACATGGAAAATTAGTGGACAAAAACTACGTTCTCATTCAAAACATCGCCTACTCACATGATCAGAGTAGTAAATCCATCACAACGCTAACATACGTTTCTAATTAAAAATGTCTTATATTGGAAGGCTTAGAAAAAAACATTTATTTGAACCTTTTGACAATGAATTTAATCTAATTTAATAATACAAATAAATGCATGTTTTCTACCACTATAATTTGTTTTCGTATTTAAATGTATAACACAGCAGCTGAGGATTAAAAGTATGTCATCTGTTGTTTCATTAAAAAACAAACAGCTGTAAAACATTAATTTAAACATAAATTATTTTTTTTTATAGAAATTTAATTACGGTTGGGAAAGAAGTGGTATAGTGAACCACCCTATTAAATTGTGTTTATTTTACACTGTTTTAACCTCCTGTTAGGTACACATATATTTTAGTATAGTAATAAATATTTTAAGCATTAAATCATATGATCAAAGCATAATTTATTTATTTTAAAAGAAGCTTGTTGTTTTTAACTACAAAAGTAAAATTTTGCTTCATTAGAGTTTTAAAGTCATGACAAACAAAGATTAGAAGTATAGAAGGAAAAAAACAAGTAAAGTTTATAGAAAGGGTACACATTTATTAGTAAATGTATGCAAAATTGGCGGTTTTATATCAAATAAGAAATAAAATATTTTGGAACATTTTCTTATTCCATGTTTACATGGGGTACACTAAACCACTCTAAAAGGAGCACAGAGGACAACTTTTTAAACTGATTTAATAGTGAAAATTTCAATAGAAAAATTTAAACCGTTACAACCATGGCTTTACCAATTTGCTGAAATCTGGTAGTCAGTAAAAAATTCTAATCACTATTAAAAAATCATTACCGCCCCTCACTCCTCTTATCCAGTCATTGATTTACAAAAGGCACAAAATATTTTTACGAATTAATTGAAAAGAAATAATAACAAGCATAGTTTGAAATTATTAGTTACATAGTTTAGAATGGAGCATACATTTTGCAGGATAATTTAAACTAAATTTTCTAATAAAACTTTTCAAAATTATATATTTAAAAAAAATGAATAAAAAGAATACTGTAATTGGCATGGTCCGAAAATGCTGAACTGATTGCCGAATGCTTCAAATGTCCGGATAGTTGAGTGCAATAAAATCTATATATGATGAGTGGGCCATTGATAAAGTAGTGAGGCAGGAAAACAATTTTTTGCCCATCATTCTGTAGCAAACAATTTTTTTTATATAAATTTATCCAATTTTAGATGCCACCGTAGCTAGATTGTTCCTATTTGCTACTATTTTATTGAAACCTCCTCCCTCTTTCCCCACTTTCTGATCACGTGGCTTTCCAACTGACTAAAGTGGAAATGAAAGACGTGTTCTTTGTATGAGATGGAAACTGCTTTTTAAACTTGGTTCTTCCATTAAAAGTCCGAGAGAATTGGATGATCACTGCTTGTCGTGCACGAGTATGAATGCTGGAGAGAAAAAAATGGCGTTTGTGATAATTTCTTCGGTGGATTTTTGTACAAAAAATAAAATAAAATAAAATAAAATAAATAACAAATAAAACGCCAGAGCTTGGTCACCAAATTAAAAAAAATGGTCGCAAATGGTGACCCGGCGATTTCATTTGTCAACACCTGGTTACAACAATGTTTCTTTTTTCCATTTAAAATTAAAACTGCAGTTAAGGAAATGTTCTAATATATTTTGTAGTGAAATATTAAAAAAATATATTTCTGTGTTCTGTGCAATTTTGATATCTTGAAAAAGATGGCTAATAATTTATATTAAACTGAGAAAAAATATTTAGAAAGTTATTTGTTTTGTTTTCTGATTTTTTGAAAGAACACAGCAATTATGCCCCTTAAAAATTTTGTGTACTTTATTAATTTGCCACAACAGAAATCATCAGGATATTTCAGAGAAAATTATTGCTTAACTCATGCTAAGTAATTTTCATTTCAAATGACATTTTTTAAGAAAAAAATTGATAGATAAATTTATGCATATGTCATGCTGTACAAAAGTTCTTTTAAATGTTTTATGCATGCAATCTCGACTCAATTATTTTATTCTGTTGATTAAAAATTACGGCTGAAGATTTCTAATTAAATACTTTGTACCTTAAATTGTATTAATAGTTTAATTTACCTTTCACTGGGAATGGTTCACTATGTCTCATGTGGTTTTCCACTGTACCCTAGACATGATTTACAGTGGGGCATCTTTTAAAGCCTTAAAAAGTATATTTCTTTAAAAATTATTAAGACTTATGTTTTGAAGAAATTGCTAAATGAAGATAAAGAACTTTGATATATTTAGGAATTCTGTCATGTTGATAGATTATTAAGTTACTGAAGAAAAAGATAAAAGATTCAAAAGGGGTCAACTGTTCCCCATCTCTCCATGCCTCATTTTTAAATTCTATCTTTTTAAACATTATAAAATAATAAACAAACCTCTGCTTACATAGTATTTTATTCAAAGATTTCTATATTGCGCCGAACTCTTTAATAAAGTTCCAATAATTCAAGATCGAACTTCATAAAATAATGCACCCTTTTTCATAGCAGAAGCATACAAATTATGTCTCATTTAAATTTAAAAATACCTAAATGCTAGAAATAAAATTTCAATGCGAACTACGACGAACTATAAACAACAATGCATTCGTATTTATCAAATTGCATTAGTTGTGCCTGAATAGAGAGAAAAATAAAGTTATATATTTATAATTGTAAATGCCATCTAATGCAGATACATATATGATTTTAGTACAGAAGTGTAGTTTTCTTTGCGTATTCAAATGGAAATTGGTCAAGTTATTTGCAAGAACTTCAAATATTTTTATATTTAATAGAATATTTCTTCCAATAAATTGAAGAAAACTCGTAATAAAATGGTGTATTTTTGAGTTAAATAAAAATATATTATTTCGAATATCCTACATTATACACAGTAAATATATGAATTTAAATTATTTTTTATAATTTTTCTTGAGTATAAAAATTACATAAAAATATGCAGAAAAATGTTACATTTGAAATGTTTTGTAGTACAACGAGTCTCAAAAGTATATGGATAGGCGATTGTTTGAAATAACAATTTAAAAAAAAAAGCCATAATCACGAAGAATATAATTATCATATGGAATCACAACATAAGTTTATTAGAATACAGAAATATAATGCTTATGTAACAGATTGTAAAAAAAATAAATAAGCTATCCTAAAAATTAATGCACAATGAAAATAATCGCTTTTATTACAACCGTATAAAAAAAATGCATATTCTGGGTTTTGTATATGTAACGTGACCTCTTCGAAATATACAATCCCTACCCGTTCTTCAATTCTCGAATAGTTGGAAAATGACTCTACACATCCAAGTCTCTGCAGCTGATATAGTTAAAATTTTGCGTTTAAAGGATCAAAATGTTATATTTTCTGATATTGCTAAACAAATAATGCGTAGCAGATCTGGAATTTAGGAAACTTTATCGAAAGGTGACAATGCGACAGAAAAAAAAAAAGTTCAGATCGACCAAAAAAATCTGAGCGATAATATAGAGACAGTTTGTGAGCAGCTTCAACTCAAAATTAGTAACTTGTTTACAGGAGTGGTTTCAACCCACTGTTCGTGAAATTGCTATTGGTCTTTAGTGTTTCCTGTTCACTGTCGCATAGAAGCAGGAAAATTTCATAAATATCGCAGAATGTGTCTGATACCTATGCTGAAATTGCACCATAGAAAGGTATACGTTCTTTGTGCTAACAAACGCATGCATTAGACGGATCAATGGTTAAATGTTTTCTTCAGTGAATAAAAAAATTAAATGTCAATGGCCTTGTTGGCTGGGCATAATATTTGCATGATCTACGACGAGATCTTCGTGAATCCTTCACTCGAAAACAAACTGGGTGTTGTCTCATGGTGTGGAGAGCTTTCTGTTTCAACGAAACAACGGATATTGCTTTTCTTAATGGTCAGCAGTGCACTGGGATTATCAAAATGTCTTCCAAAGCAATGTAATTCCTATTGGAAACATCTTAGGAGGGTAAAACTGGAAATTCCAACACCACAATGCGTCGATCCAGATCTCCCATTAAAAAACAGCTTGGTTTACGCAATTACTGTCATAGAAGGGCCAATCATCAGCCCAGACCTGAATACAATTGAAAACCTTTGGGGAGTACTTGCACGAGAGAGATATGCCCATGGTCATCAATTTTCGACTATTCGGGAATTAAAGCAACAAGTAGAGCAGAATTTCTTCTCTTTACAGCTAAACGTTCTCCAAACACTAGTTCAAAGCATCCCTGAAATGATTTTCAAGATAATTCAAAGTAATGAATTCAGATTTATTTAAATACAAAATACTCGAAAAGTCCATATATTTTTAGATAGCCTATTTTTATTTTTATTTTTTACAAGAATTCTGCAAAACTTATACTGTATTTCTTTGTTGTAATAAACTTTTGTTTTGTTTCCATAGGCTTATTATTTTTTTCGTGTTTATCGCTTCATGTTTTGAACCGTTGTTTCAAAATTCCCCTGTCCATATACTTTAGAGACGCCCTGTAAATTTCCTGCCCAAATACAAATAACCCCTCCCAAACAATGTCATATATTTTTTGCTAAATCAGTTTATTATTTTGTACTATTTTACTCTTAATTTTAGTACAATTATATAAGTATTTATAATTCAATATATTTAAACTGTAACTTATTTTGACATTTGTAAATATATTAAGAAAAAAAGTTACAGTAAACTAGCTAAGAAAAAAGTAATACAGACATGGAGCTTTAACAATTGATTTTTTCCTCTTTAAAATAACAAATATTGTAACTTTAATGAACATATTAATATTATTTTATTTCTAAAATATTTATTTGTCATTGGTTTTGCTGTGTTTAAAGTAGGAATAAAATTCACCGAAAAGGGTATTATAAAAGATGTTTTACAATACTGAAAATGTAACCTTAATACTGAGAAAAAAAAACCTCATTATTTATTTTCCTTTTCTTTACTTTTTTTTTGTTGCAAGAAACTATCTTAAGTTTGGCATTATTTAATTTTATTACTTTAATATAAAAAAAAATGTATTGACTAGGTTTTTTAAATGTAATATTTAATTTATTACTATAAAATATGTTCCTTCTTCGTATAAATATCCAATAACAAATTCCTGAATCTCTAATTTTAGAACTGTAGTGCAAATATCAAAATTGTTTCAAATGTTGTTCTTCATCATATCAAAACCCATATTTACATACAAAATACATAAATTTTTTTTTATTAAATTGATTTCTTATTTTTTTATGAATTAAATTCAGCTATTTTCTTTTAAATTAAGAAACTGACAAGGCAATGCCCTAATACTTCTAGTACACACATAGTAAATTTTGTAAAAGTGTAATGTCAAGGGGCCAAAACACTGTTCTGTTTCGGGTAGGTTTTCGTCTAAAAAAGGTTAAATCGATGGTATCCGCTTTGCCGGATCCTGACACACTTCCGTTTCAGGCAGATTAAACTTGAAAATATTTACTGGCCAATTGATAGCATCCGAAAATCCTATATTCCAGGTTAAGAAAACTGAATAACGCACTTTAAAAATTACTCGGAAACGTTTCCGAAAATCAGTGTCAGCCAAAGGAACTATGTTTTTATAAATGCTTCTTTAAGTCTCGATAATATATAAGTTTCTAAATTTTCTAAAGATAAAGAACGCTTTTCGAAATCGTGGGTAACACGGAAGTGGTTATTTTATATTTTTGTTTGCGGTATATGTTCTCTTAGATTAAGTTTAGATTAAGTTTTAGCGGAAAGAAAAGTAAAAAAATATATATATCATAAAAATGTAATGCATTGATAACTATTGAATTGCATAATGTAACGCATGGCAAACAGAAAAGAATAGGGGGGGGGGATTTCTCTAGTAAATATAAACGCATTATTATCGAAATAACAACAAAAAAAGAACTATCTAACAGTTTCATCCCTGCTTATTTATTTTTTTTTTTTTTTAATATTCAAATGCAAATTGGCAATTATTTTTCAGAACAGTAATTTTTCAAAGCTATTTTATTCCATTAATTGACCATTATTTTTCAAGGTAAAAGAAGTATGATAAAATAAAATGTTTTGGTTTTAAAAATGCGACTTAAATAAAAAGGAGTGTTCACAGAAAACTATCATTACTTTTTTCTAACTGGAGTAGTATTTGGACTCTTATTTTTCAAACTGATATAAATTTAAGCGACTAAATTTTTGTCCAGTTAATTATCTAGGTTTATTTGATAGTTCTAATTATATTACTTTAAAACTGACAGAAAGTATTTTAAGAGAGGAAAATGCAATTATAATGAATACATTTTATCCTGATTAGTTTTATGCTAAAAGTGTTTTTGTCCAAGAAAAACATTATATCTTTTTTCAAAAAAACCTTTCCGCTATTTAAATATAAATTAGATTATATAACATTTTCTCATGCTTTTCACAGGAAAACAAAGAATAATCTAACTAAAAGAATGTTAAAATGTCATCCATTTTTTTTATTGCTACTTTTATGTAAAAATAATCTTCTTAAAGTAAACAAGGTGGCCCAAGACACAAAACACTCCTTTTATTATAGTTTTTAGCTAAAGATATTCCAGAATTTAAAAAAATGATGCAAATGGCATATAAATACAATAATTAAATAACAAAATTCTGTACAATTAATTAGCTAGTTTTCTTTAATAGTTGTAATTATATTTTTTGAAAATTGACAGAAAATAAGTAAAGACAGGATAATGCTATTATAACGAGAACATTTTATCATAATTAATTTTCATCATAAAAAAATGTTTTTGTTTTTTTCAATAAAAAACATTGTATCTTTCATGAAAACAAACACAATTTGCTAGTTAAATATAAATTAGATTACTTTAGATTCTCTCATACTTTGCACAAAAAAAGTTAAATCTTACAAAAAAAAATCGCTAAAATATCACCTATTTTTTATGCGAAAAATCTTTTGAAAGTAGACAAGATGGTCCGGGTTACAAAAATATCAAACATTTCGCATTTTTACATTTTTGCTTGAAATTATGCCAGTCCTTTTTCAAAATGACGGAAACGGCATGTAAATGCTATAATTAGATAAAAATAAATTCGGTCCAATTAATTAGGTACTTTTCTTTAATACTTGCATGTTTGAAAACTGATTGAAAGTACGTTAGAAAAGGAGAATGAAGTTATAATGAGAATATATGTTATCATAATTGATTTCCGTGATAAAAAATGTTGTCTAACAAAAAGTATAATTTCTTCTATGAAAAACATTTTCTCAATTTAAATATAAAATAGATTATATTACATTCTGTACGCTTTTCTCACAAAAAAGAGTAAATCGCACAGAAATGAGTGTTAAAATGACACCCATAGTTTATGTTAAGTTTATGTAAGAGAAATCTTCTTAATGTAAACAAGGTCGTCTATATGTAAAATAAATCTTCTTTAAGTAAAAAAAGGTCATCCAGGACCAAAAAAAAGAAAAAAAAATCTCGAACACATCTCTGTTTACTTGTTTGTCTAAAAACTTTTCCATGTTTTTTAAATGACGCAAACTACATACAAACACAGTAATTAGTTCAAACAATTTCTGTACAGTTAATTAGCCAGTTTTCTTTAATAATTGTAATTATATAGGGTGGTCATAAAGTCTTTCCCTGATTACAATAATTTATTGCAGAAAAACAAATATAAATAGGCATATGCGTATTTCAATATATTCTAAGGACATTTATGAAGTTATTAATAAAAGTACTTAAGTCAGTAAATTTTGATGTGAACACCATTGGTAGCTCGAAGAATGTCAAGCCGGTATTCTATTTCTCGCCACTTATTGTCCATCATTTGCTCTGTCACTCTAGATAAAGCATCTATGATCCTGACACTGAGTATTTCAATATATTTCACTGGTATTGTAAACACTCTGCCCTTTATGTACCCAGAAAAGAAAAAATCTAGATGAGTTGGTCCATCCTATCCGATCCATCTTCTAAGAGATTTGTCACCAAGGAACTCACGAACGAGAGTGGTGACTGGACAATGAAGTTTAAAATTTAAAAAATAAAAATTAAAAAAAAGAACGTGACTTTTCCATCAAATTTTTTTACAGTATTCAATCGTTATTTCGTAATATTTTTTTGTAATCAGGGAAAGGCTTCATGACCACCCTGTATTACTTTAAAACTCACAGAAAGAGTGTGAAGAGAGAAAAATGCAATTATAATAAATACTTTTTATTCTAATTAGTTTTTATGATGCAAAATGTTGTTGTCCAAGGAAAAAAATTATCTGTTTTATGAAAAACATTTTCGCTATTTAAATGTAAATTATATTAATTTACATTCTCTCATGTTTTTCACACAAAAAAGACTAACTATAACTAAAAGGAGTTTTAAAATGTCACCCATTTTTTCCATCCTGCTTTTATATGAAAATAATCTTCTTAAAGTAAACAAGGTGGTTCGAAAAAAAACCTCTTTTTACTTCTTTGGCTAAAAATATCCCAGAATTAAAAAAAAAAATGACGCCAGCCGCATATTTACTTATAATAAAATCCGAAGGCAAGAAAGTGTCGGTAACCATTCCGGGCGCGACCACTCTGGTCTGCGAATAGCCCGTTGTTAAACGCCATGTCAATCTTAATGAAAAACCTATGCTAACATATGACAGCTAAATGATAATATCTTCTACTGGATAATATCTTCCAATAATGTGTGTTCAGCATATTTTCCTATAAAACATGTATATGATATCCTATTATAATGTTTTAAGTTATTAATTAAAAATCCAGATTAAACATCGGAATCCCAGATATAAACAAACGAACACTGTTTCCATTCAGCAACACAAATTCAAATGAATCACAAATGTCTCTTTGAAAGCTTCACATCCGATTCTGCTCTTACAATATTTGTAAAAGCATATTAAAGATTTTAAATATTTTAATTTTGTTTAAAATCTTCGCAGTCATTTATCCATAAATCCAAGCATAGGAGAGTATATTGCAGGTAATCATTCCAGAGCGAACCGAGTTGGAGATGCGAGCCTACTTTCATGGCGAACCTATTTCCATTTCATCCTACTTCCATGGCGAACCCGATTGCAGCGAAACGCCATGTTATGCGTAATGAAAAACATATGCTAAGATATGACAACTAAACGATAATTTCTTCTGCCTCAAATCAATTCTGTATAGAATATTTTCATATAAAACATCCATATCAACATTTCTGTAATATTCTTTTTCTGTAAACACCTTTTTCCGAAATAGCGGTGACAGCTTTCGTAGGGGGGCTTTGCGGTGATCGATCCAGTATTATATTACGCTTCTTTTTTAAATATTTTGGCGCCATCTACCGGCAGGTAATACAAACAAATTTAGAAATTTTGTTTCCACTGTAAATAAAATGATTTTTTCTTATGAAACGTAATTAAAATATAAGGAATAAATAGTACCGAGTACTTTCCACTTAATTTTGCATATATAATCAAAAGTGGTGAGTCAAGCTCGTTAGAAACTCATTGATAACACGTTTTTACAAAATCTTTCGCACATGGATTATTTTTTAATACTTAATTTGAATGTTTTGTCCAATCGTTGAACTATTTCAAAAATTTAATATCGAGTTTAAAAAAATCCTCATCATTTGTATTTGTAGAAATTATTTGTCATTTTAAAATGTACTTTTCTACAATACATACCTTTCAATAATAAAATCTTCATGCAGTTTGTTTGTATGAAGTCTTATGAAAATGCAGCACAGATCAACTGAGTGTCATTTTTGACGGGCGTAATATACTAGTAAATACAATAATTAAGATTAAAAAAATCTGTACAGTAATTTAGCTGGTTTCCTATAATGGTTGTAATTATATTATTTGAAAAATGACAGAAAACATGTTAATAGAGGAAAATGCAATTATAACGAGAACATTTTATCATAATTGATTTTCTTGACAGAAATTGTTGTCCAAGAAAAACATAATCTGTTTTATGAGAAACATTTTCGCTATTTAAATATAAAATAGATTACATTACCGTAATTTCCGGCGTATAATTCACAGCTCAAAGAGTCGTTTTTCGACCCAGAAATATTATTTTATAAAATGTAACTTAAAAGATCGCTGTAATTATTTAACTACAATTATTGAATAAAATTTCTGAGTCGAAAAACGACTCTTTGAGCTGCGGATTATACGCCGGAAATTACGGTACATTCTTCAACGCTTTTCACAGGAAAAAAAAATCTTACTGAAAAGAGTGCTAAAATGTCACTCATTTTTTTTTAATGTTCTGTTTGTGTAAGAGAAATCTTCTTAAAGTAAACAAGGTCATCCAGGACAAAAAACAAATATCTATCCTATCTCTGTTTACTTCTTTGGTTAAAAACTATTAGAAAATGTTTTTCAAAAATGGCGCAAACAACATATAAACGCAATAATTCGTTGAAACAATTTCTGTACAGTCAGTTTTCTTTAATAGTTGTAATTATATTACTTTAAAACTGCCAGGAAGAGTGTTCAGAGAGAAAAATACAATTATAATGAATACATTTATCCTAATTAGTTTTTATGATAAAAAATGTGGTATATGTCCAAGGAAAAAAATTATATCTTTTGCGAAAAACATTTTCGCTATTTAAATACAAATTAGATTATTTTACATTCTCCCATGCTTTTCGTAGAAAAAAAACCCCTCTAAATATAACTAAAAGGAGTGTTAAAATGTCACCTTTTTTTTCCATGTTACTATTATATAAAAATATTAACCTTAAAGTAAACAAGGTGGTTCAAGATTTAAAAAATAAATAAATAAATAAAATAAAACACTTTTTACTTCTTTGGCTAAAAATGTCCCACAATTTTAAAAGATGACGCAAACCGCATATAAATACAATAATTAGATTAAAAAAATTTGTGCAGTTACTTAGCTGGTTTTCTTTAATGGTTGTAATTATTTTATTTGAAAAATGACAGAAAATATATTACGAAAGGAAAATGAAATTATAACAAGAATATTTTATCATAATTAATTTCCATGGTAAAAAATGCCTTTTTTTCAATAAAAAACATTATTTCTTTCATGAAAAATAAAAAATTGTTATTTAAATAAAAAATGGATTAATTTAGATTCTCTCATACCTTGCACGAAAATAATATTAAATCTTACTAAAATAAATGTTAAAATGTCACCTATTTTTTATTTTAAAAAATCTTTTTAAGGTAGACATGATTGTCCGGGTTACAAAAATTTCGAACATATTGCATGTTTACTTCTTTTTTATTTGATAATATGCTAGTCTTTAAAAAAAACGATGGAAACTGCATCTAAATGCTGTAATAATACTACAATATTAGATTAAAAAAATTCGATACAATTAATTCGTTACTTTATTTAATAGTTGGATTTACATTACCTAAGAACTGACAGAAAGTATTATATTAGAAAAGGAGAATGTAGTTATAATAAATATATTTTATTAAGGATAAAAAATGTTGTCCAAGAAAAAACATAATCTTTTTTATGAAAAAACATGTTTGCATTTTAAATACAAAATACATTGTATTACATTCTCTCACACGTCTTACATAAAGAAGAACGAAAAATCATACATCCGGCATAGATTATGAAACACTTTCCAACACTAACAGAACATTATTCGGAAATTTAATTTTTTTCATACGATGAAATGAGATATCTAAATAAGCAATAAAAAGAAAATACTTAACTCAGTGAAAAATCCATTTTCAGCACTTTCTGCCCATATTCGAAGTCTTTTGCGCAGCCCTGTATATGATCTACAAAATTTGTAAACAACACGCAATACACTAAAATTACGAAAAATTGTATACCACAGCGGAATGAACACTTCTAGCGATTATCGATCACTGTCAGTCCTTTAACCGAATTCTCTTGTGCGTCTCTGTACATGAGCAATCGATCCTACGCATTCCATATTCTATAGTGAATAAGTGGTATTGGACCACAGTGATCATTTTAAATTTTAATATGTTTCAAGTATCCTGATGTGTTCAAAATGCACCGCAAACGATTTTTATGATTTTTTTATTTTGTACATCCCTGTAATTGAACTATAAATGCTACAAATTGTATACTCCGCTAGCAACCTGCTTTAGTCTACCTTAGTAATGCGTATTAATTTCATTATGTTTGAAATATCATAACATCAATAAAATGCGCTACAAACGATTTTTCCCCATAGACTATAATGTAATGGAATTATTTTTTGTGTCCCCGTAAATGAATTATTAATACTATACTATTTGTTATACCGAATATTCTTTAGTAAAATTCAATAATGTGTAAACATTTCATGCCAATCCGAGTATATTTACGAGAGTTGCACGGACAGACAGACAGACAGATGAATAGAAAAACTGAATTCATAAACACTTTTCAACTATGTTGGAAAGTGTTAAAAAGGACTAAAATTCTTGAAGTACACAAGGTTGTCTGGGGCACAAAAAATCTCGAACATATCTATGTTTACTTCTTGGTCCAAAAATTATACCAAAATTAAAATAAAGACCCAAACTACGTGTCAATATAATGATTAGATCAAAAAATTTCTGTACAATTAAAAATATATAGAAAATTCCATATAGTAAAAACATCAAATTCACCTAAATTCACCTTCTTGAACTTGGAAAAAACACTATGCAAACACATTGATAAAAATTTATTTGTTACTATAATAGGTGCAAATACCGAAAACAAGTTTCAAAGCATGAAAACTATTTTTGATGTAAAATCAGACATCAAAAAACCTAAGCGCTTTCGAGTAAACATTAGCCATAATCAGAGGATAAAACACCAGTCGAAAAACGCAGTTCTGAAGAAGTGCACTGTGGAAAGCGGACGAAACCAACAAACTAATAGGTATTTTGACATCTGATATTACAACATAAACAGTTTTAATGCTTTAAAACTGTGTTTATAGTTTTTGCACCTATTATAGTAACAAATAAATTTTTATCAATGTGTTTGTATTGTGTTTTTTCCACATTTCTGTACCAGCTTGTTTTGTTTAATAGTTGTAATTGTATTACTTGAAAAAAGACAGAAAGTATTGTAAGAGAGGAACATGCAAGTATAACGAGATTATTTTTTCATTATTGATTTTCATAGTAATTATTTAAGAGTAAAAAACATTATATCCTTCATGAAAAAAAAAAATGCTATTTCTATATAAATTGGATTACACTACATTCTTTCAGGCTTTGGTCTGAAATAGAATCAGATTAATTTTTTTTTTTTAAAGTGTTAAAATATCACGTATTTTTTATGCTATATTTATGTAAAAAAATCTTCTTAAACTAAACAAGGGGGTCAGGAACACAAAAATATAAAAAATATTTTTCGGTACATTTCCGTTGTATCAACACCGTGCCAAAATGTATTCTAACGCGCTACTTATTGCAATTCTCAACGTGCAAGGGAATTTTATTGCGCAATCCTTGCCAAACATTGTGATTTGCTATATATTGAACGTGAATCAATTTTTAGTTATTATTATTCAATCTTAATCTCGCATAGATCGAAATTTGATATATTTTTAATAGAATATATTTATTATTAAGTTATAAATTACATTTATTTTTGATGCTGAGATTGATTTCACAATTTGGCAGTTACCCTATGAAGAGGAAGCTGCAATAAAATTGTTCCACAGCTTTGGATACATAAAAGGTTTTTATTAAGGAAAAAAAAATGTGAACGCCTTCATTCAAAAATTGAAATGTTTACTGCAATGCCACGAGACATTTATAATTCCAAGCCTGCAGTTTAAATTGAGTTTTTTATTAATAGTTTATTGTTATTTATTTGTTTTTTACTAGGGAGCTCTGCCCCCTGCTCGCTACGCTCACCATTTCCCGTTTTGATTTCACAGCCTCTTAAACCCTGGTAATGTATCTTGTTTTAAAAAGATGATGATGATGAAATCACGAACGACGACTATTTTCTGTAATCAGGTTATAATGCTTTTTCATTTAACTGGTTATAATGCTTTTTCATTTAATTCATCTTTTTTATTTTTAATATTCATGTGTAAACACAATTTTTATGACGTAATTTTCTTTATTTCCTGCTTTCAACACGTGATCATTTAATTATTATTTTAAACTTTCATTATTGTTTTTAATAGTCTCGCGCAAATACATTTTTTATTTGAGATAAAACATAATCCTTTGCGCTTATTTAGAAATTGGCAACAATATAAAAAAATGACTTTTTCAATAAAAGATTTTTTTTACTCGATTTTTAAGGATTTTTTGAGTTTTTATTGTCCGACCGTGATACCTTTTTTAATTTCTGAAAGCTTGTTATATTTCGCGTCTGGTGGTATGATTTTCGAATCCGTAGGATGGCTAGAAAAAAAGTAATCGTTCCTCAAAAAATTCCCTAGTAAAAAAGCGATGAGAATAACCCGGAATATCTACGCAAAATTTGATTGGTCCATTTCTAAATCGTTTTTGGCTCAGTTCCAGATTACTTTTTTTTTAATATAGAAGGATTTTAAGTCTATATTCGTTTTACTTTATTAAAAGAGTTCGTGAAAGTCTGTAATTTTTAAATGTTATATTTTTAAAGGCTCAATTTTGTACCGATAGTGTTTTTATTTTTTTTCCTCAAATGATTCCTTTCACGTGAATTTTATTTGGAGCCAATATTAAGCTTGGCGACAATGGTGTTGGTATAACAGAAAAGTATTTTTTTAATTATTATTTCTTTGGCTGACTAATATTCGATAATTAAAAAACAGACGCAGATTGCATATAACCATAATAATTATACAAGAAAAATTATGTACAAGTAATTAGTTTTCTTTAAATGTTGTAATTACACCACTTGAAAACTGACAAAAAGTATGTTAACAGAGGAAATGAAATTAAAAAAGAGAACATTTTATCATAATTGATTTTAAGGATAAAAAATATTTTATTTCAATAAAAGACATTATCTCTTTTATGAAAAAAAATGTTCTATTAAAATACAAATTGGATTACATTACTTTCTCTCATAAATTTCGAGAAAAAAAAAAAGAAAAGAATAAATCTTTTAAAAAGAACGTTAAAACATCACCTATTTTTTATGTTACTTGTATACGAAAAATTCTTTTTAAAGTAGACAATGTGGCCTGAGACACAAAAATTTCGAACAAAATTTTTACTTTTTTGCCTTAAAATACTCCAGAATTTTTAAAACAATCGACAGAAACTGAATGTAAATACAATAATTTGATATAAATATTTCTGTTCAATTAAATAACTATTTTTTTAATAGTTGCATTTACTTTACTTTAAAATTGGCGAAAAACATGTTAAGAGAAGAAAATGCAATTATAATGTATACATTTTATAATAGTTGATTTTTCAGTTGCAAAAATTATTTTCTGTCGATAAAAACACATTATTTATTTTATGAAAAACGATTTTGGTCTTTAAATATAAATTACATTATTTACTATCATGCTTTGCATACAGAAAAAAATTTCTTACTAAAAATAGTGTTAAAATGCCACCCATTTTCGCTTGGAGTTATTATTTTATGTTAAAGAATTTTCATAAAAATACACATCTTAATTTGTTTTTCCTCATTATCATATAAAGAATATTATTAAAACGTTTGCTTAAAAAAAAGAAAAATAATTAAAAATATACTCAAGTTTTGGGATATACAGAGTTTGAACCATAATTTAACATAAAAAATATGCAAGACATGTAAAAATATGTAAACAGTGTGTTCTTTAAACAATGCATACATTTGTAGAAACACTTTTGAACTCATTAAATATTCAACATCCTTAAAAAATAAATTTAAATAGCATCATATGTTTGAAAAATTACCTGAATGGTATTGTGTTCAAAATTTTACTGACAGAAACTTAAATATAAATTAGAGTATATCTTCTTTCACGCTTTGAAAAGAGAAAAAATTGCGACACCTTACAAAAAAGAGTGCTAAAATGTCATCCATTTTTTTAATACTTTATGTATGCAGAAAATCTTCGTATTTTTTTTTTGTTGTTGTTGTTGTTCCCTTATTATCATAATAAAACACATTTTTTTATTAGAGAAAAAATGTATTTTCAAAACATCCAATCCAGTGTTTTTATACAGGGTGATTCATAAAAGATGGGCAGAACTTTAAGGGGTTATAGTACACTTAAAGACAAATAATATTAAATAGGAGACTAAGGGTCCCAGACGTATTCCCAAGGAGATAGGGGGCATTAAAGTTTAGGGTCCGAAATTTCAAATGATTATAAAACGTGGAAAAATTGGTCGATTCGTTTGCGGTTTTTGCAAAAAAATTTCTTTATGCCAGTATTTTCTTGAAATAAAATTTTAAAGTTCAATTTCAAAAAATGCCGATAGGGGGCGCTTTAGACTTTGGAGTAACAAACAACTATTTTTTAACGTTATTTTTTGTATTTCTTTAAATGATTTCGAAAGCTTAGACTTAAACTTAAATTTTGATCTAAAAATCTGAGTCCTAACGAGTAGTTAAGTAGCGTAAACTGAAATTTGAAATTTGAAACCCTTCTCCCCCCAGAACAAAAATCAGTTATTCCCGATCTTTGTGTCGTAGATTAGGCTCTAACTACTGCCGCGTTTTGCTAAAATTATTCTTTATGTCAGTATTTTCTTGAAAATAAATTTTAAAGAAAATTTTCAAAAAATTCCGATAGAGGGCGCTTTAGACTTTGGAGTAACGAACAACTATTTTATACAGTTATTTTTTGTGTCTCATTAAATGCTTTCTAAAGCTTAGACTTAAACTTAAATTTTCAGCTCAAAATCTGAATCGCTGAGCGTGGTTCAGTAGCGAGGGGAGGGGGTTCAAATTTCAACTTCTGAACATAGTTCAGTTTGCACTACTTAACCATGCCCAACGATTCTGTGCTGTGATACGAGGCAAAAATACAACTTTCGTCAAGGACTGCATAGTCGGAATTCACTCATAAAGGCACTGGCACAGTTGGAAACGTCGCTCATGCAAACGTTAAAGCTCCATTCCTGACGCTAGTCACCGGGTGAAGAAGGAAACAGAAAGTATGCAAATGTCAAATGGGGAAGAAGAAGAACACGTATGCAAAATTTCGACACGATTCAGGCATAAAAACCACTGAACGGTGAGTCAAGTGTAAGTCGCTGTAGTAATGAATCGGAAGATGGTGCCCTTCACGAATAAGGAAAAGGCTGAGATGCATTTAATTTACGGAGCGGCAGATGGAAATGGTGCAGAGGCACAACGAATGTACGGAGAGCGATTTCCTAACAGGCGGTTGCCTAACCGCAAAACTTTCGAGCGCTTGCACAGACAGTTGTGTGAGACGGGATCATTTCTCGCTTCCCGGTCGAATGCAGGTCGTGCAAAAAAGGACGAATCAGTAGTTGTTGCAGAAGCCATTCTGGATGTAGTAGCGGCGCAGCCAAGTACAAGTACACGAACAGTGGCTAGCCAGGTGGATACCTCACAGTCCACGACTTGGAGGGTACTGAAGGATGAACATTTGCTCCCGTTTCATGTGCAACGAGTCCAGAAACTGTCTCCAGGGGATTATCCAAATCGTATTGAATTCGCCCGCTGGTTTCTGCAGCAGAACGCGCTAAATCCACATTTTGGACGAACTGTGCTTTTCACCGATGAATGTACCTTCACACGTGAAGGTACATTTAACACACACAATGCACATGTATGGGCGGATGTCAATCCACATGCTACGTATCCACATGCTCATCAGAGACGCTTTTCCATCAATGTTTGGGCAGGAATCCTCGGAGACCACCTAATCGGACCGTACCTTCTTCCTGAACGCCTCAACGGTAAAACATACCTCACATTTCTGCAACATGTGCTGCCAGACCTGTTAAACGTTGTTCCTCCACGCATCCGGCGGGTCATGTGGTTCCAGCACGATGGAGCGTCAGCCCATTACGTACGAGACGTCCGCAACTATCTGGACATCACATTTCCGAACAGATGGATTGGTCGAGGTGGTCCTGTTGCTTGGCCTGCTCGCTCGCCAGATCTTTCACCCCTCGATTTCTTTTTTTGGGGACGATTGAAGGCTCTTATGTATGAGACACCCATTGAATCCCACGAGGAACTGGTCGCCAGACTTTCCGCCGCTGTAGGGGAAGTGCTCGAAAAGCCTGATGTTTTCGCGAATGTTCGCCGTTCCATTCGTCGCCGTTGTTCTGCGTGCATAACCTCTGGTGGTCACAATTTTGAACATTTATTGTGATTACATGTTAATAAATATGCTTTGGTAACATAATCCTAATTTGTGTCTTTTTACCTCGTATCACAGCACACAATGTGTGGACATGGTAAACTGAACTGTGCTCAGGAGTAGAAATTTCAAACCCCTCTCCCCAGAAACTTAACCACGTCTAACGATTCAGATTTTGGGCTGAAAATTTAAGTCTAAGCTTTAGAAAGCATTTAATGAGACACAAAAAATAACGGTATAAAATAGTTGTTCGTTACTCCAAAGTCTAAAGCGCCCTCTATCGGAATTTTTTGAAAATTTTCTTTAAAATTTATTTTCAAGAAAATACTGACATAAAGAATAATTTTAGCAAAACGCGGCAGTAGTTAGAGCCTAATCTACGACACAAAGATCGGGAATAACTGATTTTTGTTCTGGGGGGAGAAGGGTTTCAAATTTCAAATTTCAGTTTACGCTACTTAACTACTCGTTAGGACTCAGATTTTTAGATCAAAATTTAAGTTTAAGTCTAAGCTTTCGAAATCATTTAAAGAAATACAAAAAATAACGTTAAAAAATAGTTGTTTGTTACTCCAAAGTCTAAAGCGCCCCCTATCGGCATTTTTTGAAATTGAACTTTAAAATTTTATTTCAAGAAAATACTGGCATAAAGAAAATTTTTTGCAAAAACCGCAAACGAATCGACCAATTTTTCCATGTTTTATAATCATTTGAAATTTCGGACCCTAAACTTTAATGCCCCCTATCTCCTTGGGAATACGTCTGGGACCCTTAGTCTCCTATTTAATATTATTTGTCTTTAAGTGTACTATAACCCCTTAAAGTTCTGCCCATCTTTTATGAATCACCCTGTATAAAGACTACTTGGCTTGTGCCCGCTAGCGGGTCCCTATTTTTATCGGGGCCTCAAATTCATACCAGCCTCCTAAAAAGGAGCAGGACTTTTCGGTCCCTCCACTTTGGTCCCTCCGATTATGTCCCGCTGTTTCGGTTACGATGCCATTTCGCTCCGTAGCCATTTCTGTCCCTTGTCATTTCAATTCCTTGCCATTTCGTTAACCCAACTCTCTAACTCGGACTCTGGTTGCTGTAGGCCCACTAATTTTTATCATTGCCTTAAATTTTATAAATAGATGAATACAGTAGCTCAAGAAATTTAAACGCTCATATCTAATTACAAACTGTCACGGTGTGCTGAAAGGGAACTAGAAATATGATGCAGATTGCAGACGCGGAAAGCACTCCTTAAGCTAATCCCAGCTGCTCGGCTCGAACTCCCTCGGATGGGTTGGTGACTCTAGAGAAAACGGTGATAGCTAGCGGCTATCTAACTGTGATAGGATCACTTCCAGAACTTATCGGTTGCGATAACGGAGGCGAGATCGTACTCTGAAAATTAAAGAGCGAATGTAAGAATTTAAATTTCTCGAGAATTGAAATTTCTCTATTGTATTCATCTTTTTATAAAAAGAGGAGTGATAAAAATTATAATGGCCCCTCATAATGCTGACAAATGCAAATTTTGGTGGGCCTACAACAATCAGAGTCCGAGATACAGGGTGGAGGGACCGAAATGGCTAGGGAACAAAATGACAAGGGAGTGAAATGACTAGGGACCGAAATGGCCTCGGGACCGAAATGGCGTGACAAAAGTGGCTGAAACCGAAAAGTCTTATACCCTCCTAAAAAACTGCTGCAATACTACTTTAACACAAGGCAGCGATGCAAAGAATATTTTTAAGCGACATTAACCCATTAAAAACCGAATTATTTTTCTCAATAAAATAAAAATATCGCGATTCATATTCCTTTTATATTATAGCAACCTAAGAGTGACTTTATCATGGTGTTTCTTGCATCAAATAAAGAGAATATTTATCCTAAAAACAAACTGGTGTTACATTAAAACCTGGTGCAGGTAACATAATGTTGCGAAAACGCAGCATCAGTCTTTAATAGGCTAAAAAAAAACCACACAAAATACGTATTTTACAACATAAATTTTAAGTAATTTGGGCAATCAGCTTCATTAAAATCTTTTAAACTGCTCTGCTACATCAGAGTAAACATTCCATTATTCAAATTCCGATTTCACAACTGTAATAAATTTCGATCAATAAAAAAAAAACATTCTTTTATTTTATTTCATAACTAAATTGCAACTATTAATTGCAATAATATGACTGACCTTTTTTTTCAGTACAAAGTTACTATTAAAAATTTCAAAATTTTATCTGCATTGATATAAGGAAAGGGCATGTTTACAAACAAACACATCCATCAACTAATCTATCACTAACTTTTTTTGTAGCGATCATTGAAGGAATCGTTATTGCGACGTAGGCCGGTCATATCATAGATACTTTTAACGTAGACCAATCAACTCGTCCCTTCTCACGTGTACAGTAGAAGTCATAACGAACGGACATATTTTTCTTGCTATCCAACATAATTCTCACCAGTAATTTATACAACAGTGACGTTAGCTGCCATTTCCTTTATAACTAATACATGTTGTACCACAGTATTACATAATATTCCTCTATTTTAATACTTGGAAATTTTTCCATACAAAATTTCTTATGCCTTGCATTCATAATATATCAAATTTTAATTGCTTAAAAGGCGTATAGCCAAACATAGTGAAAATGTATCCAAGCCGGGACTCTAACCCGTGTCATCAGTATAGCGCACTGACATTCTACCAACTGAACCACTTGGAACGATACCCAGCCTGTCACATCACTATAACATGTTGGCATGGCTACAATCGCAGCACAAGATCGAATATTTTTCCATGAGCCACCAACCCTGGGCCGAACACGGAACTAAAGAGAATCCATCATCGATGATTGAATAAATCTATTTTAATACTTGGAAATTTTTCCATACAAAACTTATCATGCCTTGCATTCATAATATTTCAAAGTTTAATTGCTTAAAAGGCTTATAGCCCAACATAGTGAAAATGTATCCAAGCCGGGACTCGAACCCGGGTCATCAGTATAGCGCACTGACGTTCTACCAACTGAACCACTTGGAACGACACCCAGCCTGGCACTTCACACTATAACATGTTGGCAAGGCTACAATCGCAGCACAAGGTGGAATATTTTTTCCGCGAGCCACCAACCTTGGGGCAAAGATGGAACTAAAGTGAATCCAGCATCAGTATAGCGCACTGACTGAGAAGTTCCAGTCTGCGGATCGTTCCAAGTGGTTCAGATGGTAGAACGTCAGTGCGCTATACTGATGACCCGGGTTCGAGTCCCGGCTTGGATACATTTTCACTATGTTTGGCTATACGCCTTTTATGAAATTCAAATTTGAAATGTTATGAATGCAAGGTGTGAGAAGTTTTGTATGGAAAAAAATCAAGTATTAAAATGGATTTATTCAATCATCGATGCTGGATTCTCTTTAGTTCCGTGTTCGCCCCAGGGTTGGTGGCTTATTTAAAAATATTCCATCTTGTGCTGCGATTGTAGCCATGCCAACATGTTATAGTGATATGACAGGCTGGGTATCGTTTCAACTGCTTCAGTTGGTAGAACGTCGGTGCGCTATACTGATGAACCAGGTTCGAGTCCCGGCTTGGATACATTTTCACTATGTTTGGCTATACGCCTTTTAAGCAATTTAAATTTCAAGTATAATATTCCTTATATTTTAATTATATATGATATGAATTATTCATTTCATTTACAATGCAAGCAAAATTGATAAAATGCAGAATAAAGTACAGTTTCAACAGATTTTTTTTTATATTAATTGCCGATAGCTGGTGTCAAAATAATAATTATACTCGTATAAATTAAATAAAAAAAAGTTTAAAAATTCTAAAATTAAATCCTGATTTTTTTCTTTTCTTTTCTTTTCTTTTTTTAAAGCATGCCTAAACAAACCTGTAATAAAATTTGATAATTAAAAATAATTTTTCATTAGATAAGTAAATTGCAACTATTAATTGCACTAATATGATTTTTTTTTTCGAATTCTCTTATTAAATCACAAATTTATTTTCACTACAAAGTTTTTAGCATGTTAAAGTACAAAATTTTATTTGCATTAGTATAATTAATGTATTTAGTATACGTCATTATGTATCCCATATATTCTAATTACATTTTACAAGAAATACTCATTTAGAATTCAAACTACAATTTCAAATTAAAACTTCTTTGTTTATGTTAATTAACGATAGATGACGGCAAAATAATATTTAGAAGCGAAGCGTAAACGTTCACAACGAATGAACGACGTATTTTCGAGAGTATAATTTGCGATGACTGCAATCGCTTTGCGAACGATTATCTCCATGGTTCAATATTTTAATCCTTCACGACGAATTAATCTTTTTTTGTTTACTTTCATCAAGCGAGATATTGAGCTGCCAACCTAATTTCAACTGCCCCACCAGTGGCTGAGAGGTTGTGCTCTCGAAGCTGGTAGACGGGAGGTGCTGGGTTCGATCCCAATCGCGCCCGTCGGCCTAATCGTTCGGAGTTTTCGTGGTTTTCTTCGAGCCGTGGATTTATCCATGCGTAAATACGGATTAGGTTCCCTTAGAAAGACCCCCACGAAGGGCACTCCCTCCGGGCCTATATCCCTAGTGTAGATAATTGGCCGTCAATAATCAACCCAACCCAACCCTAATTTCAACTGAAGTTACCTCAGAATACATACATAGTTGAATGTAAGTCATCTCCCAAACGTTAATTTATTTCAAACGATATATTTTTTAATGTAACTTTTATGCAGTTTTATTCGAAAAAATTATTTTGAATAAAAATGGCCGCCTAGCATTTGAAAAAGTGAAGTGGCCAACCCGTAACTGTTGATGACAGTCAAATGCTTTACACTTTTATTATATAGATATCGAAGAACATGTAAACATATAACAGTCTATAGATTAAATACAACGTATACATTCGCAAGAAAATCTTTAAAATTTAATTGTTGAGACATAGAAAAAAGTGAACATGCGAAATTTAATTGATTGATATTTTTTGACGGATGATTCAAATTTCTTTTAAAACGGTCTTAAAAAAATATCATTCCCTAGTCAAATTTCGAGCCAATCGGATTATTTTCCCATATTGTATATTAAAAATTTATAAATGAACATGTAAAAAGCATTTGAATTTAGTTTTCGATGAATGTATAAAATATAATAACAATGAAAATCCTAAAAAGCTTCTGGCAAGCGATAGTAAAACGTTATGATATGAAATGAAATATTGTATATATTTCGAACGAATAAACCAAATTAAACCAAAAATTACAAAATATAGATTTAGCTTACAAATATTTCCAATAATCGGAGACTTATCCGATGCTTTTTTTGGATAGTTATCTTGAGAAAGACACACATGCATTCAGAAAGGTAAATATATTGCCTTTTCTACAGTAGTCTTTCAATGACGATTCGTGAAAAGTTTTTTTCCACGAAACTACATGAAAAATTAATTTAAAATATGTTTTTATTGTTTTACTGCTCTGAATACTCGTATAGATAAAGAATTAATGGTATGTTATACATATTTATTAAGTAAAACGTGGTAAAATATAATACATTTAGGGGAAACAGATTATAAGAAAGCTTAAAAATCGTGAAAATTAATCATTATACCCGGACTTCGTTATAACCGGTTTCCGTACAATATGTTGCACTTTGCAAGGAATTTGAGAAAGTTGGAATTATCCGATACTTTGTTCTAAACCGGTTCCATTGTATTCGTAATAATTAAAAGTACTTATAGCGATTGATACGTATTTTACGATAGGTAACTGAAAAAATAAATTTTTAAATTTAAATCTTTTTTTTTTTTAATAAGACTTAATAAAATATTTCTATTTGCGAAAAATCATAATTAAACATAATAATAATTAATGATGGTAAGTAAATTTAGTTGCTTATTTTTTTTAATTAAGTAAAATTTATAATTTTAAGTTTGTAAGTAGACAACATTACCTAAAGATCCCCTTTTTTGATAATTAGAGAAAATCGACGCCGACGACAAAATCCACATAAAATAACTATTTTAAATACAGAAACCGACTGCTTATTGAGTAAAAAAGAAAATTTTAATTGTATGCAATATTTTGAATCAACACAGTGTATAAAAATATACATTCAGTATAGTACAATTATTTGGATATTTACTTTACCATCTGGAAGTAATTGTATGCATTAGAATCCCAGGAAATATTTTAATGACTTCTTTCTCAATCTTTCTGACTAACTACGCAAAAATAAAGCACTTTGTGGTTAAATGAAGCTAGTTACAGAACTAAAAAAATAACATTTCGGAATATATGTTTTTTTTTTTTTTTGTACAATTTCGCATTTTTAAAAAAAGGAGAATTCACTTATAAAAACCTTAGTTAGTTTTAAGAAAAAGGTAAAAAAAAAAAACAAACATTGTATTGCAGACTTAATAATTTAAAATATATATATATTTTTTAAATACACTTAGACATACACAAAGGCTATTAGAGGAAAATAATAAAAAAAACATAAATATAATAACAATGTCATAATAATATTGTGCATATCTATATATTTAAAATGAAAAGCACATTCTGTCAAATTTTCCACAGGAATATCGTCTCTTTGCGCATGCGTCAACGTTTTTTTTAAGGTTTCTCCCCTCAGAAACGGGGCACCTGATTGATTAGAATGTTTAGCCTAGGGGTATTGAAAAGTTTTGATTGAAAACGGATGGAGGTGTACCATTGCATTGAAAGCATAGACCTTCTAATATATTTTTGCTCTGAGGTTTAAAGCTAATGCTTTTTTTAAAAGGACTCATGTTTTCACTAATAAATATGCCTATTTTTTCGCAAAATTTTAAAGAGAGCTTGCATACAGTCGTATTTTTTACCGATTGAATTGTCAGAGAGTTCGGAAGATCAGAACTATTTTTTATTGCTATGTTAAAGGAACTAACGCGAAAACAAACAAACAAAAAAAGGGAGAAGAAAACATTTATTTTACAACTAAATAACGATATTTTTTAAAGAAATGTTTACACGGGCAGTAAAACGATTTTTTTTTCACCAATATAGATTTCAAAGAGTTCGGATAAAAAGAACTTTTTATTATAAAACTACGAAACGACCCTACGTAACAAAAACAAGAAAATGGGCGCTTTTATCACTTAATATCAATATTTGTTCGCGAATTTTTCATTTTAAAATATAATTTCATACAAAATTTTAAAGAGAGCTTTAATACAGTTTTTTTTATAACCGATTGAAATGTCAGAGTTTGGAAGATGAGAACTATTTTTTATTGCTATGTTAAAGGAACTAACGCGAAAACAAACAAACAAAAAAGCGAGCAGAAAACATTTATTTTACAACTAAATAACGATATTTTTTAAAGAAATTTTTATACGGGCAGTAAAACGATTTTATTTTTCACCAATATAGATTTCAAAGAGTTCGGATAAAAAGAACTTTTTATTATAAAACTACGAAACGACCCTACGTAACAAAAACAAGAAAATGGGCGCTTTTATCACTTAATATCAATATTTGTTCGCGAATTTTTCATTTTAAAATATAATTTCATACAAAATTTTAAAGAGAGCTTTAATACAGTTTTTTTTATAACCGATTGAAATGTCAGAGTTTGGAAAATGAGAACTATTTTTTATTGTTATGTTAAAGGAACGAACGCGAAAACAAACAAACAAAAAAGCGAGCAGAAAACATTTCTTTTACAACTAAATAACGATATTTTTTAAAGAAATTTTTATACGGGCAGTAAAACGATTTTATTTTTCACCAATATAGATTTCAAAGAGTTCGGATAAAAATAACTTTTTATTAAAAAACTACGAAACGACCCTACGTAACAAAAACAAGAAAATGGGCGCTTTTATCACTTAATATCAATATTTGTTCGCGAATTTTTCATTTTAAAATATAATTTCATACAAAATTTTAAAGAGAGCTTTAATACAGTTTTTTTTATAACCGATTGAAATGTCAGAGTTTGGAAGATGAGAACTATTTTTTATTGCTATGTTAAAGGAACTAACGCGAAAACAAACAAACAAAAAAGCGAGCAGAAAACATTTCTTTTACAACTAAATAACGATATTTTTTAAAGAAATTTTTATACGGGCAGTAAAACGATTTTTTTTTTCACCAATATAGATTTCAAAGAGTTCGGATAAAAAGAACTTTTTATTATAAAACTACGAAACGACCCTACGTAACAAAAACAAGAAAATGGGCGCTTTTATCACTTAATATCAATATTTGTTCGCGAATTTTTCATTTTAAAATATAATTTCATACAAAATTTTAAAGAGAGCTTTAATACAGTTTTTTTTATAACCGATTGAAATGTCAGAGTTTGGAAGATGAGAACTATTTTTTATTGCTATGTTAAAGGAACTAACGCGAAAAGAAACAAACAAAAAAGCGAGAAGAAAACATTTCTTTTACAGCTGGATAACAATATTTTAAAACGAAATTTTTACACGGGGTGTAAAACCGTTTTATGTATCACTAACAAAGATTTTAAAAAGTTCCGACAACAAGAACTTTTTGTTTTAAAACTATGAAACAACCCTACGTAAAATTACAAGAAAATGAGTGTTTTTATCACTAAATATCAATATTTTTTCGCGAATTTTTCATCTTAAAATATAATTTTCTACAAAATTAGGTTAAAGATGTAGAATAATTTAAACTTGATGTTTTTTTTTTATTATTTATTATCACAGGCCCGGGCAACGCCGGGCGGGGGTCATCTAGTAATTTATTAATATAAAAATAGATATAATTCCTTTTACATATTTAGTTTTACCACTGAGTTTTTGGAAAATAAATCACATAACTTATTATCAAGTAATAGCAGTATTGAATGTAAATACGCGGAGTTTTAATTTTTTCTTTTCAGAGTAGGAATCTATGGACTTCCAAATAAGTTATAAATTAAGTAGATTTGATGCTTTCTCAAAGCAATAGTCATGATTTTCAAATCTGGCAGAAGCGCTAATTTTACAAAACAAACATAAAACTAGTAGAAAATAATATTCGGTAAATATTATAATTATTGGCTGTGCTCCAGGCAATATTTGCTTATACCCTTGCTAAAGATTACCCCAATATTGAAAAATATAGCTTACTCAATATTGAAGCCAATATTACTGTAGCATAGACAACATTTAGTGTTAACCTGGAATATTTATCCTACATTTTGTGGTATTTATATTTTCTTGATATTTGAACAATATTTGAAAGAAATATTCCGCTCTTTCATTGTTGATACTTCTAATATTTGCGATATTTAATCCATATAGGCAATTCTTTTTTTTTTTTTTTTATAAACAGTGTTAGGAAAATGATAAGGACATTATATAAATTGTTAAATGTAAATAATTATAGTTATATTAATTTGTTTTTATTTACACAAATGAAAATATACTTAAACATTTTAATTATTTCAGAAATTTAGTTAAAAATTATGCAGTTTTATTTATATACTAATTTAGTTACATTTGTAAAGGAATGAATTTAGAAAATATGATTGTGACAGCAGACACGTCAGCCAAAATAAAGCTATAGTGTTTGAACAAGTATAACAAAAAAAAAACCTTCCTATTTATGTACTACCTCTGTATTGTTATTTCTCGGGTCAGGAATAATGCGAGCTGCACCCGAAAAGGTGTCGCGTCAATTCATCGCGCACAAGTCATCGCGGAACAATTCATCCCGCACAATTCATCCCAGCGACAACTCATTGCAGTATCAACTCGTCTCAGCGTCAATTCGTCGTAGTGTCAATTCGTCGCAACTTCAATTCGTTGCAACGAAAATGTTTTTGAAGGTTATGGTGATAAAATAAAGATAATTTAGTAAAATTATTTAATAACTTGTTTCTTAGCTATAATCGCATGTAAAAGATAGTTTTAAATCTCTATATCTAAAAAAACTTATTATCATTAAACATTTTTACTAAATTGTAGACCATCATAGTCTTCAAAAACATTTTCCTTGCGACGAATTGACGCTGCGATGAGTTGTGGCCGCTACGAATTGTTGCTGTGATGAATTGTGCTCGATGAATAGTTCTGCGATGAATTGTGCACGAAGAATTGACGCAGAACCCCCGAAAAATTTATTTGAATCAACTCGAAACCTCTCCCATACCATACGCACTTCAACAAGAAATACGAAATGGAAGAAATTAATCTATATTTGAAATATGAAAATTTAAAAAAATCTAATTCTAGTTTATATCTAATACTAGTTTTATATTTTAAGTACAAAAACGAAGTATATTGTCAATTATATTCAAAAATGTAGTTTTTTTCATCTTAAAAAATGTTATGTAGTTTATTTTAAATGCACAGTGAAGTTGAGAACCAAATGATCGTATCACGAATTTGCCAACTTAATTTAATGTTTTGTTACTCGTCTTATTGTGCTTGGTGTTTGAATGGTTAGAACATTAGGTTTTAGTTCCGATAGTATTGGTTCAAATACTAAGCAAGTTTGGAAAGAAATGGTGTTCTAATAGAAAATAACAGTGATCAACAACATTTACAATTAGTGTTTTGTCGTCATACCTTTAGCATTACGTAATGCGGCGTAGCAACGTGGCATCGATTCAGTGAACGGTTGAAAATCGTCTATGGTAAGTTTTTCCACTCTTCTTACAATTTTTGGAAACATTCTGCTGAATTGGAATATTTATAATTTAGCGCACGTTTGTCAAGTTCGTTCCAAAAATTTTCTATTGGATTCAGATACGGTTATTAGGCTGGCAACTTCAAAGGTGAAATTTGTTTTGTGCGAAAGACACTTCTTAACGAGCTTGTATGTATGCTTTGGGTCGTTGTCATGCTGAAACAAATAGTTGCGATCACAATTTTTCCTCCAATAAGGCAGCAAATGATCTTGCAAGATACACAAATATATTGCACCGGATTATCTTGCCACGGATTTCAACTAACGGACCGACATATTTTCCAGAAAATGCTCCCCACAGAATAACGTGTCCTCCGTCATGCTTCATTGTAGGATAATAAATCTCGAATCATATTTTTTGTTTTTAGATCGTCGGACGTAGTGTCTGCTATCAATTCCAAAAAGGTTGAACTTCGATTCATCGGAAAATAGTACTTTTCGGACCAGTTTTCACTTGACCAGTCTTTGTGTTCCTTGGCAAACGCCAGTCGGGCCCACGTTTTTTTAACTTTTGAAAAGTTTTTTAACACCAACTCTTTCATAAAATCCTACGTCACGCAAGCGTCTTGACATGGTAGACCGACTTATTTCAGCACTATTTTCACTCCGTAAATCGCGGGATATTGCAGTGGCATTTTATGCGGGTCATCAACTGATTTTCTCCTGATAATTCAGTCCACACGAATAGTCGTTTCCCGGGGTCTCCCGGACCGTGGCAAGTCCTGAAGGACATGGCCGTCTTTATATTTTTTAAAATATCGTTCACAGTAGATTTGCCGATCGATAACTTTGCGGTAATCGCACGAGAGGATTGGTCTTTTAGCGACAAACAATCACTCGTTTGATAGAAAAAAAAAAAAAAAAAAAAGATTACGAATGGCCGGAAATTTTTGTTCACGCGAATTTCGAATTCCTCCCCTTTGAATCAAGTGTCTTTAGTATCCAATCAAAATGATCACGTGGTCAGAGGTCATTTTCATATTTCTAACTTTTGGAGGAATTGCTCTTCTTCTTCGCTGAAACGTTCTGTCAAACAAATCAAAGAAACTAACTTGCCGGAAACTTTTGACCGCAATTATATACATTTTTATGACAAATGGTAAATTTTGACATTATATTAATAAATACAGATTCATTTTAGTTAATAAATAAATACTTATATAATTATTCTATTTTAGATTTATTTTTCTTTTTTAATTTTAAAATGTTTTATGGGCTACTTTATATTTTTCACGATAAATGGAATGTTTTTAATAAAATTAAATTTCAACAATATTATTAATACTATTATTAAAATTTCTGATTAAAATTTTACTTTCACAGGACCTTTTAATATTTAAAGTTTAATTTCAATACAATATTATCAAATACGTTAATTTTTTTTTTGAAGCAAATGAAAAATATTGTGCGAAAATTTCCGTAATTCCTCTAGGTATTTTTTATGGAGTACCTCAATGGGTTAATATTACTAAAAATAGAATGCAAAGCATATTTTGTGATTTAAAGTCAGTGTGCAAAACACTATAAAAATAAAGTGTAACATATCTACATTATTTTAACAAGAAATATCAGCACTTATTTTTTGAAAGAGATAAGAAACGTGTGGTTTGCCGTTTAATTTCGTAATGAATAAAATATGGTTAGAATGTTTATATATTTTTTACTTAAAGTTAAGATAAGTAAGTATTTTGCGTATACTAATAATGATATTGAGTGTCATACATAATTATTTGTTTCTCGTGTTTTATGATGTACATTGTTCTTTTGCGCGTATGCTATTCAAATATGCAATCATAAAAAAGAAATACTGTATGTAAAAAAAAAAAAAAAATTATATTTTAAGACATTCATTTTGCTAATTAGATATTTATATTTTACCAACGTTGTTATCGGAAAATATATTTCAATGAAATTTTTAAAAGATTTTTTTATCAAATTTCAACAAATATTTTAATTTTCTAATACAAAATAATTTCATAACATGCTGATATCAGAATACTTTTAGATTAACAGTATTCCATTTATAATGTAAGATATCAAGCAACTGACGAAGCATTTTAAATAAATAAAAATAGAAAAAAATCTAAAATAACAGTAATATGTTTAATTTATTTAACTTTTATTTTTGAGAGTTTGCGCCTAATTACTTCAAGGCTATTTTCTATTTTTATGGTTATTTTATTAACATATACTATGTTAAGCAAATTAGTGATCCGAACTTCTGACCCTCTCTTTTTTAGTTAAAAAATATTTACACATCCCTAATAAAACGATGCTTTTGTTATAACAAATTAAACTTTATTTTAAAATATGTATTGTTATTACCTTATATGAAAAAAAAAAACCCCTGATATACTAATCATTCTCCGTTATTGTTAAATTTTTTATACTGGGACATGTAAAAAAATTAATTTTTTTTATATCCGATCAAATTGTTAAAGCTGTGTTAATCAACTTACAAAATTAGTGAAAACATAAACAGAAAAAAACACAAACGCGTAATCAAATCACATATAGAATTTTTTTCGGTCAAGCAATCTTAAAAATGGAGCTGTTTTGAATGTTGATCAGGCGAAGTCAGATCACGTGAGGTTTTCATGAATGTTTTGGGTTTTTGTGAAAATGAAAAAATTTACGAGAGTTAATTTTTTGGGAGGATAAGGACGTATAGAAACAGAATATAATTGGAATAATTAAATTATTTACTATTCCCGTGCTTCAAACGAGACCTTCTCCATATATATTTACTTCTTTCGGGAGGACGCCCAAATTGATATACTGAGAACAACGTCCAACTTTCGTTAATAAGTATCGCATTCTCATCTAAATATGACATCGTTTTCATACGTAAAGGATAATGCAATCACTGATATTAAGTTCCTTGAAATCTTTAGCATAAAAAAATACAGTTAATTATTACAAAGAAAACGCCATTTAATTAATTCCTATTACATAAACATGAAACGTCCATGCAACGTTTAATAATATCCCGTGAAAATATTTTCATATATTTTTCTTAATGCATGAATCGCCAAATTAGTTTGACTCTAGAGATATGAACCAGAAATAATTTCTTTGCTTGGAAATTTGCATTATTATCCGACAAATCTTGTATAAAAATTCAAAGCGAAAAGTTATTAATATTAATATTCAGGCCAAGACAAATTTATTAATGTATTTCGTCCGTTGGGCATTTTGATTTAAAAAAATGTATTATCAAAGAATGGCTCTTATGATATTTAGTAAAAACGATACAGAAATTCAATTTAAGCATTCGGATATTAATATTGTTTTATTAAGTAAAACTTTAAGCCAGAAATTCAATTACATGATTTAGATAGAGTTAGTGCAAATCATAATTAACGTTTAAAGCGTTGATAAAGATATTACGCAACAAAACTTGATTATTAAGATATATAGAAAGAGAAAGAAAAGTCCATAAATGAATATACAACTTCTAATTAATTACTTGGAAGTTGCAAATAAAGTAATGTGCACGAATTGTATTCAATAAAAATAGATAGTTATGCTATAAATATTTCTTATGGGTGATATTAAAATTGTTAAAATGTATTTGTAATGAAATAAACGAAATAATAACAAAATATCTTTTGTTAAATTATTAAATAAATAATAGAAAATTACTTTCATACTATGTGTATCCGCCAAATATCGTGTTTAAAATAATATTAAAAAGTGATATTACAAATATATTTAAAAAAACTTTTAAAATATGTACTAAAACACTTTTATTTTGCTTAAAAGACGTCAAAATATCACTAAAAACATGAAGAATGTTAAAATTTGGTTAAATAAAGGTGGTTTGTGTATATTATGATGATGATTTTGTGAACAAATCAAAACATGTAAATTTTAACATTCTTAATGTTTTTAGTGATATTTTGACGTCTTTTAAGCAAAATAAAAGTTTCTTTGTATACATTTAAAAAGTTTTTTGAGACATATTTGTAATATTAATTTTAATGGGCGTATTTTGACTCTCCACTTTATATGTAATATATTTGTGACATATATTTGTGACATGTTGAGATATATTTGTAATATTAATTTTAATGGGCGTATTTTGACTCTCCACTTTATATGTAATATAATAACATTTGAATTAAAAAGTAAGTCAAATAAGAAAATTTATCCAATTTTATTTACAGAAACATCTTGCATTGTAAAACTTGTGGGCAAATTCTTAAGTTTATTTGGAATTCGCACATTTGACTGATGGCTGCCAAAAAAATTCATACATAACATTTTATTAATAATTCTGTATAATCGGAGTCCACTCCAAAGATTGGCTAAAAAATAAAAGCGATGTCGTACATAAAGTGCTTTAACCCTTTCGGCACAGACAAATTCTGTTCATAAAATGAGAAATTACAGACTGACACCGGAATTTACAAACGACTTTTTTAGAAAATAAGAACTCCTTATTTTAAGCTTTCATTATAGAAACAAAATTTTATTAAAATATTCTTGGTGCCGTATGCACGTTTGGAATTAAAATTAGGTGTGCCCGGAGTGGTACCACTGTGCCGGAAAGGGTTAAAGTCAATGCCACAGCATATAGCACTGTAAAAAGTAAGAAGCATACATTCCGTAATAAAAAAGTAAGCGAAATTATAATTTAGTAAACAAAGAATTATTGTTCATTTACTCTGTATTTAGTTTTCAAGGATTACAAGGATTATAAGGATTACAAGGACCAGATGAATCATGGTTATCAAACAAACGAAAAAGAAGTAAGGTGAAACCCCCAGTAACTGACATTTTAAGGATTCTTTCTTGTTAAAAACACTTTTTCAAAAATTTAAATATATTTTACACTTGTCTTTGTTTTTTAAAGGATAGTAGAGATATATTAAAAAAAATATTGTTGGCGTAATATTGAAAAATTGCACATTTTATAATTAAAAATTAATTTTATTCATAAATATGCTCAAAAACTCCAGTAACTGACATTATGCCTGTTTTGCAACACTAACAACTGACAAAAAATGAACCAGTGATTGACACTTTATTTTAAAGAATTAAAATGCTTTAAATTATTTTTTATTCTCTAGTATAAAAACAAAATACATTAATATTTATTATAAAAAGTGAGATTTAGTAAGCTGTACAGCATTATCAGTAATGCAGAGTATATAGTAAGAGTGTATAGCAGTAATATTTAGTACTGCATTATTAGATTGGAGATATCCAATAACTGACATTTATGAACCAGTAACTGACATCTGGTGTCAGACACTGGTAAAACAACTTAAATTTTAATGGTGTTGACTAAAGGGTAAATTTAATTTATTATTATGCATGTTTAAACAGTTCAAATAATATATTTCATCTTTCTTTAATATAACCAATAACTAACACCTCTGTCGGATATTGGTAAAATGAAATTGTAGGAACCATTAACTGGCTCCACTATTAAGCTAAACTAAATATCTATATTCATGTCTCTAATAAACCATATGCGTCTTTAAATTAATCTCTACTAGTATAACTTTAAGAAAAAGGTTTAGGATGGTTGCATTACAAATAGATTAGAAAAACACTTCCTTAATTTTAGAAATAAGATGGTTGCTTCAAAATGGCATTTTTTGTATTCTCAAAAGTTTCTTCCTCACTGAATATACTCTTGGTCATCTAGTGGTGAATAAATGGACTCCAAACTAAAAATAAGTGTCTAATTTACCACCAGATGACATTATTTCGCAGAATTCTACAACAAAATGCTTATTTGAGTTAGATTTTTGTTCAAGCGTCAGGTATTGTGTAGGTGTCAATAACTGCGGGTTTCGACCTATAATACGATTATCCGAGCTAATATAAATATATTATTTTTAGTTTTATTTGCATTGTATACATTGTATTTCGTCTTTTGTGCACAATTGTGAAAAAAAAAAACATCATTCAAGATCAACCATTAAGATCTTTATCAAAACTGATAAAGAGATTTTAAATAAGATTTCGAATATTAATATTAATATTTCAACCAAATCCTTCAACCGAAATTTCAATTACATGCGTTAAAACTTACTCCATATCTTAACCAATATATAAAGCGTTTTTAAGATTACATAGTTATGAAATTTTATTACTTCGTGTATATGTGAATCAAAAAGAAATTATAATATGTAATATCTAATTAATTATTTTGCAAGTGCAAATAAAGCACCGAGCATGCTTTTTATTCGAGGGTAATAGAAGTGAAAGCTGTATGAATATTAATTTGATATATTAGTCACAAATATATACCATTAAGTAAGTTAATACGTAATTTGAATGGTTTTTTAAACATGTGCTATAAGTTTATATCCCATGAAGAAATACATTTGTATTTCGTTATGTGGCACAGTTGTTATTGGACAAGTCAAGCATAATTTAATTTGATTTCATAACATTAGAAACTCTAATACGTATATTCTATTCAATATACATTTATTGATTAATTTTGCTCTTGTACCCATAACCGCAATAAAACATTATAATAAAACGTCTTGCGTTCATACATCATCAAGAATCACCTCGTAAGATCTTTATCAAAGCTCATACAGAAATCTTAAATAAGATTTGGGATACTACTATTCTCTTTTTTAAGCAGAACTTTCATCCATAATATGGATTACATGCATTAAAAATTATTACAAATCTTAAATAATATCTTATTAATTTTTCAAATACACTGACAAAGATATTGAATAACGAAATTTTGTTACATCTGATACTTGTAAAGCAAAACAAAAAAAAAATCATGAATTTACAGCATATAATTAATTAAAACGTCTTGCGTTCATACATCATCAAGAATCACCTCGTAAGATCTTTATCAAAGCTCATACAGAAATCTTAAATAAGATTTGGGATACTACTATTCTCTTTTTTAAGCAGAACTTTCATCCATAATATGGATTACATGCATTAAAAATTATTACAAATCTTAAATAATATCTTATTAATTTTTCAAATACACTGACAAAGATATTGAATAACGAAATTTTGTTACATCTGATACTTGTAAAGCAAAACAAAAAAAAAAAATCATGAATTTACAGCATATAATTAATTATTTTACGAATACAAATAAAGTAAAGCGCATGGTTTCTATTGAAGAAGAAATGAGGTCTAAGATGAAGTATTATTAATTTATTTGATATATTAGTCGACAAAATATAACGTCAGTTGAATTGATTAAAAAATATGTGTAACATTATTGACATGAAGAAAAAAAATGTTTCCATTATATTTCCATACGTATGACGTTGTTTTTGCACAATTCAAAAAGAATTTTATGCGGTGTTGCCAGTTGGCCGTTTTTTAAAACAAAAAGCAGATTGCCTGAATGCTATAACTTTTTTGAAGAAATAATATTAGCCTTATTTGATTATTGAACAAATAATGCGAAAAAAGGCGAATTTTACTATTTCAAAGAAGTAGTAGTAACTAATCAATGTGAATTAAAACATAAAATTTCAAATTCCAACTAGCACTAAAAACACAGGACAACACAGATTTAAATAGAAAATAAAATGGCAACAAAGATTTAAATAGATTTTAAAATTTTAAAACTAATAATCGAGCCCAGATAACTTTAATAATATTGGGTATAATAAAGAAATAATACATCTTAAGATTCGTTGTCATAACTGGTACAGAATTTTTTATGCACTTTCGGGGGAAGTGTTCCTGTGCCGGATGACGCTATTGGCGAAAAATTCCAAATTTTGGTCAAATGGAAGTTTTAGCATCTTATCAAACTTTTCAAGATGGCGTAAAAATATGTTTTTTTTTAAATACTATTTATTTATAAACATATGTTTATTAAACCATATTTTTGAGCCATCTTAAAAAATAAGTTCGATGCTAAAACAATTTTATCGCGATTTTCGATATAAAACAAACACATTAAACAAATCGAAGCGACCTTTTTGGAATAAATAATTGTTATGGTCAGGTAGAAAATTGTAAAAAAAAAATAATAAACAAATGAAAATAATTTCTATGAATCTCAGGATATATATATCTCATACAAATAGCATTTAAAGTCGTAAAATGGAGAAGTGGTCCGTATAAACTGCAATAATTTATTCGTTTTCTATAAATCTTATTTGTTTTTAATATTTCCGAAGCCACAGATAAATAGATAAAAATCTCATTCTCAACTACCGTTACAGTTTAAATATATATATATATATATATATATATATATATATATATATATATATATATATATATATATATATATATATATATATATATATATATATACATATATATATATATAATTATAATATCTTTGAATTTCAAAAAACATATCAAGTTCTTGTAACATTCTAATTAAATCTCCTAAGAGATAATTAGTAATAAAGTGTAGACAGAATACCACATAGTTAATAAATTAACAAGTGCAATCATAATTTTACCATAGCATTTGCTTCAATTGTAATTGGCCAAAAATACTGAAAATATGAAGAATATTTAAAAAGAGAGAGAGAGAAAAAAAATATAATAAACCATAAAATGTTAATAATTTGAAGTTGATATCAAGTGAATACAAATGGATTTTGAAATGAAATATGAACTAAATATAACGGAAAATTGGATAACAAGAGATTTAAATTAGAATTGGAAATGAAAACACACGTGTAGATATAATCATCAGCCTGGATGTATCCACACGTGTTTTAAAAAATAATACAGTATTTCATAAATATACTGGCATTTATGCTAAGATCAGTATATTCATCTAGGTATACTGTATTATTACCAGAAAACAATTGGAAACAGTAAAATTGGAAATAAAAAACCTGTAAAGAATGGATAAAATATTTTACTCACAATAATTATCCTAAATTCCGTGAACATCACAAGACATTTTATAGACTTTTATAACTGATCATTAGTATCACTTAATATAAAGGTGATCGGCTAAACGCACATTCACCATGACCATATAAAGTGTAAACAATGTTCAACCAGCTTAACAATAGTTCTTATATATGTTTTAATTGTATTATTTGCTATATCATTTACTATATTTTATAGCACACTAAAACAAAATAAATTATTACATAACATGTTTATTTTTATATAATGTAATAAATGTTATTTAAAAGAGTTGATAATTGAATTTATAAAAAAAAAAAATAGGATAACCATATAGTTTTGCTGATTTCGTATAAATCTAATATTTTTGTTTTTATTTATATCTGAGCATAGATATTTTATACGATGAAGGTAATTGATAATTATATTTTTATAAACTGATTTATGTAAACATGAAGCAAAATTGGTAAAAATATTTTCTTTAAATGGAAAGTTAAATCTTTTATCATAAATATCAAATATTAATTTATAATTATCATTAATATTAATTTTTAAGTCAAGAAAATTTATATTATTATTAATCAAATCATTTTCGCTTAATGTAAGCTGATTAGGATAAAAATTGAGTGGTGATGTGCATTTTTTATCATTGAAATAAAAAATGATAATGTCATCAATATAGCGATAAAATACATAATCATTGTTCGCACCAATATTTCTTTCATAATAATATAAGTAAAGGTCAGAGAGAATACTAGAAGCAGTCCCACCCTGCGGTATTCCCTGGCATTGTTTATAAATAATATTGTAATATATGATGTAATTATTATGCAATGTAAAGTTTAATAAAGTTAAAAAAAATTTACGGAAATATGATCTTTTAATTTTAATTGAGATTTAAATTCTTTATATAATATACACATTGTTTTATGTAAGTCTTTTATATCAATGTTATTAAATAAATCATTAAAATCCAATGTTTTTATGAATTTTACCGGATTGATATTATGTATTTTATTTATAAGCTGAAAACTGTTTTTTAGGCAATGTTGGTTATTATGTTTTATCGTTATATCATATATCTGCTTTAAAATATTACGAAGTAAATTGCTTGCATTATTATTATATGTATTACAACCGATGGTAACTGTGCGAAATTTAATTGGATTTTTATGAAATTTTGGAATTATAACAAGATAAGGATAATTTAAATTATTACATTTGATTTTTAGTAATTTGTGATAATTTAATAATTTTCTATTATTAATTTCAATATTTAATTTAGTTTTATTAAAAATGTTACTTGTGTTAATTGCATAGTGAATTAACACTTTATAGTACTCTTTACAAATAATAGCATAATTATTTGTAGATTTATCTACATAAGTAATTATAAATTTGTTTTGTAGTTCTGATACATGTTTATTTATATTTTTAAAAGATGCATGTGTAATATGTTGATAATTTTTTATAATTTCATTTTTAAATTTATGTATTACAGAAAATCTCCATTCACTAAAATACTCGATAGGTTTATTGTAATCAATAGCAATTTTATATATAAATAAATCAATATCTTGAATAAACTGCAATATTATGGATTTGATTTCACACATGTATGGAAGGCGAAATTTTGTGCCATTATATATAGACAGAGAGAGAGAGAGAGAGAAAAAATTATCTATAAAAAATGAACAAAAAATATATTTGGATAATTTTACATTTACAGAAAAATATCTTTAAAATAAAATCCCCAAATGCTTACAATTGCAACAATCCCATAAAAAAATCGCCCAAATCTACCGGCACAGGATATGTAACTTCTGCCACTTTCGGACATTAATATTATTTATTTACACACATTCTTCAGCTCATATTCAATTATATGCGTTGAAAAGTATTACAAATCTTGCTTAATGCCCTAATCCTAATCATAGTAATATTGTAAATGTAAAAGTATATGTCAATGTTTGGCTGAAGTCAGCGTTAAAACGCATGATTTAATGACTTTGTATCCTTGCAAATCGGTAAATTATAACATAGAAAACGTTTTAGGCTATCTTTTATTTACTTTATTGAAATTTGCTTTTTAATAATTCAAAATTTCACTTCTTTCATACATAATGTAGGGTCTTTTTTCCTATTAAATTTAGCCATTTTTAATTGTAGTTGCAAAATCTTTACAAACTCTTTTCTTTTTAATCCTACGGAATTTAATATCCAAGTGAAAAATATACACGTGAATAATGAAAATAAAATAATTTTCTTCAAGAATTAAAAAAAATCAGGTGAATATAACATCATATTTGAAACGAAAAACTGAAATAGTTTTTAATGATACATGGAGCATAAATTGCAGTTTCGTAAAAAAGAGTGTCTTATGGCAAAAATGATGTTATAATTAACAAGAAAAAAGTAAACAAGAATTATTTTAGTCAGAAAACATTTCGATTGGAAATATATAACGCTTTATTTCAAATAAAACAGACATTTTCAAATATTTTTTAATAATACAAGCAGCACAATTATCAATAAATGCAGAAAGCACGTGGATACGGCGTAATATTTGAAACGAAAAATTAATGCTGGACAATGATTATCAGTTACAAACAGCTTTATATCAAAAATGACGTCATGATTATTAGGAACAGAAAATGAAAATGACATATGATTAAAAAGAGTCTTCTCTGGAAAAAATAACATCATATTTTTAAAAATCTGTCATTTTCAAATATGTTTTAATAACACAAAGTACATGCATATGAGTAAGTAGAGAAAAGTTTCTACTGCCAAAATTAATGCTATAAGAAGATAATATTTATTTTATTCATATTTCGATATTTATTTTATTTTATTTTATTTTATTTTATTTTTATTTTTAGCAGCATTATTTGATATCTCCGATGTAAATTAGATTCTTTTCTTTCCTTTTCCCACAATTTTAGATGAAATTGAAATTTTGATAGCCATTCATTAAATATTGAGATGTTAAATGTGAGTTTTCAGATGAGAAGGTCACATCATAACTGCATTTACATTTATAAACGATGCATTTCCAATTCTATTCTATTTTACTTTTAAGATCAAGACTATATAACTATTTAGGTTTAGTATTTTTTTAAATACTGCCATAACATCTAATTTTTTTAACGGTTTAGAAACGGTTAATAAATAGAAGGGCATATTTGTACTTGGTTTATGAACTGAAATATATTGTTTTACGTAGACAAGGATTAGTCTGTTCAAAAAGTTATCCTTCATGGAAGTGTCGTGATATTCTAAATCATGCGTCGATTTTCATTTAGAAAAAAATAAGTTAATTATTGAAATTACACAGAGTGACGTAATTTGATTAGAATTTATCGTCTATAAGTACGTAAGTTGAACGTACGTTTACCATATAACTTTCCATAAATCTGATTTCACTAAAACTTATGCATTAAGTTTGTGTAGTTGTGAGTGTTTAATTTTAATTGGAATTTAGTGTTTGCCGGTACCATCGTTCACTTGAAATTAAAGAAAAAGCAGTGCCACTAATTAAGGCGGTATTTAAAAAAAATACTTTTCCACGCTCAACAACTCAAAATTTTGAGACACATTTTCACACTCATATTTAAAAGTAACAACAGGAAACTTGGCGGCATGATTTATAAAGACACTTATAAGGGCCCCATATTTTTATTTTTCGTTCAATTAATTAAAAATTGATTTACAGACAATTATTATCACAGTACGATCATTTTTTTTTTGTTTCCAGCGCTATCGCTTCGAGAAATTCGGTACAAAATGTTCACTTTGACAGCATGTTTTGAAATATATCCTGCCTTTATCAAAAAATCGAGACAATACGGACATTATAAAGTTTCTGAATAAGAGAACCTGCCAATTGGATGCATTTTAGAACAAAAATGAATTTACGAATGTGTCTCAAAATAAGCAGTTTGGATTTGAATACACCCTTAAACATAAAATTCAATTTCCTTGCCCCCCCCCCCCCCGCCCACAATTTTTTAATGACACCTTGAATTTGGAAAAGTGCAAGAGAAAACCCAGTAACATTTACTGGTGTTAATCGGTTATGCTGTTTGGATAGCTATCGGTTAACCCGGAATATGTGAAACACATATCTGTTAATTCCTTTAAAATTAAAAATATATAAATCTATATTTGAAAATATGTCAGCGAGGTAACCTTTGTTCCCCAATATTCCTACCAAATATTGAATCATACACAAACTTAAATTACAACACAGCAATCGGTATGGCAATGTTATCTATAATAGAGGTGCCTCTTCCATAAATAATAATATTATTGATTTAAACCAATAAGAAACTGTAATGTTTAACAAATAACCGTTTAGACTTTCGAAGTCTTTGGGCCATGGTGGACATTTTGACATCATTGGGAAATTTGTTGCCATAAAAATGTGGCACTGTGAAATAAACATGTAATAAATGTATTAGAGTTAAACATATTTTTCGGTTTTTTTTTTGTATGATTTTTTCTTTTTTTAACTTTTATGCTTTTCTACGGTTTAAAGTTCAATTTTAACCCTCTGACACCAAGCAAAAGGGCAAAATTGTGATTTTTTCTCTGTAATTTTTTAAAAAATGCTAAAAAACATGATATTAAAAACTTAATTACGTATATGAATATAACCATTGAGACTATTGGTCATTACTTATAATTTTAAAACTACATTCTATTTGTAGAATTATATTCATTTAATTAATGCTAATATTGCAGTGAAACCTGGAACATGGTGAGCGGATATATCAGTTCGCGGTGGTGAGAAGGTTAAATAGCATACTCTTCCATTTAGTTCAAAATGTGAAGTGTTTTGTAAGAGAAAAATAATGTTGTATGTTGATTTTTTGATTAATAAAATCATCTAAAAGTTATGTCAGAAGTGACCTGCTAATTAAAAATATTCCTTAAATTTACTTATTAACATAATCGTTTTAAATGAGTTTCATTAACACGCAAACATAATTTAAATCACTACCCATGAACGCAATAAAAACAGAAAGCATAAAAAAAGAATTTCAAGGAAGTATATTTACTCAAGCCAGTTAATTTTATAAAACGTGTCTTAATTTTCAAATACATGGCAGAAATTTAGAGGAGTAAAATCCTAAATATGAAAATTGGGATCAGCAGATGTATTGTCTACTTATAAAATGTGATAATGAGTTGTTTAGTTGTACATGCTTTTAATTATCGGGAGCGACATTTTCCGCTTAATTTAAGCATTGGTTATTTTTTTAATCTTACGTGAACGAAGTCACGGGTAACAGGGGTTTAAAATATTTTTGAAATACATTGTTAGAGATATTAGATAACGAAATTGGTTATTCCTGGTATTTAAGAAGGGAAGAAAAAATGAATATGCAGTATTTAATTAATTATCTTGCTGGTATGAATAGAGTAACGTGCAGGGCATTCATTGAAAAATTATGGGTGTCTATGCAGAAATATTATTTCATTTGATATGTTAATAGAAATAATATACCGTTATTTAAATAAGCGGAATCCTAAAACAATATTTTTTCGGCTCATTATTAAATACGCAAAGGAAAATATTGTTCATATTTCTCAGTTTAATCGTTTAAAAATATAGAATAAATAACATTTATGGTATAATAATTAATTGACAAATGTGGCAAAATATAACTTTTTATTTTTCTGATTTATTAATTTTTTTATTATTATTTATGGAGGTTTAGGTTTTTTTTATTTATTTATAAATATTTGATTCGTTTTTTCTTTATATATTAGTTTATTGTTTAAAAATTAAAAATGATTTAAAAATTGATATACCTTCTGAAATTATAACACCATTTGTGCATTTTGTTTTGTTTTTTAGTAGATAAACGAAGAGATTAATTTTTCTTTGTAATTTACAAACATATTTGACCAAAATAAGTAATATGTATATTTTTAAAAACAAAAATAAATTTTCCTAACTACTTTTTACTATGTGAATCATATTTTCATTGTTTTATATTTAACAGAAATTTTTGTATATCAATTTAAATATAACAAATGTAAAATATATATATATATGCATTCTGAAGTAAATGGATTTTAAGTTTTCAGTACTCTTTAAACAACCTTAGACAATGCAATATATATATATATATATATATATATATTGTGATCTACTATTTTGTATTTATATACTATTTGCAATTTTTATACAGATGTCGATTATTTTCAAATAATAAGACACAAAAATGTAAATATGTAAGATTTTTGAGATTTTTGTGTACAGGATTACCTTTAAAGGCTGCACAAATATTGAGAAAACACCCGCAATCTAATGTTAAACTGATGTTAGTATTATTTTCAAGTGTCTCGTTTGCATTTCGATATTTTTAAATTTGATATTTTTATCCTCTTGCATAGGATACTCGAGGTCGATGTCTAACCATATGTGTCTATGTCCTTTTTAGGTGCGTTCGTAATTATATAAATACGTAGCTCCTATAGTCGTCGTCTGGTCTGTCCGTCTGTCCGTCCGTCAACATATAACAGCGCAAAAACTTCCCCACCGAATGATTTAAAATTTAATATTTATAATTGTTGCAAAATTTTGTCGAGTCATTTCAAATTTTATAAATATCGAATCAAAACTTAAAAAGATATTAATAAAACTTTTTTTTTATTCTATTAAATCCATCGTGCGTAAAAAGTATAATAAAAGGGCAGTCTTGTGACTGAGGAAAACCACTTCTTTTTTTCATATGCCAGGCGGTGATTTTTATTCAAAATATTTTTTTCGGATAAAATTGCAAAAAATTCAGATTTTTAGCAAGATCGTTCGATTGTCTCTTTGAGAGATGAGTTACATTCAAAAATGTATATACTCTGAGATAACTTCAGCGGAAATTAGGTTAATAAATGAATATTTCAATCCCCTAAAGTAAATAAACGCAGGCGATTCGTTCATTATGAGTCACATAAATATTAAACCACAGAGATAATTAATCGCAAAGCAAGACTCCCATGGTGAATTTTGAAGCGCTGTCTGGTGTAGAAAACAAAATTCGCATCTGGAAATGTGGCATACGTAATGAGAATAAAAAGGCATTCTCATTTCGCTCGTAGCAGACGATATAATTCATTTTACTGAAATAATAAGGATGATTTTTTTTACATTGCGAAACTAGTTATAAAACGAACGCACCTCTTTTGTCACGTTAAACGTACAGTTTCCAACTTGTTTTAATTTGGTTGCAGCTTCTTTTAAGGACACATTCTGTTTCAAAACTGATTTCGAAAGCGAAAGTGTCCTTGAAAAAACGAACTTCAAATGAAATTACAAAGGTACGAAATTATCCGGTTGGACATCAACCTTTAGATATCCTAGTCAAAAACAAAGCATTTAAAAATATTAAAAAGCAAACCAGAAATTTGAAAAGCACAATCGAATTATTTGAAGATTAGCTTGCGTTAACATTAGACTTCTTGTTACTAGCGCAAACTGTTAATTTATACATTTAAAAACAATACAAAGAAAAGAAAATAAGGCAATTTTGTGTAACTAAGAAAAAATTGTGTAATTAAATACTTTTATAAATTTCGAAAATCATAAATATGCAGTTTCTAATTGTTTTTTTTTTTGTTGTTGTTGTTTCAATTACAAGAAAATAAAAGCGGATAAATTACATTGATAGAAAAATAGACATTTAACCTGAAAGAATAATTATTTATAGTGGAAAAGAAATAATGATACAAAAATAAAAATAATCATAAGATATGAACTTTTCCAATATATTAATAAAATAGCATAAAAATAAATTTTCTTTTCAAAATATTTATAAGTATGATATGTGAAAAATAAATTTATGTTTCATCATGAGTTAAAAACTTTAGTAGACAAGTCACACAGTATTTAATTTAATTTTACATTTTGTGAATTGCATTCACAACGTCTGGATGAATAATTTTGAATTTTGATTATTCGATTATCAAAAAATATATAAATATTGATAAACGTATCAAGGCTTTATGTTTTATTAATGTGCTTAAGGTTTTGAACATTTGGATGAAAATATCATGAATAAAGTGCTGCCTTGTATAATGCGCACAAAAACTTTAAGACATATTAGGCAGCTTTCAATACAAAAAAGTATAAAGCTACCTATTACAGCCGTTCGGAGGAAAGCAATTCCGGAAAATTTTGGTATATTTTCACCGATCAGACCCCAAAACCACCCTCCGTTCAAATGTTGATTTATATATATATATATATAATGCATGATAACACGTTATATTTACAGAAAGTCGGTATACCACAAGGGGGATGTACATCTAGTATACTTTCAGACTTATACTTGTATCATTATGAACGTACATTTATTAATAGTAATATACATTTATATCGTTATATTGATTACATTATTTTAATTGCTACTGATCACACTAATATTTCTATATTTCCAGTTGATTATCCTACTAATTTAGAATTAACGGAAAACCTCCTTTCTAACAATACTATTAACTTTTTAAATCTTAATATTACACTAAAAGAAAACAAAACAATAATAGATCTATTTGATAAACGTAAAGAATTTAAATTTAAAGTTAATTCATTTACTAATTTTAAATCATGTCTTCATAATTCTGTATATAGTAATATACTCCTTAATCATATTTATAGAATAAAAAGTTTATGTTCCTCTCAACTTATTAACAAAAATATTAAAAAACTTATCTTTGACGCATTACAACATGGTTTTCCAAAACAATTCATTTATTCCTTAATATATAGTTAGTTCCTATTTGATCTTTACAACCAAATTAACACATGCGTTTAAAAAATGTATAAAAAAAATCATATAATCTTATAAATATTTACAAAAAAAAAAAATTATAATAGGACGGTTGGGTTGGTAGACGTTGGATTGAGGAGGTGTGTGGCGGCGTTGTATGGAAAAATACGCATGGTTAATTTATATATTAAAAAAAAAGAGGGGCATTTTGATTTACACAATTGTTTGATCATACACATTTTATAATGGACTGCGATGTGTTATTCTTATGTATATTAATTTAGTTAGATTTACTTATTCATTAATTATTTTAAATGAATTTATATTCATTAATATTAAGAATGTATTTGATCTAATGATTTGGATTAATACCTTTGGTGGACAATATCATATCTACTTCTAAGATAATGTTTACTTTTATACAGTGTTGATATAATATGTTTTAATTTTATTTAGTGTTTTTATTTAATTTAACTTTGTTTAAAGCCACATTTTTGTGACTAATTCATTTCAATATTTACTCAATATTAATTTTAAATACTTTGATTCTTAATTCAAATCTTTAGTATTTTAATTTAATTTATTTTAAATGATGTTGCATTTTTAGTACAGTTATTTAATCGTTGTTGACATTTAATGGTACATTTTTAATGTTGCATTAATTATTAATTTTTCCATATTACTACTTATTTATAACATAGTATTATTAATTTATACATCCATTACTTAGATATTATTCAACTTTCTATTTATTAATTAATTTCTTTTATTTATTATTTAACTAATGGCTATCATTAAGATAGTAATTTGGTTTAATTATTAAAAACTAATTTCCATCCATACTTTATATTTACTTTTACCACTAGAGGGAAGCACTATTTTAAGTTGTTTTTTATTATTAATTTTTCCATCTTAATACTTATTTATAACATAGTATTATACATTAATACATCCTTTAATGTAATTCGATTTTCTACTTATTAATTAATTTCATTTATTTATTATTTAACTAATTGGTATCAATTAAGTTAGTAATTTGGTTGATTTATGAAACATTTATTTCCATCCTATTCCTTCGATTCAGATTATATCCACTTTTTTTTCTACTAATAGATGGCAGCACTAATGTTCCTGTTTATTTTATAATCCATTATATTTTAACATTATTTCTGCCATCACTGCAAAGCAATTTATATTTCTAAGCAATTTATATTTCTAAGCAATTTATATTTCTAAAATTGGCAACATGATATGATTTTTTATGCAATTCATTCCCCAGTCATGTTGGAGTTTTCATGATGGTTCATGAACTGCAAGGTATCTTATTTATATCTCTATTCATCTTTATGGATTTTTTTATAAGTATGGTTTCTTTCCTTTTTTATATTGTATTTTATTTTTTATTTTATCACTGATTTGAATCATTGTATTTGAGATGTAGTCCCAATATCATATTTTTTAGCAATGTTTGGCTAATATGAAGATGAAACATCTCATTTTATTTGTGGTATTTAGGCAATTGGGACTTGATAATTCTGTCTAAATTCCACAAATTTCATTTCATTTAATTCATTTAATTCCATTGATTCAATTTTTATTTAATTTCTCATTCTTTCAATGTTTTTTTATTCATATTAAGAGTGTTGGGGAATCTTTCATTGTCAACTAATTATTTCATACTTAATTATTTCATGGTTTAAGTTGGTGTTATGATAATGTTTCATTTATGGTTATATATATATATATATATATATATATATATATATATATATATTTGGATGAAACTAATTGTGGGTATTAAGCTCACCAATGCCTCGACCGAGTTCGTTTGCCAGCTTTGTCCGCCAACTTGTTTCAAGATGGCGGCCTCTGAAAATTTTAAAACTAAAATAAATATACAAAAATGTTAAAAATTCAAAAATCTTTTCTAATTAAGTGTTAGAGTTTGATACAAGGATTCCAGAGCATTTTTTGTTTTACTTCTATCTTAAAAAATGGCTGCGATAGAGCAGTTTGAAATTCTAGGGTGGTTGACATTTTGAAACAAGGCAGCACATTTAAAAAAAACCAACGATTAATTTGTGAGTTTTAGTGAACGCGATTTCTCGCAAATTATTTTCTTTCATTATTGTAATCATTTTCCCAATCATACGCATAAAACTATATGTCCATATCCATTAGTGCCAAATTCTCGCCAAATTTGGCGACCAAAGCAAGTCTTCATAAATGAAGCCAATTTGGCTATAGCTCAATAATTTGGCGAATTTCTTATTCAAATTCAGTATTAATGAATCTTTTGTAAACGGTTTCTTTGCATTTTAGCTTGCTGTTTTCGAGTAACATTAGCTAAAATTTTAAAACGAAGATATAGGAAAGCTACCTTTTCCTCCCGGTTCAGGCCGGAAGGACTTTTTTTAAGGTTTATTCGCCACATAAATGCACTTCCACATAATCCACATAATTCCAGACAAATTCATTCGCCACATAAATGCAATTACACATGCACTTCCTGCTTCGCAATGACACTTTCATACGATACAGAAGAAAAAAATAGTGATTATTGTAAAGTATAGTAGCTATTATTTTTCATGAAATTTGATAGAAAAAATTATTTTCTTTTCTAAATATGCAGTGTGTTCATTAAATTAAATGTAGTAGTTCGCATGACCGTATTTTTTCATAGTTTTTAATTTTTAATTTTTATAAAAAGCATATAACGAACAACTGTAAATTTCAAATAGTTTTCTTGTATCAAAGTGAGTATTATACGCCTGAATATACGGCTGTTATTTTACAGACTTAAATAATGTAATAAAATGAGTAGACACCTACTAAAATGAAATAATATTAATTTATAGAAATTATAGAATACTAATTTATTGTGTAAAAAGTTTTTAACACCTAACCAAACATAATCCTAAGATAACATCTAAGATCCTCACATTTACATCATATTTTTTAAATAAGCATTAAGAAATATTTTCAATTTCAGAATGTAACTTTATATTCTTTGAAGAAATGAATTCGTGTTTCGTTGTTAAGTACTGTTAGTAAACGAGTCACGCAATATTTAATTAGATTTTATAAATTTCGTAAATGCAGAGAAACATAGCGAAATAAAAATAATTTGATATTCTGGCTATAAAAAATATTATTAAAAAACTCACACAATCAAATATACTTTAATCATAAAATGATTAATGCATTCCATCTTTTGAATATTTTGATTAATGAAAACATCATCGGTGATTAGTTTTTTATGTATATTTTAAAAAGGATACATTAATTTAAAATGAACTTTTGGATATTATTATCCTTTCCTTAATCCTTGATATTGATATGCTTTTACATTTTTTAAGAGTGTAGTTATTACAAATCGTACTTAATATTTAAAAAATATCATGATATATTATCAAATATGTGCAGAAACTAAACTTTGTTATTTCTATCACAACAAAATTAATATAAAAATACATGAGATCAGATAGAAAGAAAAAAGTTATGTATTTCGTCTTTTGAGCATTATAATAAAATATAATATTATCAAAGAATGTCTCTAAAGTTTTATGAAAACTTATATAGAAAATTAACATATTAATATTTTTTTCATTAACGGTATCCTTCAGAGTGATATTAATTACATGTGTTCAGAGTTAGTACAAATCTTACTTGATATCTAAAGCATTTTTCTGATATATTAATAAAAATATTAAATAAAGATACTTCATTACTCCTGATATTTACGAAGCGAATAGAAATTTCATGAATATGTATCATCTAATTAATTAACTTACAAACACAAATAAGTTCATGAGGATGATTTTTATTCCAGAGAAATACGTGTCTAGGATGGATGAACTAATATTAATTTATTTGAAATGTTAGTACAGTGTTTCTCAATCTTTTATATCTCACGGCAGAATTAAAGCATTGTTTAATTTTTCGCAGCACAAATATCACCGAAATTATGCATTGAAGTTTGAAAAACCTAAACTGTATATAAAAAAAAATTCTTAATCAACGAAAATGCAATATAAGCACGAACAAAACAGGAACATAACTCTTCCGAGTTACTCATGATTCCGAAAAGCTTTCTTTATCTTTAGAAACTGCAGAAACCAATATAATTTCAAGATTTAAAGTATAATTTATAAAAAAAAACTATTTTTTACTTACCCATCATACCCATATAGGGTAAGTCTTGTAATCGTTTTAAAAATCGAAAAAAAAAATGTTTGATGGATTCACACGTTTCAGACACTGGAGATTCCGAAAAACATATTTTTAGAAAAAAAAATTGCCATCCGTCTGTGTGTCTGTGTGTCTGTATGTCTGTGTGTATGTGTGTCTGTAAACGCTCTAACTCCCGAACAAATTGAGATAGAGACTAGAAATCTGGTATGTACTTAGTATGTAATAATGGGAAGAAGCTTATTGAATTTCAATAACCTCGATTATCCGAAACTTTTTTTTCGGACTCTCGAAATATTCGTTCTGATAAATGGTATATAAATATTTTCGAAATTGTTTAATTTAAGGAGTGAATACGAAAGACAATTAAAAAACATAAATTTTGCATAAAGAATGAAGTTGATCGCATAATTAGTTGCAAAGATATTTGTAATCCTATTTCCCACACTCTTCGATTTTTCATGACCCTGCATTTCATCCAAATTTCAATTCAAAGATATATTTCAATCGGAAATGAGACGCTTAATCCGACGCAGTAAACTCTTAGTTAATATGATTATCATTTTTAGAGATATGAGAATGTTTCTTTTACGCAATTCAGTAATAGAGCATTTAACGTTAATGACGTCATCAAGCTACGATTTTAATTCGAATTGCAATGCATTTTATAAGTAGTTTACACGTTTTATTTGCATATTTTATATTATGCATATCCATGATGGGTAAGTATTACGGTGGCTCCCAACGACTAATTTTTTAAATGCCACTCATGTTCGGAAACGTTTCCTTGTATATTGTATTGTGTATTAATCATTTTTCACTAACCGGAATATAGGGTTTTCGAATGCTGTCTGTTCTCAATCAAACATGTGTGTGTCGTGACAAACTAGTTACGGATATTTTTATTAGTAGAGGAAATATACCGTTAATTGAATAAACAGGATCATAAAATATTGTTGTTGGCTGCATGTTATGAAATAGGCATTACAAAAGTATTTTACATATTCTTGAGATTTAAAATAAAGTAAAACTGTAAAATACCTAAGAAATTAGGCGCAGTAGTAAATAGAAAAAGCTTCTCAATTTTCATTTGTAATTATTATTTTACAAAATACAGGGTGTCCATAAATGATTTTTCGGATTTTCTTACGTCATAAATTTCGATTTAAAAACATGACTGAAAATATAATTACACATTAGTAAAGTGCAACCCAAAAAGTGTTTTAATAACACAAACAAAGTTAAGTATTCTTCGCTAATTTATGTGCCATCTTTTAGCGGCGTCTGATTGTGGAAAGATGAGACGTGAAAATTCAAAATTGTGAGTACACAACAGAAAGCAACATGCGTCTTGTGGTTACATATAACTATCTAACATCGTGCTCATTATTTATTAATAATATTTTGATAAATATGATAAAATTTTAATATTACCTATTATTTGGTTGGGGAAAAATCCCATATCCTGTGCCGGAAATTTTGGCGAGTTTTTTTTGGCAATAATGTTTCAATATGGTTGTTGCTATCTTCAGCCTTTAGGGTTTTTTTTAACTACTTGAATTCTAGTAGTGCAAAAGTAACATTTTCGTTAATTTTTATCGAAAAAAAAAACTGTAATATACGCATATTATAAAGAAAATATTTTTAATTTCAAAATAAGTATAGCTTTATATCCCATGAAGAAATTAAGGAACATATATCGCAGACGCACCGGCGTTGGCACGATCTTTGTTTTACAGAATTTTGGCCAGAAAATACCGTTTTTGAATATCTGTTAGGTCTAATGTGCGAAAACATCATGATAGTATTTTTTAAATTATGAAAAGTTTAACTAATACTAATAAACGAAAGTTTCGCTCTATGTGTGTGTACACTGTAAAAAATGAAGTACTCAAAAATGAGTAAGTCCATGTACTCATATCGAAATGAGTATTTTTGGATCAAACATGAACATATGATAAAACCCAACATACTTGTATATTTCAGAATGTGTAATGACGAAATTTCGGAGCCTAAAAAGCTATTATTTGAAGAAAAAACGAAGAATAAGAGAAATGAAAAGTGGATCTGGTTGTTCGGGATTTTCATCAAAGTAGATCCACTGCAAAACATTTACTCTTTTCTTTTTTTTCTCAAATTTTACAAATCTACTTTTTTTTTCTTGATAGTACTTCAAAATTATAATTTTTTTCCCCCACTAATTTTTTAAAATTTATTTTAACTTTTTTAACGTGAGGCAATATTGTGTTAGTTAAAAGTTTCATAACATAATATCTTTGCAAATTATAGCTATGCAAATTGGTATTACACTAAGTACACTAATTAATTGGTATTACACTGATTTGGCTTACAAATTTATGAATTACGCTAAAATTTATTATTTTATAAATTATAATTTTACAAAGTTTATAATTTTTTCCTTAAATTTATAAAATTAGTTAATATTTTTTTTCTTTACTTTTATAAAAATAAAGTTTTTAACTTTATAACGTTTTCAATTTGTTTCTTTAGCTTATATTTTTATAAATTAAACTAATTTAATTTAAATAAAATCAATAGGTTCAGATTTAAACCTACCTATCCCAAGGTCATTAATTTCAAATTTGTCTCTAAAAGTCATTTTTTTAAACTATTTAGTTTAACCGAACCGTACGAAAAACCTCACAGCATAGCTGAAATATAATAATTTAATTTATTATTAAAAAAAAAAAATTACGTATTTTTTTAAAAATAAGACATTAAAAAAATATTTTAATAGCATGAATAAACACGTCTGATTAAGATAATTGTTGTTTTTATTAGAAGTGATAAATAGATAATCAGGCAAATAATTTTAAAAAAGTATATGTTCGAATAAAGAAATTGTTGGTACTGTTGCAAAAGGAAGCAATGAGTATTCTTAATGCAATGTTTTACGCATATAATACATAATAAATTTAAATTTATCTGTTATAAGGCACCAAATCATACAGCAAAATATTGAAAATTATGAAAAGAAAATATTAAAAACATTGAAACTAAAAAAATCTATCTACAGATGAAAACTCAAGTTTTTGCAAGTTTTGCACGATAACTAACAACATTTCAGAAAGAGGCGTGACCACTCATGGCGCGTTGGTCTGAGTCGTCAGGTTAGTACACAGGACATCGCGGGTTCGATTCCTCTCATGGGCAAGTGTTGGTTAATTACTATAAACTCACGCAGGAATAAAAAAATCAGCAGAAATGTATGTATCCCTTTATAAGGTTGTCCTCGCGAAGAAACTATTTTTTTATCCTATAAATTTTATTTTAACGACATAAAAATTTTGAAATTTGAATACATCCATGGGATCAAAATTGAGTACTTTTTACTCAATTTTGAGTACTCATTTTTTACAGTGTATGTGTGTCGGCGATGGCTAGCAAAATTTAGCGAACCTAGAAAACTGAAAATTTCAGTGATGATAGTAGAAAGCAGATCCTGATGCACCGAAAGATTATAATTTTAATATTTTGATAATTAGCCGAGATATGAATTAAAAATTCATTAAACATCGCTTCCAAAATGCCATCTTTTTCTAAACAAAATACAGTAGATAATTCTTGACCCTCACAGATTTTGTGGAGAGATGAAAGCTCATTTCTATGTGATTCGCGTTGTAAACACGCGCAATCTTTTCTACTGAATATCCTCATGTTTACTGAGAAATTTCGTTGCACCTATGAAACGTATGGTGTGCTATCTATTATAATTTCCATTCATAAATATACCTCAATTCGTTGAACAAAACATAACTACTGTAATTAAATAATGCATCAACATTCCTGTGACAAGCTGTGCAAGTAGCTTTAGGTATGCAGCCATGCCCCGAAAATTTTTAAATCCCTTACTACACACAGAAAAAAGTTTTGTTGAATCAACAAACATTTTGTTGACCAAACAAAACTTTTTGTTTAAATATAGGCCAATGGAAATTTTGTTTGAATCAACAAATTTTTTTTTTTTTTTTTTTTTTTTTTTTTTTTTGCAATTCCAAAAAATATTTTTGTATCGTCAGCAAAAAATGTTCTGTTAATTCAAATAAAATGGTTCAATTTTACTTGAATTTTGCTAAAACAACCAAAATGTAATCAACAAAATACGTTTTGTAGTTTTAATTAATTCCTTTTTCTGGGTGTATAGCACAGAAATTGTCTAGATATGCCACCAACTCATACCGCTTTACCTGTTCAAGTCATTTTCAGGTAAAGCTTTTCGGAGAACGGTGTGATATAATCAGATCATTCCAAACGCCTTGGCCGGCACGTTAACCCGTTATAATTATTTATATATATAAATAACTTTTGGATGTGGGTTTATTTAACAGGAAACATTTATCACACTTATATATATTTAAAACTTAGCTGATTTAAAGTGCAGAATTGTATAAAATGTTTCAACAATCCGCGCATAGGTTTTTAATAATGCTATTGATTCTGCCGTCTATCGGATGAAACTGGTGCAGTTCTACACAGATGGTGGTGGCGGACATGTCGAAATATAAATATGAAATGATATTATGATATAACATGCTATTGAAATAAAGTTATTGCACTTGCATTTGTGGCGTATTTTTTTCACGTGTTTTTGAAAAATATATTGCACACTAACTCTTTAACTTGTTTCTGTCATGTTATGTCATTTAATAACTTCGCTTTTTTGCTTAAAAGAAAGTTGTTGCAAGTACTTTTCAAACACATGAAGTTTACTTCCACAGAAGCGCATTTTTCTTATTATCGACAAAAATATGAATAATTGATTTTTCTTCAGAAATCGAAATCGCATATTCAGGAACCAACGTGTACAAAATGTGGTTATGATTCAGCCAGTAGTTTTTGCACAGGTGTCTAAAATCATTCTGTTCAATATTTATAAGCTTGTATTTAGTCTTTTCAGTAATTTAATTAAATAATAAATTTTAAATGCCACTGAAGAAGAGATAGGGTAAGTCCGGGATAGTTGCCCTACTAAGCCTTGCATCATTTTTTTTATAGTAACGATTTTTCTAGAGCACACGTCGTAACCTATGTACTCCAAATTTTATATAGAATGTCATGGAAAATATTACTGTAATTTAAATATGGTATAAAATAGTGTTTTTATCGTATTATCGTATCATATACCTGGGCCTCAGGATTAGACGCCCCACTTGATCAGTGTAGATGCCCCATTCAAAAAAGAATAGGTGGCATAGATAATTAACTATTATAACTCAAAATCTGGATTTACGTTTGATTTAATATCCTATTTACTTTTTTAAATGAATTTACAGGTTCTGTATAATAATCCTACATTACACTCCCCCAGAAAATGATATTTGCTATTTCCAGTTCTTCGAATACATGAATATACAAAATTTGAGGCCAATTGGATATTTCTAACGAAGGCTAATCTTTTTTAATCTAAACTAAGAGGGAGGGATCACCACCCCCCCTTTTATATTCGATGTACAAACTCTAAAACTAATTCGAAAAGCCAATTTAAAATTCCCAACTTAAATGTATTAGATTTTTATGTTTCATAATAAATGAGTTCAAAATATTTTATATATTCTGCTGAATGTTAAACTTGCGTAATTTGAATAGGGGGGGGGGGCAGAAATAATGCCCAAAATAAAAAAAAACATATTATTTAAATAAATCAATAAGAATAAAGACGGATTATACCTCTAATATGGTGCCCGGTATATTCTTTCCGAATTTTATGTGAGAATGATATACTTCAGGGATTTTACATTTCTATTTCGTATTGAGAATTCTATTTAGTGCTTCTGAATACCTTAAAGAGAGGGAAAAGTTCTGAATATGTGAATTAAAATGTTCTGAGTACAGCTATAAATATGAAACACGTAAATATTTAGGGAAAAGTTCTGAATATGTGAATTAAAATGTTCTGAGTACAGCTATAAATATGAAACACGTAAATATTTTTCACTTAAAAAAGTAAGGGAACTGCAATATTTTGAACCAACTATCTGAAATGAAACAAAGGAGTTTTTTAATCATTGCTTAAATGGATAATTTATCACTACAAACACCACCCCATGACTTGTTATGTAATAATCCTCTGGAAGGGTCATGGTCAACCAAACGAAGAAATTAATTTTTTTCTCACAATTCTGAAGGTCAAAAAATATTCTCATGCATCAAAATTATTTGATAATTATAAATGGAGGGGTCTTATCTTGAATAAGTGAGGCATATATCCCCGATGCCGATGGGGTATGTATCATTTTAATCCGAGACAGATGTACCAGCTAGTAGCTCTGGTTTAGGAACAAATATAGTTCCAACCTATAACTAACGTATTATTCCTCACTTGTTTCAACAACATTCACTAAATATTTCATGAAAAATATCTAGTAGGAAATTTCTATTTCTTCTTCGATTTGTCTCTATCTTACAAGAGCATACAATAAAAGCCAAACTAACCTTTCTTTGATGGATATAACATTTATTTGAATAAATAAATCTCAGTAACTTCGTCCACTACGCTTTTTAGAACGATTGATAGTTGAACAACATCACTAGCTCTGCCATACATCCAATAACTGAAATACAGCAACTAGGGCAAATAACCCGAAGGGGCATCTAACCTGGATTTAACTTACTAAGATATTTATCAAAAATGATACAGAAATTTAAAATGAATATTTGTATGTTAATATTTTAAAACAGAATATGATATTCAGTTATATGCGTGAAGAAATGTTAAAAATCATTCATAATATCTAATAAAATTTCGTGATACATTGGTCAGCATATTAAATAAACATATTTAATTACTCCTGATCAATACAATAAGGAAATTAATGATTACAATAAGGAAATGAACTTTTGTATGTTAATATTTTTAAACAGAATATGATATTCAGTTATATGCGTGAAGAAATGTTAAAAATCATTCATAATATCTAATACAATTTCGTGATACATTGATCAAAAGATTGAATACAAGAATCTATAAAAATTTATTAATGTATTTCGCCTTTCTAGCATTTTAATTAAATATAATTTTATCCAAAATGTTTCTGAATATTTTTATGAAAAATTTTATAGGAATTTAAAATTAACTTTCTGATATTAAAATTCTTTCATTAAAGGGATCCTTCACAATGTTATTCAATTACATGTGTTCAGAGTTAATGCAAATTTTAGTTAATATATAAAGCATTTTTGAGATACATTGAGAATGATGTTGTAACAGAATATTATTAAAATCTTCACATAAGTGAAGCGAAATAAATTTTCATGAATACGTAACATATAATTAATTATTTTGTAGGTACAAATAAAGTAATGCACTTTTTTTTCATTCAAGACTAATTTGTATGTACACTGATAAAATATCAATATATTTGATGCGCTAGTCGGGAAAACATTTACTTATTATTAAATAACTGGATTCATATTTTCTTGCATTTCAACATAAAAAAAAATATATATAGCATATAAAGAATTAGTGTATTTCAGTTTATGTATATTATTTAAGCGACAAACTAGGAAACATTTATTTTGCTTTACAATTATAAGAAATGGAGTCAAGCACAGAACGAACGAAAGCAAAATTATGTTTTCTGGTACTAAAGAATACAAGAAAAAAAATTATATTAATAATCGACATAAATTTATTAATGTATTTTGTATTTCGAGCAGTTTATTTAAATAAAATATTATCAAAGAACAATCCTTGTTTGATCCCTATCTTTGTAAGATCTTTATGAAAAATGATACAGAAGTTAAAATTAAATTATTGGGGATATTACTATTATTTCCTTAAGAAAATCCTTGCATACTATATTTAATTATATGAATTATTACAAACCTTGATTAATATTAGAAATCTTTTGTGATACATTTATAAAGATATTAAATAACCTAATAACATTACTTCTGATGCTTGAGATGCAAAAGGAAATTTTATGAATAAAAATCAGCATCTAAATCATTATTTTGTAGATACAAATCAAGTAATTCTCACGGTTTTTATTGTATAGGAATAAATTTTCAAGTTGAAGAAATATTAATTTATTAAAGGTCTTACAGGGGAAAAAAATCTGCTTCATATTTAAATAAACGTAATAATAACAGAGTATGTTTGGCATCTCATTATTGGAGATTAATCAGAAATAGATTATGCATATTGAATGAAACAGTCACAATTCTTTTATTAAAAGACACATTTAAAGTTAAGTTAAGAAATTTTGGTCACTTAATATTTAATTAGAAGATTTCAAAAATACCATACGTATATGCATAATAATGGTGTGAAGATTTCCCAGTTTTTGTAGAATTCATATATTTGATTAAAGTATACAGAATAAACCGATAGCATACAAATTTTGCATAACTATATTGTAAATGTTTATGAAAATAAGTTCAGAGTTAGTTATATGTTGGCAATGTTTAAAATATACGCTTTGTATATACCAATGTAAAAATGTAAGAAAAAAAAAATATAAAATAAATAAAATAAATACGAAATCAAAATGATAATACAGTAAATGATTGAATATTTATGTATAGTTCCTTTAAAAGTTTGAAGAAAAAACAACAAATCATGATTTTAAAACAAATAAAAACAAGTGGGTAAGTGTGATCGAATATTGCTAAATCGGGTTTCGTTTAATATCCGTTTACAGCAAATTTAAGCAAAATTGAATAGTTTGAAATTTTACCAAAAGAGAATTTTTGAATTAAAAAAATAACACAGGCCTGCAAACAAATACTTTTAAAAAAAAATTTAATTTTGATGACTGGATTTGATGTTATTTTTAACCCCTTAATCGTCGCGCCCGAAAAGTGTAGGCTACTTTTTAAAAATTCAGATTGCTTGATTACCACCAGTTTTTTTTTAAGTAGAATTATTTGCCTTATTTAATAGGCAGATAAAATAATGCAAGAATAAAGCCAATTGTACTGTTTTAAAAAACTGGTGTTAATGAAACAATCTGAATAAAACAGACGTAGCCTATGGTGCCCGTGAATGTCTCGGGCACGACGATTAAGGGGTTAATGCTGATTACAAAAAATTAAATTACTTTTTTCTATCACGTAAGGGTTTTTCACAAAGTGATTGCATATTTTGAAGGAAACAGTTGAAATCACGAAATGTAGATAGTACATTTTAATTTCATTAATTCAAAAATTTATATATATTACATTTATATTCTAGTTCAAGTAATTGTTAGTTATACGTAGAAAGTTACAAGTCTTCTTAAGTAACGTTCTCTCTTTCTATCATAACTTTTTTGCCACTTTTCCTCTTGTGAACTTTGTAGAGATTGTCTCTTTGTAGCATCCAGCAGTAGTTGGTTATCATGCTGACATTCCACCTTCCTTGATATCGACTCTCCATTTCCTTCATGTCCTGGTGAAATCTTTCACCTTGTTCTTCACTAACTTCATCTAAATTTTCAGGAAAATAGTCATGGTACGAATCGAGAAAATACTACAGCCTAAAATCTTGAATTTTTTTCCATATCGTGTATAATAGATTTGTAGTTTGCGTCCTTTTTTGTTTTCAAGAAAGCATTATTTCGTGCAGCAAGCATGAAAATTCGCATTCGTATGCATTCGTATGCAATTCGTATGCATTCGAAAGCAAACATGAAACATTTACAGTCATTTATTTCGTTTATTTTAATTTTGGTCTCAAAATTCCTTTTTAGCTTGAAACAATTGCCTTAATTCTTCTACACAAATACAACGAACTTAGTGTGGAGCCCTAGGCTTGTCTTGATCCTCCAGTTTCATGCGAAACGAAAATACACTTTTTTTAAAAACACAAAATACGAAATGTTTCTTTGTTGTTTTTTCACTGTATATTTGGACAAACATAGCAGAAATAATACGGTGAATTAACACATCTTCTGTAAGCCATTTTTCTTTAACGCAATAAAAACTAGAAGTAAAAATTACTTATATATCATATAACTCACATGTCGCAATATAAACACATGTGTACAGCACAGACAAAGACACTGATTGAGGAGTAGAGATAATATTAGTGAAAATGGGTGTGGAGAAGGGTTGGAGACCAGACGTGTTCAAGCATGAGAGTTGTCCGGTTTCAACTGGTTTCCTATGTCTTCAATATTGTGTTTAATAGACAGTTTACTGATTCAGAAGAATATTCTGGATTGAAATAGTTTCTTCTTTCATGTTTAGTAGTTTAACGCACCAATTTACCATTTCAAGTCCATAAATATGTTTATAAAACACATATAAATAATACTGTTTTGGTCCGAAATATACTAAATTCGTTAAAAATGATTGCCATTTGTGATAAAACGTGATGGAATTTTTTCATTATTTTTACAGTAATCAGCATTCAAAAAACTATAAAAAAAACAACTTACTTTACCGACAATTTTTTCCTCGCAGATTTGTGTAATTAATAAAAAAAATTTCAACAACATTTGACCATTATGATGTAAGAAACAATAATAAAGACATCTATAAACTCAACCGTTAGTTGAAAAACTCCATATTTAAATATTACTATTACTTGAAAGACAATCGAGTAGTGTTGACAATTTTTTGAAAATCTAAAAATCATATTTAATAGCTAAAAAGAAAAAAAAACATACAGCATACATTTCGTGCGCTTTTAGAAAAAACAAAATACGAATGTTCTGTAAAATTGAATTTATTAGACAACGAAATGCTATTCCGGGGAAAAAAATTTAAAACTTCAAACTCCTATTCGGGGCCTCGATCCAGGGACATTTCGAATACAAAGAAAACGGTCTACCACTGAGCCACCTAACCTAGGCGGAAAAGACTGAAATTAAGGTTTTGTTTTAAAATCTAAAAATCGCAGAAATCGTCGAATGTCATTAAATTAATTCATTTAACTAAAGTAGTATGATTTTTTCCAAAAAAATATTTGCCATGCGATCGGTGCTATTCAGCTATAAGAATTCAAAATTACAAGTAACGAGTAACTTATACACTTTCAGCGAATGAACTCTGTAATAGACAGAAAGAGCAGTGAGACGAATAGGGTTTCGTCAGATGAACGAAATCCTAAAAAAGATGTTGCTAATATTAATGTTAATGTAAATTTATTACTCTGTATAGTCTTTTAAACATTTTAATTAAATCAGATATCATCAAAGAATATTTTAAAGATTTTTATGAAAATGATACATAAATTAAAAATGTCTTGTAGATCATAATATTACTTCATTTAGCAGGCTCTTAAGACTAATATTCAATATCTTATTAAAGACCTTATTTGATGTCAAAAACATTTCTTTGGGGCATTGATAAAGATATTAATTGACCAAAGTTATTTGTTCTGATATTTATGAAATGAAAAGTATCTTTATTGACTAATCCATAGCTTCAAATTAATTATTTTATAAGTACAAATAAAGTAATGTTCACGGCTCAAATTCTAGAGATATAGATATGGGTCATTCTCAAATAAAGTTACAATACAGTGTCCAGCAGTATAATTAAATTTCCGTTTAAAACAGAGATATTGTTCTTAATTTATACAAATATATGCAACATTTTGAAGATAATACAATATGTGTTAAATAATAGTTTCTAAAAACATTTAAGTATTTTCAGTTTATAATGCTAAATTTTTGAAAAATTGAAACTTCAAAAAGAAAGCCTTGAAAATACAAGAAAAAGAATGGAAATGTATTTATTTTATACCTCATTTGAAAAATTAGATACCTTATCTTTCAATTAAAATATAAACTGGGAAAACATTTAAATTATAAAAATATAATATAGTTTGAAATAACATGTCCCCAACTAATGCACGTTTACCTATGTACACCCTGTAACCAAGATTTTCTAATAATCGTATTACACAGTTGATGACAGCATATATCTTAAGACTGTGTACATATATAACGATTTACTCCGCATTGAAATTGCATCTATAAAGTGGGAGAACATTTTTGTACAGAATTTTGTAACAAAAATGGAGGTAAGTACATTTTTGTCTGTTCACTATGTTACCTTACAATACATTTTATATATATCTGCTAAGATTGGTAAATATAATTGATAGTAAGCTTATGTATGTATACAAGCTTACTATACAAGGTGTAATACAAGGCTACTTAAGCCTAACTAATAAAAAAAAATATCAATAATGTTTTGAATAATAAAAAAATGGATATCTTGTATTTGTCCACTCTGTTACCTGTCCATTCTGTTACTAGAGTGATTTTTCCATTAAATTACGACGCATATATTATTTCAAATTTCCTTATGGTATATTTTAATCAGATTTTAACTGCGTGAATAAAATATTAGGGCAATAATTCATATTACTGTAAAGAAAGTATTTCAAAGAATCACATACAAAAAAAAAAAGTTTAAAAAAATACAGTTTATTTTAAATTTGTATATTTGAGGTGCAGATAAAGGAAAATTCATTACATTTTGGAACTGAATTTTGCGTTATTACCAATATAAATTCATTATTATATTTCTTATTTCGAGCAATTTTAATTAAATGAAATTTCAGGAAAGATTATCTCTTAAAAACACCATCAAAAGAGATACAAGAAAGTAAAGACTCAACATCTGAATATTAATAATCTTGGATGGTTTCCGAGTATGAAATTCAATTACAAGCCATTAAGAGTTGTTACAATCTTATTTAATATGTTAAATATTTCCGTGATGAACTGATAAAGATATTAAGTAGCACTGTTTTATTATCCATGGTATTTATGTATCTAAAAGAAATTTCATAAATATGTAGAAGGCCATTAATTACTTTTACAGATATAAATACAGTAATGAGCATGATTTTCATTCACTTAATATTTAATTAGAAGATTTGGAAAATACCACACGCATATGCATAATAATGGTGTAAAGAATTGCCAGTTTATTTAAAATTCATATATTTGATTGAAATATACGATATGGAACATCATTTTGCATTATTGTGGTTCAAGCAAAGTACTTGTGTCAATAGTAAGCTATTTTGGTAAGAATGTGGTTTAAGATTAATGTACTAAAATTTCCATAAAGAAGAAAAAATATATATGTTAAAGCAACTTTAATTTATTTGATATGTTAATATAAAAAAAACTACTAATAATTAAAAGAACGAATCACAAGATATTGTCTCTTTCGACATAATATTAAACAAGCATTAGACAAATCTTTTATATATTAGATGAACGGCATAGTATTATTGGTGAAATATATTTAAAAATAATTTAAATAAGAAATTTTCCTTAGTTATATTTACTAAATCACATACAGGTAATGAAAGCAAAGCAGAAAAAAAAAATCCGAAATTATTTAGAATTAATATATTAGACTCATAAATATCAATATATTTATACAAATATATATACTTATATATAAAGACGGTCCTTACTTTGCAAATTAAATCCTTTCACTTTGTTCTTAAATATAAATTTTGAAACGATTTAAATTCATCGACCAATATTTACCTAGACGAATGGAGCAGAAATATTTCAAGAGATAGTAATATACAAGATGCCCCGAATCTACCACAATTTGTGCCACATAGGCTCCAAAATAATACCAAAAATGCTGCTTATGTTCTGTCATATACACTGTAAAATTCGGGTAGTTTTGCAACATCTGAACCATTATTTTGAAGATAAAAGTAATGTAACTCGCGCTGTTGTTTTATTCAAAAGGAATAAATATCGCTATCGAGGAAAAAATAGTTTATTTAATTATCTTCTGGGAAGAAAAATCTGCTTCATATTTCAATAAACGCAGTCATAACTTAGTAAGCTTTGCACGAACATGTATTATTGGATATGTATCAGAAAAATATTGTGCATATTGAGTGAAAACACCTCAAGTTTTGTGATTGATATATATGTATATATATATATATATATATATATATATATATATAAGATTATGTTAAGAAATTTTGCTCACAAAATATTTAATTAGTAGATTCAGAAAATAGCATATACATATGCATAATAATGGTGTAAAGAATTGCCTGTTTATTTAGAAATCATATATTTTTTTGAAACATACAAAATAAATCCATAAAAGTTTGGAGATATTTTGCATAACTATACTCTAAAATGTGTTCTCGAAGTATATGGTTCATATTAAGTTATATGGTGGCAAGTACGTCGTTTAAATTATACGCTTTGTATATAATACTGTAAAAATGTATAAAAGGGACAAAAAAATCGAAGAAAATAACGTAATCAAAATGTTGATACAGTAAATGCTTGAATTTTTATGAAACAAAAAATCTTACGTGCTTCGAAATTTTGAAGAAATAATAACAAATTTTGATTTAAAAAAAAGTTACTAAAATAAATACGATTTAATGCAAATTTATTATTCCATTCCGTCTTTTGAACATTTTAATTAAATCTGACTTCCTCAAAGAATATTGTGAAGATTTTTATGAAAAAATTATAGATAAACATAAAATGTTTTGTGAATCTTAATATTGCTTCATTTAGGCTCTTGAGACTCATATTCAATAATTTATTAAAAACCTTATGTAATATCAAAAATATTTCTACGAGACATTGATAAAGATATTAATTAACCAAATTTATTACTTCTGACATTTATGGAATGAAAAGAATCTCCATGAATGAATATATATCATCAAATTAATTATATTATAAGCACAAATAAAATATTCAGTTAAGAATTCAGGTGGAGGTATTCATCTTGAAGCATCGAAATGTTCCTTTGGAAGATTTGGGATTTTATGCTTATTGCTGCTGTGGAGTATAATTCTCTTTACACCCCCGCCCACCCGCAAAAAAACATATATATATACCCCGTTCCCCTTTAGAAGATGCAAAAATACCTGCGAGATAAATGTTTGAATTCAGCATTGGCAGTGAATGAGACGTAGCACAAACTATATATTCTAAATTGAGTCTTGTGTACTTCTGAAATAATTTACAGAGATTTAAATTTTATATCCAATAGTTAAAAGTCATAGTTTCCAGTTTGTAATTGTTGGGATTTGCTTTGTTAAGAGCCTACATCAGTCATGAGAAAAAACGCGCAAGCTAATGTCAAGTCTATGGGAAGATTGGCAGATTTCTCGCTCACATTTTAATATTTTTAAACGATGTTTTTGCATAGGATAGCTGAGTTTGATCTCTAACTTTGTTAGTTTTTACTTTTTCGATTTTGGTTCCAGTTATTTTATATAAAAGGGAACTTTCACTTTCAGAACCGGTTGCAACCGGTTCCAAAATTGAAAATATCGGCTTATAAAAAAACTGTACACCAAAAACTAATCAGCACTAATTTATATCACAGACTAACGATTTTATGATAATATATTCTCAGAATATATCCAAATTTAAAATATTCAAGTCTATAGTAAAATATTGATCAGACACAATATTTAACAAGGAATCAAGTGAAGATACTTGAGAAACACTTTCGGATGATATACATGAGATTTTATTGTATGAAAAAACGAAGATCTAACTGTAAATTGTAAGAATCGACTATGTTATTTCTTGTAAACCCTTGAAAGTATGTTTCCGTCAACTTGCATTCTATCATATAGCCCCAGGTAGATGACCAAGGAATATATTACCTGTAGATAGATGTATTTGTTAGATGTAATCCATTAAAAAGACTCACAAACCAGCATCTTTGTACTATACAGACTCAACTTAGCTAAATACAAAATGAAAGTAATATATATAATATATAGACTACTTTATGTAAATAATTAAACGTTATGTATAGGAAAATTAATCACATTTAATTAAACATTACTTGTAAATAAAGCAAATCTATCAACAATCAATTTTCTCTTATAAACAATCAACAACAAGTGACGTTGTATTATATATATATTTTTTAATAAATGCATACATTTATGTATATATATATAACATTAATTAAGCGTTTTTACAGATAGTAAATCAACAGCAATGGTTTTAACTTTTAAAATACATGAAAAGTAATTTTGGCAAGGATTTTACCTCAAATACTCCACAGTGCGACTGTACAAATGCATGCTAGTTGTTTCTATCTCAAAGTTGGCATTTAGCATTGTGCAGAATGTACGAGATGTCGTAATTAATGTGCTAGATGCAGTTCTTTTGTGATTAGCCTTCTTTAAATCCTTATGTGCCAAAACATCTCTTCGTTTTCAAGGAGTTTTTTAACTGTGTAGAAGTTTCTGCACATATGGTTTCGTTATTATCTATCTACCTTTTTACAAATATGCTTATATATATGATTAAGTACATCCATGCCTGGACATAGTCGACCATTTATTGGAGTGCGCAGATGTACTCATATGTGAAATAAAAAATATCAGATAAATATTTGCACATTTCTTAGTTATCGTCAAAAAATATAATGAAATTGTTTACTTCTTCTGGAGAAAAACAAAACAAAACAGAAATTGATTGTTTATGAATTTTTGCACAATATCAAAATATTTTTGATACTGCATGCTTAATATTCAGAAATGGTCAGCAATATATATAATTGGGTTGTTCAGAAAATTCGTGCCGGTTGAAAAAAATCAATCCGTACCGGAAAATTCTGGCCGTTAATTATTAGCCATACAATTATTTATAAAACTTAAATTAATTTAAATTTTCTTTCTCCGTTTGTTTCTAAAATACATGTCATATACCTATATGTTATATATATATATATCTTAAAATTCAATTTTGTTAAAAACATATTTATCTAGAGCCAATTTAATTTGTTTTTGGGAAACGGAAAAATACGGGCAAAACGCTTAGAGGCTAAACATTAGATATCAGTGTTGATGTCTAAAATATTAAATGATAAAATTTTATTTACGAATTAATTTTCCCAACCGGCACGAATTTTACGGACAACCCAATACAATTTAGAAGAACTGCGCATGATATGAAGTTAACGGTTAAAATGTTTCAGTTTGTGTAGCTATCTCTGTGGCTACGTTGAAAATGCTGCCATGTACATAGTGCTTCAAAAGTGTTTCGAGGATGGTAGATTCCAGTTTGCACACTTATTGTAACTGCTCTAGGAAAATACGTAGGGGAGATGAGGGATGAATGGGACATTTTCACAAAAATCTTTATTTTAAATATTTTATTTAATTTATTATCAATATTATATATCACGTGTCATACATTAAGTGTTTGACTACATCTTATGCACAATATTTATTCAAGATTACTATTATACAGAAATATAAATGAAATTTAAAAAGAAGTTCTTCTATGTCCCAATCATTATAAACGGCAGGGATGAATGGGACACAAACGGTTTCCTCCCCGTATTCAATCTTAATGACTAAAAGCTGACAAAAATGCCTCCTTGGCAAAAGCTGAGAGATTATAAATTGTAATATGAACTCCAGGATTATTTGTTAGCCAATCATCTTCGACTCATCTCAGCTTTGCCTTAAAAGGTCCATAAACGGAAGCATTCAATGGCTGAAGACAATGGCTACAATGAGGATGAAATGTTAAAAGAATAATTATCATAAATGATTAATTTATAAACCTATATAATATTATTTAGTTAATAAATATATTTTTCAGCATCCTCTAGGGATGGATGAGACAGTTCCATTCATCCCATTTGAAATGTCCCAATCATCCCCATGATGCATATATTCAATTGACAACAATTTTTTCTAAAAAAAAATATTTTGTCACAATGGTTAATATGCATTCATTACAATTATCAATATTGAGCCTTGAAATAAAACAAGTTGGAAATTGTACGTCAAACGTTACAAACGAGGTGCGTTCGTACGCACGTTTTAGAATTAAATTCATGATATCCCATGCGTAGAACGGGCTAAACAGCTAGTTAAGTATATATTTTATGACACTGTTCATACAAATATCTTAACTAGTTATATAAATATTCAGATATATATGTATCAGCTAGTTATATAAATATTCAGATCTTGATGATTTTTAATTCTGTGAAATGAATTATATCGTCTGCAGATTAATTTCTGTAATAAAATAAGTATCTCGGTCGCTTGACGATTTAACATCCATCGGAAGCTCCTCTAACAAAAAAGCACCGATTTAAAAAAAAAATCAAATTTCTTAATAAATATTTTTATTAATATCTCCTAAAGTTTTGATTCGATTTTAATAAAATTTGAAATGTCTCGACAAAATTCTGCAAAGATAATATATTTTAAATTGCAAACCATTTGGTTGGGTAGTTTTTGCGTTGTTATATGCGGACGGACAGACAGACGGACGGACAGACAGACAGACGGACGGACAGACGGACGGACCAAACGACGACTATAGGTGCTACGTATTTATATAATTACGAACGCACCTAAAAACTACTGCATATCTTAATTGTTTATATCGCATAAGATATTTAAGTAAGTTCAAATGTAAAAATAAATTGCTTTTAAGCAGAGTTTTCAGGAAATGCAAATTTGAAGAAAACTGAAAACAGCCATGTGCTCTTGCTTTTGGTTCTGAAGCATACTATGGTAGTGAAATATACGAGGATAGGAAGCAACTAAAAAAAAGTTTATTGCCTGAAATATTGAGAACGTCCCATCTATCTCTTGTCCCATTCATCATTCATCCCCCATCTCCCCTATGTGTCGTAAAGTTTCAAATTAGATTATTGTAGCGCTCATTGAAATACGTAAGGTGTTTATTCTCTACTAATACCACGTAGCCACAGAGATGGGTGCACAAACCGAAACATTTTAACCGTTAACTTCATATCGTGCGCAGTTTTTCTAGAAAGCAAGGATTTACACCGTACACTAAGCTCTCGAATACCGCCATAAGTAAAACCAAGAAGCGTTAGATCAAGTGAGCGCGGAGATACTCAATCGAATTCTTTTGTCTTATCAAACAATCCCGTACAGTGTTAATCAAATAGGTGCAAATACATCCATAAAACTAGAGTTGCAAAGGCTAGAAAAAACCCGGTTTAAACCTGGGAATAAACCGGGTTTTTAGGGAATAAATCTGGGAATCAATCGAGTCGATTGGAAATAAACCCGGGAATAATCCGAATTTTTGAAACTCTACATAAAACTAATACCGCCTGAAATATTGTTTGATGTAAAATGGATCATCATTAAACCAATTACAATTCTTGTTTAAAATTATGCATGTAATCTGTTCATACCATACTACTGTGTAATTTATTGTTGAAAGGCTATTATTTTTACTATTCCCATGTAAATAATTTAAGAATTATTAATATGATGTAATACTTTGAAACTGGCAAAACGTATTCACATGAACTATTTTCAGATCAGTTTAATGATTTACATAGAAAGTAATTAATCTCTGCTAATAAAGGAAATTTTAAAAATGAGAAGTTATTAGCACCCATGGCGATAATAATTTCCAGGTATTGTATTTTATAATCATTTTAATAAAATCAAACATCATCAAAAATTATTATTTATTAAATATAAAAGAGATTTAAACATATATATATTTCTGACATTATGAGATACCACAAATCTTATTTAGTGTCTAAAGCATTGATTAAAATATTAAGTAACAAAAGTTTATTATTCACGATATTTATGCAACAAACAGAAAATTCATGAATATGCATCTTGCAATGAATTAATTTGCAAGCACAAATAAAGTTCTTTGGTTTTTAGTATAAAAGGAAAGTTATCTACACAGAATGAATGTTAATTTATTTAATACTAACGGAAAGATTCACTAAGAATGAAATTAAAGTCATCAGATTGTTTTGTTTGAACCACATTATATTAATAATGTACTTCCTGTGAAACTTTCTGATTTCTACAAAAATTACTTAATATGTAATAACAATGAAACGTAAACAATGAGCAAATATTAATAACTAAATTAATTAATTTTGAATACGATATGCTATTTTCTAGAGAAGAGCATTTTAATGAAAAAAAACGAAATATCTTCAAATAATGATTTCTTAAACTTTATTTTACATTAAAAATAATACAGAAATTTTAAATTAATTTCCACATAGTGATATTCGTTTCTAAAGCTGATGCGTACGCATGTAATTCAATTACTAGTGTTATGAGATACTATAAATCTTGCTTAATATCTAAAACATTGCTTAAAATATTATATAAAAAAAAGTTTATTTCTCATGACGTCTGTATAACAATGGGAAACTTCATAAATATACATCTTGTAATGAATGGATTTTCAGGCATAAATAAAGTAGTTTGAATAGTTTTTCATTCCAAAAGGAAAATATGTACGTAGAAGGAATATTAATTTATTTTATGCTAGTGAATCTAATTTTTCGAAGAGTTAATCATAAGATGGTTTCATCTGCACCAAATTAATAAACAAGTATTAAACTTATCTATTCCAGAAATCCAAATATAACAAGGCTATGCAGTATATGAAGAAAAAACTTTCTTTAAAGTAAAATATTTAATAATATATAATTTTTTTTAAATGTAGATTTAAACACACATTAAAATATAAAAGAAGTTGTAATAAGTCATCTGACCACCACTTTCTTTTTTCTTTATTGATATTCGGAAATTACATATTTCTGTCATCTTTTGAAACACAAATCTTGGTTTATTGCTCTATAAAGCTGATCGTCTGTATAAGTAAAATAGTTTGTGTGTGTGTGCAGTATTATAAACAGACACACAAACTATTGTAAGTAGAGCTACAGAATTTGACAGTGAAATACCACTATATATGAAGTAATACGCCTAGAAGCCCGCATTTTTTATTATATCATATATACATACATACATATATATATACACACATATATATATATATATATATATATATATATATATATTGTATTTTTAATGTTTTTTCACGTGGTGAGGCGATTTTTCCACATTAGTAAAATGAATCCGTTTTTTTTTTGAATTTTTCGAGAATTATTTTCAATGCAAATTTTTATGGTTTGCTTGCGTTCCACGTTGATTATTTGACATTGGGAAAAAGAATTCGGTTTCAAACTTTCAGCCTAGTAAAATTTGTCCTACGTGAATTTTTAATTTTAGCGATTTTTAATGCAATTTTTAGCGATTTCTTGCGTTCCATGGCATTTTTTTAACAATCATTATATAATTATGGTTACAATGTTTTATCCCACTATAGTAAATTTTGACATCTGCTATTTTTAGCAAATTTCCGCGTTCCGCGAACATTTTTGGACATTCATAAAATGAATTCTGTTTCAAACTTCTAGCCTAATATAGTAAATTTCGTTCTCCTAGATTGTTGAATTTTTAGCGAATTTCAGTGCTATTTTTAGCATTATTTCGCGTTTTTCTGCGATTTTTTGTATTTGTAAAAGAAATTCTGCTTCAGAATTTAGTCAAATACAGCATGTTTTGTTCACCACGATTTTTGAATTTTAGCTATTTTTAATGCGGTTTTCAATATGATTTTTAGCGATTTTTTGCTTTTAGCGGCAATTATTTCACATATGAAAAGGAATTTGGTTTCAAACTTTTAGCATTCTATAGTAAATTTTGCTCTGTGCGAATTTAGATTTTTTTTGCAATTTTTAGCGTTTTTTAGCGTTACGCTGCAATTTTCTGACATACGTAAAAGGAACTGGGTTACAAACTTTTAATTTTATTTACTACATTTTGTCCTCCGCTCTTTTTGATTTTTTACCGATTTACCGTAAAATGAATTCGGTTTCAAACTTCTAGCCTAATATAGTAAATTTGCTCTTCCTCGATTTTTGAATTTTTAGTGATTTTCAATGCTATTTTTAGCTTTTTCTTGTGTTCCGCGGCTATTTATTGATTTTCGTAAAAGGAATTTTGCTTCAAACTTTTATCCTTATGTAATAAATTTGGTTCTGTGCGAGTTCTGACTTTTTATCTATTTTTATCGTGATTTTTTTTTTGCGTTTTTTGACGTTTCGTCAACATTCTCTGACATTCGGAAAAGGAATTTGGTTTCAATCTTTTTGCTTCTTATGCTAAATTTTGTCATTAGTATTTTTTAATATTTTAGCTATTTTTAATGTAAGTTTAACTTTTTTCGCTTTCTTCTGCTATTTTTTGGCATTCAGAAAATAATTCGGTTTCTAACTTTTAGTAACCTAATATAATAAACTTAATATAGTAAATTTCGTCCGCCGAGATTTTCAATGCTATTTTTGCTCTCTTTTGCGTTTTGCGCCGATATTTTGACATTCGTAAACGAATTTCGGGTACAATGTTTTAAACCATATTAGTAAATTTTAGCCGCTGCGTATTTTGAATATTTAATGATTTTCTTGCAATGTTTTCGGGGTTTTCATTGCAATTTGAGACAATTTTTCTACATTAGTAAAAAAAAAAAAAAAAAAAAAAAAAAAAAAAACTGTTTTTATCTTTTAGTCCAATGTAATAAATTCTGTTCTCTTTACAATAAATTTTTTTCGCAATTCATACAGCAAACTTTGGATTTTTCACGAATTTTTTAATGCGATTTTTAGAATTTTTTCAAAACATATTTTTCGTCATTAGTAAAAAAAATAGTGTTTTAATCTTTTAGCCTAAAATATTAAATTTTGTCTACTGCATGTTTTGAAATTTGATTCGTTATTTGTTTAGAATTTTCCACATTAGTAAAAGAAATACGGCTTCAATCATTTAGCCCAATTTTCTAAATTTGATTGTCTCTCCAGTATAGTTTATTCGAAATTCTTGCTGCAATTTTTAAATTTTTCGCAATATTTTATTTCGATTTTTTAAGTTTTTTTTTTTCATTTCGTGCTATTTTTATCCACGCCTGAAGGTTCAGGTAATTTGATAATAGCAGGACTTAAGCAAAATTAAGACTAGATTATGTAACCGCCCAACAAAGTAACAGAAAATTGTAATAAATAAGTCTTGTGATCATAACGGCCAGGGTGTCTGTCAAGTAGAGCGTAGCTATACTCGGCAGGTATGGGGTCTGGTCATCGATTTCAGGAAGCAGATACAAAGTCATCTACGCTAATGGCGACTGGTGCATGTAAAATCCGTCGTGGATGCAAAGTCCTCTAAGTTCCCTATGAATTATTACTCTAGAGGTGCCTAGTCACGTAAAGGTTTCTACATCTTATCAAGGTTCTAAATTACGAGACCAATTCATTTCTCGCCTTTAAATTTAGCTTTTTTTAACCTTGAACCGACAAACAAATAAAACTGTAGCAAACCACTAGATAACACTGCAGCGATGTCAACAATGCTGTTGTTAAGTGGATCACAAATATGCTGTGATCAAGCGAATATTGCTCCGCGCCCAGGTACTAACTCTTCAAGCTAGGCAATCATGCCCGGCAGGTAAGGGGCCTGGATAGCGGTATAAAAAAAAAACACTTACAATTTAAATAGCTTTAGAAATTTCAGTCCCCTTTTAGTGCGCCAATTTCGCAGTGTGTAATTCCAAAATTTCTTTCAGAATTTGAGACTACCAAAGTCTATATTTATAGTTAGACGAACAGGTAGATAGGTATATGAACATAAATATTTGTCCCTCTGATATGGTTAAATATCTGTTTCTATCCTCTAAGATGTTTTGATTCTTTGAATGCAAGTTATTACTTACATATTATTATTTACATGTTTAATACGTAAAAAAATAAAGTAAAACATATGGAAAAACTTTGATTTTGATATAAGTGTTTTATATCGAAAAATAATCAAACTGATGTAATTGAATAACATTAAAATTTGTCAAATAAACCTCCGTTTCTGAGTTATATTTCGACAGTTACCACTTCAGTGGTTTACATACACAAATTTATTTATTTATTTCACAGGAGCTCCAAATGCTGGAATAATTTTCATCATTTTTTGACTGCAGCTACACGCAAACAAAAATTAGGTTCACCCTGATACTAAATTTTAGCAATGTAAATTAATAGGAGTAACTTATACACTTTCCCCATTATAGCTCTTTTTATACTTATACTTCATTACGATGATGGTATTAAAACTTTTCATTTATAAATTTGAAAATATTATTTTCATGGTAAAAGTTTATATAATAAAAGTTCCATGATAAACATTTTTTAACTCCAAATTATTTAACAACTTCACATTTATTGTTTATCTTTGATATTAAAAACCTGCCACCATTTCGTGCTAAAAACCCTATTTATAGAATTTATATATATTTTCGGAATATTTCGCACTTATGAATAAAAGTAAACATAAACATTTCAAACGCCGGAAACAATTGAATAAATAGTAGGTAAAAAATGTTTAAAGACAAGCTTTTATTATAATGTATTGAAAAGGCAAAAAATGAAGGACAATTTATTGAAAAAGTACACTTTTTAAAATAAATAAATTAAATTTCAAGTGATTTTTAATATCAGTTTGTTTTTGAAAAATAAAAAAGGATATACAATTTTAAATTCATTTTTATGGCAGGAAATCGATCAATGTCCTGCTGAGAATCGAAACCACATTCATCCACACACTGCATGGAACTGAAAGATGGCCCATTTACCAACCATGCCACGATTCAAGCGAAGAATATCAGCAGAAATCAATTACATTTACTTACCTTTATTACATATATGTTTTTGCTTCCTGAGGGGTGGTAGGGTTAAATTCCAAATATTCCTGTACATAATACAGTATTGTCTGCAGAAATATGTCACACTACGAAATTTTACGTCAACTTTAGCTCTGGAATCTGTTAAAATAAGATTGCACGATTTAGTACGAACGAATCAAAAGACAAGTTAAACAAAATCTTTTAAAAACAGATGAATCCGATTTGAATTGCACCACATTTCTCTTTATTAGACATTAAGTAGAAATTAAAGGAAACATTTTAGATATTATGGATATAAGATTCACCTGATGAAAATAATTATGAAATTATTTTACTGAAAACTATTCTCTTGCTGAAATATATGCAATCTTGTAAATATATTATGTTACTATTACGTTTATTTATAATAAATTTAAACTCACATTGTTGTTCCATTGGTGTACAACATGAGTAAAAAATATGGCAAGGATGAAATATCGACAGGAAAATGAATGTTGAAAATAAACTAAGCTCGTTTAAAAAGTTACTACTTTTGTCTTCAAAACTATTGATTGTTATTATGTTTAAGGACATACTTGATTGTTTATTCTTATTGCAATTAAGTGACATAAATTGAAACATAGAAAGACTAATGATGTAAGGTAATGACGTAATGATGAAAGTAAATATAAAAACCCGTTTTAAAAGGCATAAAATACTATATAACTCAAAGTGTTAAATTATGTATGAATTGGAAAAATGTATCCACTTTCATTTGTCTTAAGTTTAATTTTGTAAAAATGCATTTATTTTCCTGAGAATACTGATAACTAGTAGTTATTTTCGGTATTATGTTGCTTTTCTAATGATTATAGTGTAAAAGTTTTTTTTCTTTATTTAAAGAAATAAATAAACATTTATTGAAGTCTAATTAAAAAAATAATTATGTCATGGTTTACGCCGTAGAAAATTTGTTTTTGCTCTAACATGAGTTTTTAAAATACAAGAATTTGTATTATTCAATTAAGGGGTATTTTGCTTAATTAGCGTTTAAAATCCAAACTATTATTTAGATAATATAAATTCAATTAAGTTGCAATGCAGATATACTCCTTAGTCAAATTTCTATTAAAAAAATTAAAAAAAAGTTATAAAAAAATAAAATATAAGTCTGATTAAACTGTGAGTTTGTTATCTTTACATGTTATACCATCCTTGCATTTTCAGGTTAAAAATAAGTATTTCTCAACTTACATAGTTTTTTCTTTGCATTTAAATATGAATAAAAAAACAATTATATTTATTTTTTGCAAAGGGTCTGCAATAATCTTAGGAAAATTGCATATCCACAGGGAATTCTGATGTACATTCCTGTGGCATTTCTATCACCCGGCGATTACATCTCCTGTACAAGAGTAATATCTGAGAGTGTTGTTCGTTGGGGGTAAATATATGTGTTTAGACTCCAAGATTCAGTCTGCTGTCAGTCTTACAAATCATCAATGACAGCTAGCATATAGCATCTGGTTAGGAATGGAGTAATGTGTTTGTTTGCTGGCAACTGTAGGAACTATCAGTCATTCGTGATTGTTTTAGAAGATTATTTCTTTTAAATTTATTAATTGTTATTACTCATTTATTTATGCTGGAAATCGAATTCTTTAGTATGTCTTTCAGGTATTGCAGTTTTGAAGATGTTGGTGTATTTAAGTCGTTATTTTATGCTAAATCGCTTGCAGTCTATAAGTTTGCTATTGGCATTTGTTATAATATTATAATGTTATGTAATATTATAATGTTATACTATTTCGTAGTATATGCAGTAAGTTCACGTTCAAAAATTGGCGTCTAATATCACGGCATTTGATTTCATATCGTAGAATTTAATCTGGTTTCTATACAAAGAAGTTTCGTCTATAAACTCAGCTTTCTTTATCCAAAAATTGTTTTGGTATATTTTCTACATATATTATGCAACAAATCATGAGCCTCAGATGCATTTTAAACTTAATGAAAACAAATAGAAATAAACCAGTTCTTCAACACATACCTGAACAGAATACAGGACTATCAACACATCTGTGTCTGGCTATATTTTCAGCATCAGGATCGATTCCTACACTGTAAAAAAAAAGATAGATGTTTCTTAATATATACTTTATACTCAATATTTTATATTTAATACTTTATACTTTATACTTTATACTTTATACTAATAGAATATCCAGCGATTTACTGTAAAGATACACTAGCTGCATTATAATGACGTAGATTTCACATGGCAATATGTGCTTGTGTTATTTTTGAGCTGGAGGGAATAGTGTGCCATAATTTTCAAAAGTACGTATGTGTAATTATAAATGTTGTTTAATTTAGTGTATTTAATAAATCACTAATCAGGATGGCTCAAATATGGGAAAACATTATTCCTAAAATGGCCTATTTTGTAGTGTGGTCGTGAGCAACTTTTATTAGCAAGTTAAGACGGACAATGAAATGAGTATCTCGTATCGAGATATTCAATTTTTCTGCCTATTGAACGATTGAAAAACTTTAGAGATAACTTAATGAAAACAAATAGAAATATACCATTTTTTCAACACACACCTGAATAGAATCAAGGACTATGAACATACCCATGTCTGCGTATTTTCTCAGCATCAGACTCTATTAGATAAGAGACGCTGCACTGTAAAAAAAAAAACAAAAAAAAAAACAGATGTTTTTTAATATTGGAAAATATAATATAACCACGAACGCAAATATACAAGAACCTCTTCGGAGTTACAGACGACACCGAAAAGCATTTTTTATCTGTACAAGCCTAGGAAACCAATATATTTTCGATATTTAAAGAATCATTTATAAAAACAAATTTTCTTTTCCTATCACTAATTTTCGGAATCGTTTCTGTGTAGTTTTTATAGTGTAGTAATTAGTTTTCTGATATCAGAATATCGGTTTTTTTGGATTCTCTCAATTTTCAAGTAGACAGTTTCATGTTCATTCCACATGTTCCATAGATAAACATAATATGTTAACAAAATTAACATTAACACTAAAATTAATATTATTTTGGGTATTCTTGGATGTACAAATTCAATTACGCAACAGAAAATGTTTAACTGAGAATCGATAGCATTCTAAAAACTGATATTCCGATTTGAAAAACTGATTAATACACTATAAAAACTACTCGGAAATGTTTCCGAAATTTAGTGGCAGCAAAAGAAACTTTGTTTTTATAAATACTTCTACAAATCTCAAAAATAGATCTCAGCTTTCTAAGTATAAATAGAGCGTTTCGGAATCGAGAGTAACTCGAAAGATGTTATTGTATATTTTAGTTGTTTTTTATATTATTTTCGTAGATTAAGAAACATTTGTCTCTTTTTATAAAGTGCGTCAGATGCCTCTTTCATATAATGAGACGTATAACCAATATCTTGGGAATTTATAAGTGTAGTGAACTCGTCTGCATTAAGATTAGACTATGCACCAATGGAAAACATTGTGCTGCTCCGATGAGTTATGATTTGTGTTTTCATTCCAAAATTTTGGGCAAGGCTTTACAAATTTGATCAAATCTGGTATCCTTCAAAAAAATTCTAGTCGCCAGCAAAAAGTATCTCCTGCACCCATCATTGATTAAAAAAAACCATAAAAGATTTTTAGGAATTAATTGAGAAAATATAATAAGAAGCATAGTTTAGATTAGTACATAATTTTGAAAGATAATATAAACTAAGTTTTCTAAAACTTAACATAATTATGTATCTCTCTCTAAAAAAAAAAAAAAAAAAAAAAAAAACTGTAAAGGTTGAATTAACTAACATATTCCAGAATTCTGATTGTTGAATGCTTCAAATGTTAGAATAGTTGAGTTCTACTATTTTTTGCCAATTTTCCTGTCGAAGTCAGCATTTTTTAGTATTTTATCCAATTTGACATTTTACATGCCATAGAGACTAGATTGATGCTATCCATTATTGTTTTATTGACATATCTCCCCTCATCCCCAAAGTCTAATCACAGGACTTGCTAGATGGCTAGAGAGGAAATGAATGGCATTTTCTATGCTTGAGATGGAAAATGCCTTTTGAACTTGGTTCTTCCATTAAAAGTACAAGAAGATAGGACGATCATTTTTTGAAGTGCACGAGCTAGGGTGGGAAAGAGAAAAAATACCGTTTGTGCTTAGGTTGTGTTTTTAGGTGAATTTTTGTAAGAAAAAAACCCCGCCAGATAAAATAACTTGGTCGTCAGAAAAAAAAATTGGTCACCAGATTTAAAAAAAAAAACTTGGTCGCCAGGGGTGCCTGGCGACCGCATTTGTCAAACCCTGTTTTTGGGTGTTACAAAATTTCATCTTTCCGGTGTAAAGTTGGTTCATTCATAAAAGGCGACTCGTGCGCATTCCGTTGTAGCTAATCTAAGGTCCATTTAATCGCTGTTTAAGCAAGTCTGTCTGAGAGAACCATAAATAATACGACTTCCCATTTTTTTCTGAAGGATTTTGGGGACATCAAGAAAAGAAAGGAAGGATATCTGACTGCCAACGGTGTCCGCTGCAAACCTCTAAACTTTAGAATTGCTAAGGAAGTCATAAAATATCAACAGTTCGAAAAAACCACAAGCAAAAAGTCGCGGGTAAGTCGGACAATCTGGGCGCTCTTTCAGTGCTTTCGGGTGGTCTCTTTTGTTGGATTTTGCCACACTCTAAATTTTTCTATATCAGTAATAACAAACTCTGCATTACCCCTCACACACGCATGTATGTATACAAAATGTGTGTTTAATATTTGTATGTATTTTATCTAATTCTCGGATATTATTTTGCAAATTACTCTAATAGAGATTACATTTAAAGATAAAGAAGGAAATGTGAATATCTTAAATATTTATAGAGAAATATTCAAAACTTAAATTAAACACATTAAAAATAATGAGCTAGTTCATGAATAAACGGGATTACACTCGTTAGAAGATCTTGTTATTTAGCCGCATTCTTTGTATTTTATTGGTATGATTCCTATTCACGAAATTATGCATAATAATAATTACTTTCGTTCATAGAATCACAGAAATCTATTGCTTTACAAATATTTTATTTAATAGAAGTTTATTTATTGAAGATGTGTGTATCAAATCATTTATTTCAAAATAAGATCTTTCAGGCTTTTCTTTCTAAATCTTTGATACAATGTATGATAAATCTAAAAGCATTAAACGGATTTTAGAAAGAAAATTGTGACAGGTCCGGTGATATTTGTATTACAGTAATAATAAAAAAATAGATAAAATATTCTTATATCTATCATTTTTTGAAATGTATAGGAATTTGATTTTTTGTCAACGTTAAAATTGCCTTCAAAAGCTTATATATGCACATATAAATAAGATTTGCAATTTATTGTTCATTTTGTATTTATCATACAATATATGCATACAGATATATTTATACAAAATGTACGCTATTATCGTGTATGTAATCTATTACTCGTATATACGTTCTCCCAAATAAAAAACACTTAAAATAACGAAAAGTGTTTTTGTGGAGGCATTTGGAGATTAATAACCAGTTTTTTGAAAAATAAAAATAAAAAAATAAAAGTTAAATAGTTCTTTCTTATATTCAAACTATTTTGAGATGGAATCGGATTAGCTAAGAAATAGATTTAAGGAAACAACTTAAAATAACTCTATGATAAATGCGCGTTTAACTAAAATCCCATATTCATTAGAATTTTTGGTTGATAGTTTGAAAATGCGATAATTGTACTGTCAATCTAATTTTTACGTAATTATTTAATATAGTGAAAATTACATTTAACACTATTGTCTTTCGGGAATATTCTCAAATTAGTATTCGCTACTTTCTGATACATTCACGAAATAAATTTCTTTACAAATAAACAGTTTCTGTAAAAAATGAAAATTTACACATCGTACAGTCTTAAACTTGCTAAATAAACACAGGTTGACTATATAATTTCAGTATTTTTTACTGTGTATGTCAGATTAAAAAGAAAATTGGTTTACCACTTCACTTTTCAACTAATTTTACATACAATCCATTTTCTCTAATTCCTTGCCACCTATATAATATATGCAGGGTTTTACAAAAAGATTAAAACGCGATTAATTTTTTTACCCGTTGGAGATTCTTAGGCAATGTAAACTGCAAAAATGGTCAAAATAAGGTTGAAATTATGATTAACTTTACACCCAGAAAAAAGTTTTGTTGAATCAACAAAAATTTGTTTGACCCAACAAAACTTGCCGTTTAAATATGGGTCAATGGAAATTTTGTTTGAATCAACAAAAAAAATATATTGTTAATTTTTTTTTAAGTCCAAAAAAAAATTGTGTCGTCAGCAAAACAATATTTTGTTAATTCAAGTAAAATGGTTCAACTTTACTTGAACTAACAAAATTCTTTTTGTTACATAGATATATGCTATGTGTTATTTTAGCAATCTATTTTCGTTTTGTTGGTTGTATCCACGTGCGATATTGTGTACGCTATCTTGGCACAAATCAACAGCGATATTTGATACAACCCCTCATCTTTTTGCTTCTTTTTGGGAACAACGGATTTCGAGCTTATTCTATCGACGGTAATTTTAGAATTTTCAAGCTTTGATTTTGAGACTTTCACAAAAGTTGCTCTATATACTTAGCTAATACATTAGGCATTTTATATTTTGATTGCATTCGCGTATGCGCAGTGAAACATTGTTTAGTAAACCTGCTTATTTTTCATCCAATTTTTATTATTTTTTAATTCTGATTGCAGAGTATTATGTATAATGTTGTTTGTCATATTTTATGAAAATAACTTTTTTTTTATATTAAGAACTCTGCAAATTATAGGCAAAAAACTTAGCGAAATTTGGGACTGTTTTTATAAAAACCTTAATTTCTCTACGAGTATACATGCTATCCTCATAAAAATGAACACAGTATATTACAATAATCCACTTAATAATAATCTCGAGTTTGAACACTTTTGCTAGAGTAGTTTTTACAGGGTTAACCAAAAAATATTCGTTCTTTTTCAATTTGTTGACAGTCCCCTATGGGGTTTCGGGAAAAAATCTTCGCGGAAATATATAACCTATACTATACTGTTTACACACCTACAGTTTCAGGTTAATTCCTCATGTATTTTTCTAGATAGCTAACAAACCGTCTAAAATCGCAAGTGACCGGTCACCTTTGGCAATATAGTATATATGTCGGAACGGCTGCAACCGCAGCGCAAGTTGGAAATGTCATCAGGAGCACGCAAATTTCTGCGGGAAACATGACACGACAGTACAAAGCCCCGCATACGGCAACACATAGTTAATTTTTCATTCATTTTCAGCAGTGAATTACGCCTGCAAAAAGCAGGATAAAAATTCACTGGTTATTATTCAAAGATTACAGGCGTAATTCACTGCTGAAAATGAGATAGATATATTGCAGATTTCGCCAAAAATGCAACATAACAGCGCCATCTGTTGCGCGATTTACACCAAAAACAAATCAGCAACAATTTATATCAGGAAGTAACTGAATATAAAATTTTATTAAATCCCGTGCATTAGTTCTTGAGATAGAGCGCCCACAAATGTTTTGTCACATACAGATAGATAGAGTCATTGAGAGTCATTTTCTAAAAACAGTCAAATCGTGTTCAGGACCTTCTAAAATCCGCCGGAAACCGGAAGTCTAAAATTTTCATGATTCCAATACTTTCTTCTTGTAAAGATAGAAGAAAGTAATAAATGCGAGACAGGGGGGGGGGGGGTTAAAACTACCTTGGTCCGTCCCAATGAAAAAAAGTTTTAATTATTCAAAAATTATGTTAATCCTTTAATTATATAACTATATAAGCCAAATAAATCGAGTTACGTGAGAGAGATATGGCTACTACACAACAATTTAAATTTTGTAAAAACAACAAAATTTTGCTGGAATTACAAAATTATTGTAAAATTAAAAAAAACAGATTTTGTTAATTCAAGTAAAATTGATGAAATTTTGTTAAAATTTTGTAAGAGTGTTAACAATATTTTTTTGTCCAAGCAACAAAACCAATTTTTTTACTTCAACTGAAAATTTTGCTAAAACAACCCAAATGTACTCAACAAAACATGTTTTGTTGTTTTAATCAATTCCTTTTTCTGGGTGTAGGAAATGATCCTGCAATTACTTTTCAAACAGTATACAAACTTCAAAGCAAAGTGTTGATTTTACAGTATTACTGCTTATTTTGCTGTTTATTACTGTTAATTTTACGGTATAATACTGGCAGTTAAGATGACAGTATTATACTGTAAAATCAATACTTTTTTTTTTTTTTTGCAGTGCACATTTTAAATGTTTAAACCCTTGTTGGATCCTATAAGGTATATTTTTAAACAATGCTTCCTGCTCCGTCAAGTGGAACAGTAAAATTAAATTATTCTACAATCAACTCAACGATGTTTCATACCTTAAATGTTATGAAATGTCAGAGCTTTCTGGCACTAAAAGTAGGATTTTCTATTTTTAGTGCCGATATGATCAGAAATTTCATGAAATTTAAAGTATCAGATGTTGGTCAATTTTGGTCGAAGACAGAATGTGGTCGTCCGGTAGCCACTAGCGACCAAGTTTTTTTCATCTAGCGACTACATTATTTAATCTGTTTTTTTAAAAATAACTTTGAGTTATTTTGCAAACGTAATTCGTTTTGATATTTCTCATGTTTGGATTTATTTTATAAGCATGTAAATTTTGATATTATTCAAGCCGGCTTATCTGTATAAATGAACTTTTTTTTTACAATCAGTATATTTGAGGGAATTACTTGCCTACAATTTCTATCAAGAACAGCATATTTTATTCATCTTAGTCATAATTTAAAATTAACATTCTCAGAAGATGTCTCATTATAGATGTTGTATGTTTTAAAGTTACAAATTATTGATAAATAAACTTAGAAATTATATTGAAACAAAAATATTTTTAACTTTTACTTTTAATTTGGCAAAAAAAGTTCATCAAAATCAAATTTTTAAATAATAAAATCATAATTATTTGACAGACTTAGACAGGAAAACAGGCGAAAAAATGATTTCCTGTTTCATTATTCCCCACCACCCTCAGATATAGTAGCACTCAACTTTACGAGCATTTCAAACATTCGGCAATCAGCATTTCCGGAACATTCGTGTTAAAACAGCCTTTACAATATTTTTTCAGAGATATACCATTTTGATAACTTTTAGAAATCTTAGTTTACATTATTATCTTTCTAAATTTTGTACTATCCTAAAGTATGTAACTAATAATTCTAAACTATTCTTGCTATTATTTTTTTCTCAATTGATTCTTGAAAAACTCTTGGTTTTTTTATCGCACTGATGAGGATGGTGGAGAAGGAACAAATATTTTTTACTAGCGACTAGAATTTTTTGCTGGCTTTTAGTCTTTATCAAATTTGTAAAACCCTGGTTGTAGAAGAATGAAGTTTTTACTGTTTTACTTATCAACACATGGAGAAAGCTTTTCTGAACGTCAATTTATTTGATCCAAGAATTATATAAAAATTTTAAAGTGCAAATTTGAGAATTATTTTCAAAACTGTGTCATCATCCTAATATTAATCCAAATTTATTTTACAAATTACATTGGTTTTATACCTCAAACAGAAAAAAACATTAAAGCACGTTCCAATCATTTGGGAACATCCTGTGTATTTTAGTATTTATTGAGAGATGAACGTTCATTTTATAATTATAACAGCGGGATTCATTCAGAAAAAGAAAAATGTTTCGATGCACATTTGAGAGATCGTTTCGTCATATAAATTATTTCTGTACGTATTATGACGTGTAAAAGGAACTTCATCAAATCAAGTACAATAGAACAACTATTTGTAAATTTGATTAAACTAACTTAATTGCACATTCCAATATACAATATAATATAAAATAATATATTAGCCACTTTATAGCTTCTGAAAAATTAATATCCGAAAAGAAACGTATTTATAACACGTTTTTAACCATGTGATAATAAGTTTCCAAAAGTAATTTTTTTACGAATTTCCTTTTTTTTATTCTTATCAGTTTTATTATTATTCTGAAAGTAATTCGTTGATGTGCAAATATAAGACTGTATGGTCGTATATCAAAATATGTACTTGTTAACACTGGAATACTGAAAGATTATTATTAAGTGCACTGAAAAATAAAGTAATCGTTGGTGTAGAACAACGTTCATTTTCTCCTCTTCACACATATAGTGCGTGCGCGTACAGTGACGATGCTGATAGTTGGCTCATTGAGCGAGAGTTGGTTGTTAAGCTAAGAAACATATCAGCGCTTAGTCGCATACCAGATGTAAATATTTTGTCTTCGTGTTATTGTAAATAAATATTTTATGTCGAGCCTGTTCTGCAAACTCTGCGTTCCTCATACACCAACAATAATTAAATGCGAATGCTAATTACACTTTCATATATATATGTTACAATCAATATGATGAATTCGATAATTATTTAGGATAAATTCGGCAATTATTAATAATAACGGGTTAATATTATTAATTATCGGTCATAATAATCGTTTATTATGAATAATTACCGCTGTTATTATTAATAATAACCGTTTATTATGAATAATCACCGAATTTATGATATTGACCGTAACATATATCTATCTATTTATCTATCTATCTATATATATCTATATCTATATATGTATATATATGTACGATTTCAGTTGAAACACTTCACGTAAATGATCATCCAATGAACTGACACTCTATTATTATCCATGACTTTGATGCGCGAGTTGTAAATAATGGGAATCGCGAGATTTGGCTAAGAGCCAGTGTTCTAATTTTTATTATGAAGCGAGATATAGAAGGAATATGGCCGGAAAAGGTATTATTACGCCTCGCCGGATTGTTGTAAGCTAAATTGTTGTTATATAGTTTTTGCCAAAAGTGTTATTAGTTGAAATTAAAGTGCATATTTTGTTGTTCATCGATTATTTGTCATATTGGTTCAGTAAAGTGCCTATTTATATATCATTTACTTACATTTTTGGGGGCTCGGATGCCAGGATTATTAAAAGTAAAAGCCACTAGTAGTGAAATGGAAACCAAACGTAAAGTAGTGTAAAACGCCACTATCAAAAGAAGTTGGGTTACGTATTATCAAGGTGAAACCGTAATCGTATCACTTCAAGTACAATTTTTGAAAGATGGGAACTCTAAATAAAGCCAAGAGAATTGATCTAATAAACCTCTGCGAGGAATGCGGAATTGAAGCACCAGAAAAACCGACAATACCTGTCCTAATAAAGCTGATCAAGAGTTGGGAGAGTTACGAAGACGATTTTATAAGAGATCGATTGGAAGTAGTGATAGCAAGTAGAAAAGAGAAAGAAGAAAGAGAAGAGAAAGAGAAAGAGAAGAAATTACAAGCAGAACTGGAAATGAATAAATTACAAGCAGAGATTGAAGAAAATAAACTGAAAATGGAAATGGAAATGGAAGAGAGAAAATGGAAAGTAGAAATGGAGCAAAAAGACCGCGAAAACGAAAGAGATTTTGAAATAAAGAAAATGCAGATACAAGAAAATTCAAGAGAACACATCGAGGATAACCCAAGGACAAATCCAGGTAAGCAATTCGAATTTCTTAGATTATTAACTAAATATGATAGCTCGAATGATATCAGTTTATACTTAGCTATGTACAAAAGGCAAATGGCGCAAACGGGCATTGATAAAAAAGAATGGGTAAATTATTTAATTAATCTAATGCCGTTAGATGTGATCAATATAATAACAAGGGAAAACGAACCTGAAATTCACGATTATGATTATATAAAAAATATTCTAATAAAACGCTACAAGCTATCACCAGAGGAGTTTAGGCTGAAATTTTTCTCATCTAAAACGGATCCATCAGCCAATTGGCGAGATTTCGCTTATGAGATAAAGGTGTATTTTCAGCAATGGATTGAAGGTCTTCAAGTAAGGAATATGGCCGGAAAAGGTGTTATTAGGCCTCGCCGGATTGTTGTAAGCTAAATTGTTGTTATATAGTTTTTGCCAAAAGTGTTATTAGTTGAAACTAAAGTGCATATTTTGTTGTTCATCGATTATTTGTCATATTGGTTCAGTAAAGTGCCTATTTATATAGCATTTACTTACATTTTATATAATTTATATTAAGAAAAGTCGGAATAAATGTAAAAAAAAAATGAAGAAATTATTATGTTTTTTTTAAAGATTTATAAAAGGCTAAAAAGCTGCGTTTTTTAAACAAATAAAAATAACTTCTAAATGGTAATTCATAAATTTTGTTAATAATATTAATTTTGTACGCACATTTATAGGCATATTGGTAATAGTTTTCTTAAAAACCCTAATTATAGCTTTTGAAAAATTAACAAAATTTTAAATATTTGCTTTGATTTTTATTATGTTGTACATAAAGATTTATAACATAAATAAATATTTATCAAAAATGGCTTTAAGGCAATCTTTCTTATCGCTTCTTTATTCAAAGGCTTTAAAAAAACTATAATAACTTTCATGAAAAGTTTAGCAATTAATAAAAATCTATCCATAAAAATCTATCTATAAAAATCTATCCATTACGAAAAAAAAGAAATGTAACATGTTTGTTAATCTATGTTTATGACAGATTGTAAAATCATAAAAATTTTAACAATACGTTAAAACTTCTAAAACCAATATTTCGTCTATTTTAATAACGTATAAAACTAGTTTTTATTATAAAAATAAGATTTTTTTTTTCTTGGCGAATTAAAATATTTATTGAGTAATAAAAAAAAATGATATTAAAATTCTCATTATCAGAAATAATAAATCATGGAATATATTTTTTTTAACATATTTGAATACGTTGTTACAAAAACTGCTGCTATATTAATAAAAGAAAGGTTTTATCTGGTTCTGTGTCACTTTATGCGATGTTAGAAAACACTTTACTATAAAAGTTAGCATAAAGATGCTCGAAACGGAGGGGACGGGGGAGATCACCTCGAATAGATAATTTTCAAAAGTTGATTTATGTTTTTAAAAATTTGAAGAAATTTTGGTATTTATTTGTTATTTCGCTTCGCATAGCTAGGATAACGGATAAGTCCCAACATTTTTTTAAATTTTTGTTCCGGCATATTTTTCTATTGCCAACATTTAGGACCAACAGCAGACTGTATAGTTTTGCTCCTCAAATTCCTATTTGACAGTTTTAGATGTATGGCAGTTATCATTCTGTAAAACATTATCTAATATGGAATAACTTGGCTAAAATTTTGACAAAGTCATTCCCATTTATTTTCTCTTGTCAGGCGGAAGGAGTAACTGAAATAAAACTCGAGATGATGGCCTATGACATCACATATAACTCTCCATACTTGTTAGTTGTCAGAAGGCAATCCTCAAATTTTATGCTTTTATGTAATGTCAAATAAGTATATTTTCAGCCTAATAAAGGTGAAAAAAAGACCCGATAGAAACAGGAAACCCTTTTTAAAATAATTTTTCTGGTTCAAATCATGTTTAAGTGACTTAAAAAAATACTTAAGCTTTGAATTGAGTCATCCGGAATGTTCTGCAGTTTTTCAAAAAGGGAACCGGGGTTTCGTCTAGTTACTTTAATATTTCTAATAAGGAGTGAAATTGACTGACACATATATGTACATTCGATCTTTTCTACTTGCGCTGAATAATTCTCGCTTGTATTGTGATATAAATTTTGTTTCCGTACACAGCTAAGAATAGTGAACCAAAAAGTCCCTTTTCGGTATATTTTGTTTTTTTATTTGAAGAAAGGTAAAAACACTAGTCAGACTTCCCGTAAATGTTGTTCTGTTAATGGACAAAGTGCTGTTTCAGATAACACAGTTGGAAGGCAGTTTCAGAAGTTTAAGCGCGGAAATTTCAGCCTTGAATATGATGCCCACTATGATGATGACCATCATTTGTAAAGGAGTACGTATTAAAAGAAGATATGAAATGGTCAAACACTGTATGTTTTGAAATATTTCGTCTGTGTGATAGCTTCTGAACTGTGTAACGTGGATTTTCAGCGATAGCTTCTTTTAAGAGGCGTCCTTTACAAATGATGGTCGTTCAGAACGGGAATTTTTCTTGCTGCTGAAATTTCCGCGTTTAAACTTCTCAGGCCACCTTCAAACTGTGTCTTCTGAAACAGCACTTTGTCCTAAAACAGGACAAATTTTACGAGCAGTCTGACTAGCATTTTTACCTTTCTTGAAATAAAACAACATAATATGACGAAAACGAAGTTTGTGGCTCTCCATTCTTAACAATGTTCTGAAACAAAAAGTATTCCACAACACAATCAAGAATTATGCCACGCAAGCTAAAAAAAAGGAATGTATAAAATCTGGGTCTTTTAGTATCACTCCAAATCAGCAGTAGCAAAATAACTAGACGAAACAGCGCTTTGCTTTTTGAAAAACCGCTTACTTTTGCGATAATCCAATAATTCGGATCATTCTCTTGTCACAGTGTTCTCTGGACATACATCCTTCCAATTGATGCAAACAGTGAGAATGTAGATTCATGTTCGACCACGATTTATGCTCGAATTAGCATAGTAGACGATGTTTTGTATTGATAGAAGTACCAGTGACTTTTGAAAGGCTACTTTACCATACATTTCCAGATGTCGGTATCTTCTAAAGATAATCTTGGATCTCGGTTGAGCTGTGCATTCACTTTGACTGCGTTTGTTGTCTCTTTTGATTTCGCAATAGGTCTGAACATTTGACTGCTACTTTGACTAAGTTTGCTTTTTTGTGCCTGTGGTGCGCCTATGGTGTTTTACTTTTAAGTTGACATGCTATTATGACTTCGTTAACTGTACAGTAAGAAAGAATCAATACCTTAGCCATGTTAGTGACTAATTATTCCTTCAATGACATTCTGAGCAAGTCAGTCTAAGATGGGCATCAACACGTGTCTTCCTATTCATTTCCAATCATATTGTGGTCATCGACAAAAGAAGGGGAGTTTCAACAAAGTAAAGAGGCATTGACAATCTTCCATCCACGACCTCTGTTACCTCTGAAATTTATATATGATGCGAAAGTCATAAAACATCATAGAGTCCGATATATCACAATAGCAGTATCCGCGGTATGTTTAGCAGTATGGGAGAACCCTGAAGCTCAAAGCAGGCACGTGACGAACGTCTGGCATCGTTTAATGTCTTTTTCAGGGGTCATCAACCACGCCCTCAAAAGTTCACTTATACATTTTTCTTAAGACACAACTTCCTTTAAAATTAATCTTTTTTTCATTTTTTTTTCATTTGAACAGTTTTACCTTAAAATAAAATATTTAAAGCCGTCACTTGCACAATAAATACACACTTTTTGGGAATTTGTTCCATAAATTATATGCTTGATATTTCTGAAGAAGCTTTATTACCTTTTACATATGATTTTTAAATTAAACCATCCAACATATGTATAAGATATTATTAGGACAGTATATGAAATATTTGTGTAACATGCACACACTTATAATTAAAGATATTAATCTGTAGCCGGCGTGCAAACCCCAAAAATATCTATGCTATACAAATGTGACCTTGAGAGTACAAATGGTAAGAAGTGTGAAATCTTGCACTGTACCCTTAAACCAAATCTATTCCAAATTCTTACCAGTTGAACAATTTCAGCCTATTTTTCAGACTAAATATTTTCAGACTGGAGTTTTTTATATAATTAATTCTGCTTGAATTATTTTAATCCTCACGCAAATAAAGCGAGATGTAGGATATATAAAATATATACGAGTATATATTTTATATATCTTACATCACCGAAATATATACACGTATTACTGTAAATAATATATTACTGTAAAAAATGGATACGAAAAAAAAAGAACATTCTAATACTATGTAATATCGAATATTTCAAAGGCAATTAGAAAAATATAAAAAATAGACATCTTTTTAAAACCATTACTTTACATTTAGTTAATTAAACTTTTGCAAATATTCATGAGCAATGCAAAACTTAAAAGAAAATGCAGTAGTTTTCCGGCTAATGATATGCGAGTTATTGAAAAACTGTGTTCCTGAAAATAGATTGTTATACAAACAATTTTAAAGGTATTTCTAAAAAAGTCGGTTTATTTTCCAAAAGTATGCATTCAATGAAAGAAATATATCTGCCGTGAAAATTTTTATCAGTTATCTTTCATTTACTTTAATGAAAAGAAATTTTAGTTTTTGAACTAATACACAGGGTTTACTTACTTCAAAAAGAAGTAAAGTTAATGAATCCGTGTGTAATAACCGTTTTCTTTCTTAATAATCCTAATAATCATTATTCGAATTGTTTCAATAATAAGATTTGAAACTACTTTGAAGTAATGACTTTCAATCACAGAGTACCTAATAAAAAAGTAAATAATAATTACGAAATAAAAAACAGATATTTGATTAAAGTATCATATGAATAATGAGTAAATAAAAATGTTATACTGTATCTAAAATAGTGCAAAAAAATTAAACTCAGACATACGTATAGTGGTATTAATATTATTTATAATTTTATCTCCAGTTCTAATTACGTACGTAATTATGAATCTAGCTGAATATGGAAAACTTATTTGTAATATTTTAATGAATCGGTTTAATGAAAAAAAAAACTACTGTTCTTCACATTTGCATTACAAAAAAAAAATAAGTTGGTTTCTAATAGCTATGCATTTCCAAAGAGTAAATAAAGAAAAAAAATATTGATAGTCACATTGGATGCCTAGATAATCAGAATGGGTATTTACATTTACAAGTGCTATAAGAAATGGTTATAACTAAACTGAATATTTATAAATAGATAAAATCGTCTTATATAACAAACAATTAAACTCTCGAGTATAATGTATAAGAAGTTTATATTTTATATACAGCAATGTCAATCACATTAAAATGGATTAATCAAATGGATACATTAAAATAAATGCAAGCATTAAGCTCAGCGTGTATTGATTTTCATCATTATGATAAAGTGATTTAATTTTCACCTCTTTCATATTGTTATAAATATAATTTTTACATTCAGTGAAAGCGGTCCCACCAGTGGCTGAGAAGTTCTGCTCTCGAAGCTGATAGACAGGAAGTGCTGGGTTCGATCCCAATCGCGCCCGTCGGCCTAATCGTTCGGAGTTTTCGTGGTTTTCTTCGAGCCGTGATTTATAAATGCGTAAATACGGGTTAGGTGCCCTTAGAAAGACCCCCACGAAAGGCACTCCCCCCGGGCCTATATCCCAAATGTAGATAATTGGCCGTCAATAATCAACCCAACCCAACCCAACCCAGTGAAAGCGTATATGTAAATAAATACGCAGTATCACACATTTTCATTTATAATGCTGTTCAAATTTGTAAAGAATCTCTCTATATTAAAAAAAAATGTAACAGCCGCCGACGCTGTCAATGCATTTTTTGTGTCTTGAGGTCTTTCTAGTCTAATATTCAGAAAACTATTGCATATAAAAATATGAAAATTGGTAGTTTTATAGAAAAATGCTTCATAAACACTCTGAAATAGATACTTTTAAATTGAAGATATATTTAAAAAATATTTAATATTAAGTCGATCAAAATAGTTCTTTTAAAAAAGTTTTATCCAAACAAAACTATGCATAGGACTTAATAATATTTTGAAAGGATATAGTTGACAAGCTTGCGTTCTGCAGTGTGTAATTTCTTTCTTAATTTGAGTAATCTTTCGAGGGTTTTTTTTAAATATTTTATTCAAAATATCGCCATTTTAATTGAGATTTATTTCATATTAAAAAAAAAATATGTTATCTAAATTGTTGGCAATTTATAAAATAGCGCACACAATAATATTCTCATTCAGTAAAAAAAGTATTTACACGTTACTATTAAAAACATAAATAAAACTTTAAAATAATAATTAAATGATCACGTGTTAAAACCAGTAAATGGAGAAAATTATGTTATAAAAAATATAATTGCGCGTTAATATTAAAAAGAGAAATAAAACTTGAAAATAATAAAGAAATTATTTACTCGTTCAAAGCATTAAATGAGGAAACCTACCCCATATTTAAAATGCTCAAGTAACAATATTTCCAAACAGTGTCAATTTAAAAATATATTTACACGAAAGATTAATTTATTTTGACAAAATCTCTTATGCATTGTTGCAAATTTTAAAACAGTGAAAATAATAATATTTCCCTTCAATTAAAAACTTAATTTTTACGTTTAATAATAGGGAGAAAACTTTTATGAATATACGTCATTTAAAAAGTCTTACTGAAAACAATTTTCTTATACCATTTCCCTGATGCAGCGACGTTGTTTACTTAGCCATTTTGCACAAGTAGATTTTCAAATGTTTAATTGATCTTTCTTAATCAACCACGAAAGCAGTTGTTAGCTATTTCGAAAGCAGTTGATTTGGCCTTAAAATCCTTTAGTCAAAGGAATATGAATGGTAACACGATTACAGGATATCGCCATTGGTCGTTTTGTTATAATTCAGTCTTATCCGTAATCATTTTAGAACCGATCAAATTAACGTGCTTTAGGTAGCTTTCAATACAAAAAAGTATAAAGCTACTTATTGCAGCCGTTCGGAGAAAAGTAGTTCCGGAAAATTTCGATATATTTTCACCGATCATGACCCTCAGACCCCAAAACCGCCCTCCGTTCAAATATTGATTTATATATATATATATCCATATATATATATCTGACCTATGTCATACGATAACGCTCGTATTTATAAATCAATTTTGATGATACTAATTGTGTGTATTAAGCTTACCAATGTCTCGACCGAGTTCGTTGGCCAGCTTGGTCCGCCATTTTGTTTCAAGATGGCGGCCACTTAAAAATTTAAAACTAAAATATATATACCAAAAAGTTAAAAATTCAAATTTATTTTTTAATTAAGTGTTAGGCTTTGATACGAGGATTCCAGAGCATTTTTTGGTTTACCTCTATCTTAAAAAATGGCTGAGATAGAGCAGTTTGAAATTCTAGGGTGGCTGACATTTTGAAACAAAGCAGCATATTAACGCGATTACTCGCAAATTATTTTCTTTCATTGTTGTAATAATTTTCCCAATCATACGCATAAAACTATATATTTATATCCGTTAGCGCCAAAATCTCGCCAAAATTGGCGACATTTGGCGAAATATCGCCAAATTTGGCGACCAAAATAAGTTTTCATAAATGAAGCCAATTTGGCTATTGCTCAATAATTTGGCGAATTTCTTATTCAAATTCAGTATTAACGAATCTTTTGTAAACGTTTCTTTGCATTTTAACTTGCTGTTTTCGTGTAACATTAGCTAAAATTTTAAAACGAAGATATAGGAAAGCTACCTTTTCCTCCCGGTACAGGCTGGAAGGACTTTTTAAAGTTTCCTGTGTCAGAACGGGTACTGGCGAGCATATCTCGTACGGGGCAGAGCCCGCATAGTACTTTGAATAAAAAAAATCGGTATTTTGCTAGTACAAATTTCGTACATTTATGGTAAAGAGTTTTTTCGATGAACGTGATTTCATAAATGGGTCAAATCATAGAAAACGTGTACTTGGGAATTTCAGTGACATTGATTAAAAGTTTAATTAACTACTTGAACGACTTGAGCACTGCGTATATTATACCTATTACTTAATTTTGATTCCTAATTGCCGAATGACACCACAGATTTTTTTAATAAAATTTTCCTTTCCTAAGGTAAGGTACGTTGCGGAAAGAATTTACTTATTTTCAAAATGCTTGGTCGTAAATTCTAGTGACATTCAATCATTCTAGCATTTTAGCAACAGAATTACTTTATCCCTGAAAAGGTTAGACCAAGCACTTCCATTAAGGCTGCATGTTTTTTATCAGTTATACATTGTAAAATATCTGAAAAAATGTGGAATTTGTACCAGCAAATTACCGTTTTTCTTTTTTCAGCATAAAAGTAATTTCTACAGTAGCTTTCATGAAAATCGACAATTTAATTAAACTTTTCTCTGAGACTGTGTCCAAAGTCCTATTAGCCAATTTCTGACACATTCACGAAGTAAATATCATTCAGGAAAGTTGTCAAATATTTTTTCGATTACGTACAGATTTTGATCTAAAATATTCAAACTAAGTGTAAAAATTGGATTTTATTATTTGAAAAATTTAACTTGGTGAATTTTTATTATGTATGGGACCTACGGATCCCTTAATTAAAATGCATCATTCCCATTTGATTAGTACTTATTTTTCCATACTATTATTTGCAGTAGAATTAGTAGGATAATTTTAGGATAACTTTTTTAGGACTGTGCATTCAACAGTTTTAATCGCCTGTTATTATACAATTAATGATTCAATATCTTTTCAAGAATCTCTCCATTAGAGGGAGATTAAAGTGCGGTTATCAGACTCTCTGTTTTATAATCGTGATTAATATATTTAAATATATTAATCATAAAATATAATTTTTAAGAATAGAATTGGTATTGATAGTGGTATTGAATAGAATTGAATACTTTGTAGAATCTTTTAAACATATATTTGAAAGATTCTACAAAGTACAGTAAATCTTCTATGGCAAAATCTTAAGGGACCAGAAAAAAATTCTCATATTTTTGTCTCAGAATGTACTTCGTCTCTTATAATAGTACTGTATTTCGATTCCTGGAACCTGTGTATTTTTCACTTAAGATGATTGTTTGTTATTTAGTGAAAGTTTCGCATTTACCCTAAATTTTAACGAACCTCACATGTGGAATTTTTACTTTGAAAAGAACAGAAAGGTTTTAACATAATTTTTGAACAATATTGCACATCATTTATTTTCTTTCAGCTTTAAAACTAAATATAAACGGATTTGCTCAACATAAAAGTGATTTACCATATTTCTGAAAAAATAACTTTTGAAATAAATATTAATCAGATACTGTTTATCTTGTTAAATCAGACTTATTCTTTGCTACTACAAAATCTTCATATTAATGAAAGAAAGAAATATAATTAATGGCACAATGGAATAAAATGTATAATATTTCGCAAATCTGTTTAACTCTCCTATTATATTTTTTATCATCATAGGAATATTTATGTAGTTAAATTAGTTTTTTCACTGCAAAAACTGTATCTACTTATTAATGTTGATTCATTTTTTTCTTATTAAATTACAGTTCTGCATGTGAGTAATCATTTGTGAAAAAAACATATCACGTAATTACAATGTTTTTTTCTAATTTCTTCCTGAAAAATATGATGCATCTTTATTCAAAGGAAAATAAGATCATTTTGTTTAAATGTCTATTAATACTTTATCTAGTTTTCAGAAACATAAAAAACAAAAAAAAGAATAAAATACAAGGTAACTCTGATCTCATAGGCAAAACTTTAAGTTGAGACAGAACACATCTATACAAGCACAGAACATCATAACAATGCATGGTGATAACGAAACCAGTAAAGCGCTACAGAGAACTTTCTGATTGTGAAGAGAATCCTTTTTACTACACAATTTATGCTTCCAGAGAATTCCCTTCCGCAGCACTGTACATGAAATGCATATCTACATTTTCCTGTCCACCCTTTTGCAAAGCACGATTGAAATGGGGATGCGATGGAAGAACCAGCGCTTTATGATTTAATGCAGTGTATGTCTAGCGGTTCACCGCTTATGATATGCCCATTCATTGAAAGACGAAAATTGCTTGTTTTGATGTGTTATTTCACCCCTTAAAGTTTTGTCCAACAGTTGTGATTCAACCTCCATTTCTGTGAAGAAAATTTGGTGTAATTTAAAATCATCCACCTTCTCTTGAGATTAGTTTTTGCCTAATAAAGTTACTTACTTTGTAGTTACTTACTCTGTAGTTACTTACTTTGTAGTTACTTGCTTTGTAGTTTTTGATTTCTTCTTTTAATTTTCATTTAGATTAGCATTAAAATTAGTAAAAGTATTCCGCCTAAATTATTATCAGGAAACATTTGAAAGATATTGTCTGGTAAGCAGCGTTGTCTCTACTCTCAGAAAGCGATCTATAACACTTCTTGAGTTTCGACCATGTTTTGTATGGTGTTTCGATCTTGTCCAAGTGTGTTTTAGCTCTCCTCTAAGTTTTGCTCTTTAGTTCAGAATCACTTTGTATAGGTGTTATGCTGGGTTATAGGTGCTTTCTGGGGATTCAAAAGACAATGGAACACGCTTTTCGGAATGTCGGATAGCTCAGAAGATTATATTATATTTTCGTTCGGGGATATAGTATATTTTCATAAAATAAGAAACAATGATAATTTTTTACAGTGTAAGCAGGGTTGTCTCTACTCTCAGAAAGCGATCTATAACACTTTACTGCTTGAGTTGCGACCATGTTTTGTATGGTGTTTCGAGTTTGTCCAAGTGTGTTCTAGCTATCCTCTAAGTTTTGCTCTTTATTTCAGAATCACTTTGTATAGGTGTTAATTGAATTACAAGTATAAATATTAATTGTATATCAATAAAAGTAAAACAAATTTATCCTATAAAACGGAAAGAAAATTTAGCATTGTTCTATATTTTTAAATCCTCAACATTTACAAGTGTTCGTCTTTTGGCATGCGACCGAGTTTTTTTTTTTTTTTAAGTATACCCGTAGCTTTTTTATGTGCGCACATTTTTTTAGAAAAACTATCGTACGCCCTGAACTATACAAAATGTTGCTATATATGATACATTTCCCAGTTGAAAATGAATCATAAAACGAATTAATTAAATATTTTTTCAGTAACTAAAATACACCATAAAAAGACAAATGTTTCTTGATCTAGTAGGAAAGTTTACGAAAATATAATTTAACCTCCTTTGAATACCCACGAATCCAAAAAGCATGGTTTTATCTGTAGGTATTGCATAAGTTAATTTAAAGGACCTTTCTTAAACAAAAGTTTATTTTGCTGCCCAAAATTTTCGGAAACGTTTCCGAGTTCTTTCCAAGATACATAATACAGTTTTTGTCAACCCAGGATATCCATTTTTTTGTTGCTATCAATTCTCAAGTCAACATCTTGAGCTACGTAACAGAATTTATGCATGCAAGAGTAACGATATAATGTTAAATTTAACATTAATGGAAATGCTGTTAAATTAGAATGTTTGTCTGTTAAACATGTTTGTTGAACATGAAAATGTTTACTTGAAAATTGATCGCATCCAAAAAACCGATATTCTGGTTTGAGAACATTTATTAATACACTATAAAAACTACGCGGAAACGTTCCCGACAATTACAGACCCCAAAAGAAACTGAAGTTCCTAACATAAACAAGTTGGAAAATGTACGTCAAACGTGACAAATGAGGTGCGTTCGTACTATAGATAGTTCTATAAATATTCAGATCTTGATGATTTTTAATTCTGTGAAATGAATTATATCGTCTGCAGATTAATTTCTGTAATGGAATAAGTATCTCAATCGCTTGACGATTAAACCTCGGAAGCTCCTATAACAAAAAAGCACCGATTAAAAAAAAATCAAATTTCTTATTAAATATTTTTATTAATATCGTCTAAAGTTTTGATTCGATTTTAATAAAATTTGAAATCTCTCGACAAAATTCTGCAAATATAATGTATCTTAAATTTCAAACCATTCGTTTCGGTAGTTTTTGTTTTGTTATATGCGGACGGACGGACAGACAGACGGACGGACGGACGGACGGACGGACAGACAGACGGACGGACCAGACGACGACAATAGGTGCTACGTATTTATATAATTATGAACGCACCTAAAAAGGGCTTTTTTAAATTTTTGGAAAATCGGGAGAAGTTATATAATATTTTCGTAACCCTTCTTTCTAAATCTAATAAATTCTAGCTAATGTATCACTTTTTTTCACAACAAAACCTCTTAAGTCGTAAAAATGAGACTGTTAAGTGTTTACAATAATTTAAGCATTTTTCGCGTAGTTATTATATACAATTAGATACATACATTGTAGTAAAAGATAATTGTTTCTTGATCTAGCATGACAATTTACGAAAATATGTTTATATGTTACCACCTGTTCCATGTTACCTACCATTTCAAAAACGATGCCACAATTCCGTTTCTTTATCATAAAAAATAAGAAAGTGAAAGTTTTCAGAGATTTAAAGAAGCTTTATGAAACAAATATATATATTTTTTTACTTTCCGAAAATTTTGGAAACGTTTCTGAGTTTTTTTACAGTGTATTAATCAGTTTTCTCAAACCAGTATCAACACGAAATACCGGTAATTCGAGTGCTAACAATTCTCAAGTAAATATTTAAACATTTTCAGCTATGTAATAGAATTTACAAGCGTAAGCGTAACAAGATAATGTTAATTTTACACTGTTAATTTAGCATGTTGTCTGTTGAACATCAGAAAGAAATGCTGAACATAAGTATTGCTAGCTTCCGAAAACCAATAATTTATTTAAGTTACTTTCCAAAGAGTCTGTGTAGAACAATTCACTGAATAACTGTTTTATAACATAAATGACAGCAGAAAGTACTGGATATGTTTATAGCATCATTAAACATATACTTTTATATGTTTAAAAGCGGAGAGATTGACGAAACACAATATAAGCAACGACTCCAGTCCCCGAATAGGTGTTGCTCAATCATATAGTTCTGTCGAAACTGTTATAATATTTTGCCATCGAAAAATATATCCTTAGGGTTGCATCAACATTTGTAAACGGTTTTTCGAGTTCAGATCAAATCATTGTCATTTATTAAAACTTCGGATTACCCCCTTGTCTTTCGATTACAAATATTGCATTAGAAATTGAGAAACCACTTACACATGAAGACACAGTCCTACGGGTTTTTTCTTTCGAATGCAGCGCTGTGAATCTACGATTCACACTACCGCGCATGCGCGGCAGTGTACTACTGCTTTTTTTACTGTCTATTACTATTAATTTTACGGTATAATACTGGCAGCTGGGATGCTAGTATTATACTGTAAAATCAACAATTTTTTTTTGCAGTGTACACCTTACATCACAATGGAAATAAACTGGTTCATTTCAGTTTAACAAATTTTAATTATTAACAAACATATTCGATAAAATCCATTGAAAGACCGGCTAAAATCTAATGCATGTAGCAACACTAGCAAATAAAAGAAATTCAATATTTACTTTAACACACCCTTGATAAATTATGTTATTGATAGTTCAGAATAAGTATGCAAATTTCACATCCGGAACTCTTTATTTACTTCCAAGTATTATTTTGATATGCAAAATGCATGACGTGATAAGGATTTTATCTTAAATATATTTTTGAAATAACTGAATATAATATTTCTTCTCATAAAGTATTCATTTATTACTTTTGCATTTAAATAAATCGCATTAAAATTTAATGACGTGTGTTTGTCATTTGTGGATTCAAATTAAACATTGATTTAAATAATGTGTTTTTTCTCTCCCAAGATACAACACTGCTAAGAAATTTTACATTCTGTGATATTCCCTTCTAGGGATTAATCAAGATTAGAAAATTTCTTTGACGATTCTTTTTAATCTATGAAAATACTAATGAAAGATATATATGTGTAAAAGAATAAAAGTGATTTTAAAATGAATAAATACTTTTTATATCTCTAAGAAGACAAATAAATAGTGTTCAAGACCACTTTGACGTAACATATACTTTTTTAATTACATTTTTACTTTTACCATTACATTTAAATTAAGTATTTTATGAGTTTTCCTTTTTATAGAATTTACATTATTTGATTAAAATGTTGTATTTTGGGTACTCGGAGACTTTACAATAATTTTTAAAAACAAAATAAAACCGATTACATGGTATAGATTTTTGCCTACGTGTTTTGTAGCAACCCTTTATTTTCATCAAAATTGGAATCCTGCACGGATGGTGTGTTAGGCTCGACCTGAATTCGAAGCAGTTCTTTGAAGTTAACCCAGAACTCGATCCAAACCCATCAACCCGAAATTGGCTCGAAATCACGGAAATTTAATGCATATTGCTATGCATTTATGGAAAAATACTCTAAAGTTTTATCTCTAATATAAACTTATCCATTATGAACAGGGGTTTACAAATCTGAAAAAAATCTGGTAGCCAGGTATTCTAGTCGCCAGTAAAAATACTTAACCGCCCCCCCCCCCCTCGTTATTGATTTTCAAAAAGCACAAATGCTTTTTTTTTAATTAAGTGAGAAAAAATAATAACAAACATAGTTTAGAATTATTAGTTACATAGTTTAGAATAATACATAAGGAAAAATATAATAAAACTAAGTTTCCTAAGGGAAATTATCAAAATTATATATCTCTTGAGGAAGAAAGAATAAATTAAAAATAAAAGCTTATTTTTTTAATATAATTTAAAGTTTATTTCTTAATATTTTGTAACTTTGCAGCATCTATAATGAGACATCTTACAAGAAATTTAATTAAACATTGTGACGTTCGTAAAATAACTCGAGAGCTAATATGCATTGCTAAAAAGAAAAGAAAAGTATTTTCCCGCGCTGGGATTACATAATCCGGATCAGCAGCTGGCTGAGGTTTATTTCGATCCAGCGATCTACTATAAGAATTTAAGAATAAATAAAAACAAAAAAATATCTTACCCATCTGAATTGCAATCAATGATTTTTTTTTCATTTACTGCAGATAATACTCCGAACAATGTAATTATAAAATATTCTTGAGTAACAACCCAGTACCAGACACTTTGTCTCCAAGACAGAGTGACACCGAAATATTGTCCAACGTGTGTGGAGCACAGAGGCGCTAGGTGCCAAGCATTTTAAGCTGGGAAGAAATATTTAAAAAATACATTTTATTTTTATTAGAATGAATTATTCTTGATATTTTAATTAAGTTTCATAGATTTACTTCAAATGGATTATTTCTAATCATTTATATGTTATTATTCTTTAAAATGAATATGATAAGTTAATTAGTTTTATTTCTGAACACAAAAATCTGATTTGAAACTTACAAAAAGCGTATGCCTTTTTTATCATTGCATTCAACTTTTTAATGTTACATAGATTAGGTTTGATTGACAATATTTCTCACTGTTTTATTGAAACTTCCCCCTCACCCCACATTCTAATCACGTGACATACTAGCGGACTAGATAGAGCGGAAAAGAATGACGTTTTATGTGCATGTAATGGAAGAGAAGAGAGAGATCACTGCTTGCTGCCCGCACGAGTAGTAGTGTTGCCGAGACAATTGGGCTCATTTCTTAATACAATTTTTGTAAAAAAAAAAAAAAAAAAAAAAAAAGTCAAATTAAATAACTTAGTCGCCAGGTGAAAAATGTTGTTCGCCAGTGGCGACCTATCGACCGCATTTGTCAAGCCGTGATTATGAAGAAAAATGAACATATATATTTTTATTTACATTCAAATATATAGTGAAATAATAGTGTGGTCTATCTTTTGAAAAACGTCTTATCAAACTGGACCCACAAGAGTCAGAATTAAATCCGAAAAAAACCCGAAATCGAAGCAATTAGAGTCAAATGATTCGTATCCAACACGGAAGAAAACAAATGACTGTCCCTTAGGTTGATTTGTGTTTGGGTGAAATTGGCAAACTGACCCAATACAGGACTATAATTCGCATTCATTTTAATTTCGTTTATTCAAAATATCGCTCGGAAATATTACTGTGAACGGTGATATATTAAAATTTTTGACGTATTCTAGTAGAAAGAAAAACTATACACGTTTCGACGACTATTTTAAACACGTAAAGTACTTCTGTTAACCTTAACACCACATTAAAACGTCCTGATGATTGGACAGTTTTTACGAAAGTTAAAGCTTTTAAAGTTAATGAAAGGCAAGGAAACATACAAACAGACAAATATATTACTGTTAATTCTCAACGATATCAAAACCTTCTGCAGACTGAGACCTTTCAAAAAAAAGTTCGAAATTCGCAAAAGGATTTATAATTGTTTTTTTAAATGTATGTTTATTTCCGGAAGAAAACTATGGATCCTAAAAGACCTATTTTAAACATTTTTATCCATCCCTTCTACATTTTTTGTGAAAATGATGCACTCTAGCGCATCCAGTGCATCATTGTTGAAGATTTATTGTAGCATATTAATTATTTATGTGAAGGCATATTTGGTACTAAAATGTATAAGCCAACTAGACATTCATTTGACTGACATAGCACCATCTTTCGGAAACTTTTTGTGCTAAAAACAAACTCTGTGTTTAGTGACAACGAAAAACAGCACACACATATATTTATTCCTGTTTGTTTTTCAGATTTTTGTTTCACTAGTCCATTACTGGTGCCTAGCCAATTACTGGTGTATCACATTATATCTATTTAGTTGTAACGTATGATAATATTCGATGAAGCGACCGAACAGTATGACAAAGACGTTTGTCATATATCTTGCTTTCAGTTCAACTACTCCCCCCCCCCCAAATTTAACAAGTTAACATAAACTTTTCCATTCCTCTTCCAACATGTAGCATGCATGTATTGATTTCATGCTTCTCCTCCCCCCCCCAAAAAAAAATTAGAGATAAAAAAAATAAATTCATAAATATTCATTCATTCCCCCCCCAAATAAATAAATAATTATAAATAATTAAAAATAATAAACAAATATAGCTTATAGATTTTAAATGTCTGCAATTCCCCCCCCCCCCCAAAATTCAATATGTTAACTAAAATCTATTTCTGATTTAATTTAGATAACGAATCTATGTACTTTATTCTAAAATGCAGGTCACTCGCATACATCAGAAACTTTTCAGTCCTTGACTTTGCGGTTATGCTAAAAATAAGTTACAAATGTTCATATATTTCTAATCCAACCGTTTTCTTCTCATGAAATCAAAAGTGCATCTGTCTTAAAACTTAGACAAAATATATAAGCAGCTGTGCTCTACTTATTAAAGTAATGTAACGTATAACCGATATTCTTTATGCAAGCATTAGCACTTCTCATCCGCTTTCAAAAGAATTAATTAAAATATCTCTCGCCCACATGTAAACGGTAATATGCAAGCTCATATCTTTCACACCCTGCTATTATATTCGAGCCACTTCTAACAGATAAAATGCAGCTGTATTCTCGGCACAACAAGTGACCATCCTCAAAATTAACTTGTCTTTTTTTTTTGTCTCCATGAAAGAATCTATGCAACCCTTCCTCCCGTCCTCAAATGAATGCATAATCATAGACAGAATCTAGCATTTATCGTTTTTTCCCATACGCTTCCGGCATTAGTCTCCAAAAGCTCTCGCCAAGTACTGGCGATTTTATCATGCCTTCCGCGCCAACACCCGTACATGTAACTTCTAAAACTTTATCACTTTCCCCTTTTTCACTGACCAGACAGGCTGCTACCGTGAGCTGCCGATTACGTGGGTACCTCCCCTTTGCTTCTTTAACTATTGCCTCTTCAAGAAATAAACAGATGACTCATCTAATTATGTGCTTCTTCTTTCTCCTGGATTTACTACGTATTTTTTATCTACAATAGAACCCGTTAGCTATGCAAACCGTTATATTAATAAGCACTGACGGCATGGTAAGTAACAGCAAAACAACCATGTTATAGTACTTGGTGCATCCGCCGGTTTCGCTCGAACTTAGAGACTTAATTTTTCTTCCAATAAGGGGAGGTACCGAGGTACTATAATTAAAAGATGCATACTTTCTTTTCAACTGCAACTATGTGGAACTTTGAAATACAGCTTCTCTGAACTACCCCTGGAAGTTTAGCTCTGCAACCGCTTCGCTGATTCCAGACTGCGCGCCTCCCCCCAACTCTTCGCAGCGCGCTGATACTGCCTCCGGCCACGCTTCAGTTTGAATCGTCATCACCACTCCCGCACCTGCTTCTGATTTTTTTTGTTGATACCTGGAGCGCTTCAACCCTCTGAAAGTCATCACAGTCGCCCCCTCATCTCTGCTGACAACCTGCTCTTTCTGGAAGGGCTGCCCCCCCGCATCCCCTTCGCCGGATTCAAGGTACTCAGACGTTGGTGTTTATCTTCGTACCTGGAATTCTCTCGCCGATCCTCATCTAAAAGTGTTCCGTGAGGTGTGTGTGAAATATATCAGTCCTGTGCGATATTATTTTATCAAAGTGAAATCATCCTACAAATTTCAAGTGTACTGCTACTCAAGATTTTCCTAAATTATTTGTGCGCGTGTATGAGTGCCTTCAAGTGTTTCAATGCCTTTGAATGTGTTACGTGTATTGTGTATGCGTTTCAAAATAGTGGTCCAAAATTAAAATTCCAACGCTCTCTCTCCAACAGTGTTGCTGAAAGTGATCAGAGTGTTGCATGTGCATTGTAAATCCAACGGTGTCTCTACAAAAGTTGGGTTTCAGAAAATTTCTATCTCTTCAAAAAACTACAGTGGTGTTCCTTTCAAATAATATAAAAATATCTACAGTGTGACCAATATTTTAGTGCATTCGTCTGGCGCATGTGCATTTTGTGCTACTGTGGTGATCGTAATTTTCCGGTGTGTGTCAAGTACGTGAATAGTGCTTTCCGGAACATCAGTGGGAGTGAATTCGTATTTTTTTTAACGCTACTGTGTTTCTGCAACACTACACATTTCTAAAGTGCGGTACTAAATTTAAAGCAAGAAGTGTAGTTAAAAAAAAAAAAAAAAAACAAAAAAAAAAAACATACACATCTGCCTAGTAACATTTTGTGAGTGATTTTAAACAGCATCATCAATATTCCTTTTTTTCTGTGCAACCTAAAAGTAAAAAAAAGTGATTTTACATGGCATTGTTTTTTTTTAAAAATTATCTGCGTGATAATGAAAGTTTTTTTTTAGTTTGTTTTTAAATTAATAAGTATGAATGATGAATGGAATATCAGTATATTGTAACTTTCACTCACTCACAGTAATTTTTTTTTTGCTTTAAAAAAATAATAAAAAATAAATAAAAACCTTTTGTTTTGATTAAAATGTATATTTCAACCTTCATACTTCTAGTGTAAACATAAGTAAAGTTTTTTTTTTTTGTCTCTCACAGTCAATAGTAACAGTCAATAGTAAAATGTGTTATTTGGTTTAAAGGTATTGCACTTCTATTCTAAAAAGAATATTTAATAACAGAGTTCTAATTAATTTTTGTGTTTACCTTTTACCAAAACCTTTTTAATTAAATATGCAGGATGAAATTTAATTTAATTTAATTTTTGAACTTTCACATCAAATGGTATAAATATGATTATTTTATCTTGCATATTTTTTTTTTAGTTGTTGTAAAATATGATATTTTTATGAATGTTTAAGGCAAGATTGTTTTTTAAGGTGTTTTGGATACAAATATTACTCTGAGTTTTTAATTTTTAGTAAACCAGTTAGAAAAAAATAATAACTTAAGGGGTCAGATAACCTTTAAATTGTCAGAAATTCCAAAAAAATTTTATTAGCTTATAATTAAATATGATTCTTTAGGAACAATTTAAAATAAACCCCATGCAAAAAATCACTTCAGAAGTGGAGTTATGTCTAAAACAGTGTGAACTTTTTTTATATGATCAAGGGACAGTTTGATCTTTGAAGTCAATTTTCTCAAAATGACGATTTTGTTCATTGCGCGCACGATTTAAGAAAAATGGTTGGTTAGAATTTCATGAAAATTTGACTGAATGTCTTAACCAGACAGATGCACAAAATGACCTACGATTATATTTCTCAAGTAACAAGTTTAGAATTTATGACAACTTTTGTAGTAAAAAAAACTCGATATTTCGAATTTCTCTAAAAAAAATTTTTTTCTCAAGATCTACACATTTTATTTTTTTCATCGTAGGTCATTTTAAGAACACATTATATATGTACTCATTAAAAAAAATTGGCTGGTTTTAGCAATTGAAATGTGAAAAATCATGCGCGCAGTACATGCAAAAATAATTCTTTCGTAAAAAAATTTATTATATTTTAAAATAAATTTAAAAGCTTTATATGAGTGTATACATTTTTAGAGAATTTTAATTTATAAAACAAACCTTTAAATAATATGTATTTTAAATTTTATAATTCAAAGTCAGATAGTTACGGAGTTATGGTAATTCTTATAGAGGTCCCTTTTTCATGTATTTTGTGAGTTCAAAGGTTACCTGACCCCTTAAATTGTCTTGCAATATTGGTTTCATTTTTTTTTAAATGAATAAAAGGAATGTTAAGTTTCATTCATAATAATTTAAATAATTTGCATGAATTTTTACTTTTTATACTTGTCTTGATAAATCCCAGGTAAGATCTATTCACAGTATTTTATGCTATACAAATTGATTTTAAAGTTATTAAAAAAAAGGATATTTTTTTCCTCTGTTTTTCTCTCATTCATCGCTGTTTATTTTTTAAAAAGGAATTAAAAATGAGCGTTAGGGATCTTTCTGCTAAAAAGAAACAGTGATTTACTATTATTATTTATTATGATATAAATGCAGTTTACATTTTTTTTCTTTCATGTTATATTTATTATCTGCTAGTGTATATTGATATTTTTGGTTATTTTATTGTGCATGCAGTGTTTCCTTGAATTTCAATAGTTTAGTTAACTGTATTTTTGGCCACCATGGCTTCTCGACAAATTCCTATTAATTTACCTAATTACGACGGTGATCATGAATCACTCAAATTCTTTTTCGACCAAGTCCGGTCTGTTAGTCAAATAAATAAATACAGCCTGCAAGCAACAATTGCTTTGCTCAAAAGTAAACTCACTGGTTCTGCATATAAATACTTAACACAAAATCGCGACTTGGCCAATTCAAACGACATTGATTACATTGAAAAGGAATTTGCCAATTTTTTCCCCGCCTAGCAAATCAGCTGTTGCAATCGAATTGGCTAACTTAACACTGTTACCTGCAGAAACCATAAAGAACTTTGCCCATAGGCTTAACGTTCTAGCTGCAACAGTTTATTCAGATATTCACGACGCCAATGCGCGTGACAAAATTAAGTACATGAAATTTTTGGAAACTATTCCGTCCAATTTAAGAATTAAAATTCAAGAGGAAGGACTTTCAGAGTACCAACCCGCTGTTTTGAGGGCCCAGGCACTTCAAGATATTTCGCATGGCGAGAAAATTTTGCATGCTTACCCCACCCCTTCCCCAACTGATTCAATATTTGCCGACCAGCTGAAGCAGCTAACCGAGAAAATAAACGCCCTTTCTGTAAATACCCAAACATAGCCAGAAATTAAGGAAGACGCGGCAACTTACAAAACGAAATTTGCTGGCATGCACAACAAACGGAAATTTCAAACCAGAAATTTTAACAAATGCCCCTCTCCACATAAGTCGTACAGATTTAATCGCACTACTTGCCAGCTATGTTTCAAAAGTGGTCACGAAGCGCAGGCCTGTTTTAAATGGAAACGCTTAAATACACAAAGACGAGGACAATTTCACAACAACAATAGCAGCAGACAACAGGAAAACTAATTCAGAGGTGTAATTTTGCTGATGGCTTTGCACCTCACCCCACTACTGAATTTACATCAGCCAGTTTTTTCCCAGATCCTCCCTTACCAAAAATTTCACAGAATAGACTAGTAAACTCAGTAAGCACACAAACATGTGATATTGTAAAAATTTCTAAGCATGAAACGACACAAACAAACACAGAACAATATGAAAACACTATTACAAAAATTATTTACAATGTCATTAAAGACTCGACATCACTCCCCCTTGTAAAGGCCACAATTGCAAAAAAAGATATTGCTCTACTTTGCGATACGGGTAGTACCATTTCGTTACTCTCACAGTCTTTATTTGACGAATTGAAAACAATTTTAAAATATAAGAGACTATCAACTGGCGTCGTCATCAAAACAGTCAATTCTGATGTAGATTTTTCCGCATGTATTAGAACCTCCATTAAATTACAGCACAAAAACTTCAACCACCACTTCTGTGTCGTAGACATACCAGATTCATCTAGTTTCCAAGGTATTATTGGCTATGATTTCATCAAACGATTCAATATCGTTGTAAATACTGTCAAAAATCTTATTCATATTGACAACACTTTATCGATTCCTTTGGTAAACAAACAAACTACTCCATCTTCTGAGATAAATCAATGTAGTACACAACCCACCTCCTTCAAAAATCAAATTGTAGCTTTGACTCGTAGAGTTTCCTTAAACCCTCAGGAACAAAAATGGATTTCAGTTTTCTCAGATACCATTAGCACAGACAAAGAGTATTTATTTCAATACAATTCACCCGTTGACAACTTAATAGGATTTGATGCTATAGTGAAGTCCCAAAATCCAAAGCGAAAAAGAAAAATTCCACAACAATATACATTTTTCCTGATTTCGGTTAAAAACAATTCTGATAATCCCATTCACATTAAAAAAAAAGCTAAAATAGGTCAACTTTTTGAGGTCGAGGAAATAATTGAGTATTCCCCAGATAAAATTAATCGAAATGGCTCAGAGCAACATTTTCTAAATCTCATTCAGGCTTCTAAAGAAATTCTCAATAAAAGAAAAGAAGACTTGTCTGAAACTGATTTCAATCTTGAACACTTACCATCCAATGAGGCTGAAATTCTAAAAGAAATGTTACTCAAATATTATCCTGTATTTTCAAAATCTCTAAATACACTTGGGCATACAGATAAAATTATTCCAGATTTGAAATTTATTAATGACTATCCTATAAAAACACTTCCTTTTCCAATACCTCAGGCATTACAAAAAGATGCATTAGATCAAATTAATCAATTACTTGAAGCTGGAATTATACAAAGACATTGCTCGGAATGGGCTTGCCCTATGTTACTTGTTAGAAAAAAACCAGATGGTACTGGTAAACAAAAATTTCGCCTCGCACTTGACCTTCGAATGTTAAACACTGTAATACAAGGCTCATCTTACCCACTACCAAAAATTCAAAACATCATCGCTAATCTCTCCTCTTACACATTCTTTACAACACTCGACTTTCATCAAGCCTACCACCAAATTAACTTACCAGAAAAATTTCACAATCAACTAACTTTTACCACCATGTTTGGATCTTTTTCCTACCGCAGACTTGTCTTTGGTTTAAAGACAAGTGCCTCAATCTTTCAAGCTCTAATGGACTCTTTAATTGACGAACTACACCTACAAGTTGTGTATACATATCAAGATGACTTTATCATAGGTTCAAATTCTTTTGATGAAATGTGTTCTAAACTCGACAAAATTTTTAACCTCCTTTCCAAGTACAATCTCACTCTTTCACCTAATAAATGCAACTTTCATCAAACAAAAGTCAACTACTTAGGTTTTCAAATAGAAAATTATTGTATTTCACCAATCCATTCCAACATTGTAAAAATAACTTCATTTCCTACACCAACTACAAAACGACAACTAAAAAGGCTTATTGGTTTGATAACTTTCTATAAATCCTTAATCCCAACATTTAACAAACTAGTGCAACCACTTATTGATTTAACTACTCCTAAAACTAAATTCATCTGGACAGAAAAACATCAGGACATACTTAAAACAATACAGAAAATTTTCTTCGGTTCACCCATGGTTAGGTTACCAGATTGGAACAAGAATTTTTATTTGAATACAGATGCATCTAACATTGCCATCTCTGGCGTTTTACTGCAAGAACATAATGGAAATCTTCTACCAGTAGCATACTTTTCTAAATCCTTAAATTCCTCTGAAAAAAAAATATCCTGCTTTAAAACTAGAGCTCATGGCAATTTACAAATCTGTTATTGCAATCAAATATTACTTATACAACAGAAAGTTTCTCATCTTGTCAGACAGTAAACCTCTAAAAAGATACAAAAAGACTACAAACCCAGCAGACATAACCACCCGTTGGCTAATTGACCTTTCAGAATATTCGTATGATTTTGAACACATTCCAGGATCTTCGAATGTTCTAGCAGATTATTTCTCTCGCTGTAATTTTGACAACAACCAAGAAAATTTACTAACCAATCCTAACCTTATCCATGACACTCAACCACTGCCAATAGTTGATCATGAAAAACCTGATATTTGTAACTCGGTTAATAACAACAATTGTCAAGTAAATTTTCTCATCTCAGGTGAACGAACAAAACGAGACCCATTATTGGAGATATCAAATCAAACTTTTTGCACTGAACAACAAAAAGACCCTACCTTAGCTAGTATTTATGATCATATATTACATAATGGACCTTCTTCAAAATTCCCGAATTACTTCATACACCCTGATTCTAAGATACTAATGTTCAAAAAGGAAGATATCACAAATAATACTTTCTCATATCACATTGTAGTCCCTGATTCACTTAAAAGTAAAGTTTTAACTATATCCCATCTGTCACACTTTGGTATGGCCAAAACTTATGAATTTCTTTCATCCAAATATTTTTGGAAAGGCATCTATGTAGATAAACTCAACTTTGTAGCTTCATGTGTCAAATGTTTACAAGCCAAACACCATAACACTCCACCCGTACCTCTTCAACCTACATACACACCAAGATATCCTGGTCATACAGTCAGTACAGATTTACTTGGTCCTTTCTCAAACAATAAACATGTTTAAACTGTAACCGATCACTTCTCAAGACACATTGAACTCTATCCTCTCACTGATACTTCTGCACCCAAGGTTGTAAAATGCTTATTTAGTTATATAACTACCTATGGCAGACCCGTCTGTATTTTGTCAGACTTAGGCCCGCAATACACTTCTCATATTTATAATGCATTTAATGATGTTCTTGGTATAAAAATACATCACAGTTCGGTCTCACACCCACAATCTAACAGTATTGCTGAACGCGTTAACAAATCTATTAAATACTCTGTTACTACATTATTACAAGAAGGACACTCTTTTGAAAATGCTCTATTTATTCATAAGTCACTTTATAATAGTTCCACACACTCTTCTACACCATTTTCACCTAACTTACTTCATTTTGGTCGTGAACTTTCATTAATTTTTGACACATATGATCATAGTACCAACCAAGCATTCCTTGATAAACATGTTGAAGTTTATAAATTACTAGATGACTTAAACAAAATATATGACAAATCATATAACAACATTAAGACTGCTCAAGATAGACGTTACAAAATTCACAGTCGAAAAGCTAAATTAAGAAATATATGTTTAAAAGATATTGTTTATTTAAAATCAGTCGACAAATTTAAACCTAAATATACCGGTCCATATATTGTAACATTTAAACACTCCCCTGTTTCATTTTCAATTAAAAGGTTATATGCTCATGATGATACTGCATTTAGGGTACATATTGATAGACTTCTTCTAGCACCACCTCGATATGGACATTTATGTGATCCTGCAAGTCATGTTATAGATAATAATTCTTCTAACACCATTCTCGCCCCTCGCTACAATTTAAGAAAATGATAATTTGTAACAAATTAAAAAAAATAATAATAAAATAAAAAAAAAACTTTTAAATTTTTATATGATCTGATACTAAGTGTTTTATCCCCGGCCAGGATTCTACGTATACTGTGTATAACTTGTCTTCACCTGACTTCACGGCTGGTCCATGTCTTCTTGTGAAGACCACTTTTACACAATATTTTGTATCGGGTCATATCTTTCTTTTAATTTTTCATTCAATTTTATAAACAGTAGATAAATATAATCTTTTCACATTTTTTTTCTCTCACACTTTAAACTTTCATTCATACTGAATACAACATTGCAAATATTTTAAATAAATAAGGTCTTTTAAATAAAAAAAAAGTTCTCTCAAACAAACTTAAAGCATTCGCTTACATGACTTGTACAGTTTCACTTCATCATACCTGATTATGACATATTTTAGGTCTCTCAACACTCTAGGACTGTCAATACATTAGGATATGCTTAAGATACACTTGTATCTTGTTTTTTCATTTTTAATAATTCTTTACCTTCAGGCTAGTGGTACCGTTCTAAATTTTTGCCCTTAGGTTACCACACCTCACATGATTTTGTTTAGAGAGACAATTGTGATTTAGTTTACTAATTCACAATATTCCCTTTTCCCAAAAGTACATGTGTTCCCGAACCGTGCTCCTGTGTGGGGATCAGTGTGACCTTCATTGGGGAGCAGGGAGTTCATGTTGTAATGATGTGGACTCTCATCACTGCCCTCCTCACCTAAGTCGTAAGGCCCTAAGCCTGAGACATCACACTTGTCATGCATTGACAAGATTAAGGACGGTCCCTTTTTTTTATGGGCGTGCCACATGCACCTCTTTTTTTTAACGTCCTGTGCTTGCACGAATTTTTAAACCTATTTCAAACAACTTTTCATTACACTACACTTGAGTTAAGCCATTTTCACTTTTTCATATAATTCAAGTTAATTTTTAAGGATATATGTTTATGTTATGTGTTATTTGTTTTTTTGTAATTTGTCTTTCATATTATACTTAAGTATTAATATGGTATCTAAGTGCAAGAAAATTGAGAAAATGAGTACTGTTTTGTTAAGTAATAACTTTTAAACTGGTACCAGAAGATGAACAAAACAGAAAATAAAAGGACGAAGAAATAAAAAAAAATCTTCGAATGTAGTGCACTATGTTTTATATCTTATAGCCTGATGTTACGGACTAATGAGTTAACAAAATCCTTTATACTGTTGCAACTCATATAATTTTACAAGTATTTTGTTTTATGTTATGTATGTATTGTTTTCAGCTTGGGGAGAGTATAATTGTATCGTAATTAAAAAAAAAACTGTACTGTAAACAGTACAGCTTTTCTGGTCAATGGGGTGATATATATGACAAAGACGTTTGTCATATATCTTACTTTCAGTTCAACTACCCCCCCAAATTTAACAAGTTAACATAAACTTTTCCATTCCTCTTCCAACATGTAGCATGCATGTATTGATTTCATGCTTCTCCTCCCCCCCAAAAAAAATTAGAGATAAAAAAAATAAATTCATAAATATTCATTCATTTCCCCCCAAATAAATAAATAATTATAAATAATTAAAAATAATAAACAAATATAGCTTATAGATTTTAAATGTCTGTAATTCCCCCCCCCCCAAAATTCAATATGTTAACTAAAATCTATTTCTGATTTAATTTAGATAACGAATCTATGTTCTTTATTCTAAAATGCAGGTCACTCGCATACATCAGAAACTTTTCAGTCCTTGACTTTGCGGTTATGCTAAAAATAAGTTACAAATGTCCATATATTTCTAATCCAACCGTTTTCTTCTCATGAAATCAAAAGTGCATCTGTCTTAAAATTTAGACAAAATATATAAGCAGCTGTGCTCTACTTATTAAAGTAATGTAACGTATAACCGATATTCTTTATGCAATCATTAGCACTTCTCATCCGCTCTCAAAAGAATTAATTAAAATATCTCTCGCCCACATGTAAACGGTAATATGCAAGCTCATATCTTTCACACCCTGCTATTATATTCGAGCCACTTCTAACAGATAAAATGCAGCTGTATTCTCGGCACAACAAGTGACCATCCTCAAAATTAACTTGTCTTTTTTTTTTTGTCTCCATGAAAGAATCTATGCAACCCTTCCCCCCGTCCTCAAATGAATGCATAATCATAGACAGAATCTAGCATTTATCGTTTTTTCCCATACGCTTCCGGCATTAGTCTCCAAAAGCTCTCGCCAAGTACTGGCGATTTTATCATGCCTTCCGCGCCGACACCCGTACATGTAACTTTTAAAACTCTATCACTTTCCCCTATTTCACTGACCAGACAGGCTGCTACCGTGAGCTGCCGATTACGTGTATACCTCCTCTTTACTTCTTTAACTATTGCCTCTTCAAGAAATAAACAGATGACTCATCTAATTATGTGCTTCTTCTTTCTCCTGGATTTACTACGTATTTTTTATCTACAATAGAACCCGTTAGCTATGCAAACCATTATATTAATAAGCACTGACGGCATGGTAAATAACAGCAAAACAACCTTGTTATAAACAGCTTTGCCAAGCAGTCTAACTGGTTTCTGATTCAAGACACCGATTTTCTAATTTCTAGTTAGCATTACATTACTCATTCTTTATTACATCATCTTATTTTAAGCATATAAAAAATACAACTATTGCAGTGATTTCTTTGCAGTATGATTTTATTGCATTACATCGCTGTATTATTGCTTCCCTGTATGAAAAAAAATTCTGAAGCATTGACAGCCATACAAAAACCAAGTAGTAGATAAAATGAAAAATAAAGCAGTTTTTAAAATATACAGTGTGTTTAAAAAATATTTACACACTTAAAATATTATAAAATATTTTTTCTTATTAGTACATACTTCATTTCGAATTTGGAAATCTAATTACAACAATGTACAATTTTTAAAATTAAAACATGTATTTAATCTTATGGCCGTTCTAGTCTAGCGACGTTTGTTTATGACCGTGATATTCTCAAACGTTGCTTATAAATACTTTGAACAGTTACACCTGTTTCAAACTTACCTCTAATTCTAGTGATTGTAAGTTGCTTATGACGATCAGTTTGAACTAATCTCCTAACCTGTATTTGTACATCAACTACGTTTTCTCACTTCCAGTAATACGTTAGAATGAATTCTTTTTCTCAAATGTCTCTAGTTCCAACCATTGTTTCATGTTTGCTAAGCCTAAAGGTAAAGAAAAATATGCCAGCTATTAAAGCATAAACTATGTAAACGTTTTTAAAAATACCATGTATTTTAACATATTAATACTACTTCATGGCATAATATGTATGGACTGAGTTTTACTGATGCACGACAATTTTCAATAAGCATAATTTCGTTCATAATAGAAACACTCGCTTTTTCTAATGTCATAATTTCAAATTAGTACAATAAAGTATGCTAAAGACAAACATTAATAAACATAATGAAAAATTATTTTTTTCATTGCCACAATAACTATACGAAATTATTGTAATGTGCTAATGGATATTTTTATTTGGAGTTTTAATAAAATTTTGGAAATTGGACTTATTTATTTACATTAAAAAATTGACAAGCATGTATCTATATTTGAAAGATTTACATGCAGTTTTCATAACTAACAATAAAAATAATTATTTTACATCTATTACAAGTTAAGTGAATTTAATTCCTTTGGGTTTCATAAAATGTAATATTTTGAAAGAATTTCCATTAACAAATAAACATTTCCAAGCACAGAATACATACAAAAGTAGTACAACATATAATTAAACAAATATAGAAAAGTGTATTATTCCGTTTCAAATATTTTAAATAAGTTGTATTGTTTTTATAGTTTTATAGTTTTATTGTTTTTAAATTTTCAAATTTAATGATGCATTATATATTTTTATTTATTTGATATGCAAAATGGTGCTGTATGATAAATTTTCCTTTTATCAAATACGTCCTCAAAAACAAGTAGATTAGATTTTTCATGATAAAATAATTGTACAGTTCTATATATCCAAATACATTTCAATAAATATGAAAATATATATTTTTCGTTTGCACATTTCAGTTTAAATTTGTTTTCAATATGTTTTTCTTTTTCATATTTACATTACAATTTTAAAGTTTATACATACAGTGAAATTTCCCTATGGGGATATCCATAAATGCATAGAAACTATTCAGGGATTTTCTTTTAAAAATATTAAAACATTTTTGAAAATTTGTTTGTCAAGGAACAAATGGGATTTAAAAATAAATAGATATCTTACAAATTTAATGAAAATAAATAAATCTTAATCTTTTATACATTTAATATGATATACTTTAGCAATTATTGTTTTTACTTTACATAAAAATTAATTAAATAATTAACTGCTAATTAGAGGCTATTATAGTATTATAGTTTATTTTCTCATGTAAGATATTTGAATGTAAAAAATGTATTGAAAACACGGCTGTGAATTAGTTGTATTGCATACATATACTGCGACCAAACAAAAAAAGAAGTGATGACAATTGTTAGAGAGAAAAACAACTTTATTCACAACACTCACAACAACAACAAAAAACATAATAAAAGCACGGATTTAAAAAGTAAAAACGCGGCTGTATTAGAAAGATGTTTTAGAAATACACACACACATGCACACACACATATATCTATATACATACACATACACACACATATACACACTCCGGGAGGATCAGCTAGTATATATATATATATATATATATATATATATATATATATATATATATATATATATATATATATATATATATATATACAGGGTTATTCTAAATGATGGACTCATTTTCAGAAAATGGTATTTATTAAAGTACAAATCAAAAATGAACAAGCTTTATACCAATGAAGAGAGGAAGCTTCAAAGTTTTTTTAAGACATTATAAATGTTCAATGTGTCCACCGTTTGCTGCACGGCAAACATCTACGCGATAGCCAAACTCGTCCCTCACACGATAAAGCGTATCTGCTGTTACTGAGTGCATGGCAGCAGTACACTCAGCTTGCAGTGGCCCATTGCCGCGCGACATCTACTGGCCGCCTCTGGAACCATCACCGATTTGAAAGCCGTGCACTCAGTAACAGCAGATACGCTTTCTAGTGTGTGGGACAAGTTTGGCTATAGAGGATATGTGTGCCGTGCAGCAAACGGTGGGCACATGAACATTTATAATGTCTTAAAAAATCTTTGAAACTTTCTCTTTTCATTGGTATAAAAATTGTTCTTTTTGGATTTGTACTTTAATAAATACAATTTTTTGAAAATGGGTCCATCATTTAGAATAACCCTATATATATATATATACAGGGTGATTCATAAAAGATGGGCAGAACTTTAAGGGGTTATAGTACACTTAAAGACAAATAATATTAAATAGGAGACTAAGGGTCCCAGACGTATTCCCAAGGAGATAGGGGGCATTAGAGTTTAGGGTCCGAAATTTCAAATGATTATAAAACATGGAAAAATTGGTCGATTCGTTTGCGGTTTTTGCAAAAAATTTTCTTTATGCCAGTATTTTCTTGAAATAAAATTTTAAAGTTCAATTTCAAAAAATGCCGATAGGGGGCGCTTTAGACTTTGGAGTAACAAACAACTATTTTTTAACGTTATTTTTTGTATTTCTTTAAATGATTTCGAAAGCTTAGACTTAAACTTAAATTTTGATCTAAAAATCTGAGTCCTAACGAGTAGTTAAGTAGCGTAAACTGAAATTTGAAATTTGAAACCCTTCTCCCCCCAGAACAAAAATCAGTTATTCCCGATCTTTGTGTCGTAGATTAGGCTCTAACTACTGCCGCGTTTTGCTAAAATTATTCTTTATGTCAGTATTTTCTTGAAAATAAATTTTAAAGAAAATTTTCAAAAAATTCCGATAGAGGGCGCTTTAGACTTTGGAGTAACGAACAACTATTTTATACCGTTATTTTTTGTGTCTCATTAAATGCTTTCTAAAGCTTAGACTTAAATTTTCAGCCCAAAATCTGAATCGTTAGACGTGGTTAAGTTTCTGGGGAGAGGGGTTTGAAATTTCTACTCCTGAGCACAGTTCAGTTTACCATGTCCACACATTGTGTGCTGTGATACGAGGTAAAAAGACACAAATTAGGATTATGTTACCAAAGCATATTTATTAACATGTAATCACAATAAATTTTCAAAATTGTGACCACCAGAGGTTATGCACGCAGAACAACGGCGACGAATGGAACGGCGAACATTCGCGAAAACATCAGGCTTTTCGAGCACTTCCCCTACAGCGGCGGAAAGTCTGGCGACCAGTTCCTCGGGGGATTCAATGGGTGTCTCATACATAAGAGCCTTCAATCGTCCCCAAAAAAAGAAATCGAGGGGTGAAAGATCTGGCGAGCGAGCAGGCCAAGCAACAGGACCACCTCGACCAATCCATCTGTTCGGAAATGTGATGTCCAGATAGTTGCGGACGTCTCGTACGTAATGGGCTGGCGCTCCATCGTGCTGGAACCACATGACCCGCCGGATGCGTGGAGGAACAACGTTTAACAGGTCTGGCAGCACATGTTGCAGAAATGTGAGGTATGTTTTACCGTTGAGGCGTTCAGGAAGAAGGTACGGTCCGATTAGGTGGTCTCCGAGGATTCCTGCCCAAACATTGATGGAAAAGCGTCTCTGATGAGCATGTGGATACGTAGCATGTGGATTGACATCCGCCCATACATGTGCATTGTGTGTGTTAAATGTACCTTCACGTGTGAAGGTACATTCATCGGTGAAAAGCACAGTTCGTCCAAAATGTGGATTTAGCGCGTTCTGCTGCAGAAACCAGCGGGCGAATTCAATACGATTTGGATAATCCCCTGGAGACAGTTTCTGGACTCGTTGCACATGAAACGGGAGCAAATGTTCATCCTTCAGTACCCTCCAAGTCGTGGACTGTGAGGTATCCACCTGGCTAGCCACTGTTCGTGTACTTGTACTTGGCTGCGCCGCTACTACATCCAGAATGGCTTCTGCAACAACTACTGATTCGTCCTTTTTTGCACGACCTGCATTCGACCGGGAAGCGAGAAATGATCCCGTCTCACACAACTGTCTGTGCAAGCGCTCGAAAGTTTTGCGGTTAGGCAACCGCCTGTTAGGAAATCGCTCTCCGTACATTCGTTGTGCCTCTGCACCATTTCCATCTGCCGCTCCGTAAATTAAATGCATCTCAGCCTTTTCCTTATTCGTGAAGGGCACCATCTTCCGATTCATTACTACAGCGACTTACACTTGACTCACCGTTCAGTGGTTTTTATGCCTGAATCTTGTCGAAATTTTGCATACGTGTTCTTCTTCTTCCCCATTTGACATTTGCATACTTTCTGTTTCCTTCTTCACCCGGTGACTAGCGTCAGGAATGGAGCTTTAACGTTTGCATGAGCGACGTTTCCAACTGTGCCAGTGCCTTTATGAGTGAATTCCGACTATGCAGTCCTTGACGAAAGTTGTATTTTTGCCTCGTATCACAGCACAGAATCGTTGGGCATGGTTAAGTAGTGCAAACTGAACTATGTTCAGAAGTTGAAATTTGAACCCCCTCCCCTCGCTACTGAACCACGCACAGCGATTCAGATTTTGAGCTGAAAATTTAAGTTTAAGTCTAAGCTTTAGAAAGCATTTAATGAGACACAAAAAATAACGGTATAAAATAGTTGTTCGTTACTCCAAAGTCTAAAGCGCCCTCTATCGGAATTTTTTGAAAATTTTCTTTAAAATTTATTTTCAAGAAAATACTGACATAAAGAATAATTTTAGCAAAACGCGGCAGTAGTTAGAGCCTAATCTACGACACAAAGATCGGGAATAACTGATTTTTGTTCTGGGGGGGAGAAGGGTTTCAAATTTCAAATTTCAGTTTACGCTACTTAACTACTCGTTAGAACTCAGATTTTTAGATCAAAATTTAAGTTTAAGTCTAAGCTTTCGAAATCATTTAAAGAAATACAAAAAATAACGTTAAAAAATAGTTGTTTGTTACTCCAAAGTCTAAAGCGCCCCCTATCGGCATTTTTTGAAATTGAACTTTAAAATTTTATTTCAAGAAAATACTGGCATAAAGAAAATTTTTTGCAAAAACCGCAAACGAATCGACCAATTTTTCCATGTTTTATAATCATTTGAAATTTCGGACCCTAAACTTTAATACCCCCTATCTCCTTGGGAATACGTCTGGGACCCTTAGTCTCCTATTTAATATTATTTGTCTTTAAGTGTACTATAACCCCTTAAAGTTCTGCCCATCTTTTATGAATCACCCTGTATATATATATATATACATACTAGCTGATCCGCCTAGCGTTGACCGGTCCCGTCAAAAAATAGTACGAACCACAAAAACGCTCTAAACATCGCAGCACAAAATCGTTTCTTTCCACCACCAGGGGACGCTAAATAAATATCTCAATTAGTTATTCATATCTTAATTAGTTCATGTCAAGGTGAATGAACCAATTCCCATTCAAATCGAACCCATAGAACCCGATAAAATAATTTCCCCCCTCCTGGAGATTAATATTTAGAAATGATGGTAACCAAGAACTGAAAAAAATGAGACCGAAGTTCATTTAGTACATAGGGGAAGAAAATATTTCGTTTGAATCGGAGCAATATTAAATATTAAGTCTGTTAGTTCCACTTCCCACTGCTAGAAGGCGAACTCTAATCTAAACAAACCTCTTTCCGAACGGAACTCCGGCACATGTACCCCTCCCAAAGGCATCGAATAGCAATTGTGCAGCGCATGCACTGAAAATATTTCAGTGCCACTTTCCACCGACAGGGGGCACCAAATCTATATCTTACTTAGTTATCTATATCTTAATTAGTTTATATTAAGTTAAATCAACCAATTCACGTTGAAATCGGCCCTTAGAACCCGAGAAAATAAATCACCCCCACCCCCTTGGACATTAACATTCAGAGATGATGGTAACGAATGGCTGAAAAAATGATACCGAACTTGGTACCTGGCAGATCTGGTAATAATGTTAGAAAACATTTCATTTGAATCGGACCAATATTATAAGTTCTGATTTTGATTGCAGAGGGACAGGGGGGAGTTTCGATGAGAGCATTAACGCGATATACCGGACACTGCCACCCCCCCCCGAAAAAAAACAAGGACGTTTAAATTATCAATTATTGTTAACTTTTGAAAAAGACTCAAAATGGCGCTATTTTTTGGTTTGACTTTGAAATTTAAGTTTCTCTATTAATTTTATCCACTATAAATTTGCTATTAAAAAAAAAAAAAAAAAAAAAAAAAAAAAAAGATGCCGGCGGATTTTGTTGAAAATTAGCTAGTCTGAAATAGAAATTTATTTTGTGTATGATCGTCGAAACATGCCAATTTTCAAATCCCTGGCTGAAATAATTTAAAAAAAAAATTAATTACCTTGTGATTTCTGACTTTTTGTATCGGAAATGAAACGGATAGACTCTTTGGATGCTTCCCAAGTTAATGAAAGATGAAGCCGACCCCTCATCAGGTGTTTATTTCTTTCAAGATAAAATTTTGAGATAAAAGCATTGCATTTTCGGGAGATAGTTAATAGATTTTTAATTAATATTGCAGAACATTATAGACCAATTTTACGAAAATTTAAACAGTGGATAGAGGACAATATTTACTATATTGGGCTAAAAGATTTGAACCGGATTCCTGTTACTAATGTGGAAAAATCGCAGCAAAAAAATATCGATTTAAAAATTCCAAAATCGGACTTCGTTGCGCAAAACTACATACATATAGGTACCTTCTTACCAAATTTTGTAGCTTGGCGTGTAGCAGTCTCTTCAAAACACAGCTAACAGACAGACAGACAAACATCTATCTTTATTATTATAGATATATATAGGGGAAGGTGGGTAAAATCTGCTACCATAAGTATTAAAAAATAAAATAAAATAAAACCTGTCAAATGGGAAAACAATCTCTAAAGACCATTTCCAATATCACATGAATCTTTGATTATAATAAAACATATCCTTTTCAATAAAAAACATAATTGATAATTTTAGAAAATAGCTTTTTTTAGACATATGGAAAAATCGGTTTTACCACACTGGTTGGGTAAAACCGAGTATCTACTTAAAACTCGTGGAAAACTCATTTTGGTTAAAATTTCTTGTTTAATATAGTAAAAAATATATATATATATATATATACAGGTGGTTATCAAAATAATGGAAACACCCTAGATTTTGAAGGAATTCTTTATTAATATGGCGTAGGACTGCCTTTGGCATGTAATACAGCTTGGATTCGCCTGGGAATCGAATCATACAAATTCTGAATAGTGTTTAGAGGAATATTGTACCATTCTTCATGGAGGTATTGTGAAAGTTCCGTGAGAGATGCCGGTGGAGGATATCGATTCCGGATTGAAAGCTCTAAAATAGACCACAACGGTTCGATTATGTTGAGGTCTGGGGACTGTGCGGGCCAAGGTAGATGTTCCACCTCATCCTCATGTTCATCAAACCATGATTGGACAACTCTGGCTGCATGAATAGGGGCATTATCATCCTGGAAAATTCCATCTCCTGCAGGAAACAAAATTTGCATCATGGGATGGACCTGGTCAGCTAAAACTTCTCTATACTTCTCCCCAGTGATCCTTCCTTTCAGGGTTACGATTGGACCAGCAGAAAACCATGACATGGCTGCCCATACCATGACCGATCCACCTCCACGCTTGACAGTTGGACGGAGGCAATCAGGATCATACGCTTGTGCAGGTGTTCTCCAGACATGTTCCCGTCCTGTTGTGGGGAAAAGTGTGAAAGATGATTCGTCTGACCATATAACAGTCTTCCACTTATCAATCGGCCAGGTTTTGGGGTTGTGGAACCACTCTACACGACGTTTGGCATTAGCATCTGTGACAAGTGGCTTGGGAATTGCTGTTCTGCCGTAAATGTTCTCTTTATGAAGGTATCTCCGAACTGTAATTGTTGACACTGGAGAATCCAGATGCTGATTGAGCTCTGCGGTCACTTTCGCTGCAGTTGTTTTCTTTTTAGACATTACAATCCGCTTCAATACTCGTCGGTCGCTTTCACTCAGCTTCTCCTTCCGTCCACTATTTTGCTTTGCTGAGCTTGTCTTTCCGCGCTGTGTGTATGCTGTCATGACTTTAGACACCGTACCTCTAGAAACGCCTATAAGCTGGGATGTTTCGGTCACCGTTAATCCAGCTAGTCGGGCTCCTACAATTTGGCCTCTTTGAAAATCTGTGAGGTCTGACATTTTACGCTTCTGACAAAAAAAATCAAAACGTAGACAACTCTTCTAGAGCTCTCTCATACTACCTAATACATGTACTTTTTATATTAAAAAAATCTGGTAGCTAAGATTATATTTTAATGCTTACGAAGGGAATTCTTAAATGTCCCTTTCATTCACAAGTGTTTCCATTATTTTGATAACACCTGTATATATATATATGTTTGCTATTTTTATCAAAACGAAATCGCACATTTCTTGTTCCATATCTCATGTCTGTGTGAATTTTTGTACATTGTATAGGCCTAGCTACTTTGTACTGAAAGTCGTAAGTTTTTTTAACAGGAAAAGTCACATACGAATTTATAATCACCTCCTTCTTAATTATTACATGCTTCCTGCGTCAGTCAGAGAAACTGATTCACTGAAGAAAAAAACTGACAAGTGTTACACTAATAAATTTTTAGGTTTGTGGGATATTGTGAATATTCTCCAATTTTCTTCATTACCGATGCAAGTATAATTCAGTATAATACTGCAAAATTTTGGGGATGAGTAAAACAAGCACATCTGTTCTTAAAAACGCTCCATTCCGATTAGAAAATTTTTTCTTCATGACATTGCAAGATTCCATACAGCAGGTATAACAAAACAAACATTTCACTAGTAGACAACATTCGAACATCATCCTTACATTAAATTTTTGCTTAAACTGGTGCGATACTATAAAAACATAAAATTTTCATAATAACACCATAAAATAAGGATTACGCTAAATCTTTAGAAAGAACTTTGTCTTTCTTCCTCAGGCGTAAAGAAGCGTGCATCAACTTTGAATGTAGGAGCAAGACAGGAGCAATGTCTTGTTCCTGTCTTTAAAGTGGTTGCACGTTTTCTTTGTGCCTGACGAAGAAAAACAAAGTTATTTCGAAAGTCCTAGCGCATTCCATATTTTATGGTGTTATTAAGACAATTTTTATGCTTTTATCATCCTTTAAGTCCGAACTTACCATCTTTGGACTGGAAATTGTCTTTTTCTTTTTAGGGAAGTGTTAGGAGGAGAAGAATTAATATTATATTAAAAAGTCAAAGGGATGTTTGTGGAATTGATCTCATACATGCTTTAAATATTCTTATTAAACAGAAATAAAAGAACTCCCAATCTATTGAAAAATGCATGCAAGTGTTAAAAAAAGTTTTATAGAAAAGTAACTTTAGTACGATTTTGGTAAAAAATATTTTAAAAATAATCCATTTAAAAATGTGCCCTTCACGTTTGATTCACCTTCGTTTATTACATAACTATAAATACAACTGTGCTGAAATTTCTTTAATCATTTAAGATAATATAAATTTATTTAGTAATTAGCTGGCAGAAATGTCCCAAAATAACGTACTGTGTCACATGTATTATTTTTAATTTTTCCATATATGATCTGATAATTTTACATTAACAGATTCATATTTTAATGTGAATTAACGCTTCTTAGAATTCATAGGTTTTATGTTCAGCATTGGGATACAAATATCTAAATTATACCTGAATATTTACGCACATTATATATTGATTTTGAATTAAAAAGGCGACACTTTTGCAATAGTTTATCAAATTATGTTTGCTGATGAACAGAATATTTCTGGGAAAGTGTAGAAAGTAAATAAACGTTTAGAAAGTGTGTTATGTGAGAGCATATATATTTCTAAAAAACTTCCCATGAAAAAAAATTAACTCACATTAACTTTAGATGTTACAATATTTTGAATTTAATGTTTTTGAAAGAATGTAACAAGATTAATTTAAAACCCTTATATTTAAGATAACAGTAAAAGTACAGCTAAAGTTTACTTGAGAAGAAAACTTTCAATAAGATTTTTTTAATTTCGTGAAACTTGACAGTGTAATCATATAAAAAATTAAGAATTTGAAAATAATTCCATAAATTACTCTCAATTGAGTGAATTACAAGCTGTTCCTAAGTTCAATTCAGATCACAAAATAACTTACATGATGATGTTTCTTCGAAAATCTTTTTATCGGTAGCTTTTGTAATGAAGCAGGCGGTATTTAAAACGCCAGCAGATTAATAGAATTTTATTCTATCATAATGAAGCATTTTTAATTTTTTTTTCTAGCGCTAAATAGAATGTTTAATACTAAGAATTTCTTGCTTAATGAGAAATAAACTGTACTTCTTCAGTAATTAAAAATTATAATAGTTCTTTTAAAAATACCTATTTCTTCCTTTCTAAGAATTTAAATCATTATTAAAAATGTAATTAATGGTCTTTTAGTTGTAATTTTCAAAGTGAAATTCATAGATTATTGGGATATTTACTCTTAATAAGATTTGGAACATTTTTTCACTAAATGATTTCTTTTTTAATTATTAATCTGTGCGTAATACATTGTGCATAAATTTAGTATAAACGTAATTAACATAAAATAAATTCACCATTATAAATACTAAGACATCCAACCCGGGCTTCCCGGGGTAGAGAATATATCTGAAAACTATTTATTTATTTATTTATTTTTATTGAAAACTAATATTTATTTTAGATTTAATAATTTTTTTAGATTGTCCCCTAACAACACGAAAGAGCATTTTTATATGAAATATGTCAATTATCTATTCAAACAAAATTTTAAAATTTATTAAAAGTGGTAATTTTTGATTGGCCTCGTGCCAGAAATTAATAGCCGAAGAAATCGCCAAAAATTTCGTTATCCACAGCAGTATTTTTAATCTGATAATTTCAGCTGTTTTAAGCACTTATTTCAATTACATGTCTGTTAAATTTGTGTCTTATTTATACTTTTTTATTTATTGCTTAATGAAGTTTTAATTTCGTACTTGAATGCGACAACAAACAAATGCTGAAACAAATGCTGAACTTTTTATATTGTTTAAAGTGCAAACAAATTAATATTTTGTAATCGTCTACAAGAGATAGATTTTTTTTTAAATCATGCTTGAAATTTTATTTAAATGTTATAATAATTGAGTTAATTGCGATACAGTTTTCAAACAAATTGCATTTGAAAGTAGATTTTTCCATATATAACGGTGTAAACATTGAAAATGTGCGATGTTTAGAAATTTAAAACTTGCAGTAGCAAAAATCGCAAAACCGAAATATCATCGTGAAGTGTTGCCATTTGCAAAATGACGTCAGCGTTACGCACGGACACGTTTGTCCTTTATAATATAGATATGTTATAGAATTTTATCAAATAGTATCTCAACAAACGAACTTTTTAAAGCATAAGAACTTTTAAAACCACATGGAATTTTTCGAAATCAACGAGATAAATGCGTACATTAAGTGCATTTCAAATTATTTAATGTAATACTGATTATTTTTTAAGTACATTTTGTCTCACACATAAAATACTGATGTTCCAAGTTGCTTAAGAAATATTTTTTTTTTGTCTAAGAAACAACAGAAATGAATTCTGCAATACTTAAAGCATCCAAATTCAGGTATCCATATTTAAATATCAGAGTACTTTTTTATGAATATAATATGGAAATAAATTAACCACTTTTTAAAATTTTAGTTTATGCTGTATGCATTAACTATGCTAAATTTATATTTCCATTTAATTACTTTAGATTTAAAAAAAAATGATAAATATATACATAATTTTGAAGAAATTTTAAGAAACTTCGAAAATGCTACATGAAAATCTAATCACCAATTCAAATAATTTTAGTATCAAAATAACCCTTTTCCACACATCTAGAGAACAAATTAAAACTTTTTGTCTACTTCTGTAAATCAGCATTTTACAGATAGTAAAAACATGAATGGCATGTTTTACATCATCATTATTGAAATATCATATCCAATAAAAAAATATTCTTATTGTGAGCATTCTTTTACTTCATGTCCTAAGAAATATTATAATGAAAAAACACATCAAGTTTGAAAATAATAATAATATTTAGTTATCATTATTTTAAAATCCGAGTAACACGAAAAAAAAAACATTGATTTTTATATACTTTTTATTTAATTGAGAAAAAATGTGTTGGTAGATTCAAATTAAATTCTTCGTTTCTAGATACCTTCATGAAATGTGAATTATTTTAATTATTAAAGAAAAGAGTCTTAAATATTCAATTTGCTAAAAAAAAAACGGTATTTCAATTTCGGTTTTCAACTTAAAGGGCTGCTAAATTAATGACCACCTCCAGTGATCATTAAACTGTGGACCGTTACATATTATATAATACATTGCATTTTAATTGATGTAGATAAAAAATCAAAACTGTTTCGTAAAATTGAACAAATTGCTCTAGTCAATATATCTAGAAAGAGAAAATATCATTTGTTACGAAAATTGAACTTTTCAACTTAATACGATACATTAATGTGACACGTTGTTTATCATACGTAACTAAATAAATAAGATACATGCATCTATTTATCGTTATCTACAAATTGATTTTCTAATATAAATCACCACTTATGGTCGTTATCATTGAATTTTTTTTTCATTATCTGGGAAAGAAAATTTTCAAGTTTTATTTAAATTCCAGTGCTAAAGTCTTTAGCTAAAAGCATTTTTCTTTCACAAGAATATTGAATACTTTTCTTTTCCTATTAAATTTTGAAAAAATAATTAAATATTTTAAATAAATATATATCCCTGTATCACTCACAAGAAAAAATATGTTTTTATCTGAAAATTAAAAGATTACAGTATAATATTTACACATTTATCTGTTAAACAAAACAATGTAAGTTTAAATTAGAAATTTAAAACATATTTTCAAAGTGTCACAAAATAGTGTGAGATCTCAACTTCACAAACGGAAGTACAATAAAATGTCAAAATTTGCGCTTTTAGATCTTCAGAAATCTTAAGACACAATAACATTTCACAAGATAGATAAGAAGCCTAAAAATAATGATACTTGCCGTATCTTACCGGTACTTCCCGCCCACAATAAATCGATCTCATAAAATAGTCTGTCGCAAACAATGTGAAGTATATCCAATAATGAATAAGTGTGTGGTCAAAACATAATCAAGATTTTCGCTTGGTTTTTATAACGTAAATTAATTTTTAGAAATCCCTCTTACAAAGGTTTCAAAGAATAAATTACTCTTTAATTAGTCTGAAAATGAGAAAATAAAAAGAAACAGATGTAACATTATGGTATTTTACATATTTAATTGGTGTTAGTTCTATCGACCGAAGCTAACTAAACTTGAGTGCACTTACAATCGCAATTTTTAATCATTCATTCATTTCATCTTTTATCACAGATTAACTTCTTACGATTGTCAAGGTGCATATACTTGTTGATACTTGTCTAATCAGTCTAGAATTTCTTCAGAATAGAAATTTTCTATTCAATATTTAATTAACTGGATTCACAATCACCACTTTTAATTACATAATTTGTAATATTTTCATGAGATTAAATAATTCAAAAAATTCTGTTCACTTTTGTAAAACTGTATACAACCTTGAATTTTTTCACACCGCCATTGTTAATCCGTATTCTGATAAAATTTCACATATGGCTAATGCACACTTCTCTGATGGCAGAATCACGTAATCGTGTACAGTACATACTTAAACGCATTCTGTTGTATAGACTAATCCATAGCCTTATATCTAAAATTTTCTGCCAAAATGCTAGAACGAAATCAGAAATATAGCAGTTAATTCATATCCTTCATTACAAAAACTAAGATTATACACAAAATAATAAAAAATGGAATACGTACATTACGTGTGGCATGCAATGTCGCAGTTGACAACGAGTGTGATGTCACAGTTAAATATAACTGGAGTTCAATCACATTGTTTGGTAACATATTATGTTTACCTTAAATAGTCGATGGTAAAATAAATAAGTACTATAAATACCGCTGATTTCAGTTTTTATAATCAGTCACAAAATATAATGTAATTGACATTTAACGGTCTTTAGATTTTAAAATGAATCCGTAGCACACAATATTTAATATTTTTATTAAAAGTTAAATAATAATATAAAAATAAAATAAAAGTTTTCTTTAAGGGATTACGCTTTTAATCTAACATTCTTGATTTATGGATGAAAAGTTATTAGCTAATTTACGAGCTAGTGCATTAATTACAAATTTACTTGTTAAAAGAATAAAACATTTCAACACAAAAATCATCTTCTTAAATGTTTAAACTATTCAACAAATTTCACTCGCTCTCTTTCTCTTTTATTCAAAAACGAAATCTAGTTTTGTAATAGCAGTTTAATTTGGTAAATCTGTTTATGTATATATGTTAGGCTGGAAGAACAATAACGCTTATCGAGCGAAAATATCAACCACAAAGCGAAATTCGTAGACTGGCACTTGCAATATTCATCCACTACGGGTTGTGGTGATATATTACAACACGATATCGACAGTGGTTGTTGCAGATGAAACAAAGCGAAAACCCTAATTCATTTTAAATTATTTATTGTGATCCATTCTAGAAAACTTGTCTCAATAAACTACTTAAATGGAAAACAATTAATCATTTTCATTATCTTTATGTACGTAAGCAACATTTTTGTTTTCAATCTACATTAAAAAGAGAAACATGTCCGTGAGTAACTCTGACATCATATTGACGGTGACAACATCCCAATAATAAATTTAGCTTTTACTTCATGTTTGTTTACTTCTAAATTTCGCACATTTTCACTTTTTATACCGTCGAATAGAAAAAAGTGTACCTTAAAATGCAGTTTGTTTAAAAAACTTTACTGATTTACCGCAATTTACTGATTTTCTATATTTTAAAAATATTTTTAAAGCATAATTTTTTTAAATACATCTCAATTTTCACGTGCAGTGCAGCCCGATTACGAATAATAAACAGTTTTCTCAAAAAAGAGTTAGTATTTTAGCATAAATAAATAAACAAAAGGCGAACTTCCCAGCAATGTAATCGAACTAAGTTTTTAAACACTTAAACAATTAAAATAAAAATAAAGTTGCTAGAAATACAGAAACCATTTGGGATTAACCGCTGGCATGCGGCTAATACGGAAGTTTTAATTAAAAAATTAATAATACTCAAAGAACATAATTTAAACACTTAATTATAGACACTTAAACACTTAAAGAATAACACTTACACACTTTATTAAACACACTTCAACATTTAAAGAACAAACAAAATCACTTAAATAAGCATAATTTTGTGGGGAAAAGGTAAAATTAAATTTATATTATGATTTTTCAATCTAAACTACTGAAAATAATAATAGTATTAAAAGTTTTGCATGAGCCTTATGAATTTTTCAAAATTAGTTATTTTTAAAAGAAATGTTATTGAGAAATTTAAAATTACAATTTTTGTTCTGAGAATGGCATTTGCATTTTTATCAATACACTATATTTTTTATGTGACAACTTATAAAGCCTTGCTTACTTCCTAATGATTATTTAGAAATTCAGAGAAGCATTTATGAAATTGAGAGTGTGTGAAGTTCAGTGAAGTGTTAATGAAGTGGAAATATTTTGGCTGAGACTATTTTGTTTTTGTTCTACGAATAAGAGGGTGGGGATTTTTGGTTTTTCTGTTGTTTACTTTATATTTTCAATAAAAATGAAAGTCACTGTTATCTCAAAGTTCAATGTTTACTTTGACCTGAAATAAGTGTCAGCAGAGTCAACATAATACTTGGACTGCAGAGTGAAAGCTCTGCAAAAGGACTGCAGTTTTAACAAAGGCATTTTTAAATTGTTTCTAATTTATTTGAAAAGAATGTTTTTTTTATAATATTTTTCCTACAATTTTACTAATATTACATTTATAGTTTACAGCAGATATTAAAAATAATCTCTTTTTCTGCACACTTGTCTCAAAGAATACGGTTGGTTCTTATTTGAGACCACCATTTGGCGAAATCTTGCCAAATCGTCGATAGTCAGCCAGATGAAGCTCTTTTATTGTTGGAAAGGCTGAGCTATGATATATTTGGGATGATATTTTTTTGTGATGTTTGTTACGTATGACGTATTTGTTACGTCATCAAGTGATTATATATTCGATGTTTATTTCTATTTTGATGATGTAATGATGTTTAATGATTTATTAGTTATTTAAAACATTTTTTTTTAATATAATTAAATAACACTTACGTCATTAAATGGATATGTCATGATATTAAAAGAAAAAAAGCATTAAAAAAATTTCATCAACTGCTTGTTTATTCAAAACTTGATTTTTTCTTCTTTTTTTTATGTTTGTGAGTTATTACTCTTGTTACTTTAGAACAGTATAAAAATTAATTGACTGCAGTTTTTATGGAAGTCTCATGTTTACGAAGCGATCATACATGCGGTATAGTGATCGCCGCATTTACAAATTTTGTGTATTTTTTGTGATCGCTATACAACGAGGTTGCTGCATCCAGAGATGTCTTTTTTCGGTTTCATGTTAGCGAAGCGATCATACGTGCGGTACAGTGATCTCGGCATTAACGAATTTAATATATTTTTGGGGATTCCGATACGACGAGGTTGCTGTATCCAGTGATGTTTTTTTTTGGTTTCATGTTCGCAAAGCGATCATACGTGCGGTACAGTGATCGCGGCATTAACGAATTTCATGTATTTTTTGGGATTCCGATACGACGAGGTTGCTGTATCCTGTGATGTTTTTTTTTCGGTTTCATATTAGCGAAGCGATCATACGTGCGGTACAGTGATCGCGGCATTAACAAATTTCGTGTATTTTGGGGATTCTGATACGATGAGGTTGCTGTATCCAGTGATGTCTTTTTCTCGGTTTCATGTTCGCGAAGCGATCATACGTGTGGTACAGTGATTGCCGCATTAACGAATTTCGTGTATTTTTTGGATTCCGATACGACGAGGTTACTGTATCCAGTGATGTTTTTTTTCGGTTTCATGTTAGCGAAGCGATCATACGTGCGGTACAGTGTTCGCGGCATTAACAAATTTCGTGTATTTTGGGGGATTCTGATACGACGAGGTTGCTGTATCCAGTGATGTCTTTTTCTCGGTTTCATGTTCGCGAAGCGATCACACGTGTGGTACGGTGATTGCCGCATTAACGAATTTCGTGTATTTTTTGGATTCCGATACGACGAGGTTACTGTATCCAGTGATGTTTTTTTTCGGTTTCATGTTCGCGAAGTGATCATACGTGCGGTACAGTAATCGCGGAATTAGCATATTTCGTGTTTTTTGGGTATTCCGATAAGACGAGGTTGGTGTATGCAGTGATGTTTTTTTTTTCGGTTTCATGTTCGCGAAGCGATCTTTCGTGCGGTACGGTGATCGCGGCATTAACAAATTTTGTGTATTTCTTGGGATTCCGATACGACGAGGTTGCTGTATCCAGTGATGTATTTTTACGGTTTCATGTTCGCGAAGCGATCATACGTGCGGTACAGTGATCACGGCATTAACGAATTTCGTGTATTTCTTGGGATTCCGATACGACGAGGTTGCTGTACCCAGTGATTGTTTTTTTCGGTTTCATTTTCGCGAAGCGATCATACGTGTGGTACAGTGATCGCGGCATTAACGAATTTCGTGTATTTTCGTTTTTTCAACTTCACATTAATCGTTAACTTTTATGTAATATCGATGAAATGTGTATAAAAACGTTATTTTTTACTGTTCATATTTTCTTTTTTATATCTATCTTATTAAATTTGTCAAATAAAATATTTTATTTCACTCATAAATGCAGTATCTAAAAAAATCAACTGTGTATGGTTTAATTTAATATTTCTGTATTTAAATTATCGTTATTTTGTCCAAATTGTTTTGAACGAATAAAATTTTACATTCGTTACATTGTTACTCTCGTATAAATGCAATGTATTTTTCAGTGACTTTTTATCGCTAAATACATTAATTTTCCTATGTGTAACTATTTAAAAATTAAGAATGGCAACATTTTACCACTTGCTTATTGTGGGTTACAATATGATAAATGTAAGTAAACAATTTAGAAATCGCCAATGTGGCATCATTTTCAAAAAGCGCCAATTGGTGGTTTTAAATAGGATTATGCCCTTCCTAATGATTATTTAGAAATTTAGAGAAGCATTTATAAAATTGTGAGTGTGTGAAGTTCAGTGAAGTGTTAATGAAGTGGAAATATTTTGTTTGAGACTATTTTGTTTTTGCTCTACAGATAAGAGTGTGGGGATTTTTTGTTTTTCTGTTGTTTACTTTATATTTTCAATAAAAATGAAAGTCACTGTTATCTCAAAGTTCAATGTTTACTTTGACCTGAAATAAGTGTCAGCAGAGCCAACATAATCCTTGGACTGCAGAGTGAAAGCTCTGCAAAAGGACTGCAGTTTTTACAAAGGCTTTTTTCAATTGTTTCTAATTTATTTGAAAAGAATGTTTTTATATAATATTTTTACTACAATTTTACTTATATTACATTTTTAGTTTACAGCAGATATTAAAAATAATCTCTTTTTCTGCACACTTGTCTCAAAGAAGTGATTCTTTTTTTCACCATTTATCCTAGTTCCCTCGACGTTTTATTTATTTAAATTAGTTATGTACTTATATTGATTATTGAACCCCATCCCATGTACATTAATCACGAGTCACGTTCGTGATTGATTCACAAGGTATATTTTCCTTACTACGAGTCACACTCCTGATTGATTCACAAGAGAAAATTAAGTCAGGGCTCGAAGCGTTCTTAGATTTCTTGAAGTCTACAATAAAGATATCGTTTCAAAAATGCTGTAGGAAAGTAAAAAAAAAATTGGGAACGCTCGAGCCCAGTTTCATTTTACGCGGGTCACATTCCTGATTAATGCACATGGGGATACGAGACACACGAAGGAAGAACTCGCAAGCTAATATTAAACATATGAGAACGTTTTTTTCTTAATTTCTTTCTTGCATTTATATATATATATATTTATTTTTGTTGCATAGGTTAGCTGAAGTCGATCTCTAACATTGGTGTTTTGTACATTTTTGATTTTGGTTGCATTTTTTTTCATAAGGGTACCTTCTTGAACCGGTTCCGAAAGTTGAACTAACATTATAAAAAACAAATCTGCAACAAAAATTTAAAAAGTAAAAACACACCTGTTTAGAGATCCACGTCTGCTGTCCAAGGTAAAAAAAAATCATTTAAAAATATTAAAACACAAGCGAGAAGTTTGAAAAAAATAAAACGTCACCTAATAGGTCTTTAAATTAACTTGTGAGTTTGTTCATGTGACTAGTATAGACTCTGAACCAACTTGATGTATTCTTAAATTAAACAACGTTTACGTAAGAAATAAAAAGAAACTTACAGTAAGATATACAGCAGAGAGAATTTATTTTTTTTATTTTTTTATAACTTTCTCAAAATTTTTATTTTAATCAAACTTTTTGTATCTAAACTCTACATTGAGCTACACTATAAATGTTTTGCTAAGTATATCTTTATTACAGAATAAAAGTAAAACTCATTTTTTTACCAACCGTAAAGGTCACTGTATTTAGAAAACTGAAAACAATGAATTTATTTAAAAGAAATTACTAATAGATAATCTGAGGGTAACGTTATTAAAACAAATAATTATTGAAATTTTCAAAATCTAAGATCACGCCGATGTAAATGGTTATTTTGCTCGCAAAATATAATAAACTATTATTATTATATTCAATATTATAGAAATACGATTATAATTTTTTTAAATCAAATGAATGACAAGCAAAAAAATTCTTTTCATATTTGTAATTAATTTAATTAAATCTAAATTTTTTCCAAAATGTAGAATTTTGAAAAGTTTTGTGAATACATTCAATGACAGAAAATCTCTGTGTGCATTTTTTCAGGCAAATCACTTTCAATTTTGCTATTTAAATATATTCAAATAAAAGAAAATAATATTTTTAAATTAGATTAGCCTATCTAGGACTGATTTTTTATTGAAATTGTTTTTATAAGTTGCTTATTAAACTATATTTTATTCTCTCAGATTTCGGTGGGTGTCTCCATATAAGATAGGGTAAATTTAATTCCGGGCATATTCTAATTCAACGTATCTTTTAACCGATTTTATGTTATATTAATTTTATGTTGAACATAAAATAAAAATATGTCTTTTCGTTGACGAATTTTAGTTCAGCTCTAAAGTACCTTATGATGAATCTGTTCTTAGGTTTATCTATTTTTTTTAATTTGCTCTATTAAATAATTGTTGATTCTGGTAACCCCGAAACTAGTTACTTTAATTCGTTTTAGCAAATCTCTTTATTGTTGAGATAGATTGAAATATAATTCATGCTAGAAAATTAATTAAAAAGCTATAAAAAGTACCTAAAAAGAGCTACAGTTTTAAACAAATTTCATTCGAAAGTACATTTTTTTTTGTGTATTCGATGATGTAAAATTGATTTTTTTCGAATATTAGACGCGATGTATGACCAATAACAGTAAAAGTCATGTTACTGGTTGTTGCCACCATCATTCTGTGTTGCTAAAAATAGTTCCTGGTGTATTTGGTAGTTGTCAAAAATGATTTACAATTTTTTAATTAAAGAAAGAATCTATGGAGGAATAACAAATCCTGTTTAAAAAAAAATGTAAAAGCAAATACATTATGACTCGTAAAAGTGGATGTTCTACGAGAACTAAAAAGAACAGAATTTTCTCAATTGTTTACTTCATTATGCATACAGTTTCGAAAGAAATGGCACCATATCTCATGAATAACTGGTCTCGGATGCCTAGTTCCTAAGTTTTCTTCTCAGCGGCAGAAATTTCGATAAAATAGGATTACTATTTTATTTTTCTTTACAAATTGCGTCATTTCCGACATTCTTCCTTAACTCGTGAATGATTAATTTCGAACGTATAGTTTCCGTATTTTTCTTAATCCCCATGGCAAGAGCTACCAACGATACCAATCTTGACAAAATCCAGAACTAACAATTGAATATTATGTTCCCCATTTACCGAATAATTTGCAATTTTAGAACTGATTTTTAAGTTTTATTACCATACATTTTATTAGAATGCTTGAATTTTTTCTCCTTTTTTTAAATGACATTTTTCGTTCAAATGAGGTATCAAACATCATAGGTGTGCACTTGTTTCACGAGGGTACGGTATACAGCAAAAAGTACCATAATTCTTATTTAAGATTTACTACATAACATTTTATCCACGAATTAACAATTTATATTGATGAATAAATATATTATCTTATTGGCTAAATGAAAACTTGCAATTATTAAAACTTATTTACAATCTCTGAGTGAAGCAAAGAAAAAGTTACATTTTCTTCAAAGTTCCTTTCATGAAACAAACGCATCCATAATTTTTCTTCCAGCGATGAAATAAAAATATTCCTTCTCATAGAAATCTTACACGGTAAAAAAGGAAAAGAAATGTACATTTTTATATTAAAAGCTTCATGAAACACATTAAAAAATGAATAATTCGTTTGAATGTATAGACATAAAGAGAAAAAATAAATACATATTTATTCCGAAAAAATAACTGAAACACTTTTTAATAAAACGGAAAATATAAACTTTTTTAAAAGTTTGTCAACTAGAATAGATAATACCTTTTTTATGGAATTACCTTAGTTAATTAAAAAAATCATTTTAATGGAATAAAAGATGAGTTTTTGTAGGTTTTTGTTTCTACATAAAGGTGTATTTTATTTTCATTAAATCAAAATTCAATAGTACCAAATGCAGCGAAAAACATATAATATATCTTAGTTAATTGCAAAGAAAAAAGTATCTAAAAACCTTTTATATAGTGTAATATTTTCTAACGTATTTTTTCGGTTGTTTTCGCTTTATTATTTTGGTGTTGACTGTATTACTGACTCAGCTGCAAACTATGCGGTAAAGTACGGTTCATATTCCATTAAAACTGAAAATACGTGCTCGACAGTCGCCAGTAGACAAATAAACATTGAAATTTAGCGACTAAAAAAATTACTCAGCCGACTAAATATTTTCATTCTTTTATTTTAATCTAATTCGTTTCAACGAAGGTCACTTTTCGAAGCGGAAAAATGCTCACATTATCAAATAATATAAAAATTGTTACCTAGCTCTCTTGTCAGTAAATAAATTTAATAAAGATTTCATAAATGTTTGTTTTAGTGCTTGCTTATTTATATAAAATTTTTTCTAATAAAAAGAAAAAAGAAAGAGATTGAATCCATTAAAGAAAATTCAAAAGTTTGTACTGTTAAATCATTTACTGCCATAAACTTTCTTTAAGATCAGTGTTTGTTACATTTATTAATGTTTTTTTTTCTTTTGAGATTAGATTTTAATAGAAATAGGGAAAATCCAGTTTAAATGCCCCAACAGGTTTGTTGCCCTAGTCACTGTATTTTAGCCATTGGACGTGTGTCAGAGCTAGTGTGTTTTCCTACTATCAATCATTATAAAAAAAGCGAAGTTGCAGCAATATATTTCTTCAAATAAATATTTTATCCATCAAAGGACGGTAAGTTTAGTTGTTATTGTATGCTCTTGTAAGATAGAGACAAGTAAAAGATGAAGTATAAAGTGCTTGCTAGAAATTTGTCATAAAATATTTTGTGACGTTGTTGAAATAGGTTTCGAATAATGTGTTATTTATATAGTTTACATTCATATTTGTTTCTACTTCCAGAGTTACTGGCTGGAGTATCTATCTTGGATTAAAGGGATACATGCCCCACCTACATCGGGTATACAGTGTGATTCATAAATATCAAAACAATAGGCTATCTCCTTAAATATTTCCCCTAGGCACATACTTCCAATTACAAAGTTTCTTAAAAAAGGTGCAAAATTTGATGAGATAAGTTGCAACTCCATGGGGGGGGGGGGTCTATTTGAGAAAATACAGAAATAAAATTTTTATACGGTCCCCGTAGGATAAAATTTCCAATTAGGAAATTTTTCCGCATCCATTCCTGAATTAAACAAAAAAAATCCATCTTGATATCTGCAAAATTCACAGAGATATTAAAATCCAAAATTCGTGACTTACACCACTAAAGCATACTTCTGAGCGAAGCGATATCAGTTCATTTGAAATGCAAGTTAGGGATTGACCATAAATTTACACATTATTAAAAGTCGATCTAAGACAGTGCTTTAACTTTTAGATATAAAGTAACAGCGTATAGATTTTTGCGTTAAACTTGCTTGAGAAATATTCTAGAGGTCTTCATGAACCTGAACTTGGCGCCAGGCCCATTACCCGCACGGCTCGCTGGCTGGGCCGTACCGGCCCGTATCTTTATTATTCTTAGAACATGTCGGACAGGCAATAAGTTCTGTAAAATAGTAATTGCGATAATGAAACTTCTTTTCACGAAACTTTTGGAAAAGTATTTTAATAAATTACTCAGAAATATTTTCAAACATCTACTGTTTGCTATACAGCTTCAAAAACTATGATTTTTTAAACCTATTTTTCATTGATTCCGAACGACATTGTTTTTTAAAAATAAATCGTTATTCGAATGTAACAGTCTAAGAGTATACATAATCATTAACGTTGCGATTGCTTATTTTTTAATAGATGCCAAGCTCCCACTAATCTTCCGTTATATTTGACCCAGGTTTAATACGTTCAAATCAGAAACTCTTTTAAGAAATTCGAATGAATAAATTCGACTTAAATCCCTTAAATTAAATAAGTCAAATATCCATTAAATAAATTTTCTTGTTTTAAAGTGGTTAACTTGTTTAAATTAATCTACATATTACGGAGGATTAGTGGGAGGTTCGTCAGCTATGTTTTTGTCATGCGAACTCATAATAATCTAAAATATACTGTAAAATTTTCTTATAAATATGTATGTGGTATTCTTTAAAATAATCTTAATTGTATCATAAGAAAAATGAGAATTTTTTTGTACATATTTCGACCTGTGCAGAAATCTAAAATATGCCAGACACCTGTATATATAATGAATTAAATAAAATTAAGTTGATCGCTTATGAAAATGGTTTTAACAGTGAGTCACCCGTAATTAGAGGCAACTTTTACGCCTCGCGTAGTTGCACTTTTAAGGGGAAAATATGAACATGTCAGGGCGAAAACTATGAAAAAACTCGAAATTTACATATTAGAAAACTCTTGTTTAAATCAACTGACACATTTAAAGAGTAAAGAAAGAAGAATTTGTTTAAAATTGAAGTTACAGGAGGGAGTTACTTATTCACCTGGAAGCTTTAAAAAAGCATTTAAACGCTCTATTAGGAGCGAATCTTTATTTATAACTTTAAATGCATTTTTCTGCATCATAGGTTTTTTTCAGCAATTCTCATCTTTAAATTGATATAAGTCAATAACCGTTAAAGATAACTGGTTCAAACTTGGACCATATAATTTTTTAATATTATACTTAAATTTTAATTCGGCAAATTTGAAAAAAAAATATTCACTTTTGAAAATATATTTGTTTAAAATAAGTTGCATCTTTTTTTTTTTTTTTTAATTGCTATTTTAAATATTTTTAATTTTTTTTAATTAATATTTTTTTTAATGCTGAATCAAAATTAAAACTTATATATTTCTGTTTAATTAAAATAAAAAAATTCAATTCGACAAATAATATTTCGAGTTATAACAATTTTAAATTACTCTGAAAATTTTTTTAATTTTTTTTTTTTTTAATTTTTTTAAGAAGTCTTATGATGTGATTCTGTTTACAAATTTTATGGTTAACCATTACAAAAAAATTCAAAATTCTAACTCAATAAATAAATAAATAAATAAATGTTTCCCGGACACCATACAGTAACATTGTTTCTTGAATTACACGCATTTCAATTTGTGTCTGATCCCTTGAAATCACACGAATTATTAAATCTGACATATCTCTCTGAGTTCTGTAGATATCAAGATGGAATTTTTTTTTGTTTAATTCAGGAATGGATAAGGAAAAATTTCCTAATTGGAAAATTTGTTCTACGGGGGTCGTATAAAAACTTAATTTTTGTATTTTATCAAATATGCCCCCCATGGAGTTGCAACTTATCTCATCAAATTTCGCACCTTTTTTATGAAACTTTCCAATTGGAAGTATGTGCCTAGGGGCAATATTTAAGGAGATAGCCTATTGTTTCGATATTTATGAATCACACTGTATATGCCTCACTTGCGATTCCTGCTAAAACGCAACATTTATAATTATAAAATAACTTTGAAGAATTTTTCTTTTTTAATCTTGAGGATTATGAGAAAAAATCTGTTTCTGCTTTTGGTTGACCATAGTTGTTCCAGGGAATCATTATCTTACAAGTCAGGGGGAGGTGTTAGTAGTGATAAATTCTTAATTTAAGCAATGATTTAAAAATAATAATGTATGATTTTTCTTTCGTTTCAGAAAGTTCGTTCAAAATATTGCAATTCCCTCACATTTTAAGTGAAAAATATTTAAGTGTTTTTTATTTATAGCTGTGCTCAGAACATTTTAATTCATACATTCTGAAATTTCCCTCTCATTAAATTAGAATATATTCAGAAGCACTATATAGAAATCTAAACACAAAATAGAAATCTAAAATCCCTTAAGTATATCATTCTCACAGGACATTTTGAGAGAATATACCGGGGCACCATATTAGAGGAATATTCCATCTTTATGCTTATTTATATACTTAAAGAGTATTTCTTTTATTGTTGGCAAATTTTCTGTCCCCCCCCCACCCTTAAATTAAATTACATAAGTTGTACCTTACGTAGAATATATAAAATATTTTAAACCTTTTCATTAAAAAAGCATAAAATTTTAACGCATTTAATTTGAGAATATGCTTCCCGAATTAGATTTTAGATTTTCTACATCGAATATAAGAAAAGAGGGGGGAGGGGAATCCCTCTTAGTTTTGATATAACAAGTTTAGCATTCGTTAGAATTATCCGATTGGCTTCAAATTTTGTATAACCATTTATTCAAAGAAGTATGAATAGAAAAAACCGTTTGATGTGAGAGTACATAGATTTTAAGGGTATTTATACAGATACGCAGGATTCGTATACAGATCCTGTAAGCTCAAATCTTAAAAAAAAATCTTAAATTTGATCTATGTAGAATATTAAGACCAATGTAAATCCTTATTGTAAATTATGAATGTTAATTTCCTATGCTTCCTATTCTTTTACGAATGGGGAATCTATCCCGATTAAATGGGGTGTCTGACCCTGAAGTCCGGGATAAATGGCAAAAATCATTGATTAAGTTTTTTGATAAAAACTCTATTTTGTGTGGTTTTTATATTAAAGTAATATCTTTTATGGTCTTCTACATAAAATTTGGAGTAAGTAGGTTACCTTTGCACTACATAAATTATTGCTATAAAAAAATGAAGGGCGAAGTACATAGGGTAAATATACTGGATTTACACTATGATTATAATTACATTATCTTCCTTTTCTTGTTTATGCAATTTAATAATTGTCGAAATTTAAGAAACTTCTATACATCGCTTTTTACGTTATAAAATGCCACTTATATAAAATTTGCCTATTAATGAAAGCATAAAGAATGAACCAGAATAGGGCTATTACATAAACATTAACTATCAGCTTGGATTGACTAATAATAAAATATTATCTACTGGTCAGTGGCTACTAAGCAGATTTTTCAATTTTCAGTTTTATATCCAACACCGATGTTAAACATCATTTTCTGCGGACAGTATTTGGTGTGACTGAGTGGGAGGGGAGGTGAACTATACTATTGAAGGCGTGTGAATATGGCATTTCTGCACCTAAAATCGGGGGTGTGGAGAGGCTTTCGCTTGAAGATCAGTTTGTGGAAGAGAGTTACCGAGCCGACAGTTTTACCCTTGTAGTGGATTAACAGGTCTCTTACAATAGGAATCGAATTTCTCAAATTTAAACTTGCTGTCGATATTAAACTGCGTGCGCAAAAGCGACATGTGTACTTTATTTTACTTTAATTTTCCGAACTGATTTTTTGGCTGTCGTAATCAGCGGTTATTAGTTTTCACTGTGGTTTTAGGCACAATTAGGCTACGGTGGTCAATCTGTTGAGTATATAAGTTCGTATCAGCGTATCTGAGTCGAGATCGTACCTTCGAGTATAGCAAGACCAGCTTACGATTGTTGGAGCGCGTGTTCTAGGCGTCGAAAAGTTTGGAGTTTATCTGACAGCAGGAATGTTTTTGCGAACAATCCACATTTCATCGTTTACCTGAAAACAAACATTCAACATTAGACAAAAAAAATAAGTGTTCCAACATTGAGAAGAGTGGCCTCAAATTAAAAAAAAAACACATGCGTCTTTGCATCCGAGAAAAAGGGTCACATTTTGAATATCTTCTGTAACAGTGCTAATTTTCACTCAGTTTTGTTTCACATTATTGTTACACTTTCAATGTAGTTAATGTTTGTAATTTGAATCATGTTTGTATTTTAGTAAATACAATATTTTTAAAGGGCTGCGCAACTTTTCGGTCACCCTGTATTATGATTGAATGAATTATTTCGATACTTACTGCTCAAATCTATTCACCATGAACACCATCGGCAGATGATTGTAGATCATTTTATCAGGGTGTTAGGACACCAATCAATTATATTTTCCTACAAATTTCATTCTGACTATTAAAGAAATTTTTCTCATTTAGTATTCCTTTTCTATAGATGACATTTAAAATGTATGTTCTTTTGGCAAATTGAAAAATGCACGAAATATAATGGAACGAAACATGATTTTGTATAATGTCTTAGACATTGCTTCTGTACAATTGCGAACAATTTTAAGATAATTATCTTAACAAGACAGCATATTTTGATTAACCATATTGTAGATTGATGCAGCTTTCGATAATAACTAAGATATAACAGAATGATTAATACGGACTTTTCGTTGCATATATAAATAGTCATCAAACAATTGCTTCCAACGTAAATTTCGTTTAATTAAATATGAGTTTAATATGTGCAACGTAAAGTCCTTATTAATTATGAATAAGCCGATTCTGGGCAATATGGACTACAGAGGTTTGTTTATATATGTAGTTTAAACTCATATTTAATTAAACGAAATTTACGTTGGAAGCAATTGTTTGATGAGTATATAGCAGAATGGTTGACAGAATCAACATGATGGAATCTATCGTGAGAAAGAAAAGCTGATTATGCGGAAAGAGATGAAAGCGAAAAAAGAAACGTTTGTGTGACGTTGTGGAATTTGAAAATGCTTCTAAATTCGCCTGTTGCTCAATGTAGATTTCATCATGTGTACCCTTCTGACGTCCATTAAATACTTACATCCATTTCAGTACCATTGTTTCACGCATGATGGGATCACCATGATCTTCACATTTTTGTTTGTTCAAATTAAGCTTCTAGAACATTCAATGCATAAAAAATCTCTTTCTTTCTAGTGTGTTAAATTACTCTGAGTACATATATGTATGCCTGCGAAGTCACTCATGAAGTATGCACATTCTTATATTTACGATTAACGAACACCAGGAATATAAAATACAAATAAAACACATTTTCTGGATGAGGCTTGTGTCTATCAACCCAGATGGCATTCCATTTAATTGTTTCTTGTTAATTCTTGAAGTATTCCCAGTATTATATTTACGATTAAAGAACACCAAGAACGTAAAATACAAATAAAACTCACTTTCTGGACGGGGCTTGTATCTATTAGCCCAGACGGCATTCCATTTAATTGTTTCTTGTTAATTCTTGAAGTATGCACTGCACATTCTTATATTTACGATTAAATAACTCCAAGATCAAGAAATGCAAATAAAACTCACTTTCTGGACGGGGCTTAAATTTATTAGCCAAGGTGGAATTCCATTTAATTATTTATTGTGTATATCTACGATTTCTACGGAAAGCATAACTAAACATCTGGATTATGAATGGGTTATTAAGTACAAGCTTGAACACTCTGGACCGTGATTTTATATAGAATGTATATTGTAGACCCCCCAAAAAAAAAGAAAAAGAAAAATGAATAAGAATAGAAAATTAAAATAAGAATAATATCCATTTACGAAAACTGTATTTGACTGCTAGTTTCTTTTAGTTTATTCAGCACAACTTTAAATTATTTGAAAATATAAAATCAAATATTTAGTATACATGTGTTTAAGAAAAGAAATGTGGCATTTGAATACTAAAATTCATTATCTGTGTCTAAGACAAAATTGCTTAGTAATCATTATTTTAAACTATGCAAAACGTAATGCAGAATTTTAAATACAATAATTATCACACATAGGAAGTAAAATTAAAAAGGGGTTCATTCTTTTAGACGGTCATGATTTTAAAGTTGTTAAATAACTGAGTTCGTGTAAATAGAGTTATTATATAACTACTTGATTTTAGGATGACTTGTGGATCTATAATGCATTATCCGTGAGAATGCAAGACAAAATTGCTAAATAATGCATATCTTAAACAGTATAATACATAATACCGAATTTTAAATAAAATAGTTTTAAAACATGTAGGAAACTACCAGATGTTTTTTTAAATTTAGTAATTTAAAAGAATTTTTTCCTTATTAATATTGATATATATGCATGAACTTGTTTTCTCTAAAGCCACTAAAATATGTAGAAAAATACATATGCAACTTGAACTGAAAAACACGCACTTTCAGACATTTTCTAGACTAAATATCCATTATCTGAGCAATATGTCGGAGTATAAGATGAAAAAAATATCGCCAAACCTTAATTATGTTTGTAAAACTACAAACACTAAGCGCTCGACAGAAATTCAGTGTTTTGTCAGAGTACATTTTATTAAGTTATTTTAAATATGAATAATTTTCTCTGGCGTAATATTCTCCCGTTATTATATAACAACATATTTTAACATTTATTTTTCAAAAGTCTTTTAAACTTTTACTTGAATACGTTGTAAAAAAACAGAGAGAAATACATTTAAGAAATGAAGACTTCTCAAATTTTCTACTTTACTTGATTTAAAACAATTTTATTAACATGCTCAGAAAGGAAATTTTATTTTCATGATTATGATAAATGAAATGTTTTTTTTTTAAACTTTCAAACGAATGCATTACTGTAAAGAATAGTTGATGTATTTTCTAAAATGGTAAGAATGTTTAGATTATTTTTCTTCATCCATAAAGTATTTTTTGTTAAATTTAAATGATCAATTTTGATCACATATTTGTGATAATGAACTTTTTTACGGATATCGTTTTTAAGTATTTTGGATTTCAAATTATATATTCTCTCCGAATCGGAACTTCTGGTTATACTGAGTCAATATCATTCAGTAAAATAAAATCAGTTTAGTAAATAAGTTAGAAAATATTCTTTAAACACATTGCTTTACAACGATAACTAGCTAAGCGGATACAACTTATTTTATAATTACTGAAGCGAAGATTTACTAAGTAGATTCAATATTACATTTGGTTTTTATTTATAAGTATACAAAAAATATACATTTTAAAATCAATACGATATATCATTAATTAAATTAATGAACGTACAGAACGTGAACATATCATGCAGTAGAACCGGACGATTAAAGACGCTTATGAAAAATTTAATTCAAAAGTGATTTTATATTTCGAAAGTTGAATTGTGCTATTCTTATTTGTGGAATGATCATTAATTTTTAGCTTTATAATGTTACTTTGAATATACTCCTTTTTAAAGAGTAAGGTTCTTTTTTTAACCTCCATATTTTCCCCCTGATCAATACAATTTTCTTAAATGATTAGCTTTCGGTCATCTCATCTGTAATTTCACGTTTTTCTAAGTCAATTTAGTATTATTATCCTAATGAGACCTATTAAATTTATATGGTGCATGAATTATGTCCTGGATATAAGCAATTCGTTTTTTAAACTCATGATGTTTATTATGAAACAACTATAATCACTTTATTCCTCAAACTTTTAAAGCCTAATTATAAAGCTATTAATTTCGAGAATTTTTATTATTTTTTTTTTAATAATTGTACAAATTGAACTTTTTTTCACAATCGGAATTTCTATTAACTTTTAAGATACATAATAAAATTTTTGTAGTTTCAGGATTTTTGATTTTTTTTGTGAATAATAATTATGAATTTTAATTTTCTTTTAGATTTTTTGCCTTTTCAATAAGATATTTTTCCAAGTACTAATGAACAGTCATATTTGAATTTATTAAATTATATTTTGCTAAAATTATTTACAGAGTAAGGTATTGCATATGCATATTTGTAAGATTTGTAAGGTATTTTAATTATTTATTTGATACTAGAACTACTGCATTATCTTTTGCCAGAAATACTCACTATTCTTTGCAAAAAAGATATTCTCTCACCTTTGCGTGAAAAAAGAACTGTACTTAATGACGAAAATTATGTGATTGAATAAGGTAAAGATTTTTTTTTTAGAAAGTGGTAGCTCTTCGTCATACGGTTCTACACAATAGTAGCCTGAATAAATTAAAAATTTGTATTTTAAATAATGTGTAACTTAAATTTAAAATGCTCATTGAAGGAATTAAATTTCGGGAAAGAGGTTTTTTCGTGGCTTGTCTGATATTCTACTTTTAGTCTTAAATTGGAATACAAAAATTAAAATATTTCAATATCATTTCGATATACTAATATCGTACAATATTAATAAAAAAGAATGTAGCAAAATTAAATTTGATTACAAGTTAGATTGAAAATCCATTAGGATTTGTAAAGTTTGTAAAACTTGCCACGAGAAACATGTCCATTAAAATTTTACCGTTAAGTTAAACGTTAAGTTAAATGTTAAGTTAAGTTTAGTTTTATGAGAACGCGTTTTGCAGTGTAAAGCGTTTATACCTAAATCTTAAAGGCTAATATAGAGTAAGTCTCCCTCTATATTTTTTGCATAATTAAAATTATTAATATCACGATCACCATTAAACTTTAAACTTCGTATCATACAACTATTATTTAGCCAGTTCTATCAGATGGAACAATGATGCCTTCTTTAATCGAAGACATTCGTTTCTCACCAAGCCATTTTTATTAGGCATAGACTATACAATTCTTTTCAGGAAACATACCATGGTCGGTTACTCACCAAAATAATAAATTGAATGATCACTAAAATGATCAGTTTTAAATTTAGTCTAAACATTCAGTATTGTAGGAAATTATTTTATAATATTTTTAAAAATAAAAGTTATTTCTCTGACATTCAATCTGTACAAAATCGAATACTATTTGTGTAAGACAAAGTAATTTTATTTAAAATTGAATTAAACTGAAATATTGAAACAGGAAACTGCACGCCCTAAAAACAGTGTATATACAACAAATTTTATACAACAATTAAAAAATATCTTAATATAATTTAAATCAAAATTCTAGTTGAAATATAGGGAAGTATAGAATTTCTAAGATGTTTTCCATTTGATAGATTTTTCGCAGCAAACTTGTCCCGCCTTGTAAAGTAACCTTAATTTGATCGCATCAAGCATGGATAATCAATTACAAATTTAGCTAACTCTGTCAACTTTTTTTGTAGTTACTTTGCATTTTTGTTAAAAACATATGTTTATTGGTAATATATATTTAAAATGCTTGAAAATTATTTTAAAAAGTTATAACAAAATCAGTAAGATGAGCTATAGTGTTCAAAGAAAATTCATTTGGGGGTACACTTTTTTCTCGTTCCGATGATTTGAAAACTGAAATTATGTGAAATTTTAAGCCGTGTATGAGCGATAAAAACAGCTACCAATACTTTGGCAATCATCCAAAAAGGACCTATGTATAAGCGGCGATAATTCTAAGTGATGTATAAGCGATAAAAACAAAAGCAATGGTGCATGTCGTAGCCATCATCCTTAGGACATTGTCATATACTATATTTTGAGATGCATTAGCCAAATTTTGCCAGTCTGTACGATTGGGTCGGGGGCAATCCACGAAATATCTTAAAATGATTGATAGATACTGATATTTGATATTGCCCTCCTGAGGGGCAGTGAGTCAAGTTTTTCAGTAAAAATTCCTTGCCAATGTCTATGTCAGAAAAATTTCCATTCTATAAAATTTGATCTTATAGGCTTTGCGAAATCCCACCATTTATGGTTTTACGGAATTTGTTTGTAAATAGGGTCCTGTGATCTCCAAGGTTGAATTTAATAAGCTGTGTTCCTCTTTCATTAATCCTGAAATCATGTTCACTTAATCATTCCAAAAAACCAGCTCTTCAGATAGATCTTTAACAAATAGCTCCCAAAATCAACTTTCACTTACTCTTCATAATTCTCCATATCATAAATGTTTCGGAGCAAGAACAGTTCCATCAAAGAGTCTTTCAACGAGATCATCCAACAATCATAAGAGATCAAAGTGCGGTTAAGTGATCAGAGAGTATTTCCTGAACGGACATGATATTGGCAAAAACTGCGTCGGGTGCAAAGGAGGCGAGTTGCCTCTGCCACCCTATTACTGCAAGTGGCTTATCAAATTGCTCTCTCGCAAGATATAAATCTTTTCATTAACTGGAGATTATTTCGACCATGTCTAACTGGTAAATAGCGTCTCGCGATCTCCTAGATGAAATCTATTGACTGGTGGTTCTCTTTAACTGATCCTGGAAATATGTTCACATATTCATTCAAAAATCCAACTTTTCGCATAGATTTTATAGTTTCTTTTATTACCTTTTCAAATTTTAAATCGTTCATTGTATATTTTATTATTACAATTTCAATAATTATGTTTCATCTCTTAATATTTTTCATGGTATAATGAGATGAAAATGATCTATGGGATTGTTTGTAAATCAAAAATATTGCCCCATTCGTTTCAAACAAACTGAAACTATCAAAGTTATAAAAAAGTAATGCTCATCAAACTACATAAATGAATATTAAGTAGAATATTGGAATGAATCATTAAAGGGGTAACACCGCTTTGTATAGTTGACTTTTTGTTTTGTTGCTTCAAGCTGCTGCTTTTTTCTTGTTGCTAAAGGATCTTTGATTATTTGAAAGATTGAAATACAAACTTAACAAATTCAGTATATGTGTTTATGTAAGAATCATCTGCAGCGAGCTAAAGTTGCATGTTTCTTGGTGTCATGTTCTTCGATTCCATGTAAGTTTCTTTTTCTTACTTTCTGCGTTTGGCAACATTCAGTGTTTTTCTGTTTAATTCTTGATTTTTTGCAATGTGAGAAAATGGTGCAATGTTATAAGCCGTGTGATAGCTCGCTTCTCTTTATTGTGAAATAAAACGCATCAACAGTCCGCTGTGTCGTGCTTAATTTTAAGAACCAGCAGTGTGTGTGAGTAGTGAAAAATGCCAAAACAATATGCGTTATCGCAAAACCATCCATAAAATTAAAATATGTAGTTTGTAAGAAACTAGACCCAATAGAGCCGTATCAACTGTATGTTGTTTATGAAATACTGTTCACCAAATCAGATGGGACATTGCAATATTATATAGGAATGACAACTAGAAAGTTTAAAACAAGACTAAAAGAGCATATGGCGCATATAACATAAATGACAAAAGAACTACAGCTTTGGCAAGACTACATAGGACCGAGCCTTTAAAAATTGATTTTAAAAATAGTAAAATAATTTATCCATGAATACAGTATTTTATATCTACTATCCATGATTCAATAGAAATTTATATATGCGTAACGAGAACATATGCAACGAATCAGCTACTTTTGAATTACCTAAAGTTTGGAACGAGATGTTTTTCGATTTTAAAAAAGCAATAAGGAAATATTGATTCTCACGTTTGCAATTGGCTATTTTTAAGCACCTTTTTTTACGAATCAGGTGTGCAGATACACTACACAGTGTACAGAAATACAAGATCTCGTGGTTTATATATTTAAAGTATATTTTCAAAACATTTTGCGAGAATAGTTTGTTTATCTTGTAGATCTTGATAATGGCACCGTGGTTTGAGCGTTCGAAACATGACGATCTTTGTAGTGAAATGTTTTTATAAGCCAACTTGTGTTCTGTTTTATCCCTTAAGCACTTATATCTGAATTTTAAAGAAGATTATTGTTTCTAAAAGAGTAATTATCAAATAGTGAACGATTTGGGAGATGTAGTTTTAGTTGTACAAAATAAAAAAAAAAGAGGTAATGTATATTTTCCAATTTAGAAAATAATTTTTTCAACAAAATGAACTTACACTTTTACCTAAAGAAATGAACGTTCCTACAATTCTAACTCCTGAGTAGGGGAGAGTCGGACAAAAACGGGTAGGTGCATAAAACAGGGATCCAGGTTTTATTGCTTGATATCTGGCAGTATCTAGCGGAAACTTCTACAATTACTTCTAGGCGAGCGGCTTCACAGCATCCAGTAAACAGTAGTCGAGTAAAACAACTCATTTCGCAGTGGTGATTTTTTTTAAGTTTCACGTGAAAAAGTTAACAATTTGGCGTCTGCAATATTACGTTACCAATCCTAAATGCCTAAGGATTTAGTTTAGGTAAGTAAAACGTATGATATGCCTTTATTTACTTGTTATTTTAACGTTTGTATTGGTGTCGAGTTGTTTGAACAACGCTAGAGTAACATTTCATGAAAATGACGTGGTCGGACAAAGCCGGGATGTGGGTCGTTCGGCATAACCGGGAAGTTCCCGGTTTTGGACAACTCATTTTTTTGCGTAACTAAAATGGAATTCACTTGTTTGGTTATTGTTTTACGATCTATAAATATTTAAAAACTATACAAAATGTATTATTTAAATTAAGTTGTTATATAGAAAACTGTTTTTAGTCATTTATTTTGCAAATTAAGTTAAAAATTGAAAAACAAAATTAGTAAATCATCGAGTTGAGGCTAAATTAATTTATTCGCGAGATTAACCTTTTGTTTAATTTCATGGTAGGTTTTAAGTGTTTAATTTTCTGTGTACCAAATTATTTGTGACTAATAAACTACAAATATTTTTTACTTTCTGCTATCTTTAGAAAAAGAAAGTATTGGATTCGTGAAAAATTTCGACTTCCGGTTTTCAATAGATTTATACGTTTTAGAAGGTCCTGAACACGATTTGATGGTTTTTAGAAAATATCTGTCTGTGAGTCTGTCTGTCTGTATGTGACAAAAATTTTGTTGTTGCTATATCTGCTATAAAAGGGTTTGAAAAGACGAGGATCTACCAGTTTAACAGTGACGTATTTCCAGATCACCTCTTTACTCCCGCTGAGAGAACCGAGAGGCCCATGGAAGTGGAAAAGAATCCTTTGGCTGAATGTCAAGTATTGCCTGAACAACAACAAGATCCTGCTGTATACATGTTTGTAGGAACCTATAAACCTCAGCCTGAGAAAGGGTATGGGTCTATAGATAAGCTGTCAATGCCGACTTCGAAGGCCCCAGTTCCTGTGCAAGACGACGACGTTGGCTTGAAGGTTCCTGTGTAACCGTCTGCATCTTCTCAAGGTCTGGGAAGAGATATCAAGCGTCTCACCACATTTGCAGTCTCACCACAGGATATAAAGCCTGTTCCAGTTCAAACCGGCCCTAGGGCCATTAGGAAATCCGACAAGCGTCGAGGGAAAACAGCTATCCTTATTTCAACCCCCTACAAATTAGAACTCGAACTAGAAGAAAAAGAAAGGATGAAAAAACAAGACAAGAAAGACATAGCCCTGAAGCGAAAACTTTTCAAGATGACATAAAAAAACTCAGGTGAAAAAGAAGAAGCCAAAGAAGAAAAGACCCTTGACATCAAACGAGGAGAAGGATGAAAGTGATGAAGCAGGCATCTCTTGCTAAGATTTAGATATAAATTAAAGGAGAGTTGGATACAGTGCCTTCACTGCAAAGGGTGGGCACATGAAGCGCTCAGCAATGCAGATGAGCAAGATCAAACTTTCATTTGTGATTTTTGTGCCAAACAAGTTTAACTTTTAAGGCATAACTTACATCATCGTTATTTGATGTAGATTTGATATAGATTCAAATTCTATAAGTATAATATGTCATATCCTGCAAGTTTCCCTTTAATAAATAGTATTATTGCAAAATTACAATGTGTTTTTAATCATTATCTCTAGTTTCCGGTTTTGTCCGATCAGGTCGGACAAAAGCGGGACATTGCACACTTCGAAAAAATGTGTTTTTATGATCTTAATTGCTATTGTTCGCGAATGAATGAATACTTTATTTCTTCACAAGGAATCAGTTTATCATTTTAATGTAAATTTTGACTGTTTTGTTCACATAGTGAATAACAATTAAAAAAAAACTCCATTAGGCTCCCGGTTTTCCCTACCACTATTTCCGAGTAATATTCTTCACCTTGTTTAATGGAAGACAATTTTCACAACTTCCACTATTAAATAAGTCAAAAAGTACTATTTAGGTACAGTGATACTCAAAAATACGCACTCGTAAAAATTTGGAAGATATCCATGGCAATAATGCAAAATGGACTATAAAGTTTCAGAAAATTATGTCTATTGTATGCACACACATACACACTCACACACATATATGTGTGTGTGTGTGCTTTCCTTTTTCGTCTGATTTAAATTAATTCCGTTTGATTTTTCCAAGGTTTAAATATTTACTTGTTGAAAATCAAAAGTAATTTGATGAAACTTGAAAATAAATCAAAATGCATGATTTGATTTGAAATATTTTATTCATTATTTAAATTAACTGTGGAAATTTAAATAATTAATGCAGTTTTCTTTTTCAAAATATTTTAATATGCAAAATAGTTAACTTAATATAAACATCTTTTATCAAATTGCTCTATTCAAACAACTACATTTGAAATTTTCTGATAAAATATTCATGAATATATAAATGAAAAAACATTGTATTAAAAATCCCTTTTTATTTGCATATTTGAGTTGAAATTTTCTTTCAACATTGCGCTTTTATCTGTTCACAAAAAATTACATAAATGATACATACTGTGAAATTTCCCTATGGTTGTCAAAGAACAAAGAACGATGGATTTCTTTTCAAATATGAAAATATTTATGGAGACATGTTTTGTAAAATAATAATTACTCTTTAAAAAAATTAATAAATTCTTCGCAATTCTAATAAAATTAATTAACTCTTATTTTATCACTGATTTAACATAACATATGTCTTTAGAAATTTTTACTTACATTTCTTTACGTTAAAACCAATTAATGGAGTAATTAATAAATGAAAACAATTATGGTGCTATTTTTTAAACGGAACTTATTGTGCTTTATATTTGACGACAAAAATATATAGCAAGTTAGTTGGAAGGACTGATTACGTAATTCTCTGTTCTTCTCATAAACTTTTTTAATCCTTTCCTGACATGACTATTTCTTATAATAAATAACATGTGATACAATCTAAAAAGAGAGATGTTTTAATATTCATGTCAAAGATAGTTGATTTAAATACCTGTGATCACGTTAAAGATAACTTAGTTTAGTATGAGCACAAAAATGTGATATTATAAATCCTTCGTTTATATAAGTAAGTTTTATAAAGAAACGGTTGAACTTAATTTGAGCAGTCCTTTAGTAACAAAGCAATGTCTACTTATATATTTCTTGATATTTTATATTTTGACTCTTTCTATTCACATATACACACAATACAGACACACACACGTACGCTTATAAATATATCCGTGTGTAAGAACAGCATTGCATTTATCATCACTTTTGTCCCATTTTAACTTACTTTTAGATTTTCTCATAAGGTCTACACTGTTTCTGAGGATCAGATTCATGTTTGCATTTAAGTGTATTTTCGTAATTCTTTAAAATTATTTCTTTATAAGTATTCTAAGTAGTCTTTCTTTATAAGTATAATTTAAAATTCACATACTTCATTTTGAGCATTTAGGCGTCTATTCCATTATAGTGCAGAACATTTATAGATATTGTAAGAAAATTTCGTCAAAAAACGAAAAAACACCCAGAAATGTAGCATAAAATCCCTTCTGATTTCATGAATTTCTATAAAATCACGCAGGATATTTGGCGCTGTTTTGAAAAATTAGGGGGCATTTTTGCTTTATTTGTGGGATGTTTGATAATTTGAGGAAAATTCAAAAGCTATTCCATAGCAGAGGTTGTAATTATTTTTTCTACCACGAAACATTTTTGAACTGTGAAATTATAGGCAGAGCACTAAATTTAACTTTACAGACACATAGTGCATTTGAGGCTTAAATAACAATGATATGGAAGAATTAATGTACATAGTTTTAGAATTTAGAATTGCAACACATTAAAATTTATTATTATTATTTTTCTTTTCTGCACCAAAATATCGTCACTCATACAACTAAATATACGTATAAAAGAAAATAAGGCATATACATACGAAAAATCGTGATAAATTTGTAAGTCAACACATTCCAGATGTAATTCTGAGAAAATATTGCAAAAATCACTAATTGTTACACCTATAAACAAGTATCCAAAAACATTGTGCATATGTTGCATTCTTTTACGGAGCTTCCAAAAATGGAATTCAATAAGAAAGATGATATTGTTTTAATGTTTTTAATGATACTATAACTTCTTGAATTTCAATGCCGCAGACCGAAAGAAGGGTGCGTGGACCCTCCCTACTCTTCTCACGGACAAGATGTGACAACGTGTATGAAGAAGATGATGAGTCACACGTTATTTTTCATAATTTCAAATGCAGATGATTACGTATATACGGTTGTTGTTAGCACATGAAGGAAAGCAGTTGACACACGGACAAAAAGAAGAATCATGAGTAGCGATGAAGGTGATTTATTTGGAACCAATAATCAAGGACCAATATTAGGCATCAAGAACAAATAGACGAAAGCGCAAGGGGAGGTACCCTACAAAAATCAGCGGCTTACAGGCACAGCTAGTCTGCTCCGTGTAAAGGGAGAAGTGAAAAGTTTGAAAAGTTACATGTACGGGTGTTGGCGCGGAAAACATGAAAAAATCGCCAGTACTTGGTGAGAGAACTTTTAGAGAATAATGATGGAAGCTTGTGGGAAAAAGCGATGGTGGGTGATTTCTGTCTATGATTAAGCATTCTTTTGAGAGCGGTGGGGGTTGCAGGAATTCTTGAATGGAGACGAAACAAGGAAAAAGAAAAGAAAATAATTTTGGGATTGGCGTTTGATTTTGCTAAAAGGCAGCGGCAATTAACAGTTACTTGTGACTCGAATCTAATAACAGGGTGTGAAAAATATGAACTTGCATATTACAGTTTACATGTGGGCAAGAGATATTTTAATCAATTCTTTTGAGAGCAGATGAGAAGTGCTAATGCATGCATAAAGAATGTCGGTTATACGTTACTTTACTTTAACAAGTAAAGCACAGCTGCTTATATGTTTTGTCTAAGTTTTTAAGACAGATGTACTTTTGATTTCATAAGAAGAAAACGGTTGGATTAGAAATATATGAACACTTGCGACCTATTTTAACATAACCACAAAGATTAGTAAAACTTTTTTTTATGTCTGCGAATAATGACTTGTATTTTAGAATAAAGAAAATCAGATTCGTTATCTAAATTGAATCAGAAACGGATTTAGTTAAAATAATGAATTTTTTTTTGGTGGGGGGGGGGGGAATAACAGACATTTAAAATCTATAAACTATATTTGTTTATTCTTATAATTATTTATTTTATTTTATTTTTTTTGTGGGGGGGGGAATGAATGAATATTTATGAATTTATTAGTTATCTCTATTTTTTTTTGGGGGGGGGGGGGGAAGCATGAATATTTATACAAACTTGTTAGATTTTGGAAGAGGAAAGGGAAAGTTTATGTTAACTTATTAATTTTTTTCTTTTGGGGGGGGGGTAGTTGAACTGAAAGCAAGATATATGACAAACGTCTTTGTCATATATATCACCCCATTGACCAGAAAAGCTGTACTGTTTACAGTACAGTTTAAAAAAAAATACAATACAATTATACTCTCCCCAAGCTGAAAACAATACACATAAACATAAGGTACAGAAATATATGTAAATCATATAGGTTGCAACATAATCAAGGAAATTTGTTAGTTACGTAACTTTTTTGTTAGTTCAATAGTTCCTAACACAGTCTACAAATATGTAATTGAGTGCACTACTTACGAAGATTTTTTTTATATCTCTTCGTCTTCTCTTCTTTTTTTTGTTCTGCTTTGTTCTGTTCTGGTACCAGTTTAAAAAAATTGTTAATTTACTAGACATGTCTAAGGATAATTGAGTACAAAATTTTACTCCTTTTCTCCATTTTCTTGCATGAATATTTATACAAACTTGTTAGATTTTGGAAGAGGAAAGGGAAAGTTTATGTTAACTTATTAATTTTTTTTTTTGGGGGGGGGTAGTTGAACTGAAAGCAAGATATATGACAAACGTCTTTGTCATATATATCACCCCATTGACCAGAAAAGCTGTACTGTTTACAGTACAGTTTAAAAAAAAATACAATACAATTATACTCTCCCCAAGCTGAAAACAATACACATAAACATAAGGTACAGAAATATATGTAAATCATGTAGGTTGCAACATAATCAAGGAAATTTGTTAGTTACGTAACTTTTTTGTTAGTTCAATAGTTCCTAACACAGTCTACAAATATGTCATTGAGTGCACTACTTACGAAGATTTTTTTTATATCTCTTCGTCTTCTCTTCTTTTTTTTGTTCTGCTTTGTTCTGTTCTGGTACCAGTTTAAAAAAATTGTTAATTTACTAGACATGTCTAATGATAATTGAGTACAAAATTTTACTCCTTTTTTCCATTTTCTTGCACTTAGATACTGTAATTAATACTTAAGTATGATATGAAACACAAATGAGAACAATTAACGAAAATAAACACAATATATATAACATATATTTAAAAAAATCCACTTGAATTGTATGAAGAAAAGTGAAAATGGTTTAACTCAAGTGTAGTGTAAAGAAAAGTTGTTTGAAAAGGTAAAAAAATTCGTGCAAGCACAGGACGGTAAAAAAAAAGAGGTGCATGTGGCACGCCCATAAAAAAAGGGACCGCCCTTAATCTTGTCAAAGAACAAGTGTTATGGCTCAGGCTTAGGGCCTTACGCCTTAGGTGAGTAGGGCAGTAATAAGAGTTCACATCATTACAACATGAACTCCCTGCTTCCCAATGAAGATCGCACTGATCCCCACACAGGAGCACGATTCGGGAACACATGTACTTTTGGGAAAAGGGAATATTGTGAATTAGTAAACTAAATCACAATTGTCTCTCTAAACACAATCTGGTGAGGTGTGGTAACCTAAGGGCAAAAATTTAGAACGGTACCACTAGCCTGAAGGGGAAGAATTATTAAAAACAAAAAAAAAGATACAAGTGTATCGTATGCATATCCAAATGTATTGACAGTCCTAGAGTGTCGAGAGACCTAAAATATGTCGTAATCGGGTATGATGAAGTGAAACTGTACAAGTCATGTAAGCGAATGCTTTAAGTTTGTTTGAGAGAACATTTTTTTTTAATTAAAAACTTTATTTAATGAGAATGTGTAGCATTTTGTATCCAGTATGAATGAAAGTTTAAAATGTGAGAGAAAAATGTGAAAAGATTATATTTATCTACTGTTTATAAAATTGAGTGAAAAATTAACATAAAGATGTGACCTGATACAAAATATTGTGTAAAAGTGGTCTTCACAAGAAAACATGGACCAACCGTGAAGTCAGGTAAAGACAAGTTATGCACAGTATACGTAGAATCCTGGCCAGGGATAAAACACTTTGTATCAGATCATATAAAAATTTAAATTTTTTTTTTTTTTTTTTTTTTTTAATTTGTTACAAATTATCTTTTTCTTAAATTGTAGCGAGGGGCGAGAATAGTGTTAGAAGAATTATTATCTATAACATGACTTGCAGGATCACATAAATGTCCATATCGAGGTGGTGCTAGAAGAAGTCTATCAATATGTACCCTAAATGCAGTATCATCATGAGCATATAATCTTTTAATTGAAAATGAAACAGAGGAGTGTTTAAATGTTACAAAATATGGACCGGTATATTTAGGTTTAAATTTGTCGACTGATTTTAAATAAACAATATCTTTTAAACATATATTTCTTAATTTAGCTTTTCGACTGTGAATTTTGTAACGTCTATCTTGAGCAGTTTTAATGTTGTTATATGCTTTGTCATATATTTTGTTTAAGTCATCTAGTAATTTATAAACTTCAACATGTTTATCAAGGTATGCTTGGTTGGTACTATGATCATATGTGTCAAAAATTAATGAAAGTTCACGACCAAAATGAAGTAAGTTAGGTGAAAATAGTGTAGAAGAGTGTGTCGAACCATTATAAAGTGACTTATGAATAAATAGAGCATTTTCAAAAGAGTGTCCTTCTTGTAATAATGTGGTAACAGAGTATTTAATAGATTTGTTAACGCGTTCAGCAATGCTGTTAGATTGTGGGTGTGAGACCGAACTGTGATGCATTTTTATACCAAGAGCATCATTAAATGCATTATAAATATGAGAAGTGTATTGTGGGCCTAAGTCTGACAAAATACAGACGGGTCTCCCATAGGTAGTTATATAACTAAATAAGCATTTTACAACCTTGGGTGCAGAAGTATCAGTGAGAGGATAGAGTTCAATGTGTCTTGAGAAGTGATCGGTTACAGTTAAAACATGTTTATTGTTTGAGAAAGGAACAAGTAAATCTGTACTGACTGTATGACCAGGATATCTTGGTGTGTATGTAGGTTGAAGAGGTGCGGGTGGAGTGTTATGGTGTTTGGCCTGTAAACATTTGACACATGAAGCTACAAATTTGAGTGTATCTACATAGATGCCTTTCCAAAAATATTTGGATGAAAGGAATTCATAAGTTTTGGCCATTCCAAAGTGTGACAGATGGGATAGAGTTAAAACTTTACTTTTAAGTGAATCAGGGACTACAATGTGATATGAGAAAGTATTATTTATGATATCTTCCTTTTTGAACATTAGTATCTTAGAATCAGGGTGTATGAAGTAATTCGGGAATTTTGAAGAAGGTCCATTATGTAATATATGATCATAAATACTAGCTAAGGTACGGTCTTTTTGTTGTTCAGTGCAAAAAGTTTGATTTGATATCTCCAATAATGGGTCTCGTTTTGTTCGTTCACCTGAGATGAGAAAATTTACTTGACAATTGTTGTTATTAACAGACTTACAACTATCAGGTTTTTCATGATCAACTATTGGAAGTGGTTGAGGATCATGGATAAAGTTGGGATTGGTTAGTAAATTTTCTTGGTTATTGTCAAAATTACAGCGAGAGAAATAATCTGCTAAAACATTTGAAGATCCTGGAATGTGTTCAAAATCATACGAATATTCTGAAAGTCAATTAGCCAACGGGTGGTTATGTCTGCTGGGTTTGTAAATTTTGTATTTTTTTAGAGGTTTACTATCTGACAAGATTAGGAACTTTCTATTGTATAAGTAATATTTGAATGCAATAACAGATTTGTAAATTGCCATGAGTTCGAGTTTTAAAGCAGGATATTTTTTTTTCAGAGGAATTTAAGGATTTAGAAAAGTATGCTACTGGTAGAAGATTTCCATTATGTTCTTGCAGTAAAACGCCAGAGATAGCAATGTTAGATGCATCTGTATTCAAGTAAAATATCTTGCTCCAATCTTGTAACCTAACCATGGGTGAACCGAAGAAAATTTTCTGTATTGTTTTAAGTATGTCCTGATGTTTTTCTGTCCAGATGAATTTAGTTTTAGGAGTAGTTAAACCAATAAGTGGTTGCACTAGTTTGTTAAATGTTGGAATTAAGGATTTATAGAAAGTTATCAAACCAATAAGCCTTTTTAGTTGTCGTTTTGTAGTTGGTGTAGGAAATGAAGTTATTTTTACAATGTTGGAATGGATTGGTGAAATACAATGAATTTCTATTTGAAAACCTAAGTAGTTGACTTTTGTTTGATGAAAGTTGCATTTATTAGGTGAAAGAGTGAGATTGTACTTGGAAAGGAGGTTAAAAATCTTGTCGAGTTTAGAACACATTTCATCAAAAGAATTTGCACCTATGATACAGTCATCTTGATAAGTATACACACCTTGTAGGTGTAGTTCGTCAATTAAAGAGTCCATTAGAGCTTGAAAGATTGAGGCACTTGTCTTTAAACCAAAGACAAGTCTGCGGTAGGGAAAAGATTCAAACATGGTGGTAAAAGTTAGTTGATTGTGAAATTTTTCTGGTAAGTTAATTTGATGGTAGGCTTGATGAAAGTCGAGTGTTGTAAAGAATGTGTAAGAGGAGAGATTAGCGATAATGTTTTGAATTTTTGGTAGTGGGTAAGATGAGCCTTGTATTACAGTGTTTAACATTCGAAGGTCAAGTGCGTGGCGAAATTTTCGTTTACCAGTATCATCTGGCTTTTTCCTGACAAGTAACATAGGGCAAGCCCATTCCGAGCAATGTCTTTGTATAATTCCAGCTTCAAGTAATTGATTAATTTGATCTAATGCATCTTTTTGTAATGCCTGAGGTATTGGAAAAGGAAGTGTTTTTATAGGATAGTCATTAATAAATTTCAAATCTGGAATAATTTTATCTGTATGCCCAGGTGTATTTAGAGATTTTGAAAAGACAGGATAATATTTGAGTAACATAACTTTTAGAATTTCAGCCTCATTGGTCGGTAAGTGTTCAAGATTAAAATCAGTTGCAGACAAGTCTTCTTTTCTTTTATTGAGAATTTCTTTAGAAGCCTGAATGAGATTTACAAATTGTTGATCTGAGTCATCTCGACTAATTTTATCTGTGGAGTACTCAATGATTTCCTCGACCTCAAAAAGTTGGCCTATTTTGGCTTTTTTTTTGAAGATGAATGGGATTAGCAGAGTTATTTTTAACCGAAATCAGGAAAAATGTATATTGTTGTGGAATTTTTCGTTTTCGCTTTGGATTTTTGGATTTCACTATAGCATCAAATCCTATTAAGTTGTCAATGGCTGAATTGTATTGAAATAAATAATCTTTTTCTGTGCTAATGGTGTCTGTGAAAACTGAAATTCATTTTTGTTCCTGAGGATTTAAAGAAACTCTACGAGTCAAAGCTACAAGTTGATTTTTGAAGGCGGTGGGTTGTGTACTACATTGATTTATCTCAGAAGATGGAGTAGTTTGTTTGTTTACTAAAGGAATCGATAAAGTGTTGTCAATATGAATAAGATTTTTGACGGTATTTACAACAATATTGAATCTTTTGATGAAATCATAACCAATAATACCTATAATACCTTGGAAACTAGATGAGTCTGGTATATCTACAATGTAGAAATGATGATTAAAGTTTTTATGCTGGAGCTTAATAGAGGTTCTAATACATGCGGAAAAATCTACATCAGAATTGACTGTTTTGATGACAACACCAGTTGATAATCTCTTATATTTTAAAATTTCTTTCAATTCGTTAAATAGTGATTGTGAGAGCAACAAAATTGTACTACCTGTATCGCACAGTAAAACAATAACCTTTTTAGCAATTGTGGCCTTTACAAGGGGGAGTGATGTCGAGTCTTTAATGACATTGTAAATAATTTTTGTAGTATTGTTTTCATATTGTTCTGTGTTTGTTTGTGTCGTTTCATGCTTAGAAATTTTTACAATATCACATGTTTGTGTGCTTACTGAGTTTACTAGTCTATTCTGTGAAATTTTTGGTAAGGAAGGATCTGGGAAAAAACTAGCTGATGTGAATTCAGTACTGGGGTAAGGTGCAAAGCCATCAGCAAAATTACACCTCTGACTTAGTTTTCCTGTTGTCGCCTGTTATTATTGTTGTGAAATTGTCCTCGTCGTGTATTTAAGCGTTTCCATTTAAAACAGGCCTGCGCTTCGTGACCACTTTTGAAACATAGCTGGCAAGTAGTACGGTTAAATTTGTATGATTTATGTGGAGAGGGGCGTTTGTTAAAATTGCGATTTTGAAATTTCCGTTTGTTGTACATGCCAGCAAATTTCGTTTTGTAAGTTGCAGCGTCTTCCCTAATTTCTGGCTGTGTTTGGGTATTTACAGAAAGGACATTTATTTTCTCGGTCAGCTGTTTTAGCTGATCAGCAAATGTTGTAGCAGTTGGGGAAGGGGTGGGGTAAGCATGCAAAATGTTTTCACCGTGTAAAATGTCTTGAAGTCCCTGGGTCCTTAACAGCGGGTTGGAATTCTGTAATTCCTTCCTCTTGAATTTTAATTCTTAAATTGGAAGGAATAGTTTCCAAGAATTTCATATACTTTATTTTGTCGCGCGCATTGGCGTCGTGAATATCTGCATAAACTGTTGCAGCCAGAACGTTAAGCCTATGGGCAAAGTTTTTTATGGTTTCTGCAGGTAACAGGGTTAAGTTAGCCAATTCGATTGCAACAGCTGATTTGCTCGGCGGGGAAAAAATTAGCAAATTCCTTTTCAATAAAATCTATATCATTTGCGTTTGTTAAATCAGGGTTCTGTGTTAAATATTTTAATGCAGAACCAGAAAGTTTACTTTTTAGCAGCGCGATTGTTGCTTCCGGGCTGTATTTATTTATGCGACTGACAGACCGTACTTGGTCGAAAAAGAATTTGAGTGATTCATGATCACCATCAAAATTCGAAAGATTAATTGGTATTTGCCGAGAAGCCATGGTGGACAAAAATACAGTTAACTAAAATATTGAAATTCAAGGAAACGCTGCATGCACAATAAAATAACCAAAAATATCAATATACACTAGCAGATAATAAGTATAACATGAAAAAAAATTTAAACTACATTTATATCATAATAAATAATACTAATAAATCACTGTTTCTTTCTGGCGTATAGATCCCTAACACTCATTTTTAATTTCTTTTTAAAAAAGAAACAGCGATGAATGAGAGAGAAAAAGAAAAAAATCCTTATCTTTTTTTTTTTTTTTTTTTTTTTTATAAATTTAAAATCAATATTTTTACACTAATTTGAGGAAAACTTACCTATGATTTATCAACACAAGTATAAAAAGTAAAATTTCATGTAAATTATTATGAATGAAACATAACTTTCCTTTTATTCATTTAAAAAAATGAAAACCAATATTGCAGGACAATTTAAGTTATTATTATTTTTTTTATATTCTATAACTGGCTTAGTAAAAAAAAAATAATCAGATTACTATTTGTAGCCAAAACACATTAAAAAAATCTATCTTGCCTTAACTATTCATAAAAATATCATATTTTAAAACAACTAAAAAAATGTAAGATAAAATAATTATATTTATACCATTTAATGTGAAAGTTCAAACATTAAATTAAATTAAATTTCATCCTGCATATTTAATTAAGAAGGTTTTGGTAAAAGGCAAACACAAAAAATTAACTAAAAATTTGTTATTGAATAAATTCTTTTAAGAATAGGAATGCAATATTTTTAACCAAAAAACATTTTACTGTTGACTGATATATAAAATATATATATATAACACTCACACTAATGCTATATAAGAGAAAGGAGAAAAAAATATATATATTGTGATACTGAAATATTAAATGTATTCATGTAACTGTTTTTTTATTTTTTTTATTTTTTTTTTTATAAGAGAAGTATGAAGGTTGAAATGTACATTTTAATCAAAGTAAAAGAAACAAATTTTTTTATTTACTGCGATTGAGTAAAATTTAAAATATGAAAACATTCTATTCATCCTTCATACTTATTAATTCAAAAACCATGAAACAAAAAAAAAAAAACATTCATTATCGCGCCGATAATTTTTTTTTTAAAAAACAATGCCATGTGAAATCACTTTTTCTTTACTTTTAGCTTGCACAGAAAAGAGATACTGATGATGCTATTTATAATAACTCACATGTAAGATACTGTTACTAAGCACTTTTTTTTTTAACGCTACACTTTTTTTTTTTAAATTTAGATATTGAAACACAGTAGCGTTAAAAATCACGAACTCACTAGGACCGATGTTCCGGAAAGTACTATTGAAGCACTATCAACACTGTTGATTTTTTTGTTTCACTTATTTCGCGCACATAATTTTTGAAAACACTCTTTGATTTACTTTGCATGCAAAAAAAAAACACAAACGGTAAGATGAACACTGGTAGTCTTAAAGAATACACCTTTTGTTTTAAAATTAGCACATCACTTTAGGTAAATAGCGTACACACAACTGAAGAACGGCACACATCTGAAGGCACTAAAACACACGTGCACGTATTTCTTATTTTTTTATTTTAGGAGAATCTTGAATCGTCGTGCACAACTGTTGCAGAGACACCGTTGGATTTACATGGAACACACACACTGTCGTGATTGTTGATGTCGCGTAGAGCATCACTGGGTGGTGCAGGCCACTTTGAGAGGGTTGAGGCGCTCCAGGTATCAACAAAAATCTAGAATCTCAGGTGCGGAAGGGGTGATGACGAGTTCAGACAGAAGCGCGGCCAGAGACACGTACCGCACGGAGAGAAGAGACGGGGGGGACGCGCGAAGGCAGGAAAAACAACAGCTGAAATGAGTGAAGCGTATCCGATCAGGGACGGAGGGTGAGGGGGTAGTGCTTCCACAGGAACGGAGTCGGTGACACTTTGCGACGGAAAAAAATGTTCAAGCAGTAATGTACGGTGCTTGAGTACCTCCCCTTGTTGGAAAAAGGTAGTCTCTAGGTAGAGAGATCGGCGAAGACGCACCAGATTTTATACAGAAGATGATGAGTCACACGTTAAGAGTTCATAATTTCAAATGCAGATCATTACGTATATACGGTTGTTGTTAGTACATGAAGGAAGGCAGTTGACACACGGGCAAAAAGAAGAATCATGAGTACCGATGAAGGTGATTTATTTGGAACCAATAATCAAGGATAGTATTAGGTATCAAGAACAAATAGACGAAAGCGCAAGGGGAGGTACCCTACAAAAATCAGCGGCTTACAGGCACAGCTAGTCTGGTCCGTGTAAAGGGAGAAGTGAAAAGTTTGAAAAGTTACATGTACGGGTGTTGGCGCGGAAAACATGATAAAATCGCCAGTACTTGGCGAGAGAACTTTTAGAGAATAATGATGGAAGCTTGTGGGAAAAAGCGATGGTGGGTGATTTCTGTCTATGATTAAGCATTCTTTTGAGAGCGGTGGGGGTTGCAGGAATTCTTGCATGGAGACGAAACAAGGAAAAAGAAAAGAAAATAATTTTGGATTGGCGTTTGATTTTGCTAAAAAGCAGCTGCAATTAACAGTTACTTGTGACTCGAATCTAATAACAGGGTGTGAAAAATATGAACTTGCATATTACAGTTTACATGTGGGCGAGAGATATTTTAATCAATTCTTTTGAGAGCGGATGAGAAGTGCTAATGCATGCATAAAGAATGTCGGTTATACTTTACTTTACTTTAACAAGTAGAGCACAGCTGCTTATATGTTTTGTCTAAGTTTTTAAGACAGATGTACTTTTGATTTCATAAGAAGAAAATGGTTGGATTAGAAATATATGAACACTTGCGACCTATTTTAACATAACCACAAAGATTAGTAAAACTGTTTTGATGTCTGCGAATAATGACTTGTATTTTAGAATAAAGAAAATCAGATTCGTTATCTAAATTGAATCAGAAACGGATTTAGTTATAATATTGAATTTGGGGGGGGGGAATTACAGACATTTCAAATCTATAAACTATGTTTGTTTATTCTTATAATTATTTATTTTTTTTTATTTTTTTTGTGGGGAGGGGAATGAATGAATATTTATGAATTTATTATTTATCTCTATTTTGGGGGGGGGGGGAGAAGCATGAATATTTATACAAACTTGTTAGATTTTGGAAGAGGAAAGGGAAAGTTTATGTTATCTTGTTACATTTTTTTTGGGGGGGGGGTAGTTGAACTGAAAGCAAGATATATGACAAACGTCTTTGTCATATATGTCACGTGCCATTCATATAAAGTCATTAAAAAAAGGCGGAATCGTAGTTTAATATTTATAAAGTTTCCTCAGCCCCACTCTCCCAATTTTTTTTGCTTCCTATTTCATTGAATTTTAGAAAGCTGTAATCGAATTGTTTTCTCTTCTCTCAGATGTGATCCGTTTTCTTCTTTACTAGAAACTAGCACAGATCATTGTTTAGTATTAATAAAATTATTTCGAAACGCAAAAGAATAAGTGTAGCTTTATCTGTTAAGATTTGATATTGATATTTTAACTTGCACCAAAAATCTGTAACTCATTGATTAATTTAAAACTTTTCTGTTACATATAGAACAGAACTTGATATCCAATCAAGCAAGCAATCAAACTGCTGTGATGTCAGAGTAACAGCAGAATCTGCAGTTAAGATTGAAATTCATTTTTTATTATTTTTCGAAAATAAGATTTCAAAATATCAACAAAAAAAGTGTTTTTTCAAATCCGTTTAAGATATGTGTTCTGTAAAGATGTCTGATTATGAGTTCTCTCTTCTTTTAATCTATTTGTCAATGAAAAAATATCCAGACCAGTAGTTGCCAGAAAATTACTAAAATTGTACTTATAATAGCACTGTTTTCGTATGGCAGTATTCGCTTATTTTAATATAAAAATTACTGTAATTAAATAAGACGGCTTTTTCTGTACGAATATAGTTGTGTACAAAATAAAATTTTAGGATTTCACTGGCAACGGTGATCCAGACTTCTCTTTTTAAGTAATGTTTTACAAAATATTAATTTATTTTTAAATCCTTCCACTTTAACTTACAAATTCAGTTTTTTTAATGTCAGACATAAAACACTATTATTTTTTAATATTGACACAATTTTGACATTTTGATGAGTCAGTGATCGCCACCCAATTTTTCTACCAAAGCGAAACCATTTCCATTCATCGAGATTCCGACTTCACTCCTCAATTCAAAGACGCACATTAAATTTTTGTTCTGCAGGAGAGCCAACTGTAAAGATGTAATATGTAAAGAAGTAATATGTAAAGAAGTAAACACATACACGGACACCGCATGTCATAATACAAGGTTTTGAAGAACCTGTATTTTTAGGTTGAGATTTTATAAAAGTGATTAATTTCATTGTTTAGTATAATGTAATTGTTTTACATAATTAATTTGTTTAATATAATTTTATTGTTCAAAATTTTACTACTTGACTTTTCAATTGTATTGTAAAACCATGATGGTGAAATACACAATGGTTTCGCTTCATCCCTTGTTTTTGTTCTTTTGTGTTTGCAGCTATACACCAAGCGTTTTATCAGCCGCCGCTTGTGCTCCAATTGTGCAGGTATCGACACAATTGTCGACACGGGATGCTGTTGTCTGTAAACAATTCGTATAGTAATTCAAAAATTCCAAAGCCTGCTGCGGTAATTTATAAATATTTGCAGAGAAGCAGATCCACTTGAAAAGAGATCATGTATGAATAGCGGACAAATATCACTATTATTGCCAAACCACATACATTGGATGATTCATTGATTTAAAGGAAAAAATGTAGATTTTCTACAAGAAATTACAATACAGAGTTGCCAAGTCTCCGGCTTTTTGCACACCAGTAATTTTTCAGAGAATTTTTTTTAAAAATCGCAGAATGCTCCGATTAAACAAAACAACAATTTTTATAATAAAATACTGGTGTCCAAAAAGCCGGAGACTTGGCAGGTCTGACAATAAATTGCATTAGTCCGTCAATGCCCGATTTGTCATGAGACGGGATCTGGGATGGAACAACTTCCAGAATTAAAAATTGAACTGCTTTCATAACTTTCGCGGATTTTTCGTCCAATATGCATTAAACATTATCTTTTATGCAAGGATTGCTATTCTTTCTAGAGATAATATGGAATTTGATGGCTTAAGATATTCTGTAAATTACTAAAATCTTACATTATTTTCGTAGTCTATTTTTGAACACGGTATAATATACTTTTCTGGACATTTATGAAATCAGCATAATTCCTTATATAATCATTTTATCTTGAATTTTGATGCACAAATTTAAAATAACTAAGCATTTTTGAAACAAATTATACACTGAAGATTATTATCAATAGTCTCAATTAATACAATAGCGTTGTAATAATTGTAGCAGTTATTTTTTAATTTTTTTAAACTGTGAAACACGTTTTCTCGGAAAAACATAATAAATTTAATTATGTAAAAATCTTTACTTTTTTTTTTACAGAGTTTCGAAAACTCTGTTGCCTACAAAAGTCAGGGACTTTACGGGCAACATAATAATTCAGACAAAACATTTACGTGATTTCACAGAAACACAGCTTAAATTGTAGAATGGATGATAACATATGGCTCCGATTAAGAAATTTCTATGATTTGAATAAAAAATGGACATATCAAAGCGAAAGATGTTAGATCACATTTAACGGCAAAATATGTCTATCGACAATTTTAGCGAGCTCATATAAAGTTGCAGTTTTGAAAAAAAAGTAACATTTAAAAACATATCATATTTACTTATATTCTATACTAGCAAGCTACGCCCGCTACGCTGGTCAATTTCTCTTAACGAACCTTTAATCAAACAAAATATTGACATTTCATAATTCACTTTTATATTTTAACAGAATAATAAGGATACTATAATTTGTGACTCGTGCTATAGTCAATATACACGTCAGGACACGTCGCCCTTATCATTATCTTTTTACGCGTGAAGGTTTCGCTATGGTACTCTATTGTGAAATTTTGTAATTTTAGAAATTCAATAGTTGAAAAATCGCAGAATCATTAGATCATTTTTCTTTAGAAATTGTTCTTAGAGCGCATTTAGATCTTATAAATAACAATCATGCCGAACTTGAAGTTTCTAGCTCCTTCAGCATCGCAAAAATCGCAATTTTAGAACGTTTTTCGCTTCTGCACCCCCGTCGGGGTAGTGGCACCGACATAAAATATAGCCTATGTTGGAGCAGGGATTGTCACCATCCATTTGCCACCATCACTTTTGAAATCGCTTTAGTAGTTCCAGACATTCCATACAAATTGTAATTTAGAATGTTTTTAGAAAATTTTTTGCTTATTTCAGCCTTTTAAATTTCGAATTTTTTTAGATTTTGTTCTTATAGAGCATTTAAATCTTGTAAGTAACGACCATACAAAATGTCAAGTTCCTAACTCCTTCATTATTGAAAATATCATAATTTTGGAACGTTTTTCGCTCCTGCACCCTCTGCGGGCAGTGGCACCGACAAAAAATTTAGCATATGTTGGAGCAGGGACTGCTACCATCCATTTGCCACCATCACTTTTGAAATCGGTTCTGTAGTTTCAGAGATTCCATAGAAATTGTAATTTAGAATGTTTTTAGAACGCTTCTTCCTCATCTCACCCTTTTAAATTGCGAATGTTTTTATAATTTGTTCTTAGAGAGCATTTACATCTTATAAGTAACTACCATACCAAATTTGATACTTCTATCTCCTTCAGTACACAAAAAATCGAAATTTTAGAACGTTTTTCGCTCCTGCAACCCCCTGGGGGTGGTGGCACCGACATAAAATATAGCCTATGTTGGAGCAGGGATTGTCACCATTAATTTGCTACCATCACTTTTAAAATCGCTTCAGTGGTTTCAGAGATTACCCCCTGCAAACAAACAAACAAACAAACAAACAATCTTTACTACTTTATATATTAGTATAGATAAGGGGGAATTAGCCCCTTGTTCCCCCTCTTTATACTTAACCAATCAATCCCGAAAACTAATCAGAGATGCGCCTTAACACAGTGAACCTATAAATAAAATTTGAAGGAAATGGGATAATTCTGCATGAAAAACCCATTTACATAAATTAAGGGGGTATTAGCCCCCCGTTCCCCCCCTTTATACTTAATCAATCAATCCCGAAAACTAATCAGGGAAGCGTCTTAACCCAATGAATCTATAAACAAATTTTGAAGCAAATAGAATAATTCTGCATGAAAAACCCATTTATATAAATTAAGGGGGGGATTATCCCCCCGTTCCCCCCCTTTATACTTAACCAATAAATCCCGAAAACTAATCAGGGAAGCGCCTTAACTCAGTGAACATATAAACAAAATTTGAAGGGAAACGGAATAATTCTGCATGAAAAACCCATTTATATAAATTAAGGGGGGGGAATTAGACCCTTGTTCCCCCCCTTTATACTTGACCAATCAATCCCGAAAAGTAATCAGGGAAGCGTCTTAACCCAATGAACCTATAAACAAAATTTGAAGGAAAACGGAATAATTCTGCATGAAAAACCCATTTATATAAATTAAGGGGGGGATTAGCCCCCCCGATCCCCCCCCCTTTATACTTAACTAATCAAACCCGTAAACTAATCAGGGAAGCACCTTAACTCAGTGAACCTTTAAACAAAATTTGAAGGGAAACGGAATAATTCTGCATGAGAAACCCATTTATATAAATTAAGGGGGGGGAATTAGACCCTTGTTCCCCCCCTTTATACTTAACCAATCAATCCCGAAAACTAATCAGGGAAGCGCCTTAACACAGTGAACCTATAAACAAAATTTGAAGGAAAACGGATATTTCTATGAAGAGTTATCGCATTACGTACGTACATACATACATACAGAACCGGCTGCCAAGCTCTCAGGGCTTGACAGCCAGTGTGATAACTGAAAAATCGCAATTTTAGAACGTTTTTTGCTCCTGCACCCCCTGGGGTTAGTGGCACCGACATAAAATATAGCCTATGTTGGAGCAGGGGTTGTCACCATCAATTTGCCACCATCACTTTTGAAATCGGTTCGGTAGTTCCAGAGATTACCCCCTACAAACAAACAAACAAGATTTACTCCTTTATAATATTAGTATAGATTAAACAAGAATGTTCTGAAAAAATATTTGAAAATAAACATGAGGTTTTGGAAATGTTTTAAATTTCATGATAAAATATGAAATATACTTTTATAAAAGTAATACACAGTTTAAAGCTTCTATAGGATAATAACAATATTTAGCTAAAACTTTTTTGTTCATATTCAAACTTACAATAAAGATGACGCCAGATGTTATTTAAGAAAATCTTTCAACAATTAACATTAATTTTATACAAATTTATGATTAAAAGAGATTTTTTATAATTGTTAAAAATTTGAATATACACATATTCGTTAAATAATTTAAAATTGGTTGAAACAATCTACGTTGTAATTAAGAGATAGTACATGTGCTGATTTTTATTTTATTTATTTTTTTAAAGCTTAATTAACACAAAAGACGGCATTTTAATTGTTCACAAACTAAAAGACTTATCCTGCCATGATGAAATACTTATTTAATTTTTCATGTCTTAAATAGAATGTTTAATGATATGCAAAGAATTTCTTGTTTAAAAAAGAATACGTTACATATTTTTTTCAAAACTTAAAAATATGACTATTTTAAAAGAATTTATGTTTTTTAGTAGGAACGTAAATCATTGCAAAATATAAAATTAGTGGGTTGATGTCTTTTTTTAAAATTCCATATAACATACTTTGTATTAGATTTAATATATTTATTGTTTATAATGTAGGAATAAATCGTGTTCGTCGAACGTTTTTATGCTTATGCGATTATTAAGTCATTTATAGATTGAAGAATAAAGTCATAGAAATAGCGTATCAGGAGTATAATAGGATCAGTGTATATCAGCACTAGAGTGCTCATGTGCCAACAAAATTGTATGCATAAATTATTCCTTAACCTTTCACGGTTAGACCTGTGTTACCCAAATGCAATCTCAGCGAATGAATCATCACCAAACAGTTCAATGCACTGTAAAAATTACAAATGTTTTTAATCTAGCTCTTATATTTTTTAAGATTTATGAAAATTTAGTATAACATTTTTCGAGTTACACGCTTTTCCGGAAAGCGTTTGTTTGTCTTTAGAAGCCTCTCAAACCAATATTTTTCAAAAATTTGAAAAAGCATTTTTGAACCAAAAGTTTCTTTTCCTGCTCCAAATTTTTGGAAACATTTCTCAGTTGTTTTTACACTGTATTAATCCCTTTTCTCTGGAATTTTTTTATTCAAATACTATCAGTTGCCAAGGGAACAGAATTTATACATGCGTAACAGAATTTATACATGCAAGAATGACAAAGAAATGTTAATTTTAAGGTTAACGATAATGCTATTAATTTTAATGTTTATGTTAATTGATCATTCTTGTTAAACATAATACTGTTTACTTGAGAATTGACAGCATCGGCAAAAACTAATATTTAGGGTTCATGAAAGTGATTAATACATTGCAAAATCTACATGGAAAGGTTTTCAGAAATTTCGGGCATCAAATTAAACATTCGTTACATACATGATTATATAACTCTCACAAAGATGTTGATTTCAGAGGAAATAAAAAAAAAATACTTTTCTGAATCGCCAGTAAGTCGGAAGACGTTATATTATATTTCCGTAAACCTTAAGAAAGATAAGGAAATATTACGCAACATTTGTCTATTTTAACAGTGTATGAAGTAACTGATCGTAAAAATCCTTAATAAATATATATAACCTCTTTAAACTTGTTCCCATGCATGTGCACGTTCGTTTGCATGCATGTGTACATGTGTCCACGTGTGTGTTAGGAATATCTAGTCATGTGACATGCTTAGAATTAAAGTTTTCGCAATTCTAAACTCTAGAATTAATGGATGTACAATTACACGGTGCAGAGTATAACAATTGTTCTATGTACCTCAATATTCCTTAATATTCCTTTTGTTGCTCCCTTCTGTGTTTCTCTAATATTAGTATCCTTTTGTGAATTCCGTGGTGAAAGTTTTTCGCCTGTTTTCGTTCTTATAAAAAAGAAGTTTTAAATATTATTCATGTAAATATTTTTACGCCATTACAAAACACATTTACTTTATATTAATAAGTTTTCACTTCAATATATGATATATTTTTAGAAAAAACAACGAATGGTTTTAATAAAGTCTTAATAGTGTAGGCTTAATGTAAATTATAGGTAATTATAAATTTGTTTTAATAATTTAATTGAAATTCAGTTTTGTCAAGGAAAAAACTTTGCCTTAAGTGTGGGATGACAAACAGTCAGAAGACATTCTAATACTTCCGTATTCCTCAACATTGTCACCTATAATCATCACGAAATTCAAAATGTTGTCAGTAATGATATAGTTTGAGTGCAAAATGAATTATCAAATATATTTTCTACATGCATTATCCGTAATTCGGAATTATTTATGTTCCAACACTCTTCAGAATTATTTTTAAGTAAAATAAAATACAAATTATAATTCAAATCGATAAAACTGTCTAAAACTGTCTCATTCAGTTAAATATAAAATATGCACAAATCAAAATATTGTTATCTACAAATTCGTTTCCTAATGTAAGTACTTCATAATTATTTTTAGAAATGCTCTATAATTATTTTTTTCAGTAATGGAGAAAAGGTACACGAAAATGAACATGTTTATGCATTATAATTTTCTTAATTAACAATTCTCCATGTTCTAACAGGAATTATATAAAATCAAACTTTGTGGCACTGAAACAAGTAATATGATATTAGAAAATGCAAACGAAACTATAGTCAAAACAAACAAGACAGCTTTTTACAGTTTTCTTTTATTAAATTTAATCTTAACAATAAAAACAACACATCTTGGTGTACGAAAAAAGGATCTTTACAAAGCTAAAAGAAAAAAAAAGAGAACGTCTAGTTGTTTGGGACATAATTTAAATTTATAGAACAAAAAGAATTTGCTTTTAAAATAATTCATTAACTCGGTGTAAGAATTTTTTTTTAAAATCTTATTGTAAGTACATTACGAATATTTTCTGTTTCCAAAGTATATTGGAAAGGATTCTAGTTCAATTCTTATTATACCGAAACTTTAATTGTTAAATAAATATTAAAACTTTCATAAAATCGTAAATTTTAGATACATCTAAAATTATCTTTATGTGTACAATATTTCTAACAAAAATGTATTTTTAACAATGTTTATATTAGATATATCTGAAATGATTAACGATAAATATATTCTATCGAGAAAATAAAATCTGCAGGTGAAATGAATGACTGTTATTTTTAAACATAAAAAAGAAAAATATACGAAACTCACATGACCTAACAATGTATAAATCATATTTTTTGTGATACTTTATGAAAAATAATAAAATTTATGTACATTTATTCGAATATTACAGATTAGTATATTTTACAGACATCAAACAAATTTTAATTTTAAGAAAATCACTCATGCTATACAATATAATACAACATACTACTAATAAGTTGTATACGTTAATATTTATATATGTTTGATTCTGTTGTCTAAATTACTTTTACTGACACTTATGAGTTTAATCTGTTATTTGGTAAGATACATATTTAAATATAGCTAAAGTTCATGTATAATTAATTTCTCTAACAGTATTTAATGCAATTAACTCTTTATTAAGTAAGAAATAACACTAGTCTACAAATTGTAAAATTATTTTCGGGACTAAAACTGCAATGATTTAATTTTACACTTTTGTCGCCTATGAATATGAAAATGAAGTCAGATTCTTTCCATCACGTATCATACTTTTGTTTTTAAACGTTGAGCTCAGATGGCTTCATATTGGAATTTTTAGAAACATGGAAATTTCGTACACGTTTTGTGTTATATTTGTATATTTCTCGAAATCATAGCTTGTTTAAATTTTCCCTTCTTGTTAAATACATTTTTAATAATTTCAAAATAAACTGCAATTCGGGTGATAAAGCAAAAATCATTCTCTGAATCAACAGTAATTACGTATTAGCATATATAAAAATCGATTTTTGTTAAAATTTTATGGGTTACAATACATATTATTTTCTCGATTATTAATTTCATAATTTTGTATCCTTAAAATTATCTAACTCAAAAACGTGACATAATAGAGCATTTTATTGTATTTTCTGTTTTAGAATTAAAAATACTTTATAAAAATTAAAAATTTTTAAGTATTAAATTTAGGATTAATTCGTTAATACAATCGTATATTCTAACTTAATTGGAGACTTTTGAAATTTATATTGCATATCTATCTCAAACAGATAAAATTTAAACGATTTTGAACCTTATCGAGACACATAGATGACGTGTAGATGACGTCAGATTGTGAAATATCTATGTGTGGTGATGCTGGTATAGTATGGTAAAATATGAATGTAAGGCGATAATAATAATATATGGTGGAATGTGAAGGTAAGTAATCCAGTAGAGGAGATTTTGGATCAACACCGTTTTAAATTTCACATAGGCTTGGTACATCCTTGCTACGATATTGTAGCACACATCCCAATGTTTGCGTTCTCTATAAACAGAACATCTAACTTTGCTAGCACAAGCCTTTCATTTTTCATCATCATGCATTTGCCTTTGATTTAAAACTCTTAAATTGCTTCCTTTTCCCACGGACATGACGGTTTTCTCTTTTCTGTCCCGAGGTCTTATACATACGTTTCTTATTCCTTATGCAACCTGTCCCATAATGAGCGCGTGATTACGTTTTTGTGAAACTGTATGTTTCCGGTACTACTGTGTATGTCAAATTTTTCATTTATTGTGATATTCGTAACATTTAACGTACTGGCTAACTGTGAGAGAAAACAAGATTTAGTAGTTATCCGCATTAGAGATGGTCACTTGTTTCGGAACCCGAGCCTAACGATTTGAAATCCAATCACGAAAAATTTTGTGTCATCATAGGTTGATATCGATACCGAAAGTACATAGTAAAAATTGTTAATAACACTTTAAAATTGTTTCAAGATTAATTTTTCATTTAAAAATCTATTTTTACATATAAATAAATATGAATCCTAAATGCTCCCTCATAAAAACATGTCGGGACTTTTATATTGATGAAGATATGCTTAAAATAGCAAACTTGTTGTTTATACCAAAACACTGGCAGTAAAGTACAAAAGTCACGCAACTCATCATATTAAAATATAATTTTATAACTATGGCAGAAAGACATGAGCTCTGTTTTTCAGCAATTCTAGAAAAGATTTCAAACAGAAGGGATATTTCACTGCTTCTTTATGTTACTAACAGTGACCGTGCAAAGATCGTAGAATCATCTAGTAGTATGTTTCTCCTTATATTCCATCAATAAGAATTCACTTCTCTTTCAAAGCGATTTTCAAAGCGATTTGTAATTCACTTAAAAAAATAAACTACATTCTGATTTCTCAATTAGCATGTTTTTGTAAATTAAAATATGATGAAATTTGGTACATGAGTTTTTAAGCATTATGCATATAAAAAATGTTTTAAAGGTAGAAATGATATTAAAGTAATTTAGTAATCCGAACCTCACATGTGTTTGAATGATCATTTTACATCCAGATACCTTACTGATATGATGATTAGTTGACGCCATGATATTACAGATCAAGTATGTATTTATACTTTTAGCCAATAGTTTTCTTACTACAACTTTAAACAGGTGAAGTACATTTGATATATTTACTTAGTAAGCAATGAAACCTTATATAATTTATTTAATGTGCGTTTTATGATTATGTAAATCTCGTGATAATTAGTTTTGTTTCTCTGTGGAATTACCATGCCTTCTTTTTTCTTTCTTTTTCTTTCTTTTTTTTATTTTGTAAAAGAAATATGTTGCATTCAGTTGTTACTGCAAAGCATATGTATAAATGAGAATAGATAAATGAACCTACGTTGTAACTGTTTTTTTTTTCAATATGTGTTTAACTTCTTTAATCTATAGCATAATGTTATATAGAACATTGAAATAGAATTTTCACATTTCATTTTTATACATTTAAATTTCACAATCAATGGTTTCGTTTGTGACAGATCCTTACCTCTAACTATAATTTTAAATTTATGGAAGAAATAATACATTTCAATGTTACTTTTTTTAAGCTATAGAAATATATTTTAAAACGCACATAACACACACACACATTCAAGTTGTATAACATTATACAGGGCGGGCATAAATAAGATGAGCGAAATAATTGTTTATTATGCGTAGTTATACATCTAAATAGTAGAATATACATGATTGTACGATAGCAAAACGCGCATAGTTTAACAAATACAAATGCTCATGCAAATGTTTTCATACAAATGTTCGATGCGGCTATCAATCGATTCTCTGAAAATCTGCTATGTCTAAATCAGTTCTTGTCATACGTTTGTGAGCATGCTCATGCCTATAAAACCAAGTGAGGTAATAATTTTTCATTTCAGGAATACATTTTGCAAATTGCAGACTGTAAATCTGATCATTAACTAAACGTTAATCTCCAGTTAAGCCAGATGCATTATACTCAAATACTGAAATATAATGGTAGAAATTCTGATGATGGCGGTGACAATGGAGTAACGTATCGGCGACCAATCTAAACTGGGACTATCTGCAAACGTAAGATACATTACTACTAATCTGTTGTTGAACTTGTTCCTTACAATTAAATAGCTAAATTACTAATTACATAGTTAAGAAATGCCCAATTAAAATGTGTGCACTCTGTGTTAGATATATAACACATCGGCTGATAAGTTCCCGGTCTGGCACACAGATGGCGTTGTAATCGCCGAACCGATGCTTTTTTTAGTAAATACCAACCTTTAAAAGGTAGCAGAAAAAATGTCATGTCGATTCGCCGTGTGGATAAAACGTTAGAGTGTTTTCAGTTGAACGCTTTTGTTGATAAACAGAGAAATAGATAAACAAGAATTTCAATAATTGTTATTTGATGGGAAAAAACACCGTTAAAACAAAAGCTTGGGTTGATAAGCGTTATCCGGACACTGCACCAGGTAAATCAACCATTATTGACTGTTTTGATGAATTTAAACGTGGTCGTACGGACACCAGTGATGCGCCACGCAAAAGAGGTGGTTACTCCGGAAAACATAAAAAAAGACCACAAAATCGTTTTGGGGAACCGTAAAGTGAAGTTGCAGGAGATATCTCAGACTCTGAAGATATCCAAGGAATGTGTAGGTTTTATTTTGAATGAACATTCGTCTATGAAAAAGATGTTGTCAAAGTGGCTGCCGCGCGTGTTGACTTTTGACCAAAAACAACAACGAGTCGATGATTCTGAGCACTGTTTGGAGATTTTTCGTTATAAAATTATGTTATTTATTATTAAATTATTATTAATATTCATTTATTAAATTATTAATATAAAATTATTATTATTAAATTATTATTATTATTAAAGTATTATTATTATTAAATTATTATTATTATTATTATTAAAGTATTATTATTATTAAATTATTATTATTATTATTATTAAATTATTATTATTATTATTAAATTATTATTATTTATTATTAAAGTTTTGTTATTTATTAAAATTATAAAGTTTTGTTAAAAAGTAGTGTTTTTTTTATTACACCGAGAACTTATCAGCCCATGTGTTATTATGTATTGTAGTGTAAGAATGCAGTAGTATTGACATGATAAATGATATTTTATGAACGTCAAAAACTAATTTTGAAACACAAAGATAACAGTGCTGTTAATCACTAAACAGAAAGAAATTTTAAAATACAAAATTATCGGCTGCAATTTGCTATTGTATTATATAACCCGATTTGTTGACAGTAACATACCGTATAAACGTAATGGACGACATTTCTTAAAAATTATGAGACATATCTGGTTTCCAAATGCACATTTCTACAATACTCCAGGGAAAGGGAATCTTTACACATTCGCGCGCAATTTATTTTCAAAAAGATATTTTACGTGACTATGACGAGTCAACAATTCTCCCTAAAATTAATAGATAAAAAGTAATGAAATTTTAAAAACTACTAAAAAGCAAATGCGATTTCTATTATTGCATTGTGGATGCCAAATAATTAATATATCGGGTTCATACCTTGTTATTTTTAATGGAATACAAACTGAATTGGAGTCATATGAGGGAAGGTTGCTGTTAGAGTTTTTAATATCCTTCATTTGCGAAAATAACAACTCGGCAGGTACAGGTAGAAAGAAAAAAATTCAAAATAGCAATACTCATACCAAGTCGCTGTAACTTAATAACTTAAATGTTTGCTTAGAATTCCTGGTTATGCTTCTTTTTGACATTCTCCAAATCTCCTATTAATTGATAAATTATTGAATCCATATTGAAATAGTTAGGCATTCAATAAAATGCATTTTAACCCCTTCAGGGGCAATGTACTCTTATAGCTAAACTAATGAAATGATTGATTGACTCCACGATTCACGAACGAATTTATTTAAAAATAAATAAAAGATTTTTCCTCAAGTACCTAATAAATTCAAAATTTGATTATAAAATTCTGGTGTCATTGTGGCATTTTGGAATTAAAATTAAGTGGTATATATAATATACCGGTGCCCTTCAAGGGGTTAACTTGTTCAAATCAATGAAAAATTTAAAAGTTTGAAAAGCTCAGCTAATTTAAAATAGTGAATTAGTGTATTTTGTTTAATTTCATCCTATTTTTTTAGAACACCAATCAACGTTGTGCTGAAAATATTCTGTTCAAGCAGCAGATATTTCGCTCCTGCTCTAGGCCATTTGATATGAAAAATCTTTTTTTTTACGTAAAATTATTTTTTCATATTTTCAGATTATCAATAAACGTAATATATCTGCATCACTTATATTAGCTTTTTCGACGTACATGTTGAAGTTAAGAAAGATATATTACTAAATTTTTTAACTTCCAATTGAGCTGTTCGTCTAATCAATATAAATGAAAATATTTTATTTAAAAATTCATTTATTTAGATTCTTTCATTCTTTACAAAATTTGTAGGATACATTGCTTTCTAAGAAAAACAAAAACCAAACATAAAAAAAAGTATTTGAGTTTTCACAATTTGTAATTTCTTTATGTACTTTCTAATTTAAGTTATATGTGTTTTCTAATTTAAGGTCTGTAACACGTATCAGCTTATTTAATTTCCTTACCCGAATGTCGAATGGAAACATAAGTGTTTAAATTAAATTAGTCATTTTTTTAAAAGTAAAAACATGCTTTAAAACTAATATTCTCACATTATGAGTAAAAAAAAGTTAGCTAACATAAGCACCATTGAAATAATAGCAAAGTAACATGTGAAACGTACAAAAATTTAAAAGTCCAATATATTTTTCAAAAATGCCCGAACTATTGACTGGAAGTGACACAAGCTTTTTTTTTTCTTTAGAGGCGAACTCTAGTTTTACAACTGTAATTCAATTTAAGAATTCTAATTGTATGTCGAATGTATTTAAGAGGAATTCTTTTACAAATTGAAACAAAATTAAATTAAAGTTTTCGTACTTTTTATTCTACCTTCAAAATTTAAAGCGGATATAAACAATTTAATATGTCTTAAATTGTATGATGGTTATTAGCATAAAACACGTTTAATGTTAAAACGTGATTTTTAATATATTTTTTTCAATTTTGAGGTGAATTTTTAGTATGTTCTTGCTTTTTTAACACTTTCCAACATAGTTGACAAGTGTTTATGATTTCTGTTGTTATGGTTATCCTCTATCTCTCGTAAATATAATCAGATTGCCATGCAATTGATATATACCGGATTAATATATGATGTCAGGAGTTTTCGTACTGTCAATCCTGATTTTAGTTCGAATTATCATCAATAGATGACGCTGCGAGCAATAGACATCCAACTGAGACAAAAGCAGAAATTACCCAACATTGACGGGAAGGAAGGAGGTTCAATACATGGAGCGGGTCTCATTCACCAATAAAATCTCTCACAGAATCGGGCCCTAAGAACAAGAGTTTATTAGAGAAAGAGAATCACTCCATGTATTGAATCTCCTTCCTTCGCATCAAAGCTGGGTGATTTTAGTTTTGGCCTGGATTGCATTCCTTTCGATCACAGCGCCATCTATTGCTGGTAATTTGAACTAAAATCAGGAATCTAAGTAAAAAAAATCCTGACATCTTACATTATTCTCCTGCAAAAAGTTTTTAAATATCTGTTACCGTTTGCATGTTATTGAATTTTAAAATCAGTCAGTCGATTTCAGGACACCAGGTATATATCACGTTTATTCATAATAATAAGTTTTTTGCATTTTTCTAAAATCTAGGTTAAGTGGAGAGTGTAAATTTTGCATCTACATCCTTCATATCAGGAGTTTTTTCTGATTTTAGTTCGAATTACCAGCAATATATGGCGCTGCGAGAATTAAGCGTACAATTGAGGCAAAAACTAAAATCACCCAGCATTGATGCGAAGAAAGGCGTTTAAATACATGGAGTGGGTCTCATTCGTAATACAATCTTGTTCTTAGGGCCCGATTCCGAATAATTTTTTTCGGTGAATGAGACCGACTCCATGTATTTAAACTCCTTCCTCCACATCAATGCTGGGTCATTGACGTTTCTGCCTCGATTGGAGGTGTAGTGCTCGCAGCGCCTTCAATTGCTGGCAATTTGAACTGAAATCAGGAATCACAGTAAAAAAAAACTCCTGATATCATACATTACTCTCTCGCAAGAATATTTTTAATATCTGTCACCATTTGGAAGTTATTAAATTTCAGAATCAGTCAGTCCATTTTAGGAAACCCAGTATTATTAAGAATTCCTATGGTATGTTCGGTATTTAAAATGAAATGTTTAGAATGTGCTGTTCGCTTACAGGGATACTCAAAAGTATTTCTTTACATTATAGTATATGGGGAAAATATTTTGTAATGTATTTTAGTAATTTTACGCTATTTCCAACTTATTGAAATGGATATAAACCATTCAGGTGCGCTACAAGAATATTACTATAGAATATGGTGTGGGTAGCATTTACAGTTCAATTACAAAGGTACATAAAAGTATATGGTTACAGTAGTGTCTATGAGCAATGAATTTTGGAAGTGCGTTTTTTGTCGTGATATGCGTTTTCAAATGTAACTAATTTTATGTATATTACTTGATGTGTATGCATTCTATACATCCTATGCAGGACTGCACAAAAAAAGTCATTCCCGTTTTCTTACGAAAATTTCTGAAAGCAAATTCTCAACTGCTTTTTGCGTTTTCAAATTGAACTAAATATTATACTACTGTGTAGTACATAAGCAGATGCATATCTATAGGTCATATTCAGGGCATTACCAATGAATCTGAATGATTTACTGACTATGAATGTTAATTTCGTAAACTGGGTTTTCAAATATATTATGAGTTCTTGAAATTGTAAATATCAATCGCTTATAATTCGATAAGTGATTTATTTATTAAAAAAAATAGAAAACGTTATTCGAATTCCAAAGTGTTTTCAATTTTATTAAGCTTTTAGGTTGAAAAATGAATCATAAAATGAGTCATAAAGTTTCGAGTTGTTGAACAGTGTATTTGAGAACCACCTTAAACAGTTACGAGACAAGTAGTAATGATGGACGCCCATACGGACAGTGTCAAAGGACTATTACCCTTCTAGATTTTGACAATGAAGCTATGAACATTTTATGTTCTATGATTTAAATAATAATAATCAGAAAAATAAGAATGATAGTAATAATAATAATAATATACCTACATAATATATATATATATATATATATTGAGTTACTAACAAAGAAAAAAAAGGATTATTGAAATAAAAAGATCTCTTAGTTTAAAATAAAAACATTGTTTTCGTGGAGTAAACGCAGGATTATGTTTTTGTATCATAATGTCCAATTACATATTAATTGAAAGTGATATATGTAGATATATATTTACTCTATTTCAGTAAATTGATTAATCAGTATTGGTTAATTTACAAGGAACCTTAAAAATCAATTGGATCCAAACCCACAAATGCCTTGATGGAACCAATTCTCTTCATTTTCAAAGATTTTTAAAATTCACATTTTGGTCGCAATGTGGTTTCACAATATTGTGATTTTTGGTTACACATGTGATCGTGACGCATGGGACTCACGTGAAATGCGTGACTTGCAGTGACTTGACAGTGACGTCACAATTTCTTTTTAAATTCCAGACAATATTTTTACAATGATTAATATGTGTTGAAGTGTTCTTGTAATTTTTTAAAGTGTTGTAAGCTTGTAATTTATGTATTATATGTTGCATGCTTGTAATTTGTAGTAAGTCTTGTAATTTTTTAAGCAATTCGCATTTCTGTCAAAATTTGACAGCACTGACTGGTCGTATTTTGGTAACAGATATAACTTCACTACCGTAATGTGCAATGACGTCATAATGCCGTCACTGCGACCATGCGTGCTATAAATGTTAATATCATGTTTCACCTTATTAAACGGGTAAGTTTTGTTACAGTATTATGAATATGTTGGAAAGTGTTTCATAATATATTCTTTATTCGTGTTTCTTCTTTCTTGTTAAATTCTTTAACAAAATTTATATGGAAACAGAAACAATAAACTAGAGTAAGTTTCTAGTGTGACATTATACTTTAAAATTAAGTGGCGAAATTATTGACTGGATGTGGCACAGTAATATTTTCTTTTTTTTGTTTAAAGACCAAATCTACTTTTACTATATTAAACCAATTTAAGAAATCTAATTGTATTTCGAATAATTTTAAGAGATTTACTTGTTTAACCCAAAATAAAATTAAATATTCCGCATTTTTATTCTTCCTTGGAAATTCTAAAAGTGTTATAAACAATTTTATATATCTTGAATTGTATACTATTTATTCAGTATTATACAATTTTCAAATAAATAAATTTTAAATGAAGTAATGCATTCCAGAAGAGGTTTCGCAACATCGGGAATCTGTTTTTCATATTAAAATAAAATTTGTATTAAAAGGTAATTTTAAAAGTCTTCAAATTGAAAACTAATTATATAAAATCTGAATTTTATCATATACAAGCAAGTAATCTTTAAAAAAGAAATTAAAATGAAATTAAAGAAATTGTTTTTTTTTACCGTCGGATTTTTGTTGCTATCCTGTATTGTTATTCATATTAGAGTTATGTCCGAGTCGGTTTATACTGAACCGAAACCGAAAGTTCTATTTTAAGTCATTTCGAATCCCGAACTGAACCCGATGTACTTCATCCCAATATGATTTAATATGATTGAAAATACTGTAAAATTAAAAACTTATTATTATAGATATTTTTACAATGCATGTAAAAATATATAGATTAAAATTAATAATAATTATAATTCATAATAAGAAATAAATGGAAAATAGACTTGATGAAGCAGCCAATTCCCTTCCTGTGTATGTCTGAATTACTCCACTATTTAAATATTTAAAATACAAAATACCACTACTAGATATAATTAAATGAAAGCCTGTTAAAAACTGCAAATATTAATATATATATATATATATATATATATATATATATATATCATCATCATCATCATCAACCGTTTTCAATCCACTGCTGGATGTAGGTCTCCCCAGATTTTTCCATTGTTGCCAGTCTAGTGCTTTAGTCATCCAATTAACACCGGCCACTTTTCTGATTTCGTCACTCCATCTTACTTGAGGTCGTCTTCTTGGTCGTTTTACATCTCTGGGATACCACTGTAGGGTGTTTGTGCTCCATCTATTGTCTTGTCTTCTTGCAATGTGCCCAGCCCATTTCCATTTTAGCCGTTTAATTCTCTCGATGATGTCAAAAACTTTCGTCTGACTTCTTATGCACGTTATTCTCTTTCGGTCTCTTCTGGTTATGCCTAGCATACATCTTTCCATACTTCGCTGTGTTGTTTGTAATCTTTGTACCATCCGTTTTGTTAGTGTCCAAGTTTCTGCTCCATAAGTTAGTGCAGGCAAAACACATTGGTTAAACACCTTTCTTTTCAAACAAAGAGGCATGTTACTCTTCAGAATAATATTGTTCTTCCCAAAAGCACTCCATCCATTTCTTATTCTTCTATTGATTTCATTCATGATACTGTTGTCTGATGATATTTCTTGTCCAAGGTACACATAACTTTCAACATCTTTAATCTCAGTGTTGTTGGAGACGATTTTCTTTTTTGATGCAAATGAATTGAACATCACCTTAGTCTTTTCCAAATTTATTTTTAATCCCACATTAATGCTAGCTTCTGCCAAATCTTTTAGCATATTTTGCAATTCTTCAGGGCTATTACTGAAAATTAAAATGTCATCAGCAAACCGGAGATGGCTTAAATATTCCCCATTTATTCTAATCCCTTTGTTTTCCCAATCCAGCTTCTTGAAAATACTTTCTAAGACAGCAGTAAAAAGCTTAGGCAAAATGGTGTCTTCCTGTCTTACTCCTCTTCCAAGCTTGATCTTCGCTTTTCCTTTGTCCAAATGGATGGTGGCTGTTGCTTTCTTGTAGATCTTTTTTATGATATTGATATAAGGTTTGTCTATACCAATGTCCTCCAGAGAAGTAATTACTGCAGATGTGTAGACCGAATCAAATGCTTTTTCATAATCAATAAAGGCAAGGCAGAGAGGTAAATTATATTCTTTATGTTTTTCTATAACTTCCCTTACTGTTTGAATATGATCCATTGTGCTAAATCCACTTCGAAATCCTGCTTGTTCTCTAGGTTGAGCTGAGTCCAGAGCTGATTCAAGTCTTGTCGTTAAAACTTTGGTGAAAATTTTATAAATCACTGACAGTAAGCTGATTGGACGGTAGTTTTTAATGTTTTCCTTTTCTCCTTTCTTATAAAGTAACACCATCACAGCATTATTCCAATCTTCTGGTACATCTGATTTCTCGAGACATTTGGAAAACAGTATGGCTAGCATTTTTGCAAATTCTTCTCCTGTTTCTTTGATAAGGTCAATTGTAATTCCATCTTCGCCAGGGCATTTACCTTTTTTCATGCCTCTAATGGCTTGTACAACTTCATCTGTCATCACTGGGATTATCTCTTCAGTTTCTGTTATGTTTACTAGTGGATCACGTAGGTTGATTTCCCTTTGATCTTCACATTTATATAGATCGTTATAGAATTTTTCGACAATGTGTACTATTTCATTATTGATTTTGGTGATTGTTCCATCTGCTCTCTTCAGTGCAAAAATACCTTTTCTTCCAACACACAGTTTGCGCTTAGCTGATTTTAAACTTTTGTTATCTTCTAGAACTTTTTTGACAAGATCACAGTTAAATTTTCTGATATCTTCTGTAACACATTTTCTTACCGTTTTACATAATTCTGCATATTCAACTCTTGATTTACGATAGTTTTTCTTCATTTTAAATTATCTGCGTTTCTTCATCAATCTTCTTGTTTCTGCTGTTATTTTCTTTGTTTGCTTTACTTGTACTTCACCAGCTATCGTCCTTGCAATTTCTTGTAGAGTATTTGTTATTTTCTTGTTCACTACTGTAACATCTTGTTCTTCTTCTAAGATTGATTGAAGTACTTGAAAACGAGTTTTAAGTTCTAAATTAAATTCTTCTTTATGTTTCTGGAGATTTATAATATCGACTGATTTCTTTGAGCATTGCAAAAGCTTCATTCTTTCCACTTTAGTATTTAAAAGCAGTTTGCATCTAACTAACCTGTGATCGCTTCCTGTATTGAAGTTATTGAGAACGCTGCAATCCTGAATAAGATGCTTTTTGTTTGTCAAGATGTAGTCGATTTCACTTGTTGAGCCATTTGCACTACGCCATGTCCATTTTCTTTGTGGCTTTTTCTTGAAAAATGAATTCATGATATACATCTGTTCGCATTCTGCAAATTCAATCAATCTGTTTATATATATATATATATATATATATATATGGATATATATTTTTTTTTTCATTACGCAATGCTAATGCTAGTAAGATTACACTTACAATTATAAATTCTTCCAATTTTGAATTTTCTGTTATACGATTAAATACTTTTTAAATAGAATTGTACTTTCTCTTCTACGTATATATATATATATATATATATATATATATATATATATATATATATATAAGTATTAATATTTAACTTTTATTACGCACTACGTAACCCTTTGTTATTATATAATTATGAAAAATGCATAGCGTTCTGCAACACTGTGCTGAGCTTCTAGGATTTCCGAGTAAATTAAACGAATGTGAAATAGCCTGAAGCACAAGAAAACGAGACGAGAACGCCTAAACGAGAGACGGATCTATAGGGTTTAGAGCGGGATAAAACTACTTTTAAGACACACTAGAAAATCCCCTTTTATTCGTTAAATTATATATATATATATATATATATATTATATAGGTGTTGTCAAATTATGAAATGTTAAAAAAATTTATACTTAGCCAACTATTACAGAATTTCTATACAAAATCGGAAGAAAGCATAATAAGTAGTTGAAAAAATTAGTTTGCGTGTAGTAAATAATATAATAAAAAACAAAAATACTAAATGGTGCAGTACTATTATGATGCCGAGTGCGCTTCACATCTTCACACTTTTAAAACGAAAACATTCTAACAAGGGCCCACTCTATATTAAACGTTTGTGCTCTTCGGACCCATAAAACGTTAATACGCCAATCAGTGTATTGAAGACATTCACTATTATCGCACCAAGAGAAAAGTTTTGTTGAGTCAACAAAAATTCGGTTCGCCCAACAAAATTTTCCGTTTAAATATGGGTCAATGGAAAATTTGTTTGAATCAACAAGAAAAATATTGTTGATTTTTTTTGCAATTCCAACAGAAAATTTTGTATCGTCAGCAAAAAATTGTTCTGTTAATTCAAGTAAAAATGTTCAATTATACTTTAATTAACATAATTATTTTGTTGAAAGTTTTCTCAAAATAAATATAATTATCTGTTACGTTAAGAGTTCTTTTCAGTTTCGGCAACAAAAACTTTTTTTAAAGAACAATTGTTTTGTGTAATTTAAAGAATTTTCTTTGTTTTAACAACAAAAGGTTTTTGTTAGATAAACAATTATAATATTTACTTTAAATTTTTTTTGTATTAGAACCCATCTAAACTTAACTATTTTTAGGTAATTTATAATTCATTTTCAGCAGTGAATTACGCCTGTAATCCTTGAATAACAACAAGTGAATTTTTATCCTGCTTTTTTTCAAGCGTAAACCTACAGATTGAACAACGTCCCAATCTGGGAATCGAAACCGGGTCCCCAGAATAACGATCTGAGACTCTAACCACTGAGCCAGAAGGAACGATAGCCAAACTCGAAATTTCTCGCTCTTATATATGTCGGACCGGCTGAAACTGTAGCACAAGATGGAAATGTAATCATGAGCACAGGGTCCTCTTAAGACATAAAAGTAGGGAAAGTCCGACGTTACTCTGGAGTCCCCCTCTACCTCGATTCCTGGCTTGGGACATTTTCCACGCTGTCGGTTTACGCTTGAAAAAAAGTAGGATAAAATTCACTGGTTATTATTTAAATCACTGCTGAAAATGATTTAAAAATTAATCCGTGCATTAGTTCTTGAGATTTAGTCATAGTGAAAATCATGAAAAAAATAACATAGCAGCGTCACCTGTTGGGTTGTTTACACCAACACGTAATCATCTTCTATTTATGTCAAGGTCTAACTCAATCTGTGTTTTGATGTAAATCAGTGCATTAGTTCTTGAGAAATCGCGAAAATTGCAACATAGCAGCGCCACCTGTTTCGCGATTTACGCCAAAAACTAATCAGCACAAATTTATATCAGGAAGTAACAGAATAGAAAGTTTTATTAAATTTCGTGCATTAGTTCTTGAAATAGAGCGCCCTCAAAATTTTTGTCACATACAGACAGACGGAGTCAGAGACAGTCATTTTCTAAAGACAGTCAAATCGTGTTCAGGATCTTCTAAATTCCGTCGAAAACCAAAAGTTGAAAATTTTCATGACTCCAATACTTTCTTCTTGTAAAGATAGAAGAACGTAGTAAATGGGATAGGGGGATTTTTAAAACTACCTTGGTTCGTCCCATTTTAAAAAGTTTGAATTATCCAAAAATTATGTTAATCCTTTAATTATACAGCTATATAAATCAAATAAACCAAGTTACGTGAGAGAGTTATGGCTACTATACAACAATTTAAATTTTGTAAAAGCAACAAAATTTTGCTGGAATTATAAATTACAAAATTATGGTAAAATTAAACAAACAGATTTTGTTAATTCAAGTAAAATTGTTGAAATTTTGTTAAAATTTTGTAAGAGTGTTAACAATATTTTTTTGTCAATGCAACAAAACCAACCTTTTACTTCAAATAAAAATTTTGCTTGAAACAACCAAAATGTACTCAACAAAACATGTTTTGTTGTTTTAATCAATTCCTTTTTCTGGGTGCGGGCGCTGCGCTTTTTGGAACCCTAAATTCATTAAAAAGACAATCACAGTAACGGCGGATTGCAATGGTATAGGGCCCTGTATGCTAAAAACCTATAAATTCTTAATATGATAATGACTATAATGGCGGCCACAGTATAAATATACTTTGTGCACACCACACTCATAAACCGTTAAACCGTCATCGCCTTAATAGGAAATCTTAATATCACGGGACCCTGTGAGCTTCGCGCCCAATAAACCATTAATATACACACACCGGAGAAACAATTAGAGCCTTCATGGATAAATGATAGTGTTTAAATGTTGCGGCGATAGATAGTCCTATATGCGGAAATACGAGAAATTTATAAGCGGATCGAGAACAGAGTATTGTAAATTATTTGTGATTGCTGAGATGCTTGATGAATGTTGTTTTTCGAGTTGAAAGATGTATCGAAATACGACTGGCAGAAAGGAGTAATTGTTTTTGAGCGTTCAAAAGAGCACAGTATACATGTGGCTGCATTTGCGGATGTATCACTCAGTACAGTGAAATATGTTTTTTCCACTGCCTAATCACCATCTAATCAGAGTGCAAACTGAGTTTGAAAAACAATAATCACTAATGGAGATCGCCAAAGGTTTTCAAAGCACGTGCTAAATATTCGAATCACAACAAGGGCGAAAATTGCTAGAAAACATCAATGATTGCTTACGCATTCTGATTTTTGATCGAACAATAAGGTGAAAAACTCCGTAATATGGATATCTGAACCAGAATTTCACGGAAATCACCCATGCTAACACTTGCACACGAAAAGGCACGTCTGCAATAGGCTACATTTCCTAAAAACGGAACTGTGGGGATCTGCCAATGGGTCTTTTGGTCTGATGAGTTTCGTTTTCACCTCTACAGTTCCATATTCTTCTGATTCCAGATGTAGAACGCTTTGCAGTACGGGAGAAGCTTTTTTTAAGAACGCTATTCAAGATGTGACGCAATTAAAATATGTTTCTCTGATGCACTGGGAATGTTTAATATACTCTGCATTGTGTCCCTATGTCGAAAATACTAAGACATTCAATCAAAATGACTACATTGAAATTTTAGAAGAACATGTACTAACTTTTTCTTACCATCTTTGACAGAATCCGTTTACGTATAAACCTTTGTTCAAAGATAATAATTTTTTCCTGTATCCACATCAACACTGTTACTGAATGGTTAAATAAAAATTACAAGAAGATCTGTCATATTCTCTGGCCATAAAAGTCTCTAGATTTGAATCTAAGTGAAATTATGTGGAACTATCTAGAACAGCAAGTGAAATGGAATGATTCACAGACATCCAATATTGGTGATCTCCAGGAACAACTAATGATAGAGCGACTTCAAATCAATTATACACTGGCTTAAGCATTGAATGCCACGATTCTATTCATCTGTTATTATGGCATATTGTGAGCCAAAAAAGTATTAGTATACTTATTGCACGTTTCTAATTATTTGTCCGCAGTGTGTGTATATTCACAAAAATATTAATATAATTTTATCTATAACAATGCTATATTTTAGTAAAATGACCTAAAAATTGTTTGTTGATAACACTGTATTTAAAGTATCTTTGAAAACGTATGTACTTTAAGCTGACGTTTTTTATTTATTCTCCACTTATAAAGGTTGTTAAGATGAAAACACTCAACAATAAATAATTTAATGCTTTTCTTTTTTTAAGAAAAATAATTTATTGAAAGATCTGAAGCTTGAATAAAAGGCTATGCATGAAAAGCAGTATTAAAAAAAAGTGAAGAAAAAAGTGAAAAAAGTTAAATTTAAGTGATAACATACGTGTCGATATTTTTTGAAAATTCTATTTAAAGATTTTGAAGTGAAAAACTTGTCAGTAAACAATAGATAGAATTTTATGTTTTACATATTTTTAGAAACCATAAAGGAGTGCTTCTATGTTCGTTTTTCTAATGCTAAATGGGATATTTCATTATGTGCGGAGGCTTTTCATTTTAATAAATATTACACGTTAATTTTCCCTGTGTTTAAGAATTTATAATATATACAAAAAATAATCTGAATTTTAAAAGATTTTCTAAAGAAGCCAAATAGCTGGCAGATATTAAATATTTTCTTTCTATTTCACAATTATTAAAAATTAAATGTCGATAAGCCACGTAATTTCAAATTAAAAAGAAAACTTTTTTCTTTAAACACTTTATAAGTACGAGGATTTTGAAATTATCTAATAGTTTATTTCACCTAGATAAGCTATAGAACGAAGTGAAAACCTCTAATGAAGCATTTACAGAGCTCCTACTATGTTAAACATATGTGCATTGTAATCTGCCTTTATTTTTGTGGTGGAATTGTGTGTTGTCAGGTTATTAGCAAATACAACTTTCAACTGCTCTAGATCAAGGATTGTTAATTTTTAAACCACTTTTACAATTTTGATTTTATTTAATGTAATATACAAATATTGCTCGTTAAGTAAGCTTGATATTCCATATTGTGATTCTTTAATAAATGTTATGCCTGAAAAATCAATGTAGTTCCATCTGCATTGACACTGCTTGTACTATTTCTATGATTTTCATATTACTTTTGCACTTACGAAATAACTGATATTCTCACTTGCTATCACTATGAAAATTGTTTTTAACTGAAATAAAATACAAATTATATGGTAATATGGTCAAACTTTTAAAAACTGTTTTTCTATCATCTGTCTCACAAATTGCGAAAACAAAATATATTATGTTTATTGACATAATTAGAATGATGCTTTAGAAAGTGTAGAACAAGGAGTATTTGTTTAACATGACCACATTATCTGAATCCCGACGAGTTTCAAATGAGACTTATACGACTTAAGGTTTGTAAATGCTCATACATTTAAAGAAATTAAAGAAAATAGATAGAGGTTTTTAATGATATTTTTTATACTTATTTTAGCATTTTACATTCTTATAAATGAAATTTTACGAAATTGTTATTACTAAATTGATAAAAATAAAAAAACAATCAAACATCAAATCAATCAATCAAAAACAATCAATAGAAAATACCTAAAAAAGGAGCAATTTTGAATGAATAGCTTTGAGTGTGCTTTATTGAATCGAGCACATATGCATCTATTATTAGTATCAGCGCTTGATAATTAGTATTTAGCAGCTTACTTATCTTCAATTTTGGCTGAATAAAATTAAGTAATATCTGTTCTCAGTTTAGCAAAACGAACTGCCTTGATAAATCATTGAAGTGACAATGCATGATTTGAATACTAATAAATACACGGACACAGTATTCTAGGTCTAATTTTTATTATATATAACAGTTAACAACAGGAAAAAAATCGAAAATACCATATTTTAAACTTTAGCTGGAATCTCCTAAAGAAATTTCATTTAATAATTTTTTGTTCCACATATTGAATGTTGGTGACACTTCTCTCAAACCATTTACAAATTGAACGGGGAATTCTACAGAATTGCTCCTACAGGGATTGTTCAAATAAATGTTCAGGTTACATGAACAGCTAATTTATTATTCCATCATGTTACTGTAACGATTTCTGTATTTGTAGTGATAGAGAGTATTCCTCAGGTTCCCGTTTCATTTCCTTTATTATCTGCACATTACTTCCAGTATAGTGATATGATTTCTGCTCCAGTTTTCGTATGTTCATATCAGTATTTCTGAAATATTATTCGGATAATCTTTCACTGATTTGATCGCATATTTTTTTCTATTAAATAAGACAACGATTATTACTTGGAAATATTAGAAGGCATGCATCAAATTTGGAGCAGAAATCAATTAAAATAAAAGTGCATTAAAAACAATTGATAAAATTTAATTTTCAAATTTTCAATGAGACTACGTTTTCACACCACTTGTGACTTGAAGCTTCATATGAGGATGGTTGTATCACATAATTTTATAACTTGTGTATATTGCAAAACATGTCCGTGAGTAGCGCGGATGTCATATTGGCGGTGGCAACACCTAACTAATAAATTTCGCTTTTACTGCAATTCATTTTAACTACTAAACATCAGACAGTTTTTAAAGCGTTACATAGGGAAAAAATGTTCATATAAATGCAATTTGTTTGGAAACTGTATCTCAATTTACTATGTTTATGGTTCAAAAAATATTTTTCAAGCATGATTTTTTAAAAATCTATCTCTATCGCGTGTAGCCTGATTATGAAAGATTATACCATTTGTAAATAAAACAATACAAATCGCTCAGCATTTGTTTTCAACTAATATTTCGACTGAAATTTCTGTCGTTGCATGTTAAACTCGTAATAATAATTACTATCAGTTTTATATGTTTTTAATTTTAATAGAAAGCAAGCAGAAATCGAGTTATTTGACAATGGGTTTCTATTTGAGTTTTTCATATAAATCCATTTCCGAAAATAGTGACTGGCAGAAAGAATTGCCTAAATGGCAAGCGCCATCTTCTGTAAGCAGCTGGAATTGAATTCCAAGTTGTCATAATTATATTAACGTTATTTATGTTTCTAATGCCTGATAACCATCCGCTTGTGATACTCAACAAATCTTCTCTTAAATTGAAAATATATATGTATTGAACTAGTTTGGAACTCATTAACTTGTATTTTAGTTATTTTAATTTCTACCAGTCCAATTTTGATAAAAACGCAGATAGTTTAAATCAATGTATTTCGTGCAATTTCACTATATTTTGATTTATGAACTCATTCAACGTCATGCCAAATATATTCTGCCACATTCCATAGTTTCTCAGTCCCTGATCAAGAATAAGAGAAATAAATTTTGATATACAATGTAATAATTTTATTTTTAGTCATTTTTATTTTCAAAAATACTTTATAGCTATTCTTAACCAATTATAAATCTAAAGAAAGCCGTAAAATGAATTATTATTATTTCTTATTTTAGTAAAATCATACTGTATGTAAACAAACTTCGATGAATCATTTATTATTTCATAAGGTTAATTTAAATGTCTTAGAGCAGGGGTGTCAAAAATTTTTCCCGCGACCTCAGAGCTACTACATTTTTTATATAGAAAAATTCGTTTTTAACAATGACAAAAAATTTGCGATTAAATAGAGCGAAAATGTTTATTCGGAAAAATGATGATAAATGGCTTTCAGGCAAAACTTTTGGACATCCCTGTTATAGAGTAAAATTCTTTACGATCGGATTATCACACATGTGTTTCTTTGCCTTCTTGTATGTTTTAGGCTATAGCATTTATAGAAAATAATCCTGTAAATGATGATTTTTTTGTGTTGAGAATAAATATTTATCTTTAAGTGACGTGCAGAATTAGCGAAGTGAAAACTCCTCTTCATGTTTTAATTTTTTTCAGTTTGAATTTGGAGAGTACCGTACAATGGTAAAATCTTGAACATCATGTTTCAACAAAAGTCCTTGAAAACCTTGGTGAAATATTAAACCTGCCTCATTTTTAATTCGTATTGCTCAAATTACTTGATATTTGTGCAACGTGTTCCCATTAAAAACAATTAAGACATAAATTTAGAGGTGACAGGAGAGGTTGTTAGCATTTCTGAAATGGAAGTGACACGGCACTTAAACTGAAAATAAATGAATAAACTAAGCCTTGTCTATTGCATCCAAGATTGATATAAAGAACTTGTAGTAAATAGATAAAGGTTAATGGGACCTCAAGTTTTGATTTCCACAAAATATTGAAAGTAAAAAATAATGCTTTTTAATTCTTAAAGTTTATTACGAAACCAACGAAGATTCTTTTAATATAGTGTTGAAACATTTCATCTTATTGTAATTGGAAATTGTGATAAATTTTTAATATAACCTATATTATTATAAAGAAATGCAAATTCTTCGAAATATATACAAATTTTGAGTTTTGATGCATCAGAAAGATGTACACAAATTGAGAAGATAGGGAAAAATAAATTGCCTCCCATAAAATGGGGAACATAAAAACTACACATTTCGAGCTAATCAAACTGCTCTACACTTTTTTGTGAACAAATAAATAAGTGTTTTATTAGTTTTAATGATGAACAGAATTTCTATCAAAAATGCTCTATCACGCCACGTTTTCTAGGCACATAACTTTAAAAATTTCTGTTATATTATTTTACTTCACATAATAGCAACGATCTGCTATCTTAAAAAGAAAGACTCATCCACACGAAACCAATAGTTAAAAAATCATGCGCGCGACAGTAATGGAAACGCTTTAATCAATAAGTCATCATCTTGGGATCTGTTTGAAATCAAGCCCTTTATCAGCTAATAATACTGAGGAGCATTGTTGTGTGTGCTAATCCCTGTTAAATTTTGCGAGTTCAGTGCGTGTCCTGAACTTCTTTGAGTCAAGCAAGTGTAGTTAATTTAGTGTAACTTCTTATCCTCTTTAATAAAAAGCTATGTGTTGCTGACGACTGGGTATTTCGCTAATCGTTGCCACAGATTAATCTCGGAAAATGAAACATTTGAAGTTACTGAAAAAATTAATAGCTCGAAAAGTATTTGTCACAAAACTGTTGGGCAAACTGCGTTAGAAAGGTAAAAAATTGTATTTTTCTTGATATAAATTTCAAATCTAATGATTATGCCGTTTTTTAAATATTGAATATCAAAAACTACCAAATTTTACAATGGAGCACCATAGCGAAATCTTCACGCATAAAAAGGTAATGATAACAGCATTGTGTCCTGACGTATATATACTGACTATAGCACGAGTCACAAATTATAGTAGCCTTATTTTTCTGTTAAAATATAAAAGTGAATTATAATGTCGCGACTGCATGATTGTTATTTAATTCTCGACAAGTAGCATATTTTTGTCCACCCCAGTGAGGCATATCAATTTCATTATATTAGAAGTATTGTAAATTGTAACTTCATTCAAATCCAATTTGAATCCAATGGAAATGATTTTTCCCCATAGACACCATAATTTAACACAATTATTCATTTTTTTAATGCTGACCTATTCCATAATCAAGTCTACAGAGAATTGGCCTAATTTGTCCTTAATACCCCAAATTTTGTCTGACACATTAAAAATTTAATAACGCAATAGCGTTCGTATCGTTTTCAGAAATGCAGAAGGACATCCCAAGTAAAGATCCATAGGGTCAAATTCAAAGTCAATATTTTACTTGATTAAAGGTGCGTTAAGAGAAATTGACCAGCGTAGTGGGCGTAGCTTGCTACTACAAATATATTTGGTCACTTTGAAAATTTTATACTCTTTCAGCTATTTCTGAAGTTTGCATAACAAAAATGTAATGCGTGATGGAGAAACACTTACTTCATTTTAAGAGTCAGCGTCGACAAAATTCACTTAATGAGTCTCAGTTTCAAACTTTATTTTCATTTTGTAGACTGGTGTTATATAGCAGTCCCCTTCACCACATAGAGAAAGAGAACATACTTTTAAGTATTCGAAACATAGGTACGCGCATGTAAGGTTAGACACGAATCTCAGAGTCTCTAATTTATTAAGATTACCTGGATTCATGCAGGTTGCTTAATTCGATATAATTTTTAAATGAGTGATTGGAATTCAGAATTTATTTCTGTGTAATTTATAATTGAATAGCATTTTATAAATTCTGACAATTGATAGAGTTTAAATCTTAGCTATGAATGTATTTATTTATGTGACAACTGAAAAATAAAAATAATCATCATAATCAACACATACCTATCAATTAAAAAAACACTGAATGAAAACAATACTATAGAAGTAAAACACGCATGAGTAGGCAAGTAATAAATTGTGAGAGCTGACAGTTTACTAATAAAATTTAATACAGTGGAATATTTTATAAAAAGGAATTCGATAATTGATAAACAGATACTCTATATATTTTTCAATTCTAAAATTAAATTGAATAACGAACTATCTATGAACTGTGTTAAGCTTTAGTTACAGGTTTTAGAATAGGTAATTTCATTATATAAACTTTGAAATGCAAGAAAGCAAATTAAATTAAATCACGCATTTTGTAAGCGATCACTTCATTTATGTTCATTGATTCTAACGTTATTGGATTATGAATGTAAAAACGATTAACTAATTTATGTATCAAAGGAAGAATTAAGAAGAAACTTTTGAAAAGAAAAAAAAAAGTTTAAAAGCTTCTTCTGTTGTGTCAGAATTATTGACTAAATGTGACAAGATTTCTTTTCTCTTTATCTCTGAAGAGAAAACTGGTTTTACAAGCGCAATTCAATTTCAGACATGTTATTGTGTATTGTATGAATGTAAGCACACTTTGTTGGCAGGACAATTTAATTAAAATTTGTAATGACCTTTTAAATGCAAGAGAAGCTGTAAAAAAACATAATATTTCTTAATTGGTATATTTTTTAGCAGTAGGTGAATTTTCAAGCATCATGTGTAAATAAAATATATACTCCATTAATATTAACATGCATAAACAAGTGGGTAAGTGTGATCGAAGATCGGAGAAAAGATTTCGTTTAATATGCCTTTCAAAACACGTTATCCTTTCTTTAATAAATCCAAATAAATTTCATTTAGCAAAAAAAAAAAGTCATGTTTTGTATAAAGTAAAAATTTACCGGTTTTTTTTTTAAATATCTAAACCGGCCCGATATCGGGCGAAGCCCGCTATCATACTCTGTCACAATAATATCTGTCAGATAGACTAAATGCGATATTTAAAAATAAAATAGCTTATATAAAATTGATATTTAAAACTTTTGAGTAATCCTCTGTAATCCAGGTCCTACTGCCAAATTGCGTATTTTAGAAAGTGAGACTTTTTGTAACAGTTATTTAAAAGTATCTATATTGTTGCTAGCAAACGCCCATGTTTGGAGCTAACCTTGCCCACAGATTACGGAAGATTAGTTATTTTATATTTTATTAGCTGTTACCCGTGACGTCGTTCGCGTAACATTAAAAGAAAAATAAATGCATTAATTAAGGAAATCGTTTCACCCCCAATAATTAAAAACATATGTAACTCTCTTTATAACAGACTCCGTTTTTTCGAATATCTGAACAGGCCCGATAGCGGGCACAGCCCACTATTATATTCTGTCATAATAATATCTGTCATGTGGACTAAATGCGATATTTAAAAAAAAATAATTTCAAAAATAAACATGTTGAACACCTTCAAAATATTAAAATATGCGAATATTTCCATAATCGGGTTTTTATCATGATTCAATACATTCCTCAAACTCAAATATTTACTAATCTGTATTGCTCATATTGATACTCGCTTTGTATTATTCTCAAACATTTGTAAAATGCGTTTAACTTCCAATATGACGTCAGATTAATTTTCTTTTTAATTCTCTAATGACATGATATTAATCTGCTTACTGTACATACACATACTCATACTCCGTGTAGTATTGAAAAATCTATGAAAATTTCCGTTTTATTACCAATATGACGTCATATTAATGTTTTTTTTTTGAATTGGTGAAACTTTTTATTTCATATTCATTTTTCATGTGGACATTTTTCAATCGAAAATTAATTATTGTAGAAAGAATTTTATTTTGTATTTTTAATTGTTGGCAACTAATTTAATTGTTATAACGAAAAATGTTTAAATTTAATAAGAAAAAGCTGTTAGAATTTTAATTTTTATCTCTCTATATTAAAATAATACGATTTCGTCGAATTTTAATATTTTGAGCTTCATAGTAGATATTTAGCTATAAGTACACAAATTTTCATGCCTGTAAATTATACTTTCTGAGATCGGTTCTGTGACGGACAGACAACGGAGCGGGAGTAATAGGGTTTCGTGAGATGAACGAAACCCCGAAAAGAGTTCTTATTAATAAAAATAATTAAAAACATATTTTTATTGCGTATTATTTGTACATACTACTACGTTTTATTTTTAAAATCACTTTTTTTAATTTTATACTTCATGTAATTGTGGTATCATAAAATCTACAAAAGTGCTCGCATGTATACTTTCACTATATCATCTTTATATACCCTTTTCATCCCTTTTTTTAAATTGAAATATATTGAAAGGTAATTGAAGAATATTGAAGATCTATATTGGAAATCTCCCCAGTTATGCAATTTCACCATAAATTTTGAATAAAAAAGTGTACAAATTGCATTGCAATATTTAAAAGAATGCATGAAACACTTAGAAAAAACCTTTTATTGCTTGTTGTACAGTTCAGCAGATAAATATATTAAAATGCATTATTTTACCACTTCTTTGTGATTCTGTTAAAATATCAAATATATTGTTTTTTTCTTTTTAAAATTGTATGAATTTAAAAAAAACTTTATATAAAGAAAATTAAAAACATTTATCAATTCATTTATTTCTTGAAATTATTACAGAACATATTATAATAGAAAGGAGAAAAAATATACTTGCTTTCATAATAGATTGAATAAAAAAACATATATAGTATTCTGATGCAAAGTTCCTTAATTCTTTTTCGCTATATACTTGTAAGAAAAAACGTGACAAAGAAAAAAAACTTATGCAAATACTTGAAAATTTTCTCGTTATTGTTTGCAAGTAGAGTTTTTTCGTTATACCGTAAAAAAACAGAGCCATATTAATATTTCATAAGATTCAAGGGTTCTTTTTACATACGTTTTAATTAATTTAATCTTGAATATTTTCACAAAATTCTAATAAAGTGCTAAAGTGATCTGCAACATATTTACAGAAAAACGTATTAACTGAAGAGCAAATAATATCAACTTTTTTCATTTATTTATTTTTCCTTAAAAATCATGTAAAAGAGTTTAATTAATTCGAGTACAAAAATATAAATATAATATTTCGGCAGATTAAAAATACCGATTAATATATTAAAATGCATTCTTTTCCCACTCGTTTGTGATTCTGTTAAAGTATCAAACATAACATTTTTTTAAAAAAGTGTATGAAGTCAATAAACTTTATATAAGGAAAATTGTAAGGAATATGTTCTTAAAAAAAAAAAAAAAAAAAAAAAAAAAAAAAACATTGATTAATTCATTTATCTCTTGAAATTATTACAGAGCATATGATAATAGAAAAACAAAAGTTTTAGGTTGAAAAGAAAATGCATGCTTTCATAATAGTTTAAATAAAAAAATATAATAATTTTTCTGATGCAAAGTTTCTGAATTTTTTTCCGCTACATAGTTGTAATATAAGAATAAAATGTGAGGAAGAAAAAAAAGACTTATTCAAGCTCTTGAAACATTTCTCGTTCTTGTTTGCAATCACAGTTTTTTCGTTGCACCGTAAAAAAAACAGCGCCATATTAATATTTCATAAGATTCAAGGGTTCTTTTTACATACGTCTTATTAATTTAATCTCGAATATTTTCAACAAATTCTAATAAAGTGCTAAAGTGATCTGCAACATATTTATTGAAAAACGTATTAACTGAAGATACAATAATATCAACTTCTTTTATTTTTTTATTTTTTTTATTAAAAATCAAGTAAAAGGGTTTAATTAATTCGAGTACAAAAATATAATGATATTATTTCGGTAGATTAAAAATACCGATTAATATATTAAAATGCATTCTTTTCACGCACCATTGTGATTCTGTTAAAATATCAAACGTAACAATTTGTAAAAAAATATGTATGAAGTCGAAAATATATATGTATAAGGAAAATTGTAAGGAACATGTTATTTTTATGAACATATTATAATAGAATGGAGAAAAAAATACTTGCTTTCATAATAGTTTGAATAAAAACTAAAAAAAAAATATTATTCTGATGCAAAGTTCCTTAATTCTTTTCCGCTATATACTTGTAATATAAGAAAAAATGTGAAGAAGAAAAAAACTTATGCAAACACTTGAAAATTTTCTCGTTCTTGTTTGCAAGTAGAGTTTTTTCGTTGTGCCGTAAAAAAACAGTGCCATACTAATATTTCATAAGATTCAAGGGTTCTTTTTACATACGTTTTAATTAATTTAATCTTGAATGTTTTCACAAAATTCTAATAAAGTGCTAAAGTGTTCTGCAACATATTTACAGAAAAACGTAACAACTGAAGAGCAAATAATATCGAATTCTTTTATTTATTTATTTTTTCTTAAAAATCAAGTGAAAGAGTTTAGTTAATTCGAGTACAAAAATATAAAGATACTTCGTCAGATTAACAATACCGATTAATATATTAAAATGCATTCTTTTTCAACTCCTTTGTGATTCTGTTAAAATATCAAACATTTGAAGTCAAAGTTTGAAGTCAGTATTTTAAGTCAAAAAACTTTATATAAGGAAAATTGTAAGGATGTTCTTAAAAAAAACCTTTATCAATTCATTTATTTTTTGAAATTATTACAGAGCATATGATATCTGAAAAACAAAAGTTTTAGGATAAAGAGAAAATGCTTGCTTTCATAATATTTTAAATATAAAAATATAATAATTTTTCTGATGAAAGTTTCTGAAATTTTTTTCCGCTACATACTTGCAATATAAAAAGAAAATGTGAAGAAGGAAAAAAAACTTATTCAAGCTCTTGAAACATTTCTCGTTCTTGTTTGCAAGCAGATTTGTTTCGTTGCACCGAAAAAAAAAACAGTGCCATATTAATTTTTCATAAGATTCAAGGGTTCTTTTTACATACGTTTTAATTAATTTAATCTCGAATATTTTCAGCAAATTCTAATAAAGTACTAAAGTGATCTGCAACATATTTACTGAGAAACGTATTAACTGAAGAGACAATAATATCAATTTCTTTTATTTATTTATTTTTTCTTAAAAATCAAGTAAAAGAGTTTAATTAAATCCAGTACAAAAATATAAAGATATTATTTCGGCAGTTAAAAAATACCGCTTAATACATTAAAATGCATTATTTTCCTACTTCTTTGTGATTCTGTTAAAATATCAAACATACATTTTTTTTCTTTTTTAAGTGTATGAAGTCAAACAACGTTATATAAGGAAAATCGTAAGGAACATGTTTTTAAAAAAAAAACATTTATCAATTCATTTATCTCTTGAAATTATTACAGAACATATTATAATAGAAAAACAAAAGTTTCAGTGTTAAAAGAACATACTCGCTTTCATAATAGTTAAAAAAAAAATAATTTCTTCAGATGCAAATTTTCTGAAATTTGTTTCGCTACATACTTGTAATATAAGAAGAAAATGTGAAGAAGAAAAAAAACTTATGCAACGTCTTGAAAAATTTATCTTTCTTGTTTGCAAGCAGAGTTTTTTCGTTGCAACTTAAAAAATAGTGCCATATTAATATTTCATAAGATTCAAGTGTTCTTTTTACATACATTTTAATTAATTTAATCTTGAATATTCTCAACAAATTCTAATAAAGTTTTAAAGTGATCTGCAACATATTTAATGAAAACATATTAACTGAAAAGACAATATTATCAACTTTTTATATTTTTTTCCCTTAAAAATAAAGTAAAAAAGTATATTTAATTCGAGTACATATAAAGATATTATTTCGGCAGATTAACATTATCGATTAATATATTAAAATGCGTTATTTTACCATTTTTTGTGTTTCTGTTAAAATATGAAACAAACAATTTTTTTAAAAAGTGCATGAAGTCAAAAAACTTTATATAAGGGAAATTGTAAGGAACATGTTCTTTTTAAAAAAAAACATTTATCAATCCATTTATCTCTTGAAATTATTACAGAACATATTATAATAGAAAAACCAAAGTTTCAGTGTTAAAAGAACATACTTGCTTTCCTAATAGTTAAAATAAAAAAATATATATAATAATTTTTCAGATGCAAATTTTCTTAAAATGTTTTCGCTACATAATTGTAATATAAGAAGAAAATGTGAAGAAGAAAAAAACTTATGCAAGCTCTTGAAAAATTTCTCGTTCTTGTTTGCAAGCAGAGTTTTTTCGTTGCACTGTCAAAAAAAAAAAAAAAAAAGTACCATACTAATATTTCATAAGATTCAATGATTTTTTTTCACATAATTTTTAATTAATTTAATCTTGAATATTTTAAGCAAATTCTAATAAAGTGCTAAAGTGATATACATCATATTTAATGAAAACATATTAACTGAAGAGACAATATCATGAACTTTTTTTTTTTTTTTTTTTTTTTTTAAATCAAGTAAAAGAGTATATTTAATTCGAGTACAAAAATATAAATATATTATTTCGACAGATTAAAAATATCGATTAATATATTTAAATGCATTTTTATCCCACTCCTTTGTGATTCTGTTAAAATATCAAACATAACAATTTAAAAAAAAAGTGTATGAAGTCAAAAAATCTTTATATAAGGAAAATTCTAAGGAACATGTTCTTTTTTTAAAAAGAGACATTTATCAATTCATTTATCTATTTAAATTATTACAGAACATATTATAATAGAAAAACAAAATTTTAGTGTGAAAAAAATACTTGCTTTCACATTAGTTTAAAAAAAAAAAAAAAAAAAAAAAAAAAAAAAAAAAATCTGATGCAAAGTTTCTGAAATTTTTTCCGCTACATACTTATCATATAAGAAAAAAAAGTGAAGAAGAAAAAAAAAACTTATGCAAACACTTGAAAATTTTCTCGTTCTTGTTTGCAAGTAGAGTTTGTTTGTTGTAACGTAAAAAAAAACAGTGTCATATTAATATTTCATAAGATTCAAGGGTTATTTTTACATACGCTTTAATTAATTTAATCTTGAATATTCTCAACAAATTCTAATAAATTTCTAAAGTGATCTGCAACATATTTAATGAAAACATATTAACTGAAAAGACAATATTATCAACTTTTTTTATTTATTTTTCTTAAAAATCAAGTAAAAGGGAATATTTAATTCGAGTACAAAAATATAAAGATATTATTTCGGCAGATTAAAAATATCGGTTAATATATTAAAATGCATTATTTTCCCCACTTCTTTGTGATTCTGTTAAAATATCAAACATAACAACTTTTTTAAAAAGTGTATGAAGTCAAAAAAACTCTATATAAGGAAAATTCTAAGGAGCATGTTCTTCTTTTAAAAAGAGACATTTATCAATTCATTTATCAATTTAAATTATTACAGAACATATTATAATAGAAAAACAAAAGTTTTAGGGTGAAAAAAAAAATTTCTTTCACATTAGTTTAAATAAAAAAATAGTAATTTTTCTGATGCAATGTTTCTGAAATTTTTTCCGCTACATACTTGTAATGTAAGAAAATAATGTGAAGAAGAAAAAAAACTTATGCAAACACTTGAAAATTTTCTCGTTCTTGTTTGCAAGTAGAGTTTGTTTGTTGTAACGTAAAAAAAAACAGTGTCATATTAATATTTCATAAGATTCAAGGGTTATTTTTACATACGCTTTAATTAATTTAATCTTGAATACTTTCAAAAAATTCTAATAATTCTAATAAAGTGCTAAGTGATATGAAACATATTAACTGAAAATATATTAACTGAAGAGACTATATTATCAACTTCTTTTATTTATTTATTTTTTCTTAAAAAAACATGTAAAAGAGTTTAATTAATTCGAGTACAAAAATGAAAAGTTATTATTTCGGCAGATTAAAAATACCGATTAATGTATTAAATTGCATTATTCTTTGCACTTCTTTATGATTATCTTAAAATATCAAACATAACAGTTTAAAAAAAAAATGTATGAAGTCAAAAATTCCAATAAAGTGCTAAAATGATATGCAACATTTTTACTGAAAAACGTATTAACTATAGAGACAATATTATCAACTTCTTTTATTTTATTTTTTCTTAAAAATCAAATAAAAAGTTTAATTAATTTGAGTACAAAAATTTTAAAAATATTTTTTTTCATTTTCAATATGAGTGTAAGGGAATATTTTACTAATTTAGTTAATGAAATTATTTTATAAAAGAAGTTAAAAAAATATTTTGTACATTGCACGCTTTTAAATACAGGGTCATCAAATAAGAATGCTGGTATTACAAATTTGTATTGTGCAAATAAATAAAACACATAGGAGCATATATTTAGTATTAAAATATTAAGAAAAGTACAAAGTTTTATATCCATTTGAATACGCTTCGATATGTGTACTATTAGTCTCTCAACAGACGTCCAGACGATATTTAATCTTCTGTGAAGCATTTCTGTAGGCTATGATTCGAAATCTAAATGGCTGGTATTAGTAATTATTTCACTGTACACAATGCTCTAAATGTATCCCTAGATAACGAAGTGCAGAGGCGTTTGATCGGGGCTTCGTGGAGGCCACAGAATTGGACAATCTCGTCCAATCCATGAGTTGGGAAACTTCTCATCCATGGCTGCACACTTTCTAGTGAGCGGAGGAAAAACTTACATTCTGTCACTACATTTCAACACAAGAATTACTTCCGTACGTTTAAGAATTAATTTTTTTTTAAGGTTTCAAAATTCCTTCATTGTTTTTCGATGAACCCGTATTTAAAAAAATATTAAAGGAATAGAAATTTTGCCCATGAATTCGTCGACAAGGCATGTACTTTTCACAAATAACTTATTTTCTATAAGGTAAAGCCAGGAGAGATGACGCAGTCGGAGAGATTGCGCACACAGAGGTTTGGGGGGAAGGAGTAGAGTGAGCGTGCAGCGACTCCAGGTAGTTGTACAACAACAGTAATGGAGTGTCTGCTTGAAAGTGCACGTTGATTGCTTTGAGCGTTTAAGATAATGTATTGCTATTTTGTTTTGTTTTCCCAAAGTAAGTGCTTGAATTTTCATAGCTCTTCATCAGAATTTCTATACAATGTCAGTAGTACAAATTATTTTAAACTTAAACAATTTCTCATAAGCTACTAATCTAGACTAACAATGTGAACATCAACGGTTCGTTTTAGAAGAGGTCATGTTTCAATAAAAGGCCGCGCAATCTTTCCTACCGAAATTGGAGAGTTTGCCCATTTGCTACTTAGGAGAGATGGCGCAGTATTCCCATTCGTTTCCATGGTAGGACAGATTACGCAGCTTATTGGTAAATTTGCATTAAAAAAATGAAAAATAAAAATGGACTAATTTTAAGTTAAACGTGTTATTAAGTAACATTGTTTTATTTTTTAATCTTATCTGGACTTGCTTTTTCTGATTCTTTAATTTTTTTCCTTTAATTAAAATTTTTTAATCGGTTTTAAAATTAATTCCTTTTTCTGATTCTTTAATTATTAGGTTGAAATATTCACTCCTAATACAATAATATTTGTTCACAAAAACCTTACAGCAATGCCATTTAAGTGTAATTATTACTGTTAACAATTTAATTGTAGTTATTATAAGTAACAATCTCTCCTACCCATGTGCGCAATCACACCAACCCTATAAGGAGAGATTGCGCAAAATAACTTTCTTGGTTTTATTACAATTGTTCTATTAAATTGCAACATAACAACAAAATAGCAATGGAAATGTATAAAAAACAAATGAAGTAAAAGTTATTCATGAATAGTTTAGCAAAAAATTAATATTTAGATTTTTTATTGCTATTCTTTTGAATTGTGCGCAGACTATCCTAGCTTTACCTTATGTTATTTTGAATAAATTTGTTACAGCATGTATGGCAAATAAAATACTTAGGTTTTATTACTACTTCAGAACTATATAGGGAGTCTCAAGAAAAGCTCAATGTTTAATTACGATTAATAAAAAAATGTAATGACTGTTTTTTGAACATAATGACAAATATCAAATATAGTAATTAGTAAATGCTCATTTTGACTTGATCAAGATGAGCTGCTGTTTATTTGACAATATTGTTCTTACAGACGCTTTTTCCGATATCCTTTCAGCTTATTTTTTTTAAGCAAACTGGGTATATATGTTGAAATTTTTTTTACTAATAAATACAAAAACTCTAATTACAGTGAGAAACTAAAATAATATTTTCAGTTACATTTAAAAAAATGAATTAGATCCACACAGAGAAAAAATAACTGAATTAAGACTTTTGACTTTTGTCTTAATTCATAAGTTTGTTTTTCAGAAAATAAATGATCTAACTTAGATAGTTTGCTATTGCATTGCAAAAAAAGAACGAAAACTCATGCGTCAAGCATAGATTGTGTAACACTTTCCAACACTTCCAAAATACTTTTAGAAATATTTTCCGTTTAATAAAGTGAAACAAGATGTCTAAGTAAACAATTTTGAAAATGCACTACACATTTAAAAACCCAATTTCATCAATAACAAATAATATTCGGTAAAAATATCTGAATTATTTTGTGCAGCATTGTTTATGATCTATAGATTTCTAAATATACTACACAGAATACTAAAATTTAGTTCTGTTAGGAAACGCTTAGTGCAACTGAAATTCACCTTCGGCAGTTTCCATAAAAAAAATGGAAATGTACTCGAGATGTTTTGCGCTGCCCTGTATATAATTTATAAAATGTATAAACACCAAGCAATAGGCAAACAATTAGTGAAATTTGAAAACGCGTACCGCAAAAGAAAACGAACTACTAGCAAGTATTGTTAACAGACAGTCAGTACCTTAACCAATTATTTTGTGTGTTCCTGTCAATGAACGATGAATGCTATACACACAATATTCCATAGTAATCCTCTTGTAATGCACCTCAGTGATACATATCTATTTCAATATGTTTGAAATAGTGAAACATTATTAAAATAAACCGTAAACGGTCTCTCTCCATAAACCATAATGTAACGAAATTCTTTTGAGTGTCTCTGTAAAGGAACTATAAATACTATGCCCACTATGTTCTATAGTAAGCATCTTGTAGTGCAAGTCAGTGATATATATCAATTTAAATGTGTTTAAAGTAGTGTAACACCATTAAAATAAACCGCAAATGATTTTTCCCCAAAGACCATGATGCAACGGAATTATTTTGAGAGTCTCTGTAAAGAAAATATAAGTGCTGTTAATTTTCAATACCGAACATGCTATAACAAATTTTAATAACATATATCAATTGTATGACAATCCCAATATATTTAAGTGAGTTAGAGCACGGACAGACAGACGGCAGACAGACAGTTAAACCGAATTCATAATCACTTTTCAACTATGTTGGAAAATGTGAAAAAGAAAGAAAAACAAGAAAAAATCATGTGTCAAGCATACATTATGTGTCAAGCATACATTATGTGAAACTTTCCAACACATGCAGTATACTGTAAAGAAACTTAACCGCTTAGTAAGGTCAAAGATGATAGCTAAGTAAACAATTTGGAAAACACATAAAACATTTGAAAACTCAATTTTGGCAAGTGCCATCTATAGTCGGAAATGAATTCAAATTGCTTTTGTGAATCTCTGTATATCATCTTTCTATTTGTATATATACCACATATTATGCTACAATTAATTCAAATAGGAAACGCTTTAAAATGTTGAAAATTCTCTTTCAACAATTCTCGCAAATGAACGGAAATGTATTCTAATACTTTTGCACTGTTTTGTATATGATCTATATAACTTATACACACCAAGTAATATTCAAAACACTTGTTAAATTTAAAAATGCATACTGCAACTGAAAATGTACTTCCAGCTATTATCGTCACAGACTATACTGTAACTGCACACTTTTGTGTATGTCCCTGTATGTGAACGTTAAATGATATGGGCATCATATTCAACAGCAAGTATCTCGTTATGCACGTCTGTGATGTATATCAATTTCAAAATGTTGGAAATATTGTAACATCATTAAAATACAACGAGAACGATTTTTCTACATGGACCATAATTTAACTGAATACTTTTGAGTGTTCCTGTAATTGAATTATGAATGCTACTCACTTTATTTTCAATACCAAACATGTCATATTAAATCTTAATAACATACAAAAATCCGACTATATTTACAAGAGTTAGAGCTCGGGCAGACAGACGGCCAGACAAACCGAATTCATAAACACTTTAGAACTATGTTGGAAAATGTTAAAAACACAGAAACGTTTCCTGATATGAAGGAATAATTCACGAAAATTCTATGTTAGTTCTTTAATTACAGTCCTAGAAACCATTCCTCTTACATTTTCAACATGTGAGAAAAGATTTAATCAGAATATATGATGTAAGTTGGAAAACTGATTTCGCTCTCACATTGAATAAAAAGTAAGTAAATGTTTCTTGTTGTGAAAGGATCTTTTACAAAAATGCAGTGTTAATTCTTTAAGCGCAATTCTAGAGATGTTTTCACTTATTTTTATAAACATACTAGCTGATCCGCCCAGTGTTGCCCGGTCCCGTCAAAAAATAATACGAAACGCGTATTCACTCTAAAAATCGCTGCAATAAATCGTTCCTCTGGGAACTCCTTGTCTTTCGGAAATGAAATACAGAGATAGATCCTGAAGCGGAAGTAAATTTAATACTACCCCTTCAAATATCTGGACCATTTGATTCAAAGCAGATCAGTTTTTGGTCAAAAGTTTAAAATGTTTACCGCGGATTTTCACAAAATTTGCATTTTCGGAATCAGAAAATGTTGTAATTTTATTTCGGACACGTTTTCATAAACTTCTGAAACCTATTTTTTTCTGAAGTTTTGGATAGGTCAATTTTTTCAAATGGCTTCTGAAGATAAAAGAAATCCTTCCTTAACTGCAGTATGAGGTTATATCATTTTTTTCTAAAAGCTTCGGTTATAGCAATTGCAAAATTTATATTATATACAGTATTTCGTGTTGCCATTTTAATGAACTAAATTCCAAGAATGCAAAAAACAATTATAATCTGATATCTATAATCATTTTAACAAAATATACTTCATTTTTGAACAATGTATAGTGGTCTTACTCCATTTTGGATGTACTGATTTTTTGGTGGAAAATTTTCTTTTAAAGGAATGTTACGAAATTTACGTAATTTACGTAATTATGACCTTTCATGAAAGAACTTTGTTTCTGATTTCTGTAAAAATATATATTCTTATCACTTGAATTTCATATATATGTGTTAAATTATAATGACGTCTGTATGCATGTTGACTATTCAAATATAGTTCTCAATATTTCAATAATCATTCTTTAACTTTTTTTTCACTATCCAACTCACTTGAAATGTGTTTATGATATCGGTTTACCTGATCATACTCTAACTCACGTAAATAAACTCTATTAGCAATGTAATTCATATATGTTATTAAAGGAGTTTTATGGGATGTTCGCTATTTAAAATGAATTATGTAACATTCATAGTTAGTTTACAGGGAAACTGAAAAGAATTCGTTACATTATTGTCTATGGGGAAAAAAGTTTGCAATATATTTTTAAAATGTTAGACTATTTCAAACATATTGAAATTAATATGAGGTGCCCTAAAAGCTACTGTGCTTACAGTAGAATATGGTGTGCGAAGCATTAATTTCATTCATTATTCATTTTTAGGGACATACTAAAGAATTCTGTTATACGAGGGCATTTCGAAAAGTAAAGATACAATGGCTCGCATTCCTTAAAAAAAAAACATTTATTTAGAAAACGTAAGTTAAATCTTATTAACTGGATTATTTATTATTTTTCGACGTAATCACTCTCGTTATCCAAACATTTGTTAAGTCGATGCACAAGCTTTTGTATCCCACAGTCATAGAAGGTTTCCGCCTGTTGTCGGAACCACATTTCAACTTCATCTTTGATCTCATCACTTCCGGTATGATCTGATCCAATTCTTTAAATTTGAGACGTCTATTCGCACGCATTGCTTCCTCCGTTCTCTGAAGAAGGGCATCAGAGATCCCAGATAGCCGACCTGTTCTTTGTTCGTCATGAACATCGGTCCTACCTTCAGAGAAATGACGACACCATTTCGTTACATTTTGTCGATTCATATTGTTCCCATAAACAGAAACAATTTATTTGTGAATATCCGCTGGTCGCTGACCTCTTGCATGAAGAAAACGTATGACGGAGCGCACTTTGCATTTGGCGGGATTCTGAATCGGCGGAACCATTTTAAACACGATCTACTCCAACCAGAATCAACGTTGAAATGCCGAACGACCGCGAGGAGAAAGCTAACGGTTCAAGGTTAACACATGTGTTGCCAACTTGCTTGCCAAAACTTTTCTTTTCCTCCGGCGTACAGTGTATCTTTACTTTTCGAAATGCCCTCGTAGTTCTACGCTTTTCTGAACGTGAAACGAAGTGAGGATTCTCAACTTTCTTTTATAATATCAGGACGTATAAGAATTGAAATTTTGAAAATTTTATATGGTTAGTTGCGTACTGAAACTTAAAAAAACTATATATATATATATATATATATACATACATATATATATGTGTGTGTGTGTGTTATTTTTCTCATTTTGTTTTATTTGCTGTGAAGCAACTCGCTAAATTTCTATTACTTTTAAAAATATTTTTTAGAATCACATAAGTTGTATATGCATATAATTTTCTAAACAAAGTGTTTCCAAAAATTTTTAATACGTAATTTCAATATTTGGCGGATAAATATAAGTTTATGCTTTGTACGAAAACCTGTAACTCTTGAATTTGTTTTTTTTACTTTGAGAAAAAATAAAATATTTTTTTTTTCACTTAAAAAGACTTAAAAAGCTTCGTTTTCTTCTTTTACCGAATAAAAATGCTTTTTCCTGGAAATATATAAGAATAAAAAAAGATATAAAAGATTTCTTTTTCTTTTTGATGTAAAAAATTTCAAGAAATCCATTTCAATGAAATCTTTAGTTTGATTTTTCGGTTGAAAAAAAATGTTTTAAAAGATAAAATATTTCATAAAAAAATAGTATTATTTTTTCTTAATAGGTGGAAATTTTAACGTCAAAATATGTGCTTCGAATACTATTCTATTTGATTAGTTTAAGTAATTGAAACTTTAATTCAATATCACCGTAGTTTAAACATTTTTCTTATTTTACACTGTTAAACATTTGTAGCAAACTGTCCATTCATTTGACGTTTTTTATAGAAAACAGTTACATAACAGTAATTTAACTCTATTCTGACCACATTATTATCCATATTATTGTCAAAATACAGTTAAATTACGGTTATATTACCGTTTTCTGAAAAAAAAAAACGGTCGAATGACTGGACAGTTTGTTGCAAATTTTTAACAGTGTAGATAATGACGTATTTTTTTTCATATGATCATGTTTCGATAAAACAAATAAAATGACTAAACTTTCAAGAGAATTTCAAATAGATTGTGATTACTTTTTTGTACACTGTGCAGAATCTGTTTATTTTACACAAAATATCTGACAACCAGGTTGTTAATTGTTACAATGTATATGAATGTTGAGCATTCTGAAATATATTTAGGTGAAATATTTAATGATATTACGACTGCTACAATTATTATTAAATGCATTTGAATTTGGTCTACGTTTTTGTCTGTGTTTTTCTGACATAACAGGAAGAAGTAAATAATGATTTCTGATTCTCAATATACTATAGAAAAATCTGATTTTAAAGACAAATTTTTGAACCTCGACATCCATAATTATCTATTCATTTTACGAAAATAATCTGTATTAATTATGATTTTTTTCTTTGCTTGAAAAATAAACAATTTACAGTTTTTTCCTCAAAAACAAATGTACATATTTTACAAAATTTGGCTATGAACATCCATTCGTTTCAATCTTATCTTTTATCCGATGAAATGTAAGTCGCATGGATGGATTTGTCTGAAACTTCCTGCAATATTGTTTTTGTACTTCTGCTACATTTTCGTATTTTAAAATAAATTTACTTTTTTCAAAAGTTAATCTTGGTTTACTCATTATTGCCAATTAATGACACTTTGAAAAGAAAGAAAAATTAGAAAGGTATTACCCGTTAAACAGTGTATGTATATCTTTTCTTGACGCACCCTGTATTTAATTCTGAATCACATGGTAATAGAGTATTTCGAGAATTTATCTTATTTAAATTTAATACAATTTCGAAATTGTTTTCTCAACGTATAATCAAAATTTAATTAAAATAAATCTATTATCTAACAGCTAAATGCTGAAAAAAATTAAATGTTTTTCTGTCATCGAGAACACAACACTGTACCGATGTAACCGTTTCGTAGAATTTCCAGCTAGAACCGATGTAACTGTCCCGTAAAAGTTCCAACAATACTCTAAAGCAGTTCCAACTGTACCAATATATGTATTCTGTATAACTTTAACACATGAGACATTAAGTGAAAAATCAATTACAAAATTCATTCGTTACGTACATGAACCAAATTAAGTGAAATAAAAGCGTGTAAAAATGTATTTAAATTTTTGGCATAAAAGGAGAAAAACGTTAATTTGAAGTAAATAATTAATATTTATAAATTTCTATGTATTAAATCTAGAGGGCAGTTTGACATTTTAATAATATTTCTATTCACTAAACTTCTTAAACATGCTAGAAACTGCTATGCAAGGCATTTTTAAGATTCTTCAGAAAACGTTAACTTCAGAAACACGTGCACAAGTGGGAATTTCGATTTCCTTGGATTTAATTCGCCGTGTACACAGCTTATCTTATTGCTGAGACATCTGTCTTTATTGAAAGGCACTAGAACTAAAAGAAAGAGGTATTAGGGATTTGAAAATACTCCTGATTAAATTCAGAATATCTAAATTAATTAATTTGGTTTAATTTAATACATTTAAATGGATACAAAATATATATTTATAAAATTAATACTAACATGAAATATTATGCTATTTTTTAAAATGAAAATCCCAAAAAATTATAAACTCGCACGGAACAATTTGTGATTTTAAAAATTAACAAAATTTACTTATATGCTTAAATGAATGATGATGTTTTGTGTTTTTATATATATTTTCTGCTAATTTCTTTCTATCATATCAATTAGTCTCTCATACACTCTTAAAATTTAATAATACACAGTATCTTCAATTGTGTTTTCAATTAACAAAAATCATCCAATTATGTTTTTATTATCCAAATTTTCGTTTTTTTTTTTTTTTTTTTTTTTTTTTTTTTTTGGTGTTCTTTACAGCAAAATGACAAACATATTTATTTTAAAAAGAAGAAAACGGAAAGAAAAAACATTTATGAATAAAAACTGTCTACCTGCCAGTTTCTATTTACGGAGTATAGTGGTTAAAATGTATATTATAAGCCAAAAACATACAGGCAGACGTCATATGGAAGGTGGCAACAACTGAGCAATACATTTTGCTTTTACTTCAATTTTTTTAACTTCTAAATATTGCACAATTACAATTTTTACATCGTCGAATTGAACATAAAAATGTTCCTCCACATGCGATTTGTCTAAATCTGTGCCTCGATTTACTGATTTTACTTTTTATTTTTTTAAATATTTTTTAAGTATGTTTTTAAATGTGTTGCATGCAGCCCGATTACAAAAGATAATCCACTTGCACATAAAACAAATATAAATAGTTTAGCATTTGTATCCAGCTAATATTTCATAATGAAATTAAAACGTTACAAATAAATAAATTAAAATAATAAAGTAACACATAATTTAACAGGCATGTAATTGAATTACGTGCTTAAATCACTGATTTTATCAGCTTTAAAAAGACTGCTGTAAATAGTGAAATCTTCGATGATTTCTTCAGCTACTATTTCCAGGCATGCAGCAAATTCGAAAATGTCCCTTTTAATAAATTTGAACACTTTATTTTTATACACTATTGCTACTTTTCATATAAAATACTTTTTGGCGTTGTAATTGGGCGAACTAAAAAAGTATAATACAACCAGTGAATTTTTATCCTGTTTTTTCCAAGCGTAAACCGACAGAGTGAAAAATGTCCTAAACCGGAAATCGAACCCAGGACCCTAGAATAGCGCTCTGAGGCTCTACCACTGAGCTACAAGGAGGTAAACTGATTAATGGTAGAGCACAAGAGCGTTATTCTGATGTCCCGGGTTCGATTCCCGGCTGGGACATTTTTCACTTTGTCGGTTTACGCTTGGAAAAAGCTGGATAAAAATTCACTGGTTATATTATTCAAGTATTACAGGCGTAATTCATTGCTGAAAATGTATTAAATATTAACTAAAAAAGTATGTTAAATGTAAAAATGTCTATTACAGTTTTCAATAATAAAGAAAATCATTTGTATTCTGTAACCTGGGATGCCCGGACAGGATCAACTAGTTAATTTAAAATATCTAATTTTTGTTTTAAAAGACTGATCTTTTCTGCCTCACTCTCTATCCACTAAAGCGTCACATAATTTTCCAGATAAAGGAAATTTTTATATTTTTTATCGATTGACAATCTTTTTTGCCATTATTTTCAAAAATATTTCATACCGTTATTACAATGTAAGTAATTGTCGCTTTTTCAAGACAAGGTTTATTTGCATCCTTTTTATTAGTATGCAAAATATTTCTTTTAAAATGAAAATTTAAACAAATGCTTGCGATGTAATTCAAAGAATTGCATGGTATATTTTCGACAAAAAATCATCATTTATTGAATATTTTAATTCATTGCTCATATATTTTTTGAACTAGAATAAAAGAAACTGATTCACGCAAAAACTTATAAATACACATTTAATTTGAGGAACCGGCCCTAAACAGAGTTACTTATAATATACATAATATTGCTCTCCAATAAGCAGTTATATTACACATTCGTTAGTAATAATATAATCAAAAGTAAAACATTGCACGATTTTATTTATATTATACGTTACTCTAAATTGTACGAGACGAGTCTTTTAAATGAGTGCCGTTTTAATATTAAAAAAACACAAGGCCTTTTTTTAACAATTTTATTTTTACATTAAAGCCTGGACCTTAATCTATTTTTCAACATAATTTCCACCTATATTAAGGCATTTATCGAATCATATGACCAGCAATTCTATCCCATCCTCATAGAAATCTGCTGTCTGCTGTGCTAATCACTGTATCACCACTGTTTTGATGGTGGAAACTGCGGTCGTTGTAAACTACGTCGTACATTCCAAAACAGAAGACGTGGCATGCTCAGTAGCGGTATCGTATTTCCTCGTGACAATGCCCAAACATACACGACTCTTTTAACCCAGAATCTCATCACGTCATAAGGTTGGGACAGACTTCATTATCCTCCGTATAGCCCTGACATAGCACCAAGTAACTACCAATTGTTCCTGCACTTAAGGAAGCACCGTGGCATCAGGATTACAATAACGATAATGACATGCAGCATCGGTTAGCACAGCAGGAGGCAGATTTCTATGTGGATGGGATATAAAAGTTTGCGTACTATACGGTAAGTGCCAAAAATAGGCGGAAATTATGTTGAAAAGTAACTTAATATCCAGTCTTTCATGTACAAATAAAATTGATTAAAAATGACCTTGCGTTTTTTAAAATATCAAAACGGTACTTATTTAAAAAACAAAATAATAAAACGCCTAATAAAAATGTTAATAAAACGCCTGGTGTTATTAACAACTGGCAAATTGACTCAGGAATGAATTTTCAGAAAACACATTTGAATAGGATGCGACATCCATGGAATCGAACTTGTGCATTTTAGCAAATACTTTTTAAAGTTTGTGTCTATTTAGGAAAAAACTTATTGTTTACAACAAAAAAGGGTATTTATTTAAGTTAGACAGTCGTTCCCTGATTAATGTATCTGTATCTAAAATTAAATAGGGAAGGGTAGTGCATCCAAGCATGAACAAAATTAAGCTGAGAGAGTTAGTTTGCAAACAATCATTTCGTGTCGTCAAGCAGGCATTGATAAGTTCTAATTTAGAAATGAACATTAAGATTATGCTAGTTGTCGAAAGAAAGTTTTTCAAAAGTTCGACTTTTTATACTTGCAGCGTGGCCGTAAGAAACCTGTAAAATTACTTACTGTTTACATCACAAAATTCAACTCCTATGCGATTGAAGATGCTGAATTAACCATTTGTCTACTGTATTGGCACATGTGTAAAGTGCAATAGGCGAAACCTCAAACGTTCTAAATTCTGTAAACAATCGCGCCCGCATGTTACAACTATCACCAAGGTGTTGTACCAAGGGTTTCTGCGTCGCTTTCCAGACACTATGAGATGCAAAACGGACTGACCTGTGGGGAGCCGGCAATTAGCAGCTCTATCACGATGACCTACCCACCCATTCTTCACATTTGATACAGAGTTTGATGTCCGAACACAACACTCTTGTGCTTCGTCATGCTCCTACTCTCCCTAAATAGGTCCGTGTGACTCTTGGCTTTTATCCAAGCTGAAAACACTCCTGAAAAAGGCCAGATTTAAGTCCAGAGAGCACATTATGCAGAATGTGACCGACCAGCTAAACATCATCTCAAAATATATATCTGCATCCAACCGTGGCAGAACCGTTGAAAGAAGTGTGTAGCGGCCCAAGGGGACTACTTTGAAGGACATTGTTATTAGATGTATTGTTAGATTATTGTAACTGAATACGAGAATTTTGTACGAATATAGATCAGATATTTTTTGAACACACCTCGTAAATTGGAATGAAAAGAATAAATGTGTTTTAGCTCAAACTTAGAAAATGTAACAACATATTCAGTAGTAAATTAGATATAAATTAACCCCAGTTATCTTTTTTTGTCAGTAATTTTATAACGGCCGTATTTTTCAACGAATGATGTATGACTTTAAGGCCCCACATGCATATTATAACGATTATAAAGAGAAATATGTCTACACATACATATGAACCACACATATACTACTCTGTATACGTTTTGTATTTTGGCATTTATTATTAACAGACACAAAGAGTATTCCATAAAAACTGCGAGTTATTTTTTACGTAGTGGCAACACAGCGAAACTAAAAGAAACTGAAGGCGATTTTTTCAAACTGTTAACTGTACGGTTATAAATATTCTAAACGAAGCAGACGATTTTATTTTCCTAGTTTCGAGCTTGTTTAAAGTGCTGTTTTTAGTTGCCCTACAGAAATGGAGGTGAGTGATTCAGAGTTAAAAAACGAAATTCGCTGAGCTATAAAACTATGCTATCGTTTGGGCAAAACAGCTCCAGAAACAGTTAAGTTAATGAAAGAAACTTACAAAGACAAATTTTTTGGTGAGTCTGCGAATGTTAACACCGTTTGGGCAACCTTGCAAGAAAATCGGCGAAGGACACGTAAGGAGATTGCGGCGTCAACTAACAATTCTAAAACGTCATTATTTCGCATTTTACGCAACAATTTACAGCTTCGCCATGTTTCTGCCAGATGAGTCCTCATCACCTTAGTAAAGAACAAATACAAACAAGATTTCACCATCTTTGTGAATGGAAACAGATGCTTCAAAATGATCGGAATTTCCTAAAGACTGTAATAACAGATGATGAAACATGGGTGCATCATTTTGATCCCCTTTACCAATTCCGCAACATGTGTATGGAAACGCACGGATTTTCCGCCTCCGAAGTAAATCTGACAAACCACATCTGCTGGAAAGGTCATGATGATTATTTTCTTTGATCATAAAGTTGTAATCTATCAGCATGCTGTGCCTCCAAAAACTACTGTGAGTGGTAAATATTATTCATTAATTAAATTTTCAGCAGAGCTGAAATTACGCTGAAATTAATGAAATACAAAGGACGTGAATTATCACTTTACTAAACAGCGTACAACAATTAGAGTGAAAAAATGACCAGACCGGGATTCGATCCCGGATCCCTTGGTATAGCGCACCAAATGTTTTACAAATTGAGCTATGCAATAATTCATTAGTGTATAATTATTCACCGATACTAGATTTAATTTATCTCATGCATGCCAACGGTGTTGTGCTCATGATTGACTTTCCATCTTGTGCTGCGTGATTGTAGCCTTGCCATATAAGAATGAGAGAAGGCTAGACCGGATGTCGTTTGGATAGCTTAATTAGTAAAGCACTTGGTGCGCTATACCAAGGGATCCGGGATCGAACATACGGTCTGGACATTTTTTCACTCTAATGGTTGTACGCTGTTTAGTAAAGTGATAATTCACGTCCTTTGTATTTCGGTAAATATTTTGTTTCAGTTTTGAGTATTTTGTGACAACAACAGACCGAGAAAGAATAGAGCATGAATTGGTAAGGAATTGACATTACATCACGATAAGGCTCGTCCGCATGTCGATACTTCTGTTCAACAATATCTTAGTAAATGCAATATTAAAATCATGCCACATCCCCCTTACAGTACAGATCTCCCACCATGCAATTTTTGGCTGTTTCCGAAGTTGAAGGAGGAGCTCCGTGGAAGAAAATTTAATACCGATTCTGAAGTTATTTCATAAGTGCAGGGTTACTTGAAGCAGCTTACAGAAAAAGGCTTCTCTACTTGTTTTGAAAAGTGGATTGAACGATGGGACCGTTGCATATCATCTGATGGAATGTATTTTGAAAAAGAATGATGTTATTTTTTTTTTGCAGCAAATATATTTCTTGATTTTTTATGTTTTTACTCTCAGGGAATGCAATGTATGGAATGCCCTTTGTATATCCATACTAACTGCAGCGTGTTTCTTTTCATAGATTTTGTCAGTTTTCAAAGCAGTTTATTTTAATTAGTTACAACAATATAAATACAAATACATTAGAAAATATGTACCTAATTATTATATAGATGTACTGTTTAGCTTTCAGAAACACACTTGCTTTTAAAAATTTATTTTATTCTGAGAATTAACAACGATAAATGAAATAGTCGAAATTTTTCGTACCTAATATGTCATATTTTTATTTTTGAACTCTTCAAAATAATAATTTTACAAAACTCGTGTGCATTTTCTTTTTTTTTACTAATTATCAGAAAACTATTTTTAATATTTCACGGATAGAACATTTTAAATTTAAACGATGACATAATTGTTATTAATCATCTATTTTGAAAATTGAGATATCGTGTTTTTGTTCTTTTACATTAATTTTGATGAAATCTATTATGTTCAAAAGAAGAAAAAAATTCTTTAGCATGAAAAATTAACATAGATTCATGTTAAAAACTATTACCTTACTATTTAATATGTTTGTATAATAACGCAAGAGTCTGAAGCCGTTTAAGCATTTTTCATTTAAAAATAAAGTGTAAAGCATGCTGCTAAGCGTAAAGCATGCATTTCTGTATCAAGGATTTTGTTGAAGTTCAATGTATTTTGTATTCTTCAAGATTTAAACGGTATTTCATATTTGTCATTAAATAAACTAGGGAATCCAACCCGGGCTTCCCGGGATAGAGAATATATGAGAAAACCATTTATTTATTTATTAACTATTATTATTATTATTATTGAAAACACTAATACATTTTTTACATTTAATAATTTTTTTAGATTGTCTTCTAACAACACCAAAAAGCATTTTTATGTGAAGTATGTCAATTATATAATCAAATAAAATTTAGAAATTTATTTAAATCTCGTATTGTCCCTGTGCCAGAAGTTAATAGCCGAAGAAATCGTTAAAAATTTCGTTGTTATCTAAACCTTTTTTGTTTTTTTTATTATGATAATTTCAGCAGTTTTAAGTGCTTATTTCAATTAGATGTCAGGTAAATTCGCGTTTTATTTATACTTTTTTATTTATTGCTTAGTGAAGTTTTCATTTCGTTATTGAATATTAGCTGGAAACAAATGCTGAACTTTTTATATTGCTTAAACTGCAAACGGATTAATATTTTGTAATCGTCTGCAAGCAATAGAGATAGATTTTTTTTTTTTTTTAAATCATTGAAATTAATCTTGAAATTTAATTTAAATGCTATAATAAATCAGTAAATTAAGATAGAGTTTTCAAACAAATTGTATTTGAAAGTAGATTTTTCCCCCTATATAACGGTGTAAAAATAAAAAAAATGTGCGATGCTTAGGAATTGAAAAAATCGCAGTAGCAAAAATCCCAAAACCGTAATTTCATCCTCAACTGTTGCCATTCGCGAGATGACGTCAGCGTTACGCACGGACACGTTTGTCCTTTTTAATATAGATAGATAGATAATATACACCATTTGGTTGTTGTTTTTGTGGTTGATTTTAGAAAAGGTTTAATCCACCATAATGGAATGATTTAACATTTAAGAAGTTTGTATTGAAGCAAGAAGAATAGATTCTATATAATAATTTATTTTATATAATCTAGAGAAGACCTTTGAAAACATTACGACGCAAAGAATTAGGAAGGTAAATTTCTATGTGTGAGTCATTGTAAATTTTATCAAATTGGGTACTATTAAAAACTTTAACCAATAGGACATTTTATGTCTACAAAGTGTAAGGGTTGTGTCACTATACTGAATTTAAATTTAGTAAATAAGAATAAAAATCCAAATTTAAAATAGAATACGGATAAAAAACAATGCGTCAAACTATGAAACTCTTACCTAAAAACCTAATGGCACTGGCAGTCGATAAGGCGTCACAAATTGTTACAAGCACCATAGTCAAGACAGTGAGGAAAATGTGATATGTTTAAAGTAATTAACAAAATATATCAATCTCCTATATATCCCATGTTAAAAAAGGCAATGTTCCATGTCTTTTTTTGTAATATCTAACATAGTCAGATATTAAATTTTTTGCCACAGTATCCTGAGACAAATATGATTACTTTACCAGATAGTTAGTTTTTTCCATATATTTATTTCTCATAATATAAAAAATACTGTTGATGTACTAAATTATTCTTTTTAAAATCAAATATATATATATATATATATTTATTTAACATAAAAATATAAATAATGGGAAAATGTCTGGTTAAAATGCGTTTCCGATTACTTGGATTAGCTGATAAAATTTTGAAATAACTGCATACAATAGTTTCATAAAAAAGTACATTTTGAGATGAAGAACGTACGTTTGAGCAATAGAACTGTAAAGAAAAGAATTGGTGCAATTAGAGAGATCAATTAGCTGGAAACTGCTATGTTCTTTGATGTATTAAGCATCTTAGCCATTGGAAATCCACTCACTGCTGCCTTTTACTTATTGAATTTTTCCATCAGATTCTTCCGTAGTCGGGCTACTTTCTCAAGAATCTTCCGGTCTGACTACAAAACCGTCTATGCGAAACTGAATATAGTCATCAGTCTTGAACACGTTTAAACTAAATTAAAAAATTCCGTAAAGATAAATAATTCCACATTGTTTTATGAAAAACTTTTTGACGATTTTATTTTAATGTTTACCGTAATTGTTTGTCGTTTCTCAGAAAAGCATGTTCACTTAAAATGTAATTTGTTTGAAAACTATATCTCAGTTCAGTAATTTTTTATGGTTTTTAACATAATTTACAAGCATGATTTTTCTTAAATCTATCTCTATCGCGTTCAACTCGATTAAAAAGATTAATTTGTTTGCATATAAAACAAAATAAATAGGTCAGCATTTGTTTACGACTAATATTTCATAACGAAATTAAAAACGGCATCAACAAAAATTAAAATACTAAAATAATATAAATAAAACGCAAATTTAACAGACATGGAATCGAACTATACGTTTAAAACACTGAAATTATCAGAATCAAAATGTCTACTTAACTAGCGTAATATTTTTCGATTTCCTTTGATATACGGCTGATATGAAAGTATCACTTTTAAGAAATTTTAAACTTTATATGAAAGCCTAATTGATAATTTTCACATAAAAGGGCTTTTTGATGTTGTTAGAGACCAAACTGAAAAAAAAAAAACAAATTAAATATAAACAATCTGTTAAACTTTTCTGTATAAAAGCGTTTGTACCAATTAGCCTGGAACCCGAAAGCCCCTGGTTGGATCTCCTAGTATATTTAAGTGATTAGTATAAGATTTGACACGTACGAATGTTGTTCATTAAAGTCATGTTGATACCTAACGCCAAGTAAATATACAGTAATGAATTTTTTTAAATGGTTTTATAACATGACTTTTTTAAAATTTTCATAAATTAAAAATATATAACTTTTTAAGCTTTATATATTTTAGTTTATTTTTAACCACATATTTATCACCTTATTAAAATGTAATAGTTGGTTTAATTCAGAAACTGTGGGAACTGCGTGACCTACAGTTTGCTAAATAACAGGACGTCTGAAAATGAGAGAATGTTTAGTCAGCTTAGATAAAAAAAAATACTTAATATTTGGCTATCACAGCAGCACTCATTCAAATGCTAAATAATTCTCAGTTTTATCTTATTATAATGAAATCTAAAAAAGTCTGAAATCAGAAACAATAAATGGTTATTTCTCTAAATAATTAAGAAATTGCATAAACCTTTCGAAATACCCTTTATAGCATCAATAAAATATTTTACATTCATATTTGTTCAAATATGTGCTGTTTCACTTTCAAAATGGATTTGAACAGCAAGTTACTATTTCGAGAAAATATCCTTTACTATATTAACCCTTTATTTCAAAAGAGTATGGCAAATATTTAATTTAATGAGTGTCTGTCCCCTTTTTATATAGAAAGCAAATACGTGTTAAATTATTTATTTAATATAAATTAACATGTTTAAAGCTTTTTAAAAATAATAACATTTTTAATATATTCTAATTTCAATAACTTCTTTTATTTGTAAACTACCAATCATTTAAACGTCTACCAACGTTTCATTTAACTATTTATTATCTGCTATGTTGTTTTTTGCTAAATTTGTTTAAAAATAAATTTGAATAATACCAGGCTGTTTTTAGGCCATAAGTGAAAACAAATAAAAATCCCTTTAATAAATAACGTCGGTTTAACTTTCATAGTTAAAAAAACAAATTAAATAAAAAAAGAAACAAGAAAGAAAAGAAAAATGGGATATGACATAAACAAAAGCAATGTTTTTAAAAACAAGTTACAGCTTCATTCACATAAAATTCCTGCCAAGAAAAACTAATATTAACAAAGAACCTTTATTTTTACTACTTTATTATTTTTATATTAAAACTATAGTTTTATTCTCTAATCGGTTGAAATTGCACGAGCATTTAACATAAATATATCTTTGAATTTTTATTTTAATCAAGATTCTTGTGTCATTGTAATACCTGTTACTTTGTGAATATTAATTAAGTAAAATATTTAAAATTTAGCTACATTCCTGAAAGGAATATCTGTTGCAAATTAAGTTTAAATGTATATAAAAGTAAAATATTTAAACCCGGTTTTTCACGTAAGTGTTATTTTGTAAAATTTAATTAAATTAAAACTAAATTTTGTGAAAATACATGTTGCGCTTAATAAATTGTATTTCAGAAGATTACATCGAATTCAATTGTTTAACTAAAAACATGAAATTTTATAATTTCTATGTCAGCCTGAATGATATTAGTGAAATACATATATTTTGCTACAATTGAAATGGAATATATAAATTCAGTTTTAATCCGTCGTCTTTCAACTGTGGCGATAAACATAATTTAATATACTTCTTTATATTATTTTATTAATGCAATATGTAGCCTAGTATACATGGAAGAAAAAAAAACAGAGTTTATTTTGATAATTTCGTGAAATAGGAGTTTGAATTTGCATTTAATGAATTTCAGTATAATTTATGTTCTCAAATTTATTGTTGTGAAATGCATAATAAAGAATGTGGAATGCATAATTTGTGTTAAATTTAAATGTTTTATACGATGTTTTCGCACTGTTTAAGTAATTAAAGCTTACTTTTTTTCTACAAACGTATGTTTGTGCATTTTGTAACATAACTGTGTATTAAAAGTACGCGTAATTTCAAAATATCATACACAATATACCTTTTAAAAAAATGCAATTTTTCATGAAAAATCACGTAAACAATAATACACTAGACAGTGATGTTATAAGAAATCAACTGATAACTCATATTTTCAGTTATATAGATCAGAAGTTCTGTTGATGCTAAATTTATTGGTAATATTATCTGTTTTATTAATGAGAAAATAAGTTTTACATAAGAAGTAACTCAAACAATAGCAGCATTCAGCTTTTTATTTCAGTTTATTTTGATGCTGAACGACTTATTTTTAAATTATCTTATTGATGCATTGTAGAAAAGAAAAAAAAATGGTTCTTGAGTAACAAGAAGGTGTACGCAAACAATATAACCCCTCCGAATTACCCACAATTCTGAAAAGTGCTCCTTTATCTTAGGAAACCAATATATTTCCGAGATTTATTGAAGCATTTCTGAAAAAACACCTTTTTTGCGGTCTATAAGTTTTAGAAGCTTTAAGAAGTAGTTTTTATAAGGTAATTATTAGTATTAACACGAAATATCAGCTTTTTAGATGCTATCAATTATTAAGTAAATATTTTCAGATTCAACAGATAAATGTGCTAAATTAACAATGTAAAATGAACGTTATTTTGCTACTTTTATCTGTATAAAAACTGTTACGCAGCTGAAATATTTACTTTAGAAATGATGTCATTTGAAAAAGCAATATTCCATAAAATTGTTTAATACCCTGTAAAACGACTTCATAACATTTCCGAAATTTTAATAGTAATTATGGCAAAAACATTCTCTAAAATATTGTTATTTTTGAAGAAAAATAGCTGTTTATTTTTACTACCAGAAATATGATTCATGTAAATCCATTCACAAAAAAGTTTTATATAAAACATTTATCAGTAAATTATTCAAATATAAAATATGGATAGTCTGTGCTAAAATAGAATTTTATATGTAAAACTTTCGAATTTTCTTTATATTGAAAAACAGTTCGATATTATGGAACCATTTGTAATACTGAATTGAATTAAGAAAATATACGATATTTTGAATTTATTTTGTAACACTATTTAATAAAATTTTATATAAAAGATTTAGCATTAGAGTAAAAATACGTTTTACTGCATAATTATTTTTAAATGTCTCTAATAGTTGTCTATATGGATAGCTTAGCTTTAGATTATTATGACTGATTTGAGATGTTATTTTAAATGGAATGTGTGTAGGTAAACATATACACTATATTGCCAAAGGTGACCGGTCACTTGCGATTTTAGACGTTTTGTTAACTATCTAGAAAAATACATGAGGAATTAACCTGAAACTACAGGTGTGTAAACAGTATAGTATAGGTTATATATTTCCGCGAAGATTTTTTCACGAAACCCCAAAGGGGATAGTCTACAAATTGAAAAAGAACGAATATCTTTTGGATAACCCTGTAAAAACTAATGTAGCAAAGGCATTTAAACTGGAAATTATTAATAAGTGGCTTATTGTAATATACCGTGTTCATTTTTATGAGGATAGCATGTATACTCGTAGAGAAATTTCGCCTAGTTTTTTGCTTATAATTTGCAGAGTTCTTAATATAAAAAAACGTTCTTTTCAAAAAATATGACAAACAACATTGTACATAATACTCTGCAATCAAAATTATAAAATTATAAAAATTAGATGAAAAATGAGCAGGTTTACTAAAAAATTGTGTCATTGCGCATGCGCGAATGCAATCAAAATATAATATGCATAATGTATTAGCTATGTATATAGAGCGACTTTTGTGAAAGTCTCAAAATCATAGCTTGACAATTCTGAAAATTAAGGTTTTTATAAAAACAGTCCCAAATTTCACCAAGTTTTTTGCTTATAATTTGCAGAGTTCTTAATATTAAGAAAAGTTATTTTCCGAAAATATGACAAACAACATTGTACATCACACTCTGGAATCAGAATTAAAAAATAATAAAAATTGGATAAAAAAGGAGCAGGTTTACTAAAAATTATTTAACTGCGCATGCGCGAATGCAAAGAAAATATAATATGCATAATGTATTTAGCTAAGTATATAGAGCAACTTTTAAGAAAGTCTCAAAATCATAGCTTAAAAATTCTGAAAATTATCGTCGATAGAATAAGCTCGAAATCTGTTGTTCCCCAAAGGAAGCAAAAATATGAGGGGTTGTGTCCAAATATTAGTACGTGCAATATTGTGTACGCTATCTTGGCACTAATAAACAGATATTTGATACAACCCCTCGTCTTTTTGGGAAAAACGGATTTCGATCTTATTCTATCGACGATAATTTTCAGAATTTTCAAGCTATGATTTTGAGACTTTCACAAAAGTTGCTCTATATACTTAGTTAATACATTATGCATATTATATTTTGAGTGCTTTCGCGCATTTTTTAGTAAACCTGCTCATTTTTCCTCCAATTTTTATTATTTTTTAATTCTGATTGAAGAGTATTGTGTGCAATGTTGTTTGACATATTTTCTGAAAAGAACTTTTTTTTATATTAAGAACTTTGCAAATTATAAGCAAAAAACTAGGCGAAATTTAGGACTGTTTTTATAAAAACCTTAATTTCTCTACGAGTATATATGCTATCCTCATAAAAATGAACACAGTATATTACAATAAGCCACTTATGAATAATCTTGAGTTTGAACGCCTTTGCTTCATTAGTTTTTACAGGTTTATCCAAAAGATATTCGTTCTTTTTCAATTTGTTGACAGTCCCCTATGGGGTTTCGTGAAAAAGTATTTGCGGAAATATATAACCTATACTATACTGTTTACACACCTGCAATTTCAGGTTAATTCCTCATGTATTTTTCTATATAGTTAACAAAACGTCTAAAATCGCAAGTGACCGGTCACCTATGGTAATATAGTGTATATTGTAACCGTAAAATAAAACAATTGCCCACCATTCAGATTTTGGATTAAAAAATAACAAGGTATACATGATAATTTTCAAAAAATCGCTTTTAGCTTTAACGCATAATACGATGAACTATTTTTTTAACCACTTTCAAATAACTGTTTGTTTGGATTACCAGCAAAATTCTGTATTATGTTTCATGTTAAGTTCTTCACGAAAAACTCTTAAATGAAATATTTTCGAGAAACAAAGAAAGCATATTTTTTCCACCGGAAGAACATGCATAATAAAAAACATGCAAATGCGCCGCAAATGATTTTTCTCTATGTAATATAGTATAACGGTATTGGTTTGTTTGCCCAGTAAACGAACTATAGCGCTACATACTTTATTAATGAACTCATACGAGATGCTTGCGAGATCAATTATCAGTCTATATTGGGTTAAAATTGGTTCATTATTTCGGATGTCATCGTAATGGCGAATTTTGCATTATATATACATTAATATATGGTATATACCGGGTGGTTATAATATAAGTATCTCTATTTGAAGCTGTCTGTAGCTTGGAGGAATAACCGGAATGAAACCAAAATCGGTACACTTACTATTCAAGAAGGGGGAAAAAGAATGGACAAAAAATTAATTGCAATAATTGCCTACAGATGGCGATTTTGAGTGTGAAATGTAATGTGTAATATTGTGTGTCGTGCAGGTGTCGCAAAGCTCAATGACTTTACCGCATATCACAACATGTGCGTAACATCTCTCCTGCTGCGTTACATTCCGCATTTGAACCAGTCGTGCACCGTCTGGATTGTCTCCTTCAGCACAATGTCCATGTGGAACCTGAACTTGATCGGCACAGCCATGCGAAAGCGTAACCATATTCACTGTGACATTTTCCAATAAATTAGGTATGTCATTCGATTTGACGCGTTAATTCTTAGTTCTTGTATTACACATTACATTTTGCACTTAATAGCGCCATCTGTCTGTGATTATTGCAATTATTTTTATTGTAAAATTCTTCTTCCCCCTTCTTGAATAGTTAGTGTACCGATTTTGGTTTCAGTAGGGTTATTCTTTCGAGCTACAGACAGCTCCAAATAGAGGTACTTATATTATAACAATCCTGTGTATATATAATCGAAATTATTGCCAATATGTCGATTTCTAAATAAATCAACTATTCAGTTACGTCAATATAATATAATGCAATCTAAATGAATATTCAAAAGGTTAGCCAGTTTGTACATTTATACCTTAGATTGCCGTTTTATTTATTTATTTATTTAACAGCATTTATTTTATAATGTTAAAGATAACACAGTCAGTCAGTCAGAGAAGTTTTTAGTAGCGTTTGAGTATTTAGGTAAATATTTCTTCTTACACATTACTAAAGCCTTTACGAAATTCATAAATCTGTGATTTTCAATTCCTGTTGTATATTTAAGACATTAAAAAATATTCTTCGGTTATTGTATTAATTATTTTAGTGCAAAGTACATTTTTCAGCTTTTCTTAATAAAAGAGAAAATTTTATCCATCAAAAAAGTCTTCGCGAGTCATTAAATTTTATTAGTAACTATGCAAAAACATTCTCTAAAAGTTTATAATTTTTGAAGAAAAATAGCTGTTTATTTTCATTACTAGAAATAATCTATATTTTCTTTCGTGTAGCGCCATTCATCAAAAACTTTTAAATAAAATATTTGCGATTAAATTATTCAAATATAAAATATGGATATTTTGTACTGGAAAAAATATTTTGTATACATTATTTAAATTTTGTAATTTTATTTATCTTGAAAAACAGCTCGATGTTATGGAACCGTTTGTAATACGGAATTGAATTAAGAAAACGTACGATATTTTGAATTCTTTTTGTGAGATTATTAAATAACATTTTCCATAGAAGATGTAAAGTTATTGCAAAAATACGGTTTACATAATAATTTGAAAAAAAGATTCGCTCATGTTTGTCTGTGTGGAGCTTTAAATTTTGATTACTGGTCCTGCACGATGAAAATATTTAAATTTTAAACAAGAAAAACCTGTCTGCATAAAACACAAAAATACACACTAAAAATAGCAGATTAAATATATTTCCTGTGATTAAGAAAAATTTTATTGAAGTTTAGTGAAAAGTACTGATTTTTTTTTTTTTTTTTTTGGTATTGAAGAAATGCCAATGCATGGTTTTTATTTTAAAGAACTTTCACTGTGATAAAAAATAGCATATTGAGAATTTTCTACCATGAAAAATTGAAAAATATTGCAAGAAAACGATCTTAAAGTTGATTGATTACTGCAATATAACACTAAGAAAAACTTCTTAAAATAATCATAAATATTAAATTAAATGGTAATTATGAAACATTTTCAAATAAAAAAGATACCTTCGAGCTAAATAAAACACTTAAAACACATATATATGTAAAAGGTTGAGTAAATACCAAAGTGACGATCTAAAACACGCCTGAAAAATTTAGTCTGCACTTGTCCCTTCCTTTCCTGTTGGCACTAGACTTATACAACTGTGCTAAGAATAAATTAAGCAAACTTTATATGCTGCAAAACGTCTTTAGTGTCCTTTTTACTTGATCATAAGAAAATAACAATATGATGCCGCGATGTCTATTCCTGTTCCTGAAATCGATGAAAAACGTTGTCTTCTTAGAAAAGCTAAAGTTCTTTTTTTTTTGGAGACATCGATGATTAAAAAAAAAAAAAAACTCGTCACGATCGACGTACGAGTAGGTGACACGGCACCAAGTATCACGTAATAGATATATGCTTAATCGTTGTGGTATAAAACTTACTTGGAAAAAAACTTTGCAGAAGCACGTGCTAGGTCATTAGGCCTAGGCAGCACGTGGCGTGATCGATCAGAGAAAACGGCGAAATGTCCATCTGCAAAACTCAGGTTCTGTAGATAATGGCTCGCTGTTGTCAGAATCGTTTCACGACGAGTAGTAAAATCAGGAAGAAATTCTTATCTTACCAAAACACAGGCTCATCACTGCTGAAGGCGTTGAAAGAACATAGAGGCAGACATCGTAGACTCAGAGAGAACAGGAGACGAAAATGCAGTTACAACTTGTTTATTTATATACATAAAAATGTACTAGAAGAGGACGAGATTGGTAGACTCGCACACATGGGTATCATTTTCCAAAAACATTACTATGAACTTCACTCACTTGGCTCCCGCGGAAGCCGTTACGGCGACCGGGAGGCCTAATCTAAACACACCTGTCTCGTGCCCAGGCAAGACTCAACTGTCTCAACTACCGAACTGCTTGCCGGTACGAAAAACCGCGCTAGCCTGAGCTTGGCGCCGAAAAACCTGTCTAACAGGTGCGCGAATGCAAAAGCGTAAGCCCGTGTTGAAGCCAAAGGGCGATAACGGACCGCGACGCGCGCCAAGCGAAACGCAAGGAGGAGAAGCGTCCGTAATTGCCGATCGCTTCGAAATCGCGAACCGGCAATGCGACAAAACGCAATGAAAAAGGAATAATTAAGAAAAGGAGGAATGACAAAATATGACAGAATTAACGTAGAGATATAAATGAGATGTCAAATTAAAGGGAACTTAGAATGCCGAATAATGAGAACGATGATTTAAATTAATATTAAAGAGAAACTATTGAAATTATTAGGATTAAATGTTCTAAAAATGGGAAATGTGCACGTGGGTACGATAACTTCGTAAAATAGTTGAAACTGGCACGTTTGCAACGTGACAGTCTGGTTTGCTGAATTTAAACGTGGTCGTACGGGCACCAGTGATGCACCACGCAAAAGAGGTGGTTACTCCGGAAAACATTAAAAAAGTCCACAAAATCGTTTTAGGGAACCGTAAAGTGAAGTTTCAGGAGATAGCTCAGACTCTAAAGATATCCAAGGAACGTGTATGTTTTATTTTGAATGAACATTTGTTTAAAAAAGGCTGTTATCAAAGTGGGTGCCGCGCGTGTTGACTTTTGACCAAAAACAGCAACGAGTTGATGATTTTGAGCACTGTTTGGAGCTTTTACGTTATAAAATTATTTTATCTCTATCTCTATAAAAGAGTAAGTGTCTGTCTGCCTGCCTGCCCGCGGATTTCTCCATAATTATAACACCTAGGACTCTAAAATTTTTGTCATGTGTAGATGTTGTCACCGGACAGTATACCTCGGGGCCGGATTTTTAAATTTTAATTTAGATTTTTATTTTTTATTTTTTTAGATTTTTTAAAACGTGTATATGGAATTTTGGGTTCGAGGCTATTTCACGCTCACCCAGCGAAGAGACAGCAAACGTGCATATGACATTCTGGTTTGAGGCTATTTACAATCCGCCAATGAGAGCAGGCGAAAGGTCTGTCCATAGCCCCAAACATTCACTGCTCGGAGCTTTTAGCTTGGCTAACGAGATCAAACCGCAGTTTTCACTGTTGAGCTATAGTTTTCTATTTTTAAACATTTTAGTATTGTAAAATATATTTTTTACTAATTTAAATTCCCGTAAGTTAGTTTCTGTTCCTTTTTATATATTTATTTTAAGTTTCCGTAAGTGGTTTATTTACATTCTGTTCAGTGAAGTGTAAGATGAAATAGGCCTAAACCCAGTGACAGAACTATCTTCGTGTGTCTGCAACGCTAATAATATTTCAAAAATAGTTTGAAATATGCAATATATATCATATTAAGTTCCCGATAGTTAGTTTTGTCACTGGGGTTTAGGCCTATTTCATCTTACACTTCACTGAACAGAAAGTATATCTTCATGTATCTGCAACGCTTATAATATTTAAAAAAACTATTCTGGACTGTATTTTTAGTATGAAAATATTCAGTAAATAATTTGTGCAACGCTTATAATATTTAAAGAAACTGTTTTTGACTGTATTTTTAGTTAGTTTGTTTCATTATTTAACATTTTTAGTATGAAAATATTCAGTAAATAATTTGAGTTCTTGGGCGGTTAGGAATCCATTGTGATTTATTTTTTTACCTCATACTTACAAATTAAATATTTTTGATGGAAACAGACAATTTACATTAAATTTTTGAGTATTTAGGGTAGATGTGCCAGTAATGAACACCCTTAAGGAATTTCTTTTAAAAATTATTTTTAAATTAATAGTTATAATTGTTATATTTCACATTTTTTAATATTATATTAATCTACCAACAATATTTAACCATGCTCATAGTCACATTTCCCAATGTGAATCGAAATTTAATTGTCAATAACAGAAATAAATCAAAACACCCTAAATTCCAGTAATGGACACCCCACAAAAAGTAATAGATAATTGATATTGTGATTGTATTTAAAACTAGAATTTAAAGAAAGCATATTAATGAAATAAAAAAAGCTGAATTTTTATTATTTATTTTTTTATAAACCAAAAACATTGAAGGTGGCCCATTACTGGAAGGCGGTCCATTACTGGCACATCTACCCTATTTATTCTTTACAATTTTTTTTCCTGTAATTGTTTTGTACTACATTTTTAGTTCCCGAGAATGGTGAATTCATAACATGCGATAAATTATTAAGATGTATGTTCTCATTAATATTTGTTATTGAACTCCATTTAAGAACCATTTTTAACTCCATTTAAGAAGTTTCATTTAAGAACGTTTTTAGTCGCCCAAGAATCTAATGTTTTTCTTGAACTTTACTTTGAATAAAATGAAAACATTCAGTAAATAATTATTAAATCTTAATCAATTGACCTGAGAATGGAAATTATTTTCTGAATGTTTTCATTTTATAGAAAGTAAAGTTCAAGAAAAGCAGTCGATTCTTGGGCGACTAAAAATATTCTTAATGAAACAGATTTTCTGATCTGTTTCTATATATTCATTATTTTTTGTTGGGGTGTTTTTGAGTGATGTTTATGATTTAAGAACTTTTTTAGTCGTCCAAGAATCTAATGTTTTTCTTGAACTTTACTTTGAATAAAATGAAAACATTCATTGAAAACATTAATTTTTTTAAATTATTAAGTTTGCTTTATTTTTCTGTTACCATATTAATGACAGATATTAGTGTTATTATTAATCTAAATGCATTCCACTTTCAAAGCTTCTGAAATCCAGAATTTTTTATAATCTGAAATCGCCATTAATAGTAAAGTTATACTGTTTTTCTATTTTGTATATCTTTTTTTTTCCAAATTTGTTTCTTTTGTCACTTTATAAAATGCATACTTTGCGACGATCGGCCGGTAGCATCCAACCACCACCACCATCCATAAATATCATATACTACAATTCTAATACCGTGCAAGTGCCCCACCCCGGTTATTTTACGATTCTCCGTCGCATTTAGGGGGGGCGGATTAACGGGATTTTACAGTAATTATTAAATTGTTTTGATGAACTGATTAAAAATTCCCAGTCCGTGAAATATTTATGATGTGCATTTTGTGACATGAGTTTCCGCCAAATCATTTGACAAATTGTGATTTTTTTAAGCTATTTGCCGATATTTGCATTTTTCCCCCCGAGACCATTTGATGATTTTTGAGATTTTTTTTCAACTATTGATTGATGAATTTTGTGATTTTTCCGCTATCAATTGATGAATTTTGTGATTTTTCCGCTATCGATTGATGAATTTTGTGATTTTTCCGGTATCGATTGATGAATTTTGCTATTTTTCCACTTTCAATTGATGAATTTTATGATTTTCCCTCTATCAATTGATGAATTTTGTGATTTTTCTGCTATTGGTTGATGATTTTCGTGATTTATCGACTCAAGGTTAATGAATTTCAAGATTTTTTTTCCATGAACGTTCAACAAATCGCACACTTTCTTTCCGCTGACGTTCGAATTGTGTACTTTATTTCCACTGTCGTTCGACGAATTTTGCAATTCTGTTCTGCAATTATTGGACTATTTTCACAATTTTTCTCCCGTGATCATTTGATGAATTTTGAGAATTTTTTTTTTCTGAGACTATAGGTATGACGGATTTCTTGATTTTTTTTTTAAATTTTTTTTTTTCACGACAGTTTGACAAAATTATTTTTTTTTCCTGCAATTATTTTGCGAAATTCGCTATATTTTTAGGGTTTGACAAGTTCTGCTATTTATTTCCACGATTCCTTGACAAAATTGGTTTTCTTTTTTTGCTGTCATCACCACCCACCCATAAATATATACTACAATTCTAAAACCGTGCAAGCCCCCCACCCCACCCCGGTTATTTTACGATTCTCCGTCGCATTTAGGGGGGCGGATTAACGGGATTTTACGGCAATTATTAAATTGTTTTGATGAACTGATTAAAAATTTCCAGTCCGTGAAATATTTATGATGTGCATTTTGTGACATGAGTTTCATAAGAATCACTCACATATAGGACAAAATTAGCACTCACAAATCTGCAAGTAATACTAAAAATTTGTCGATTGACTGTTTTGCCACCACTGGCCATCTTAATAGTCACACTCGCCAATTGTGATGATTGATTGAAAAAAGATTTTTTTCGCCTGCTGTCGTTTGATGATTTTCAAAACCATTTGGTACATTTCACAATTACCCCCCCCCGCCAAATCATTTGACAAATTGTGATTTTTTTTAAAGCTATTTGCCGATATTTGCATTTTTTTCAAACGAGACCATTTGATGATTTTTGAGATTTTCTTTCAACTATTGATTGATGCATTTTGTGATTTTTCCGCTATCAATTGATGTATTTTGTGATTTTTCCGCTATCAATTGATGAATTTTGTGATTTTTCCGCTATCGATTGATGAATTTTGCTATTTTTTTCCACTTTCAATTGATGAATTTTGTGATTTTCCGCTTTTGGTTGATGATTTTCGTAATTTATCGACTCAAGGTTAATGAATTTCAAGATTTTTTTTCCATGAACGTTCAACAAATCGCACACTTTCTTTCCGCTGACGTTCGAATTGTGTACTTTATTTCCACTGTCGTTCGACGAATTTTGCAATTCTGTTCTGCAATTATTGGACTATTTTCACAATTTTTCTCCCGTGATCATTTGATGAATTTTGAGAATTTTTTTTTTCTCAGACTATAGGTATGACTGATTTCTTGATTTAAAAAAAAAAAAAAAATTTTTTCACAACAGTTTGACAAAATTATTTTTTTTCCTGCAATTATTTTGCGAAATTCGCTATATTTTTAGAGATTGATAAATTCTGCTATTTATTTCCACGATTCCTTGACAAAATTCGTTTTCTTTTTTTTGCTGTCATTTCATGAATTTCATGATTTTTCGTCAACTGACAAATTTTGCCATTTATTAACCGAGACAATTTTCTGATTTCTTTTCCGTGATGATTTGACGAATGTCACAATTTTTTTCCCGAAACTATTTTATGAATTCCGCTATTTATTCATCAATCGTTTGACAAATTTTGCAATTTTTTACATTATATCGTTTTGACAACAGTTGCATTAGTTTTATTTTTAAAGTTATTCTTTTAGTTTCAGGAAATTCTTACAACACCTGTCAAACTTTTCATATGGCACCACCACGCAAGAAAAAATGTCTACAAAACATAAAGAAAGAAAGAAGAAACAGTAGGGCCAATGAATCCCAAGAACGACGTGAGGCAAGACTTGCTGCAGATGCTGTTAGGACAGCCAGCCAATCTGAAGACCAACGTGAAGCAAGACTTGCTGCAGATGCTGTTAGGAGAGCCAGCCAATCTGAAGACCAACGTGAAGCAAGACTTGCTGCTGATACTGTTAGATGATCAACAGCCAGAGGCAGAGAATGTGAAGAAAGCCACCGGCGAAGAATACTTGGTGATTGGGTCGATAAAGAAAATTTGGCATTTGCATATGATGAGACAATTCACTACAATGAAGATCCACTTCTCAATATCGGAAGAATGAATGTGACCTGTAATTTCTGCCAAGCATTGAAATGGAAAGGTGAAACACCTGGGATGTGCTGCAGTAATGGGAAAGTTCAGTTATCCCTGTTAATTGATCCCCCAGAGCCACTGATGACATTTTTAACAGCTGATTCGACAGAAACAAGACACTTTCGAAGCAACATCAGAAAATATAACTCATGCTTCCAGATGACATCATTTGGATCCACAACAGCAATCAAAGAAAGAGGTTTCATGCCCACCTTCAAAGTCCAAGGTCAAGTATACCATCGAATTGGTAGTTTACAGCCACTTCCTGATGAAGAGCCGAAATTTCTCCAGGTATATTTTGTAGACAACAAGGAACACCAAGCAGAGCAGCGTTGTAGGAATGTTTTAAATATGCATCCACAGATAGTCAGCCAGTTACAGGAAATGCTTCACCAAGTAAACAGCTACATCCAAAGCTTTAAGTGTGCGATGGAGAAGATGACCCCTGAAATGAAGATTATCATACATGAAGACAAGACACCTACAGGTGAGCATGAAAGGCGTTTTAATGCACCAGTTTCAGCTGAAGTAGCGGTTGTACTTGCAGGTGAACAAACAGGCAACAGAGATTTATCTTTGGAGATGAGGAACAACATTGTTAAGAAAATTGCAGATAGTCATCGATCTTATGATGCTGTGCAATATCCTTTGGTTTTCTGGCAAGGAGATGATGGATACAACTTTAATCTGAAACAGATTAATCCGAAAACTGGACTTCCAACTACAAAGAAGATTTCTGCTATGAATTTTTATTCCTACAGGATGATGTTCAGAGCATCCAATTTCAATATTATCTTAAGATTTAAAGAACTTTTTCAACAATTTGCAGTGGATATGTTTGCCAAAATTGAATCTGAGCGCCTAAGGTACATTCGATTCAACCAAAAACAACTCAGAGTGGAGAATTATATACATTTGAAAGATGCAATTAATAATGACGCAAATGTATCAGATCTAGGACAGCTGATTATCTTGTCTTCCAGCTTCACGGGTGGACCACGTTACATGCATGAGCGCACACAAGATGCGATGACATATGTAAGAAACTTTGGAAGGCCTGATCTCTTCATTACCTTCACATGTAATCCGAAATGGGAAGAAATCAACGTGGAATTATTGCAGGGACAGAAATCACATGATCGACACGACATAGTAGCCAGGGTTTTCCGACAAAAATTGATGATGCTTATTGATCTCATCAATAAAGGAAGAATTTTTGGTGCTGTTGGATGTTACATGTATACCGTTGAGTGGCAGAAGCGAGGTCTACCACATGCTCACATCTTGGTTTGGCTGAAAGAGAAGATTCATGTGGATAAAGTGGATCAGTTAATAAGTGCAGAAATACCAAATGCAGAGACTGACCCAGTTTTGCATGATATTATCACGAAGCAGATGATCCATGGCCCCTGTGGAAGAATCAATCCTTTATCTCCCTGCATGAAAGATAAAAAATGCACCAAAAGGTATCCAAGAAAGTTTTTGATGGAAACACAAACAGGTACTGATGGATATCCACTTTATCGCCGGAGGAGTCCAGATGACGGGGGGGTACACTGCAATCATCAAGGTTAAGGGTAATGATGTAAAGGTTGATAACAGCTGGGTTGTTCCTTTTTGTCCTTTGTTATCAAAAGCTTTTAATGCCCATATTAATCTAGAATTCTGCAGTAGTGTAAAGAGTATCAAATACATATGTAAACACGTCAACAAAGGGTCTGGCATGGCCATGTTCACTCTCGAAACAGATGAAAACAAACGTGATGAGGTGCAACAATATGAGATTGGACGCTACATTAGTTCCAATGAGGCCATTTGGAGAATTTTCAGTTTCCCAATTCACGAACGTTACCCGACTGTTGTACACTTGAGCGTTCATTTAGAAAATGGTCAGAGGATTTATTTCACAGCAGAGAATGCAGTTCAGCGTGCCATTGCTCCTCAAAACACAACACTTACCGGCTTCTTTGATCTCTGTCGAACAGATGATTTCGCTCGCTCATTATTTTATCACCAATTACCTAAATTTTATACTTGGAATACCAGTAGTAAAAAATGGAATCGACGCTCAAAAGGTCAGATTGTTCTAGAATTCCCAGGCATTAGATCAACAGATGCACTTGGCCGTGTTTACACAGTGCATCCAAATAACTCAGAGTGCTTTCACCTTAGAATGTTGTTGCATGAGGTGACAGGGCCAACATCGTTTGAGGCTTTAAAAACTGTTGATGGAATTGTTACTGAAACTTTCAAACAGGCTTGCCAGCTCAGGGGACTTCTTGAAGATGATGCTCAGTGGCACAGAACATTAGGGGAGGCAGCTGAGACCAAATCCCCAGGAATGTTGAGGTGTCTTTTTGTTGTTATGTTACATGCACATGCCATGTCCAATCCGGCTGGAGTTGTGGCTTGCGTATAGAGAGTATATGGCTGAAGATCTTAGCTAGGGTTGTATCAGGAAACATTGATTTAGGTTATAATGATGACATTTTTAATACAGCTCTGGTATTGATCGAGGATAGGGTCATGGTTTTGGGGGGATCTGAACTTCATGTATTAGGACTTCCTCAGACCATACGAGAAAGTGTTTGCATGAACTACGAACTTAAGAGGGAGATGGACTATAATATAGATGAGCTTACTTCATTCATTCAGTCAAATGAGCCAAATCTGGTCGCAGACCAACAGGATGCATACAGAAAAATTACATCTTGCGTTTTTGATGGTACTGGTGGTATTTTCTTTATTGATGCTCCAGGCGGTACAGGAAAGACATTTCTGATTAATCTACTTCCGGCTAAAGTGAGACAGAAAAAATTGGTTGCCCTTGCTGTTGCATCTTCTGGCATCGCTGCTACTCTCTTGACAGGCGGTAGGACAGCACACTCAGTTTTCAAACTTCCTCTGAATCTTGCAGGTGTGGAATCTCCCACATGCAACATTTCTAGAAATTCTCCAAAAGCTAAAGTCCTGCAGGAATGCAAGCTGATAGTCTGGGATGAGTGCACAATGTCGCACAAGGCTGCATTTGAAGCACTTGATGTCACAATGCAGGATCTTCGACATAATAAGAGGATAATGGGGGGAGTGGTTCTGGTTCTATCTGGTGATTTCAGACAAACTCTACCTGTCATTCCGCGTGGCACCATAACTGATGAAATACAGGCCTGTATACAGAGATCTTATCTTTGGAGAAATATTCAACGTTTTTAACTCTCAACCAACATGAGGGTGCATGTATATGGTGACACTGCCGGTCAGGAATTTGCAGAGTTACTCCTACGAATAGGAAACGGAGATATGCATTACGACACTATAGATGACATGATTTCTTTAGAAAATGTTGAAAGAAATGTTGACACATCGCAGCAACTCATTGATAATGTTTTCCCCAACATTACTCAACACTTTCGAGACCCTAAATGGTTATGTGAAAGGGCAATCCTTGCTCCCAGAAATGATTCTGTTGATGTCATTAACAAGGATCTCTTAGCCAAATTACCTGGATCTCTTCAATTGTATAGATCGGTAGACTCAGTAATCCATGTGAATGATTCTGTTCACTACACGCCAGAGACATTAAATAAATTGGAGCTTTCAGGAGTTCCACCACATAAATTAGAACTTAAAGTTGGAGCCCCAATTATGGTTCTTAAGAATCTTGATCCCTTTACACTCTGCAATGGAACCCGGCTTATCGTGAAGAAATTGTCTCCTAATGGTATTGAGGCCACCATTATGACTGGTCATGCTGCAGGGAAGGATGTATTTATCCCACGAATACCGATTATCCCGTCAGATCTCCCATTCCAGTTTAAACGGCTCCAATTTCCTGTTCGTCTCAGCTTTGCTATGAGTATTAATAAGGCACAGGGCCAATCTTTAAAAGTAGTTGGACTCAATTTCCAATCTCCTTGCTTTTCACATGGTCAACTATATGTCGGATGTTCCAGAGTTGGTAACAATAGAAAGTTATTCCTTTTAACTCCTAATGGTAAAACAAAAAATGTAGTATACAAAGAGGTCCTAAAGTCAATGTCATCTGTAAAGTCACTGACGTCAAACATAGAAAATCAATTCAAGAAAATGTTGCAACAATCTATCAAACTGTTGAAAGTATGTGTGTTGAGGAAGATAATGAAGACATGGTAAATGTGAGAGACACGCCCTGTGAAGAATATATTGTAACCAATAATGCTGCAATTGGTGAAGAAGATATCAAACAGACTGATGCATATGATGTTTCTGCAGAATGTATTTTACCACTCAGTGTTGTACTTCAAAATGAAACCACGGAAATTGAAATAGTCTGTAATTCATCAGCCAGAAGATTTGATAATGTAACTGGAGAAAACAATAAAACACACTTCACTACAATTAGAGGATTTACAAATGATCGCTTTGAATGTTACGCGAATAGTTTGATCCAGTGTTTGTATCACAGCGAGGACATAAAGAGCCAGTTCATCAATTATAATGCTGAAATCCAGAATCACGTCTCAGCATATGAGAATGATAAATCGGTTGATACCAAAATTTTTCGACAATTGGCAAGACAGTATTATTTAGATAATGTCAATCTAGCTGAAGATGTACTTTTCACTGATGGTAGTCAAGAAGATCTTTTTGAGTTTTTGAACTATCTTGCTCAAGCGCTGCCATTTCTATTATATGAAATTTCTTTCACACGACGCACAAAACTACAGTGTTTTAGTTGTTTTAATGAAGTGGATATGGATGATATGGATTCCGTAATCAGAATTCATATACCCATATGAATTATACTCATATGGTGGTAATTGCTTTAATTTTGAAGATTTGGTAGCGGAAAGTATATCATCAGTTGAATATATTGAACGTGGATGTGATTTTTGTGGACTCTCTAAAACAAGAAAAGAAGAGAAACTAATATCGCCACCAAATTATTTATTTATGCAAATGATGATATTTACCTCACAGGGTAAAATTACTGATTACAAATTATTAGGTGTTCCGACAGCACGTCTCATTATTCACGATGGTGTCTATGAAGTTATGTCTGGTATATTTCATTACGGCGATTCAACACATGGAGGACATTATTCCAGTTATCATCGAATGGAAGACGGATGGTGCCACGCAAATGATGAACAAGTTGTAAAACAGGATTGGCCAACATATAGTGAGAATTTAGATCTCATTTTCTTGAAGAGAGTTGCATCAGTTTAATATTTAGGAGTAGAATTTTCATGAAACAGTGTTTGTTGTATAAAAGAGTGCGTTCAAGTAGTCTGTCAGGATTGTTGTTATTGTTTATTCTTTGCTTTTTGAACCGCACTTGATTCAGGATCAATAATCATTAAGGGAATACTAAATATAAAGTTTTGTGAACATCCAAGCATTTAACATCAACGAGATGGCTGTATATTCACAGGTGGCGATATCGCTTGCAGGAAATAGTACGGTAGTATAATACTAAGTTATAAAATGACATGTTTTCAGAATGTAAATTTTTTTTTCATGTTTTATGTTTATTATATTGTATAGATTGTGTTTTATTTTGTTGTATAGATTGTGTTTTATTTAATTGTATAGATTTTGTTTTATTTAATTGTATATAATGTGTATTTATTGAAATGTTTAGTTTGTGTAAAGATATTGAGTTCCAAAGGAACAATACCTGTTGTTAGCGCAGGCAAATTTTTTTAAAACGCCTAAAAGAAAGGCTTTTGGTTTATGGCTAAAACATAAAATAAATATTTGCTTCTAAACGCAATTGCCTTTCTTTTAGCCAGGCCTAAGCCTGGATAAAAGCTTGAAGGAAAAAATACCATTTGGCTTTTCATAAAAAAATTCTGAGAATTTTCAGGTTTGCTTACAGTAACATATGGGATTATGCATGGCACGCCCAGTGTATGCTATGTCTATGGCAGTGGGGCCTCTAACATTACTTTCGTTTAAAATTAAAAAATCATTTAACCCTGATTTCAGGTACGTTTAAGGTTGTTGGCACGGGCAACGCCGGGCGGGTAAGCTAGTTTATTATAAAATTATTATTATTTTTTAATTTATTAAATTATTATTTTTTTTTAATTTATTAAATTATTATTATTTTTTAATTTATTAAATTATTATTATTTTTTAATTTATTAAATTATTATTATTAAATTATTATTATTATTATTATTATTATTATTATTATTATTAAATTATTATTATTATTATTATTATTATTATTATTATTATTATTATTATTATTATTATTAAATTATTATTATTATTATTATTATTATTATTATTATTATTATTATTATTATTAAATTATTATTATTTAATATTAAAGTTACGTTATTTATAAAAGTTATAAAGTTATAAAAGTATGTTAAAAAGTTGTGTTTTCATTAGACAGGGAACTTATCAGCCCATGTGTTATGATTTCTGTTTTTTTTTTTTTTTAACGCATACAAATAGTTGTTTATATTGATTACCAGCAAAATTCTGTATTTTGTTTCACGTTAAGCGAAACAAGAAAACTCTGACATGAAATATTTTCAAGTAAATTATTAAAACATAAAATATGTATAGTTTGGATCGAAAAAACTGATTTGTAAATATTATTTAAATCTTAGACTTTTATTTATCTTTAAGAAAAATACTTCAATATTGTGGAACCATTTATAGTACTGGATTGAATTAAGAAAACGTACGATATTTTGATTTAGTTTAGTCACATTATGAAATAACCTTTTCATAAAAATATTGTACGTTTTGGCAGAAATGCGTATAGAACTCCATAATGAATTAAAACAATTAATCTCTCACACGTGTATGTTTGGATATCTTCCCAAATATTGTGCTGTCTTCTAAAAAAAACTCATTTTTTGAAAATTTCTCTATATGATGTCTAATAAAGAATTTTAAAAATTAAACATGGCAAAATTTTTACAGCTTATCCTGACTAAGATTTTAAAGTTTAACATTTTTCATTTGATCATTTTATTACAAAATAGCAACCAATTAAACGAGAATTTAAATAAAACACACTTTTTCAAAAAAAAAAAAAAAAAAAAAAAAAAAAACTTATGTATCCGAAAAAAAACCCCGCACCTGACATAATCAACTTAAAATAAAGTATTTTATTACATATTAATGGTTTAACATAAAAAAATTATGTAGATCATACTAAAATTCTATTATAACAAGAAAATCTGTAAAAATGAAGCTCATGTTTTGCCAGAATCCAGCAATTGTTAGTTTAAATTATTTAAAAACTAAATAAGCACTCCTTAGGTATTTCTAACTATTTTTATTATGCTAAATGGTGCATAAGAACAGAACAAAGCAAAAAAATTGACTTAGTGAAATAATATTTGATGTAGTCTTTTTAGAGGACAGCTCTATAGCACAAAAGGGTTGGGCCAACATTTGCCTACAATAAGAAATACAGTGGAGCACCGCTTATACGTTTCTCGTTTATACGTTTTTATCATTTATACGTTTTTTTAATGGTCCCGGCAAAATCCAATGGATATTAAAGTTAAATTATATCATTTATACGTTTTTCCTTAAATCTCTAATTTCATTTATACGTTTTTTTCAACAAGTCAAGAAGAGACAAAATGCGCATTTCAACCTCAGATTCCTAACTCCCGATTGTCCAGTCTTACAAAAGGCAGGTGACCTTCGCCAACACCTGCCCACTTGAACAAAAGCCATACCCCTAAGGAATGTGAATATCCCACTTTCTATAGATAAGGGTCGCTGTTGTTCTGTCACCAGGCCCCAGCAGGGCAAATTATTTTCCTTTCAGCTTCAGTATCTGGATTTTTATCGTGTTCACTAGCGGTTCACGATGACTTCGCGTAATAGAAAATATCTGTCGTTGAAGGAAAAAGTGTGCATTTTAAAAAAAGTGAATGAAAACAAACATTTAAAAAGAATGGATCTTGACAAAGAATTAGGTTTACCAGTTTCAACATTAAACACGCTAATCTATAAGCGAAAGATCATTCAGGAAGCCCATCATCAAAGTGGATGTAGTGCTTCAAAAAAACTTCGAGTCCAAAGCGGAAAATTCGCTGATGTAAAAGATTGCTTTTACAGTGGTTTAATCAGTGTCGTAGTGCAAAAATTCCCATCAGCGGTTCTTTGCTTATCGAGAAAGCACGAGAAATTTCGAAGAAGCTGAATGTGGAATGCGATGCATCATTTTCTTCAGGATGGCTTCACAAATTTAAATTAAGACATGACATAACAGGCAAAACTGTAAGTGGAGCGTCTGGAGATGTTGATTGCGAAACAGTGGATGATTGGATTCAAAACCAATTGCCAGATCTGATAAAAGGATATGAACAAAAAGACATTTTCAATGCCGATGAAACCGGTTTGTTTTATAACCTTCTGCCATCTAAAATTCTTGCAATCAAATCGGATACCTGTCATGGTGGAAAAAAAGAGTATAGTGCGATTAACAGTGTTGTGTGCCAAAGCAGATGGATCAGAAAAATTGCCTCCTTTGATTATTGTCAAATCAAAAAAGCCCCGTTGCTTCAAAAATGTGAAAACATTACCAACAATGTACCTGGCCAATAAAAAATCATGGATGGCAATGTCTTTCTTTACCGATTGGTTAAAAGAATTAGATGCGAAAATGAGAAAACAGAAGCGGCGAATCATTTTATTCATTGATCAGTGTCCAGCTCATCCACCTGATACGGATTTTCTAAAATACATAACTGTCAAATTCTTCCCTGCAAATTGTATCAGCAAATTGCAGCCACTGGATTTAGGGGTCATAAAATCCCTAAAACAACATTATCGAAAACTTTTGGTGAAAACAGCTATCGCCAGTTTAGACCACGGTGACTTCGAACATGTGAACATTAACATCTTACAAGCTATGAATTTCATAATGATGGCTTGGCAAAATGTTTTACCCAAAACGATAAAAAACTGCTTCGCCCTTGGCGGATTTTTAACTCCAGTGGATGTCAATCTTATTGAAAACTCCGAACCTGATCATTTTGTTCCACCAGAAAACTGCACTGAAAAGCCACTGCCAAGTTTTCAACAAGCTTTGGTGGGTTTTAACACCATGCAAGAATACCTCATTAGCAGTGATTTGAATGATAATGTTAAGATGTACTTTGGCTATGATGTCATACACTCACGCATATATATATATATATTTAATCGGTTATAAAAAGAAAAAAAGTCGCCAAATTTAGGGGATTTTTTCCTTTAATGGCAACCTAGCCATTGTATTAAGTTATTCGTTTGGCGCGGTCTTGAAAATTGCGCCAACCAAAAAGTCGCCAAACTTATGTTTATATGTTTGCGTGAGTGTAAAGCATCTGTTCCGGCCCTTTTAACTGTGAAAAATGAACTTTTTCCTGTGCATTCCAAAATTTCCGTACAACCTAAAATAACAAAAAATTTTGTACATGGTGAATGAAGATGAATAGATGTAAGTTGTAAATTATATCCGGAATAAGAAGTTTAGTATTACATATCTCTTGTATTTCATGTATTTTAACTCTGATTTTTTTATTGTTCGTAATTACGGAATTGTTCGTACTTTTGTGAATTTCGTTTATACGTTTTTTCATTTATACGTTTTTTTTCTTGGTCCCTTGAAAAACGTATAAACGGTGCTTCACTGTATTCTCATTGCCGTATCATATGCTAACAAAGGCCGAAAAGTGATCCAACTGTTTTCTGCCCAGAAACTTATTCTGATATGCTTGAAATTAAAGAGATCTCTGCACCTACACTTTCCAAATCATTTTACGACCCTGCCATTCCCAATCCCACCATTTTCCAACGGTTTCCACAAACTGCCAAAGATGGGCTAACAAACTGTGCTACTTAGGTTACAAAAATAATCTTTGACACAATGTCACGGTTGAATGCTATTATTATTTTTATAATTGTTAATGCAAATTAAAGTGTATATTTTTGTCATCTATAATAAAATCGCCTTCCCTGCAACTTGCGGTGTTTAACTTATTTTATAACGTATGAAGAAATATAAACCGTTTAATAATGCAAGCAACGCATAAAAATTTTCCTAAATAAAATTATCTAAACATTTTTACGTAGTAACATAATAAATAAAGACATACTAAAGAAATAATAAAAATATTATTATTTAATATTAAACAAGAACGGAAAATCATGCGTCAAGCATAGATTATGAAACACTTTTCAATACAGCCAGAAAACAGTAACGAAGCTTCACCGTTAAATAAGGGGAAAGAAGATATGTAAGTAAACAGTTTAGAAAACACATAACAACACAGTTTTCGAAATTACCTTCCAGTGCCAAAAAAAGTAGTTGAATTATTTTGTGAAGCCCTGTATAGGATCAATAGATGCAGATATATAGTATGATAAAATTTAGTTCAGTTAGAATAATCACATTTAGAAATTTTCGCCAATCGATGGAAATGCACTTGAAATCTTTTGTACAGCGCTCAGGGGGGGTTTCGCCCCCATCGGCAGATATGTATTCTCAGTCTGAAGAAATACAGTAATGAGTAGATTATCCTAGCATTACATAAAATAATAGTGACTAATATATTACTACATGTGCATTAATTCATATTTACTGCTCATTATGCAACACACACTTTTTGAAAATATCATGAAAATAGCAAATAAAATAATTACGCAGCGAATGAATTTAAAAGAAATATTTTTATTTTACACATAAATCTCATTTTTGGGTATTTCCATTATTTTTATTTTAGTATTATTACATTTTTTCCAAGTACCCATTTCTCATTGAAGACGCAATCTTGAGACAGAGGTTTTATTTAAACATAAGCGGTTTTCTCCTGCAACGTTTAAATACTGATTTTAATTATTTGCGCAATGATTTCGGGAATGAGTTACAACAGGAATTCTTTAACTTTAATTACGATTGTAAAACATAACATTAAATACCAGGCAAAGCTTTTCTGATTTTTATACCTATTTTAAACACTAATTATTTTTTCATGCAGCAGAATTTTATACAACTTGTCCATAATTTTATTTTATTGGCACTTAACAAACCATTTACGACTTTCATTAGAAATACTGGAAAGAAAAATTATTAAGAACGTGAAAAAAAACAATAAAAAGCTTACCATTAATGTGCTATGGTTCATGATAATTAATTTTCAGAAAAACGAAGAACATTATGCAATATTGTATAAACGCATTTTACAATTATTGTTTTTGTAAACATTTGTAGTGGATATTATATTTATAATCCGTAATAAATGCGTGTTTTGCTATCTTAATTTTCAGAAAATATGCATGCAAAGTCAGGTACATACTTTAATGTAGAATGATCGAATTTAAAAGAAAATCGTTAATGCATTATATGTGTCGATATCAAGATTTATTCGATCGGTTGTTTACAAAAAGTGATCTTTTTAATACGATGCTTTACATTTTTATGTAAACTTTTACTGAAACTAACTATTTCTTTTTGCTTGAAGTTATATATCACCAGCACCAATTACGTACATTTTCTATCTAGTCAGTTTCCATTTGTATGCCAGTGTTCATTTGTTCATATTTGGTTGAAGAACTGAATTGAAAAAGACTTCTTTGAATAAAAACTTTATAATATTCGTACTTTTATTTAATTAATACAAAACCCACGAAATAGATTTTTCATTAAAATGTAAAGGCATAATGAAATTTATTTTTTTACCAGTCTACAGATGAGACAGACACTTTCTAGAACTATTTAATAAAAGAGAAATTTTGATTAATTTTGTTTTCTAATTTCGAAATTCCGAAAAGATTCTCCCCTTTTTTTTAATATTGTGTTACATATTTTGTTTGTTTTTACCGATTGAGTTTTAGCAGTATATGTGTGCATGTAATTCAGTAAATATAGAAAAGCAAATTTGGAACGTACAAACTAAATTTTACAAAATCATAACACTATTTCGTTATGGAATTTATTGCTGTCTAATTCCTTATTTGTTCATCGTTGTTTTTCTTTTCGAAATATCTCAGTAATGTATGGCTATTCTGTTTTACAAGTCGGCACAATGCTTCGCAGATGGCATTAAACAATATACCATACCTCATTCAACAACATTTTCCTGAAATAATGGGTTATCGCAATTGGTGTTTTGCCGTTGTTAAGCGTTTGTCTGGTGCGAAGTATTTATCGAAAACCAAATAGTATTTTGTACCAATTCCTAATCATAAGTGAATGAAAAAAATATAAACTATGAAACGTAAAATGCAATGATATTTTTTTGAAAGAAAACAACTTAGTCAAAGCTAAATGTCTAAAATGTATAAAACCACATTGGACTTCAATGGTTATTCAAGGAAATGCATCCTGTCTACTGTTTCGTTTGACGAGCTGGTATAAAAATTGACGTAAATACCGAAAAATATAGAGTGAAATAAAGTCATTTAATCAAAGTTTGTACTTTGGAATCGTGTAGGCTATAGTAGTTTAATAATTAAAAGTACTAAAAGTAGACCATTTGAACATCACGACGAGATGACAGCTGTCATCAAAATTGCCAGAATCTGGATCAAAAGCAAACCAACCATTTGATCAATCTTGATTTAAACACCAATTGTTTTAGGAAAATCCAAAATATGGAAATACAAAAAGACATAAGTAAATTCCATTCCGAACACACTGGCAGGTTTGAATAAATTGTGTGAAAGTTAGAAATGTTCGAATCAAATCAAGTCATTTTCTTAAAGTTTCTTCTATGTAAATTAGTAGATAACAGTAGTTTATTAACGTAAATACTGAAGGAAAGAAATTGGGGCATTAGAAAGAGGTTGTAGATATCACCAAATATGTGTAAAGCAGGATATTTTCAAGTAATTAGCATAATTTTGATTTAAACACCATTTGGTCCATGCTAATCCAAAATATGTAAAAGAAAGACGACAGACTGAGTTTTAATTACGAACGCCCCGGCAAACGCATGCATATTGCAGAGATGCGAAGCTCTCATTAATGTTCGGTAATATGTGGGTTAATTTGACACAGGTTTAATACGTTTCACAACAGAATTTTTTTAAGAAATGAAATTAATTATATTCCACGTAGAAATCTGAAATTAAATAAATAAAGATACATCAGATAAATTTTCTGGTTCGAAACCTTGTTAAACTGGGTCAAACTAATCCACATATTACGGAAAATTAGTGGGAGCTTTGCACCTCTGATATTGTTGAAATTTGAAAAACTTTGAAAAAAATTAAAGCATTTGTCTCAAGGACGGCGCCTAAGTAAAACTTTCTTCATCCTTCCTTTCACTTACATCGGTTGTCTTAATATTTACTCATGTTTCAAAGCTAATATCTCCATAATATATTAAGTAAATTTCATGTTCCGTGCATCATTCTGTTTTACCCGAAAATGCTTCTTTTAGCCATTTTACTCACTAATTTCTTTTTAATATTTGCGAAGTTATAAGTAATTAAAAACTCTGGTATTTTCACCCATGCGTTCGAATGGAAAATTTCCATATGTTTATTTCTGAATACTTTCAACGTTTGCATTATAAAATGAGATTTACTTGTGTTAAATTTATTTAAAAGATTACATGTGTAATTTTTTAAACATTAGTTTACTTATTTAGTAAGAATTCATTTAATTTCTACGAAAATAGTTATTATAATGTGTCTCATAGTAATGTAAATTTTTCTTATGTTATAGTAATTTTGGTTTAAATTTTGGTAATTTGGTTTAAAACAATGAAATATGGCACTTACAGTTCTTTAAACAAATGTTTGTGGTTACTGCTTGCAGTTTATTTATATTAGACACATATATATTTTTTGTGTACATTAACTTCAGCAGAAGACTACACGAAAATATACGAAAAAACTCATGTTCAAATGTTTCATATTCGAAAGAAATGTTTATTAACTTTTCGCTGCATCATACCGATGAGGCTGAACATGTAGAGAGTTATGCGGATGACGATGATTGAAATTAATGAAATTTCTGATTAACATCGTTTTGAAATTAACACTTCTCATTTTTCAATAATGAATTTTCGAAATATTTAACTTGAAGCTTGTATACATTCTTTTCTTTCCATTTGTTTTGATACTGTTGCTTACTCAAGATTTTCCAAACTTAAACATTTTCTGTGTGTCTGATGGTGTTTTTTCTTTTTTAAAGTTTTGTGTTTATTGTTTACACTTACACTTTTTAGATGTCCTGACACGAGTTAATATCAAGCTTTTGCAAATCATTTGAAATCAGTCGAACGTTTTGCATGTATTATGAATCTTCAATCACGTCCAAATCTGTTTTCATTTTCTTTCTATTAGTCTACTGTAATGTACTAGAGTCAAAAGCACAAACGTAAAGAAAATGATTTCACTTGACTCTAAGATTTCAAACTTCCAATAATTTACGTACGTCTTTCGAGGTGTTCGTAATGGTATATCGATCTGCCTTGATTGATTTTACGTATTTCGCAATGCCCGGAAACGAATGGCATTTAAATCAAAATAATGTGAATTCTAAGCTGTGGTCATTTTTTTCGCACGTTTGATGACATCTACCTAATGCCCAAATTGTTTTCCTTTAGCATTGTTGTTATTAGACTAATGTTACCCCTACGAGTGTTGCAAGCAGAAACATTAAGTAACTGACTCGACTTCATTAAAATTTTTCAAATGTTTCATTTACTGCTGCTGGTGTGTTCGTAATGGTATTTCGGTCCGTCTTTAGTTATTTACATATTTTATAATGCTCTGAAATGAATGGAGTTTGAATAAAGATTGTTAAATTAATGATTTAACTCGGGCTTAATTTTTCGCACTTTTGATGAGATCTGTTACCCCTTTCGTAACTTCCAAATGGTCTCCTTCAGTAATTTCTTTATTAGAAAGCTGGTATCCACTAGGGTGCAAAACACGTTTATCGATCAATTGACTTAATTTGACACTATATTTTTACATAATTTCGCCACACTTTGCTGATTGTCAAGCGAATCGGTAGGCAGGTAGTTTTATACATTATATCATTTTAATCAAATGCCTTGGTTTTTTTTCGTAGCTCTCTCAGTCTATTTATTGACAATCCAACTTTATAAATTTATGACTTCGAAGGAACTGAACTAAATTTCTAAACCAACATTTATTGACAATAGACTTTTAGTCCCGTACAATAGCTAAATATTTTTAATAATTTCTCTCCCTAATAAAATTATTTTGTATAATAGAAAACTGGAAAACAAAGGAACTGCTGGCTGACAATGAAACTGCAAGCAAACAAAGGAACAATATATAATAGAATACATGAATGAGTAAATCGTCATTTTTTTAGAAAGAAATGCGTTATAAATATAAAAGCCTAACAATGTTGACGAAAGGAGATAATTTTATAAACGTTTTCTCTCATAGATATCTAATTTATTGAAGCTTTATTGTTATTTTAATGAGAAAATAAAATAAATGAAAATGTAATGACCTAAAGTATTATTATAAATACATATTTAAAAATTAGTTGTATATAAACATTAAAAAAAAATATATTTCAATTCATAATAATTCTTAAAATTATTCTGTAAAAGCAATTAAATTGTATATGTTCTGAACAAAAATATGTTAATTTTCATACGAACAATATGAAACCTATTGGTGTCAGCGTTACAATTTACAATAAAATAAGTATCTTCTTTATGGCACTTAGAAAATTAGTTAATGCATGAGGGATTTCACACATTTTAATGTTTTGCAAATATTTATGTTGAATATTAACTGAAATTCTGAGAATAAAATAAGCGTATTGCAACAGCAATTGAATATATTTCAAAATTAACATATCCATTTGAAATATACTTAATAAATATTTTATTAATCGTTCAGATTATACATAAAATTTATAAAATTACTAATGCGTTTTGTATTTTCAAAATATCGTTTTGATATGCAAAGTACCAGCACGATTAAAATTCTTTTCATTAAATACTTTTGCGAACATTGGGATTTAAATTTTTCATTATAAAATATTTGTGCACCGTTTTGATATTCAAATATGTTTAATGAATACAGAAAAATGAATACTTTTAGTTATATTTTTGTTTTACATATTTTATATGAAACATATTTTTCCTATTTATAGTCAGATGAAAATATGAAACGTGCTGTAAAATTTCACTATGGAAGTATGCATTTAGTTCTGTTAAACAGCACAGAAAGTTAGGTAGCTTTCATTATAAAAAGTTACCTATTGCAGCCATTCTGAGGAAAGCAATTCCAAAAAAGTTTGGTATATTTATGTTATAATTACCACCTACGAAATTATGAACCAATTTGGATATGACTGAGTATGTGAATAGGACATCCGAGTTCGTTGGCCAGCTTCATCCACCATCTTGTTTCAAAATGGTGGCCATTTAATATTTTTAAAATTTTTAAAATTTCAAAAAGTGTCCAAAAAATTATAAATTAAAACAATTATTTAAGTTAAGTGTTAGAACGTGATACAACGATTCTGGTACATTTTTTGTTTTTGCTATATCTTAAAAAAAGGTTGAGATATGGCAGTTTGAAATTCTAGGGTGGCTGACATTTTGAAACATGATATTTGTTTATTTCTGATATTTGTTATGCTGTAACTCTCGTATTTATGAACCGATTTGAATGTGACTGATGATGTGTACCGAACATAGCAAGGTCTCGGCCCAGTTCGAAGGCCAGCTTCATGCGCCATCTTGTTTCAAAATGGCGGCAAGTTAATTATTATTTTTTTTTAATTCAAAAAGATATATGAAAAATTGGAAAAGTTGTTTCCGTTAAGTGTTAGATCGTGATACAAGGATTCCGAACCTTTTTTTTGTTTTGGCTTTATCTTAAAAAATGGATGAGGTATGGCAGTTTGAAATTCTAGGGTGGCTGACATTTTGCAAAAATCTGATTTTTGTTAGGCTGTAGCTCTCATGCTGAAATTCGCATTCAAATTCAGTATTAACGGAAACCGGGATTGAATTTTCTATAATCGGGTTCCAAGCATTTTAGCTTCGGGTGTTTGAGTAAAATGAGTTGAACTTTTTAAAACCATGTACTATGAAAGCTATATTTCCCCCCCCCCAGTACATGCCGGAAGGACTTTTTTATTAATTCTAGGAAACCGGGCTATCAGATTATGCTGCTTGATGTACAGAACATAGGTGAAGATTATTTTTCTTTAAATGTTTAAGTGGTTATCCGTATGCATTTTATCTGGATCATAAAATATCATATTTATTTTCCTGTGTATTTTTAGGTAGCTTTCAATACAAAAAAGTATAAAGCTACCTATTGCAGCCGTTCGGAGGAAAGCAGTTCCGGAAAATGTCGATATATTTTCACGGATCATGACCCCCAGACCCCAAAACCACCCTCCGTCCAAATGTTGATTTATATATATAGATATATCCATATATATATATATATATATATATATATATATATATATATATATATATATATATATATGTCTGACATATGTCATACGATAACGCCCGTAATTATGAATCGATTTTGATGAAACTAATTGTGTGTATTAAGGTCACTAATGTCTCGACCGAGTTCGTTGGCCAGCTTGGTCCGCCATCTTGTTTCAAGATGGCGGCCATTTAAAGATGTAAAATAACTTAAAATTAAAATAAATATACAAAAAATTTAAAAATTCAAATTTATTTTTTAATTACGTGTTAGGCCTTGATACAAGGATTCCAGAGCTTTTTTTGGTTTTTTGGTTACTATCTTAAAAAATGGCTGAGATAGAGCAGTTTGAAATTCTAGGGTGGCTGACATTTTGAAACAAAACAGCACATTAACGCGATTACTCGCAAATTATTTTCTTTCATTGTTGTAATAATTTTCCCAATCATACGCATAAAACTATATATTCATATCCGTTAACGCCAAAATTGGCGACATTGGCGACAAAATTGGCGAAATTGGGCGACATTTGGCGAAATATCGCCAAATTTGGCGATCAAAATAAGTCTTCATAAATGAAGCCAATTTGGCTATTGCTCAATAATTTGGCGAATTTCTTATTCAAATTCAGTATTAACGAATCTTTTGTAAACGTTTCTTTGCATTTTAGCTTGCTGTTTTCGCGTAACATTAGCTAAAATTTTAAAACGAAGATATAGGAAAGCTACCTTTTCCTCCCGGTACAGGCCGGAAGGACTTTTCTTTGTAAAAAAGGGCCAATCGCGACGATGTTTGAGTGTCTTATTGATGCATGCAGTATTTGTAACTAATATTATTTTTACAGGGAATCGTCAAAATTTTTTATATGCTATCATCTACGGGGTATAAAACTTAAACGATAGTGATGACAATGTGGTTTAAAGTGAATATGGATAAAAATAGAGGGTTGTGACACAAATAATTTTAAAATATTCCAATTAGCGTTCAATAACTAAATTGGGAAATTTTTTTAATGAATATTTTTGCACAGCTGTAAACTAGTCGTACTTTACCAAACAACAAATGAAAAAAAGTAACTTTTTAATGTTTCAAATTTGCAAATATTTTTGTTCAAATATAGAATGACTATGTACTTTAGATTTGTATGTTGTAAATATATTTGTTGTTCTATTTGGGCACTTTTTACGAAACTATAAAAAGAATTACACTCCAGTAAGTGTTATATCCGATTTTCAGTCCATTATGATATACTTTATCAGAAAACGTAATTAGTTTATTTGTTAAATCAATAGTTGAAATTTATGAAACTTTTTAAATCTGACTAAGCAAGATTTTTCTTGCTAAGATCATTTATTCTTTAAAATTGCTTTAAGATTCGTATTGTCTCTTTTTGTAGACAAAAAATAAAATAGAAGAAACTCTCAAAAAAGGCGAAAAAATAAAATTGTTTCTTTATATCAAAAGCTTAATTAAATTTGTATCACTGAAAATTTTAAATAGATTATGTGATTGAAAAGAAAAAAGATTTAAACAATTAAAAAAATTCAATTAACAAAAAAATATCTTTAAATGTTTTTAATAAAAGGTAAGATATATTTTTACAGGCGATTTTGTTTCCCATTGAAATGATTTTGCATTGTTTTTAATTATATTCATTAAACTTAATAGAAGCGCAGTTTTTACACATCTTTTATTCTACAGAAAGATGTGATCACTTTTCATGGAGTGAAATTTGAGTGTAAGAAATTAAATAGAAATTAATAGACGTTCGTAGGTTTAAATTTAAATGGTTTAATTCTAATGAGAAGTTTTTTCAGTATTTTTTCTTTTGATATTTTGAAGGTAACTTAATTTCTTCGTTCGACTTTTTTTCATTGGATATTCTGCCTTTTCTTCTATTTTGTCTTCATTATTTAATTGTATGTATAAAATAATTGATAAATGAAATTATTGCTAAATAATTTTCCTAAAACAAATGGATACTCTTAGATATTTAGTATAAATAATAAACTTACAAATGCATTTATGAAGTTTATGGCAAAACTATTCATACCCTGTTTCATTTCCGAAGTGCTAATTGCAATTTACAACAACAGATTTTCAATTTGTATTAAAAAATTATGGTTATTCAAAAAATTTAAAAATCATCAAAATACTATTAAGCGTAGAAATATTTATTTAAACTTTATGTAGAATCTCTCTTTTTCTGGACCTATCCATTTTCAAGACATTTTCTTTTTCATTTTGTCTCTACAACATTAGTTGTTACAATTTAATTTCTTACAAAAATGGGATGTGTGTTAGATTAAAAGTAATTAGAATAATCATAAATCTACAAATCCTATTTTTATCAGTCGCTTAATACTTTATGTTTCGTGAAGTTCTATGAAAAAAGTATATATATTTTTTCAAATTACAGGGTGGCCATGAAATAACGTGACGTGTCCTGATTTTTCAAACCTTCTTGGCGAAACATAAATTGTGTACATTGAGTGCGAAGCCTGCTGTTTCAATTTCTAAAATAAGTAATACCAAAAATGACCACTACGCCCGTTTTGGCTCTGTCTTTTAATAAAGAAATGCGTAATTGTCACATGAAACAAAAGACACAAAATTTCTTCATAATAAATGATGATGTTTATTTGATAATTGATACAGCATACAAAGTCGGAAGCCGGCCTAATGGGAACTACCGCGCAGCACTTGGGGACGTGCTAAAGTCCCCCAGCAGCTTTGGGAACCAGCTTTGGGTGTCCAGCTCCACCCAGATGGGAGCTGGACCCCAGCTCACTGGGGGTATATGCAATTGTAAAATTTGAGCGTAGAAAAAGTGTAATTTTTGTTTCCGGATTTTGGGCGTCTTTTTCGGAAAATTCGCCACTTTGCGACATACAATTTTCATTTCCAGCTTAGCGTTAGTGACAAAAAGAAGGAACGACTACGTTATATACTGTTTTGGGATTGGATTTTTTTTAGCTGATTTAAAATTTTACATTTACAACAATCCTTCTTTCATATGTAAGTTGTTTTAACTAGTAAAATTTTAACTAATTTTGTTATTTTGTATTTTCCATGATTTTATCTGCATATTTTGAATTTTAATTTAGTGGATTTGAGCAAATAATATATAATTTATCCCGTAATACTTAATGTTTATTTTACATATTCATTTTGTTTTGCTATAATAAAGGTAAATGTTTTTTTTTTCTATTATGTAAACTTTCTGCAAAAAATAATAAATGAAGATTTTTTTTTTTGTTATGCGCATAAAAAAGTTTAAAAAATAATATTATAGCAAACTTTAGTAAAGGATTATAAATGTTTGAGAATAAAAAATATGGTTTATTTTTTTAAATTATTCTACACATTTAAAAGAAACCGCAAAATAAAATCATAACCATATTTTATTTTTAAAACGTTAAGAAAAAGAAATAGCTTTGAAAAAAGTCACTTAAGAAAATGCACTACATTGGACATGTTAATCAAGAAATATTAAGAAATATCCAGCTATTAATATTATTTTTTTAAATAAATTATTCAGACTCAAATCCAATTACTTGTATAATTATAAATATGGCCCAATACTGGAAAAACATTTTCGCAATGTTTACATAAATCAGTTTAATCAAAGGAAACTTATTATTGTTGTCATTTGCGTAAAGAATAATTTTTTCAATATGTCTCTAATTGCTAATTATTTTGTAAGTGCAAATAAAGAACAAAAATATATAATATCTACAAAAGACAGATATTTAATCAGAAGGGATATTCAATTATTTGAAGTTGATATTAAGAATCTGATTATGTTTGAATATAAGGACTTGAGTTTTTGTTGGCATAGTTTTACGAAACAAGTACGTTGGATAATTGGGTCTAAATTAAATAATATGTTGAGTAAGGAAATAATTATATTACATGTTATATAAAAGGTTTCGCTTCTTATCATTAACCTATAGCTAATTTCAAAGCTTTATGTTTTAGAATTACAGTACTAATTTCAATAAATGATTCAAATGTTGTTCTTCATCATGTAAAAATATTTTACTTGAAAATAGTTATTTTTAAAAGTTATTAAAAGAATTTTTGATACTCTCCGTTGTTCCTATAAGTTATATATAGAAAACATGGAATCATGCTCTAATAAGTAAAACAGTTAAATTATATTACTCTATTTCAAAAACATACCGAGTTATGATGCTTTGATTTTTATGAATTTTGACAGTTTTCCGGCACTAAACAAACACGTTTTAGTGCTAAAGTGCGTTAGAAATTCATTAAAGTTAATGGTAAGTTTGTTCATTAAAATTAATGTTAAGTAAACATGGTAAGTTTTGGTAGTATTAAGATAGAATTTGTACGTTTTTACTTGTTATAGCATGACTAAAGTATTTCTAAACACATAGGGAAATAAACCACATAAAAATTTAATTTCGCAATAACTTTTTAAAAAATGTTTTTTTTTTCCTACACAATTAGATTTTCGTATTTTGAAGAATAACATTTGAAACATTTCTGAAACTGGAAGTATTCCTCTAAAAATAACGGATTAGAAATTAGCTAGTGGTCCACGATACAAATGGGCATAAATCTTATAAGCGAAGAATACAAACACAATTTTAATTGTTTTCGCAGCTTTAGCGTGAAAGATAATCTGAGACACTCTAATTCATACGGTTTATTTGATAAATGCTTAAATGTATTTATGATTAATAAAGAACACTTATTCTGTTAACCCCTGTTTTATAGCCTAAATTCAAGTATAAGAGAATCTCATGTATTATAGATTTCCCTCATATTGTAAACTAACTTCACTAATCGTCCGGTGAAAAGTCTAAACTTTTCTTTCTTCATAACCAATCTTCCATTTTGAAAGTTTTGAGACAGCAGGAATAATAAAAGCACTCAGGGAAAAACGGTTCATCTGACTATCCGTTCCCACGAGGAGAGAGTGTTCCCAAAGCGAAAGTGATATTAGTGTGGCACAGGGAGAAACCTCCCTTTACCAATAAAAAACGGACGTTGTCTGCGATCTCACATTCGAAGGCTTCTATTCGCTACAGGAACCTCCATTGTTCTAGATGATGCTCGATAGTTATATGAGAAAGAAAAAGGGCAGAGTCAGTTATTTCAGTCAGAGAACTGTGTTAGGATTCAGTCTGTCTGATCCTGGAAACACGGAGCCGTATAGCACCAGGTGAATATATTCGGGTGGTTGTTTTTGAACCCCGACAGAAGAGCCTATCCTGGCTAATGTTTCAAGGCTCAGATATATCAGAATGATCTATCGAGTGAAAAAACATTTTCTGTTTCAATAAGACGTCGAGATTTAAAGCTTAATTATTTACTTATTGTTGTGACATCTCAGTTAATCCAGAAATATGGTTTTTTTTTTAATTTGAAGTTTTTAATTTAATAAATTCATTTTGGTGACATATGAGAGCGGTTCATTTAAAGGCTATCGCTACCACTTCTTTATTATAACATCTGGACCTACCACACATTGAATAGCTTAAACCCACATACTTCATTTGACTGATAAACATTTACAAATTTTTGTTTTCTACTTTAAAGATTTTTAATCTTCTCAAATAAAATAGGCAATTGTACTGTATTTAGTTAAAAAAATATTTCAAAATTCGAAAAAAAATTGTTTATTTAAATGTATTGTAATTAATCTCATAACCAGTTTCGAAATGGTTGATTTTAATTTGCAAGGTATAATTTTAAAATGAAAAAATTAAACGACAAATTTTTAATTGTTATTATGCCAAATTTATGTATTATGCATCTGAAAAAAAAAACAATATAATTAACGTTTAGATTAATTATGAATATTTGACTATTATCCTCAATGGCATTATTTTAAAATAGAAGTATTAAAGATATACGTGTACACCGTTGTTTAATATACAGATTAAAAATATAAACAGTACATAAATAAACTTGTACTTTGCTAAAACAGTGTAAAATGGAAACATTAAAATATACTTAAAAGTTAAATTATTCCAGCAGCTACGGCTAAAATTTTATAGCTATCACCAAGGACATCAAATTAGTAAACTGGTGAGCTTACAGCTTGAGAGAGAAATGAAAATGGTTGGGAAAGTGATGAAACAAGAATGAAAAAAGAAAACTGCCCAGTTAAACTGACGGCATTTAAGCTCACTAACTGTAAATTATATTCTTATTTCAAAGAATTTGAAATAAGCCCTCGAAAAATGAAGAAATCGACAGTATGTTAAGGGAGGGGTGAACATCCCCCGTTTCTCCCCCTTATAATTAACCAATGAACCCCTAAAACTAATCAGAGAAGCCCCTTACCACAATGAACCTATATACGAAATTTGAAGGAAATCGGATAATTCTGCATGAAAAATCCATTTATCTAAATTAAGGGGAATTAGCCCCACTTTACCCCCCCCTTTATAGTTAACCAATAAACCCCCAAAACTAATCAGGGAAGCGCCTTATCACAAGGAACCTATAAACGAAATTGGAAGCAAAACGGATATTTCTGTCAAGAGTTATCGCGTTACGTACATACATACATATATACATACATACATACATACAGAACGGGCGGGCACATTAGCTCTCAGGCTTTGATAGCCTGTGAGCTAATAAGGTTGAAAAAACCCAAAAATGTTGGAGCCATCAGTAACGTTGTAATAGGAACAATCAAGATTATGTATCAGAGATAAAATTTAACAAATGCATAAAAATAAATTTTATATTATAGAAACTGTCAACATTTAAAAGATTAATGATACTCTAAATGAGAATTGGATTATTTTTGCATAAATATAATATAAAAATGAATGATAAAATAATTACCACTGAATTTATATGGGAAGACAGAAATAAAATATTTTTGTTAACGTAATTTAAAAAGGATTTTAATATAATATGAAAAGCAAACGATTTGGCAAATTATATCCATAATAAATAATTAAATAAATAATTATGACAATACATCTAAGTACCATTTAAGATTAGGTATTGTGTTATTTTTTTTTTACCGAAAATCGTAAATAAATAAAATGTTTTCATCGATCATTAGTTTTATGGACAAATAAATGTAACTATGTTGAAACAAACAAAATATAAATGTCCAGAGATTTTGGTGTAGAAAAAAAAACATTCCTTAAATGTTAACAAAAAATTGTATCAGTTATAAATATTAATTAAAATTAATTAAAATTATGATTTTAATTAATCATAAATATTAATTAAAAATAATTAAAATTATGATTTTAATTAATCATAAATATTAATTAAAAATATTATATAAATTGAAGTTCTTATCATGCATCAATGATAAACACCTATAAATTAATTATAAAATAGTAGGTTCTTTAATGCATTGAACTTACAAAAATAATTTAATAATATATTTAAGTCTTTTGTTTTTTTATGAATATTTATCTGTAATTAACCCGGGAGCAGTCGCATGGGGTATGACATACCCCAGGGTGCGTACGGTTTTTACAATTGTCACCACTATTTTTGGAAAAGTAATCTACGATTTACATTATCATAGAATTTGTAACAATTGTCTCAGACTGAATGAGGTGGCGATTATTAATTGTATTTATTGGTGACAATGTAAAAACCATTCATTATCTGGGTATGCGCGACTTCTCCCGAGTTAAATACATAGTGATAGAAACTTATATGCATAAATAAAATATTGTTGTGAGCTCGGGGTACGAAAGGATTGATGCCAATATATAAGAATAATCAACAGGCTTTATTTGCTCCAAACAGTTAGATAAGCACACCAATATCTTCTCAAAGACACAAATATTCAGTAATCTTCAAATCTAATAACAGCACAGCAAAGTTTCACACAGAACAATATAGCGTATTGTTCAATACGAAATCGCTTATAGACAACACAGTCTCAAAGCAAAAGCTTCTCGTGTGAATTCAATCACAGCTGATAGTGAACTCTACTGAACTGAACTGTAGAGGTCCCGGCTAGCCTTTATATAGGTTTTAGAGATCTTTCCAGAATTTTCGAGGGCTTTCGGATGTCCAGAATTTACCAGAAATTACTTCGACTTTCGACAAAGAACCTCAAGCGAGAACGGACCCCAATGTACAGGTATAAGGGGGGGGGGGGTTGCACAAAAAGTCGCCAATTCCATCGCCAACTTGGCGACATTTGGCGATATATCGCCAAATTTGACGACAAAAATAAGTCACCAAAACCATCGCCAACTTGGCGATATTGCCATAGAACTCCATTATAAAAATGAGGGTGTAAGGTTGTTTTTCTTGCAAAGCACCCGAGACCTTTTGCATTGAGTTACATAATTTTCGACAGGAAAAACATTAAATTGTGCTGCAATTTCACTATAAAAATTTGGAATATGTACAAAATTCATAACAATATATTTTCAAATTTTCAAATAATTTATGTACTATGAACATTAAAATTCATTTCTTCAACAAGAGGCAAATTGTGTCTCTATAATTTGAAATTCTGATGATACCAATTTATTCAAAGTTATAATTGCTTTAATGTAAATATAAAGAAAATAATGATTGATGAATGAAGCTTTTATTTAATGGATGTTCTGTTGGATTGCATCAGTTGATAACATAATTGTAAAAGTGCATTATTTTGAAATTTTCAAGATAGATAATTTGATAAAGAAATGGCTTGAATACGAATTGAGTTTCAAAGAGTATCTGAAAGGGAGTATTCAGAAAATATTTTAAAAAACAAGACAAAATCCATTTAGATTTTTTTTTTTTTTTTTTTTTTTTTTTTTTTTTTGCAATTCCAACAAAAAGATTTTGTATCGTCAGCAAAAAAATGTTTTGTTAATTCAAGTAAAATGATCCAATTTTACTTGAATTAACAAAATTCTTTTGTTGAAAGTTTTCTCAAAATAAATATAATTATCTGTTACTTTAAGAGTTCTTTTTAGTTTCGGCAACAAAAACTTTTGTTTAAAAAACAATTGTTTTGTGTAATTTTAAGAATTTTCTTTGTTTTAACAACAAAAGGTTTTTGTTAAAGAAACAATTATAATATTTACTTTAAAATATATTTGTCCTGCTTTTTCCCAAGCGTAAACCGGCAGATTGAACAATGTCCCAAGATGGGAATCGAACCCGGGTCCTCAAAATAACGCTCTGAGGCACTACCACTGAGCTACAAGGAACGATATCCCAACTCGGCATTTCTCACTCTTATATATGTCGGATCGGCTGCAACCGCAGCGCAAGATAGAAATGTTATCATGAGTATGCAAATTTATGTGGCAAATATGAGACTGATTCACTACTAGTTCAACAAATTTTATAAGAGGTGATTGAGCACACTGCAAAAAACATTTTTTGTATAAAAATAATTGGTTGCCGTCCACGTATTTTGACCTAAATAAAAGGTTTCTCACTCCAAATGGAATCAGTATCGTTTATAACTTTAACATGAATCAAGATATTTTATAGTTTAAACAGACTTTATGGCAAGAACTAGTTACTTGCTGATAAAAGGAGTCTAGTTTGAATGTGAGCATTTTATCCGATGGTGTAACATGTGTTAGTTGAAATTACATCCATCTATCGTTTATCTAAGTTTCACAAGTGAGATTGTACCTCTCGGATTATGTGTTTTGCGGTTATTCCATCCCGTTTTATGTTGATTAGGTCGCTGTGGTCAGTTGGCGAAGTGTATAAATATGGGAGTGAAAGGTTGCGTGACCGTATTTGTGTGAAGTCCTGCATGAGAGTAGAGACTTAAACATGGAGTTCTCGCTTTGCTATAGAAAGTCGTTTTACTACCACGTGCTTGGAGATTACTGTATTGTTTTAACAGAAGATTTTTTCTAATTGGTGAGAAATTGTTTTATCGCAGTTGAATAAAATTATTTTGAAAAAAACACGGGTTTCTAGTTAGTAGTGACATTTAGGACATTTAAATTTTTTTAGTAAAGCATTTTCAGAGATAATTTTCATCTCAGCAAAACCGTCTTCGGAACGACTTTGAGAATTAATTTTCCTGGGTTAGTGAATTTTAATATTGATAAATTTCTATTTATTTCTTTTGGGAGTTTGTTTAGACTAAAACTAATTAACGTATTTAGATACCTGGCAGTTCCACTGCAGCCCCCATTGCTTATTAAATTAGAATGAACTTGTTGTTCTCACTTTAAACTAGAGTCATGACTACCTTATTACATGACGAGACGGACACGCACGTTACAAATTATTTTATAATGTGTGAAACGAGGCTAACGAAAAAGACAGGCTACCGCGGTGCATTCCACTTATCATTTTTTACAGACCGCTAGAGTGACGTGATGCTCTTTTCGTATACCTGCATTGGTGCATTCGAGCATCACGTGACTCCGGCGCTCTGTAAAAAAAGATACACGTAAAGCACTGCGGTAGCCTTTCTTTTTCGTTAGCCTCGGTGTGGAAAGTGGTGATATCATGGGAAATGCACTGTAATTATAGTAATGGCTCACATGTACTGTGAGATACATTCCGAATTATGGAGAGTCTTGATGTCAGTTATTTACAGGCAGATCAAGGCCGTTTCTAACAGTTTTCTGCAAGGCATCACATTCCGTAGAAATGAAAGTTGGTCTGTTGAAAGTATTGGTAAAATATGTTTATTCATGTAAAAGTTACGAAACATTTGTGTTTGGCTTCGAGTGAGACACGCTATATTTATGACTGAGTCCGTGGCATGCGACCCAGCTTCCATACAACAAATGTTTTGCTGTAGTGGTCTCTCTCATCCCTTAGAGTTTGTCGTGATAGTAGTGAATCACACTGTATACGATACGTTATAAAGTACATATTACGAAGTTGTCAGTCACTCACCACACCAACAACGGCTGTTGGCATAGCAATATCGCACGTCCTGATGCAAAGGCACATGAGTGGTATACCGATTATGAATGTTATCTTAACTATGATGGCAGTAATATAATATAAAAATACTCTGTATTTAACTTGTTTTGCTTTACAGCGGGTCGTACGGTGTTTCTATGGCAACACTATCCGCTGCTATGCCAGCAGACTGCATCTATCTTAATATGCACTTCTAATTTATCGTACCTACTCATATACAAAAATCAGTGACACTAAGATTGGTTGCAAAAGTTGCAAGCAGATATATATATACATATTTAATCTAAGGTCATATCATTGTTTTTTCGGTAGTAAAATTTTTATTTAGAGGTTCTTCTGCTCCCTTAAGTTTATTATATTAGTTACAATAACTGTATATATTTATATCGCAGATTGTTTGTAATTTTTAAATTCATATTTTAAGTAGTTCAAACTATGTAAAACGGATAATGTTAGGTTTAGCACCCTGTACAAGGTAAGAATTTAACGATTGAAGTTACAATGGAAAATATGAACGTACTATTCGTAATAAAGGTAAATAAAATAAAATAAAAATATCTTACGGAATATGAAATTATCTTTTACAACTAAATATGCATTGAAATTAGTGTAGACATAAATGTTAGCCCACAAAAATATTCTACGAAAGTAGAAACATTTTAAAGAAGATAAAGAAAACAATTTACTGATAACTCTTTCTTTGCTTTAAAATTAAATTACGATATGGGTTTTCTAAGTGGTGTTGGATCTTTAACAGACTTTGGAACTTTTCTTAGATACACAATATATCAGTAGAAAAAAAAATCGAATTAAATCACGTAGTTTGCGTGACATTATTTCTATTAAACTCTTTAAAGCAAACATTCTCACATTTTGAATACAAAAAACAATTTTGTAATTTATATTACAATGACAATAAATAAATAAATAAATAAATACTAAAAGAAAAGAAATGAAAACTCCGAAAATGCCTCTTGAAATGGTACAGCTATTGACTGGGTGTGACAAGATTTACTTTCTCTTTCATTCAGAAGACAACCTGCTTTTAGATTTGTAATTTAATTTAAGAAATCTAATTTTATGTCTGGTAAATCAAAGTAGTAATTTGCTGAATAGTTACAGCAAAAATGGATTAAAGATTTATTTTCTTTATAGCATTCCAAATTAAACCGAAACTCTGAAGTAAATTTAATACAATTTAAATGATTTAGCTGTTAGAAGTAATAAAATTTCAACAAAAATATATAATAAAATATGTGGCTTAACAAAAATGTAACAAATCACAAGCAAGTAAAATAGTTTATTTATAAATAATTAAGTAGAAGAAAATTTATGGAATCCATTGAAAGACTTTTCTCTGTACAGTAACCTAAATTTTACCGCAAGTAGGTAAAATTATTTTTAGAGTAGGAATTTTCCATTTTATAAACGTCAAATAAAATAAAATAACAGCTCATTAAAAATTGTTGTGAGAAACTGGGTTATGTGAACTAAATATATTGTCATATAACTAAAAAATAATGCTTTTATAATTAAAAAATACGTGTAACCGATTAACATATTTTATTCACTTAACGATTGTTAATGCCCAGTGCGTTTAAATGTAACTATATTATCTGATCACTTCTGATACAAATATATACAAGTCTTGGCGAACTCGCGGCCTAGAACAACGTTAACAGGATTCCCAGTCGTCCCGTAGAATGTTTGAAGCAGAAACACTACATTGCATTTATTATTATTTTGCTTTCGGTGACGTAAGAAAAATGTGTTTGTATAACCTTCAAGAAATAAAATTGAATATACTGCTTATAGGCCTACATTTAAGATATTTTAAGTTGCAGCAGTTAATATTTTAATAATGTGTTTGTATAAATAATTAAAAAAATAGAATTGAATATAGTGGTTATAAGTTCCCTTTTGATGTTTAACACATGTGAATTATTTGCGCATATATGCGTGCGTTTGAAAATTTTCTTATTCAAAAATTCTAAATTATGCAAGAAATTCTGAATAGTTTTGCTTTATTTAATATCAGACTTTTCGTGATTACATAATATAAAAATTATTTTTTCGGAATTTCTGGTATGGATTTGAAAATTCTAAATAAAACAGAAATTCATGAGATGCACTAATATATACGCTAATGATACAAATGGATTAAAAATAAATAAAAGCCTGTATATAGAAATAAAAACATTCTCTTTTTCTTACAAACTAGGGAGCCCTGCTCCCTACGAGCTGCGCTCGCCATCCCCTGTTAAGACACAACAGGCTCTAAAACACGCTGATTTCCTCTGTTTTAAAATATTACCGAAGATTGAAATATAATTAGACGATCTTTTGTAATCGAATTGTGATTCATTTCTCTTTGATTGAGGGATTTTTCGGTTCTTTATGTCAAATCAGCTGCTGTCGCGATTGCAAACAGCTGCTTGCGTGATTAATTAAATGATGTCGATCGGAATTTTATAACGATACGCTATATGAAAATTATTTTAAATCAGTTCTTTTAAATATATGAAATTAATTATAACGTAATTTCCCCCAAAGGTTCTTCCTCTTTTCATATTCACTGGAAAATACGTTTTTTAGTTGAAAGGAAATATTGTTATTTGCGCTGCTTTAAATTTGGCAAAAACAGGTAATGATACTTTTTCGAAATATGAGAAATATCTCTCGTGTAATTATATTTTTTAAGTGAAACTGTGTTTGGCAATATTATTATATGGGATTTTTAAATATGACGTAATTTTCCTCAAATTTACTGCTTTTAACGCGTCATAATTTAATTATTATTTTAATGTTTTATTTCTGTTTTTAGAATTCACGTGTAAACACATTTTTAAGACGTAATTTTCACCATTTATTGCTTTTAACAAGTGATCATTTAATTATTATTTTAAAGTTTCCTTTCTGTTTTTAATATTTACGTGTATATACATTTTTTTAATTTGAAATGAAATATTATTATTTGCGTTGTTTTAAACGTCGTCAATAGATAAATAAAAAGAAAACTGCCCAGTTAAACTGAGGGCATTGAGCTCACAGGCTATTCACACTAATTGTATATTATACTCTTATTTCAAAGAATTTGAAATAAGCCCCTCGAAAAATAAAGAAATCAACAATATATTAAGGGGGGCATCCCCCTGTTACCCCCCTCATAGTTAACTAATGAACCCCATAAACTAATCAGGGAAGTCTCTAATTACAATGAATATATATACAAAATTTGAAGAAAATCGGATAATTCTGCATGAAAAACCCATTTATCTAAATTAAGGGGGGGTTAGCTCCCCCCCTTTCCCCCTTTATATTTAACCAATGAACCCCCAAAACTATTCAGAGAAACGCATTATCCCAATGAACCTATATACAAAATTTGAAGAATATCGGATAATTCTGCATGAAAAACTCATTTATCTAAATTAGGGGGTATCCCCCTTTCCCCCTTTATACTTAACCAATGAACCCCCAAAACTATTGACAGAAACGCATTATCAAAATGAACCTATATAAAAAATTTGAAGAAAATGGGATAATACTGCATGAAAAACCTATTTATCTAAAAAATGGGAGGTTAGCCCCCCCCCCGTTTTCCCCCTTTATAGTTAACCAATGAACCCCCAAAACTATTCAGAGAAGCGCATTATCACAATGAACCTATATACAAAATTTGAAGAAAATCGGATAATTCTGCATGAAAAACTCATTTATCTAAATCATGGAAGGTTAGCCCCCCGTTTTCCCCCTTTATGCTTAACCAAAGAACCTCCAAAACTAATCAGGGAAGCGCCGTATCACAAGGAACCTATAAACAAATTTTAAAGTAAAACGGTTAGTTCTATCAAGAGTTATCGCGTTACGTACATACATACGTACGTACATACATACGTACGTACATACATACGTACGTACATACATACATACAGAACCGGCGGGCACATAAGCTCCTCAGGCTTTGATAGCCTGTGAGCTAAAAATGGCAATTTCGAAATATGAAATAAATCTCTATTCAGATAATAAGATTTTGAAAATATCGAACGTTTCTCTATAAAACTATCAATTTTTCTATTTTTCTATGCAAGTTATTTCTGAATATCAGCCGAGACAGACTTCCGGTCACAAAAAATTCACTTACGTCAGCGACAGCAGTGGTAACTTTTTTTAGAATAGTAAGGAACAGTCATGTTTTTATAGTCGTCGCATAGCACACTTGTGTTGACGTTAGAATTCAACTTTGACTACGAAAAAGAAAGAGAATCAAATTTCCCAAAGACTGGGATTCTTAGTCAGTCAAAAAACTACTGAAATCGGAAAATTCCAAGTACACATATTAAGTTGCATTCGATGAATATAGAAAATAGGAAATTCATTAAATTATGTAGAATGTATGCAACTATTTAAAAAATATATATGCTAATCTGTTATCGTTATTGAATTTATATAATTACACATTACATCACAACACAATATAGATTGTTCTTTAATAAAACGACAATCTGTACAATCTACAAATTGTCGAAAATTCCTTCTCTAATATTGTTCTCCTGTCTTAAAATGAATATAATAATCGACATTCGGTTGTATAAGTGTATTTTCTAGATTAGCCTGTTGTTATACGTCACATTCTTTGTTTCTCACGATTGCTGATTGAGATTTGTAAGTCAATTTCTTTCGCCTCACAATGAAGATTGCTGAAAGTTTAAAAAATATACTGACAAAAGAAATTGAAGTAGGTGTTTTACTAAATGTTGATGATCCTTCATGTTTAAGTAAGAGAAATATACTATTTCAGGCACCATTCAATTCAAACATTCAATGCTATGCTAGTCCCTATTGCCTTTGTGGACGCTACCATTTCTGCATATTTATCGTAATTGTCGTGAATCATTTTATATACAGAATGATCCCTATAAAACCATACGGGACATGAAAAGTTCTGTAAGCATGATAAACATAATTGTAAACTTCAAGGTGTTACGAATAGTCCAGTGTGTCTAAATAAATGTAGATTGGTCCATCCTGAAACTCATTTTACGTAATTCTTTGTTTTCATGTGTAAGAAACCTTTTCATGCTAGGTTCCGTTAGAGTTGGCACCTAGATTATTGGCCCTTCATGCATATATACACACATACACGCATGCACACATATACATATATATAGACAGGGAATATGTGAATGTGAAAATAATAACAATGTGACAAATTCAGCAGGCGATAGTACACATGAAGCCACGTATGAAGACATGCTATGACACGTAGATTCGCAATCTACTTAATCGGCTAAAAACGCCACCCTAAACGAAGCTTGGTTTGCTGGTTTGCGTTAAGAAAAATATTTGAATTTGTGGAAAAGAAAATTTTAAGAAAATTTTGAGAAAAAACATACTTTGACATGTTTGATTTGTGGCAACATCATAAAAACTGCTGTATAAGCACAGTAATTAAATCAGTGATATTCTATGAACGAGCAAAAACTTTTTTTAATGTGAAACGTAGAGTTTCCGTTATTCCTATGCCGATAGTGGGAAATTTTAGCACCTTCATTGATGTTATCATATTTGCATAAAGCGAGGTAAATCTCTTCCAATTTGAATTAGGGTCCTTCCATGGTAACTTACGTTACATTTACAATAATTTTCTTTAGTAATTTTCATAATATAACACAGAAAAATATTGAAAATGCAATATTGTTATGATTTGTTAATTAAACATATCCAAAGCGAAATTTGGATGAAAATTATCTACCTTTGGTGCTATTTTTTGAACACTGGCCACTATATTTATTATGATAACTTACGTTCTTTTTGTCAGAAACGTAAGTTACCATAGTAAATATAATTTTTAGCGTTCAAGAAATAGTACTAAATTTAAGTAATGTTTATCCAAATTTAGTTTTGTTAGGTTTAAGTAACAAACCATATAAACATCACATTTTGAATATTTTTAGTGTTATATTACTAAAATTACTAAAGTAAATTATTCTAAATTTAACGTAAGTTACCATGGAATGACCCATTACATTAATTTCATGTTTTCAGTTATTAACGCAAATCCTAGTTCGTTTAGAATGAAATGTTTTTTATTTTTTATTTTTTACTGAATAATAGGATTGCAGCAACAAATTCCATTGAAAAATTTATTTATCCTCGTGAATGCAATTTGCCTTTAGAATTTTTTACCGTAGAAGCTGAACACTTTATATTAACACACACATACACTCCTATGCATCTATGTGTGTATGTGTGTGTGTATGTATGCAAAAATATAACGTAAAAAGTCTTTTAAAGTAATATAACGATCATTTCAGCTTTAAAAAAATTATTTTTATATTACAAATAAAGGTCTTTTGTAGAAAAATTCGACAAATAAATGGATATTTTATACAAAAAAGCACTATTTCCTTAAACTAGAATTCTAAAGCTTTATAAGTCATTTTTTCTTATAGTAATCCTCTCAGAAACAGCAAGTAATGCATCGAATCCTGAATTAAACGGATTTTTCCATTACATTTTGTATTTAAAAAGATGATGATGTCACTTATTGCAAGAATTTGAAATTCTTTGAGATGTTTTAAGAGGAGAAAAATGAGATAAAAGTGCACTTAATGTATCTTTTGTGAAAAGATACTATGAATTTTTAAACACGAATTTTAAATTTTTTTTACCTATGAGAAACCGATAGAAATCTGTATTTCTCCGAAATAATATTATGAAACTGTGTTTAGTTTGTAATTACCAAACGGAAATTTTTATTCCGCAAGTATACAACTTTCTTTTATAAATGTTGCTGATTTTTAAATAGCATTCATTTTCATTTTCGTATTGAAATTATATATAATTTTTAAAATACATTTAAAAGGAAGAATAATAAAATATTTACCGTCATTTTACTTTTGTTAAATCCAAAAAATGTATAATATGAAGTAAAATATACTTAAAACCGCTCCATGTCATTAGTATGAGCTTTAGTTTCGTTTTATAAGGAGTCTTAATAAGGTAGCTTATATTTAAATGCAACAGGAAAGAAATACATTTGACAAAAAGAATGTTATGCATAGTGAAAAGCAACGCTTATTTTCTTTTAACATTATCCGAATAAACCTTTTAATTACTTTTTATAGATATGTATTATAATTATTATAAATATTATCGTCCTTGTTTTTATTTTTATTATCAATATTTTTTTTTTCTATGAGGAATGTCCCTTAGTATTTAGGTTAAAAGGAAAGTTAAAGTTGAAGTAATATGTTTTTCATGTCTCATATATGACAAGTTTAAACGTCACACAAGACGTTTCGGATGGTATTTTATTAATATTTTACTTTTCCTGTATGGAAATATTATTTTCTCTAGATTGAACCAAGGTATTATGTTCAAATAAAAGGGACATTAGAAATAATGTGTACTTATAGGTACATAATATCCATCTTGATAAACGTTGCTATTGTTTTTCAATTAAAAAAATTTATAACTTATTAATTTATAGGAATAATGTAATAATTTTGCAGTTAAAGTTCAAATTATATCTAAAGTTTTATTTACACTTACATTTATATTTTATTTAAATATGTTTTCAGAACATAATTATTTAATGCCTTTTATGTGTCACAAAATCTCGTTGTTGTACACATATGTATATGTGTACAACATCGGGTACACATATGTACGAGGGGGTGTCCATAAATTTTTGCCCTCACATAAAAATACTTGAGTGAAATTTATGAAATTCATATATTATATGTGTCCATGTCTAGTAGAACTAATGTATATTTTTTGTGTGTTTAGGTGGAAGCATTTTTGAAATATGCCGGAATGAGTGAAAGTGCAGAACCTTTGAAAATTGAATATCGCTCAGTAATCAGGTTCCTCCATTTAAAGGGGTTGAAAGCCACGGAGATTTATGATGATATGAAAAGTGTTTATGGGGAAAATGTCTATCATTTAGCACTATCAAAACATGGAAGAGGCATCTGAAAGGTGGACGCACGAGTCTGGAGGACGAGTATAGAGAAGGCAGACGATGTTCGGCTGTTGACCAGGACATTGTTAGGAAAGTGGAAAGCCTGGTGATGGAGGTCAGACGAATGACAATCCATGCTATTATGGCTGAAGTGGGTATATCCTATGGTTCCATATCCACCATCCTGTTGGCCACCTGCATTTGTCCAAGGTCTCGGCATGGTGGGTTCCAAGGTTGCTGACCCCCTTCCAGAAGCAGCAGGGTGTGTACTGTGCGTCCGCAATGTTAGGCCTGTATGATGTCAATGAGGAGGATTTTTTTATCGTTTGGTGACAATGGATGAATGCTGGGTATACCACTTTGACCCAGATAGGAAAGTGATGAGTAAACAATGGAAGCACTCCAACTCACCACCCCCAAAAAGGCTCGTCTGCAGCCATCTTCAAAGAAAGCCATACTGCCAGTGTTTTGTGATTGCAAGGACATAATACTCACAGATTACCTCACCTATGGGCACAGCATAACTGGAGAACATTGCAGGAGCTTGATAAGATAACTTCGTGAACAACTGAAAGTGACTAAGGGTGTCCGCCTTTTGGATGACAATGCTCCTGCTCACAAAGCGAATGAAACATTGAATGTTGTCCAATGTTAAGGCTACCTAGTATTGCCACATCCACCTTATTCACCTGACTTGGCGACTCCAGACTTCTTCTTCTTACCAAAAATGAATAGGTTATTCAAGGGAAGACGTTTTGACTTGGATGATGACGTCGTTGCTACAGTGGAGCAGTGGTTTTCAAGCCAGTGTAACACCTTCTACAAAGATGGGCTGTGGAAACTGAAATACGATTTACAGAAATGTGTTACTGTGCACGGTGATTATATAGAATACGACTAACAAAATGTATAAATTTCATAAATTTCACTCAATTATTTCTGTGTGCGGGCTTATTGATACTCCTTCGTATGAACTACGTCCTATTTCCTCGTATTAATACATTTTTTCACGAATTTTTGTACAGGAATTTTCGGAATTAAATAAATATTTGATCGTTTATCTTTAATTTTATTCTTCTCAAAAGTGAAACATTATTATTTTCGAAGACTAATTTTTTATTTAAATGTTTTGTGCAATTTTGTTTGATAAAAATTATATGTCTGGATAGTCTGCTTAAAGTAGTAAAAATTACGTCATGAGCATTAACTATTAAAACAGTTTCATAAATGTTTATTAAAAACTAAACAAATAATGTGGAATTACCCCTAATAAAAATTTTCTAGGATTTATTTACTTTTAAAATTATTTTATTTAAAATATAAAATGTTTAAAGTTGCACTAAGAACGTTACTTTGGCTTATTAGGAACGTTTATGTACAGCGGAAACAAATGTAACGGCAAATAAAATAAAAGTTGTAAAAATAAATATCTGTGAAACTATGATATTTTTCTATTTAAAATAACGGCATTTTCTGAAATTTTAAATTAACAGATTCGATTATGTGCGTTAAAAAGAATGCGTGTGTTTTATAATTCCATAACTCATTTAACATAACATATCATGCATTAGCTTTTGTTATACACATATAAAATTGGAAAAAATATATTTTTTAAGACATGAATTTTAATTCAGACTAATGTTGTAGTAATGAGTGGCATTGATGTGAGGTGCTATTAAGTTTTCGTTGTATTTTAAAGAAATCACTGTTACAAGAAATAATATTGCGTACTTAAATGTAATTTCAGAAATGTAAATAAATATATATATATATATATATATATATATGTATATTTAAACTGGTATTTTATATTTAAAAAGCTTTAAATTTTGCTTTTTTCATGTGCTTTAAAATCTATCGATTATGTTTGATAATGTTTGATATCTATTGATAATGATTCAAAACGTTCAATCTGATTTGTAAGTAAATATTCAGAAAATGTCTTTTCTGATATTCTTAAATACATACAAAATTACATCATCTTCTAGAAGTCAAACATTCATATTTTAACGCGAAATAAATTAGCACGTTCTATTGTGTTTTGTTTTTGTTCGCCCATGTGTCGTATTTTATATCAAATATTGGAAGAAAAAAATTGCAAATATAATTAAGAAAAAAATTAAAAAGAATATAAATAATAAATACCATAATAAATGAAAATTGTTTAGTTTTATCATTATTATGATGTACTGTAATTATTTTTGTTTAAATAAAATATTTCTAGCAAATGATAACCTTTAATTTTTATAATATCTCGAAATAATGATTTTTCAATAATCAATACCGAAAAATTTTCGAAAATTTAAATTTGTTATAACAAATATTATTGTAATCTACAATCTGACAAACACTACATACATTTAACATCACCTTTATGCTTTAGTTTAATATAATTTGTCTATGAATCCTGTTAAAATATGAAGTAGATTATGTTTAAAATATTTTAATGAGATTCTCGAGAGAGTATCCATAAAATTTCTTAAAATATATTCTTACATCTAAATACGAAAAAATCCTTATCTGCGCATTACACACATTTTATTTTTCATTTGACCGTTTGAACTTTTCTTTTCAGCTGAATGGCTTCCTGTCAAATAAGACAGATGACTGCACAAAAAGTGAAGAACACACGATCTAAGTATAGATCAGAAAATCTGACGCATTTGGGAAAAGAAATAAAACTGTTTCTTATATATTTCTATTTTTATATATCAGTTACAGTGTCGTTAAACTGAAAAATAATCTTGATTGATATGTTGAAGACATTTTGTCGCTCTTGAACAAAACTCTTAAATTCAATGATAATTTTTAAATAATTTTACTTCTTAATTTTTGTTTCGATTGAAAACTGTGCTTTTTTTGTTAATAATTAGAAGAGTATTTTTAATAAACCGTGTATAATATAGTAAAAGTTCAGGAAAATCGCAAACTTTTGTTAAACACGCAAATATTTTATTTATAATTTTCCTCCACATACCACAAACTAGCCACAAAATTAGTAGCTTGGGCCGACGTTCGCGGGTTCAAAATTAGCGCTGTTTGCGCGGGGGGTAACTTTGCAAGGTTTTTCTTTTTCGAGACTTATAAATCGGGGCACTTTCCTTTCAAACGCACCGCCTGAAGGAATCCTTTCCTTAGCAATATGGTTAAAACCAATCGATGTTTAAAATAATCCAATCCTATTCCATTCCATCCCTCCCCACAACTCAATTAAGTACTTTTGATAGTATGCATAGCTACTCTTTAACATTTACACGGGGGATGTGACAGCATCTCTCATGCTTTAAGATGTATTTTTGAAAGAGTCTCTGTCAAAAGGTTTATAAGTGTTTTCAACTAAACAAGTGAGTTTTGCTTACGATTGCAGTAAGTTGTGTTACAAACATTGTGGATGAAAAATATACTCGGTCATCTTTTAACTCTTACTTATTTCGAATGGATCTCCAGAATTTGGTTGTCACGTGTATTTTGCGAAGATTTGTTATTATCTACTCTGGTTCTGTAGCATATATATTGAAATTTTAAATAGATTTGGTACAGATTTTGCTAGTTCCCTTGCTTTACTTTTCGTTAGGATGAGAGTGATTTGAAGTGGAAATGTCGACATTCAGTTTCCCACAGAACCAGTTGTTCTATGTTCCGTCTGATTGGTAATTTGGATCTTTCTAGAATTTAATTTATTAAATACCGATATCCACGTATTCCATTATAATTTAGAGTTATCTTCTAAGTGGAATATTTTAATTTCTAGTGAAAGCAACTGTTTAGAATCGGGAGCTAAAAATTACTTCGCAATTTAACAATATTGTGAAAAGATTTTGTCCTCCTAGTTTTCATAATTGGGATTAGTTTTGAACATTGTAAATGAAATCTAGCAGCTCCAATATTTGTATTCCCTGTTAATTAGCGAAAATAAATTTGTAGTGTTTGTTAAATCTTAAGTCTTTGCCTTCTTTCAATGTAACCGTTCCGAAGAGGTTTTTACAAGCTTAGTGGGAGAACATGTTATGTTACATTTTCAGGTTTTTATTTTATTTATTTATTTTATAGATGAATATGCTACTAAGTATTATATCATATGATAAGACTAATATACTAAGATTGTAAGTATTTTTGAAGGTCTGAGATGTTATTTATTAAGATTTTATATTTAATATTTAATAATTTAAAATATACTTTAAAAAATAATAATAGTTGAAAATTAAATGTTAATAAAATTTTCTGAAAACGTTTATGGCACATATTAACTTTTTCAGCACCTGTTAACATATTAAACATATGCTAGTAAAAAGAAAATTCGAATAAAATTTGCAATAAAAAAGTATCGGAATTTAATTTTTGTTACCTAACATCTTCTTCCACTGAGACATTAATTTATGAGAACAATCGTGTTTCTATATTTGAAATGTTTCTTAATTCGTTTTTAAACTTGAAAATTTTAATCATGTTTTCTATTTTATTTGTTGTTTTTTACAAACGTACATTTTGGTGTATGTATATATATATATATATATATATATATATATATATAGGGTGTCCAAGGATTATTGGGACAAACTTTAAGGGGAGGTAGGGGACTTCACAAGGATTCAGATTTGTATATATCAGATTTGCATATAGAAATATTTTATCTTTTGAGAAAAATGGTCTTATTCTTAGATTACTAACCACAATTGCAGTAAGCTTGACAGTAAGGTGATTCAGCAAAGAGGTAATCTTTCGCTTGTAAGTGCGTCACTCGAGGATATCAACTACTGTATCGTCATACCACGGTAGCCATGAAAGGAAAGTGTACGGAATAGAATATTATAATGTAAACAAAGGGAGTCTTTGTGTATAATGAAATACGAAGTGGAGAAGATGTTCCAGTGATTTGCTTATAACGCGTTTAAAAACACAGACCATCGCTTTTAATTCCTTTGAAACATTTTTCGAAAATTTTAGCTCAGAGAATTTATTTAAATTACCGGATGCAGGTGATCCCTTACTTACGATAAAGTTACGTTCTGATATATCCATTGCTGTCCGAATATATCGTAAGTCGGAAGTAATGAATAAAACAAAATACGTACTGGAAGATGTTTTTAGATAAAGGGAAAATGTAAAATATGTTTCACCAATAATATTTACAACAAAATGCAAAGAAGGCAAATTTTATTTTAGTCAGTCGACAAGGGTGGATCAAGGGTAATAGGGTCGACAGTGTCTTCTTTCGGTTCGTCTTTAGACTTGCTTTTAACATTCAAGATATCAATCCTAAGATAAACTGTCTGTTTCTTTATTTTATGCTTAATTTCTTTATAGCAATTAGTGACAAACTCTCAACACTACCCCGCCATAATATAAAAAGGACTATTCAATGTATTATTATTATTAGGAATATCAATTATGTTGATTGCAATGCAAAAACCTGTCTCTTTATAAACTGTTACCATTTACATTTCTGAATAATTGTTAAAATTTTAAAAACGGTTTAAAATTATATATTGAAATTTAAGTTTAAGTTTTTACACAGTGTCATGTGACCGAAAACGCAATAAAACCTGTTTGATTCTTCAAATTATGTCTAAATAAGTGAAGATTCTATTAAACATTGAATTGTTTTATAATACATTATCTAACAAAAGAATAATTAAAAATATCGACGATTTGTATATACATGTTTTTGGCATACTGGATTTAATAATCTAGCATATTATTTACAACTGAACTTTTAAAAGTTGATTTCAAATTTGAATGACCTCTTAGAGAAAAATAAATCAAACATGTGGCTAACTTGCTTTCTACATATCAAATGGCATTTTCTTTCTAAATATCTATTAGAACTGAAGATACAGCCAGCCTTCATTTTGTTTCTCTATTTACTTTGCCTACTGTACATACACGGGATTTTTCCTTTGTTTTTTAGAATTCTGTCTTTTATAATTTTAGAAATATATTTGAATAAAGACATATTTTTTTCAGTTTTTGTACAGTTTCTACATCTTTTTATTAGAAATAAATAATAGTGTTATAAGGAACGAAACATTTCCTTGTACGAGAAAATAAGTCTACAATCGCATACCGAAATAATTAATGGTTGCATCGTATATATTTTGGAAAAATATATTATATCTAAAATAAATTATATTTTGCAGAAGAAAGCTTTTCACGAATATTTTACATTTTTTTCATCAGTAATGTTTGTAGTTATTAATACCGATTTCGACGAAATAATATTTTCTAAGGCGTATTGTTATATTTCCTTTTGCTAATTAACCAAAAACTATTTTTATGATTGTATCAAAACAAATTTTCTATTTTATCATTATTATATTTAAGCAGTGGTTAACAATTGCTTGCAATACCTTTTTTTCTTATTCTTAGAAATTGTTTGAAAAAATTTTCTTAACAAAAGAGAGACAGAATGAAACATTTTACAATACTTTGCTTTTAAAATTAGCAGAAATACTCTTTTTATTATATTAATAGATTTATATTCATTTTTTCGAGGTATAGTTTGCACAATTGTTTTTATAACTGTAAAACTGTGGTTAATATAATGAGTAAAAGCAAAAATTCACTTTACACTATTTCTTGCTTTAACCTGAACCATAATATCTGAAATAGAATTATTTTTTAACGGAATCTTCTAAAAAATTCTGAAAAAGCAACATTTACCCCTTTATCAATAGTTTTTCTAATGTTTCTCAGTCTTTAACTCTTACAACTATACTACCAAGCATGAGTGATTTAATCTTTGTTTTTCGAAATACTTACAAAAGTACTTTTTGCCAAATCATATTCTGCAGATGTATTTCTTTGATTTATTTCATTTTTAACTTTGTCTAAAATTTCTTTTTTGCTTTCTATAGTTAATTCCATTTAATTTCGCTCTATAGCCATAACACTTTTTTTCAGTAAGAACACTAATTTAATTAAAAGTTTATAAATTTTCATATGAATTCTATTAATTTCAATTATTAAAAATTGCAAACCATGGTTCACACTTGTTGAGTGTAATTTCATAAAATTTGATTAAATAAAAGAAATAAAACTGGTATGTGTCACTGATGATTATAACTCAATGTGGGCAAGGTTAATGTTATATTTATTATTTTTGATGGTGCCATACAAAATAATTTACACGCGTCATTGAGTATCCACTGCAGTTGCATGGACTAACTTTAAATGAAAATGTACCTTTTCAGCCTATTGCTGGTTAAATATAATATTCAAAAACTCTGCAGATTGTTTCGCATTAAAATCAATGTTGTCAATACACAAAAAGTTTCACTTGAAAATAGAATCATAAATATTGATTTTAAAAAAATAACAAGGAGAAATTAAAGGATAACCATACACTGTAAAAAATGACGAATGTTTCTTAATCTACGAAAATGTAATATAAGGACGAATAAATTTATATTATAAACTCATCCTTGTTAACCATGATTCTGAAAAGTGTTTCTTTATGTTTAGAAACCTCGGACATCAATGGTATTTAGAGATTTAAAGAATAATTTATAAAAACAAAACTTCTCTTGCTGCCCGTAATTTTCAAAAACGTTAACGAGTAGCTTTTAAAGTATATTAATCAGTTTTCTAAGCCCGTAATATAGTTTTTTCTGATGCTATTCATTCGCAAGTAAACATTTTCATCTGCAACAAATATGTATTACAGACAAACATGCAAAATTAACAGCGTTAACATCAACATTAAAATTAAGATTATTTCTTTACTCTTTCATGTATAAATTAACTTATGCAGCTGAAAACGTTTACATGAGAATGGATGACACTCTAAAAAAAGGTATTCCAGGCTGAGGAAACTGATTAATATACTATAAAAACTATTCAGAAACGTTTCTGAAAAATACAGGCAACAAAAATACTTTGCTTTTATAAACAATTCTTTAAATTTTGGAAATGTATTGGTTTCTGGGGATTCAAAAGGCAATGGAACACGCTTTTTGGAATTTCGGATAACTCAGAAGATTATATTATATTTTCGTTAGTGGTTATAGTATATTCTCATAAAATAAGAAACATTCGTCCTTTTTTACAGTGTATAATATGTCATATTTGTATGTTTAAGAAAGGAGGATGTCACTGGTGGAGTTGTATTGATAGCTTCGAGAATATTTGGTATCAGATCAAAAATCTCGTACTGGATGTTGTCGTGCACCACGTCCAGTCTGCGTAGAATTTCGAGTAGACACGTCTCTTTGAGAATACTCCATAGACAAGTGAGGTTATATCTAGTAATCTTGGAGGCCATATTCCTCGTTAATATTTTATTTCTGTGAAGAACAATTCAACTTCAGCCATTTATGTTGCGCTGTGTTTAGAAGATAACTTATGACACTTCGAGCATCTGTGACAATCACATTTCTTAGACATACAGGTATGACATATAGTTTTTTTATTCTTCGGTACTTTTTTAAAATCAACATTTCTTGGGGTTCGTCAAGTTAAACACCAAGTATAAATTATTGTAGAAGATACATTATAGACTCGGAAATCTAATAACTAGGGATACGTTTACAATTATGTTATGCATTTTCATGTAGAACCACACTATCAAGTGAAATTTAACCGGATACTTTACATTTTACAAACTGTTTAACATTATTTTTGTCAAATATCAAGAAATATATTTGATAATTTATTCTGTAACTTTAGACTATAAAGGACATAAAAAAATAAATAGAATAAATAGAATAATAGAATAAAAGAATAATAGAATAAAAGAAGAATAGATGAATAGTAGAATAATAGAATAAAATAAAATGTAATAAAGGACATCTTTAACCTCATATTTTTCAGCCTAAGTTTATTCACAAGGACAATTAGGAAACTAACAATAAAATTAATAAACAAAATAGTATTTGTTATTTACCTTGCAAAATCAAATGCTGGAAATGTTTTTTTATCTGTAGCAGACTATTATGTGGGCCCTGCGTAATATATGTGCTCGTTTTTAGCTCACAGGCTATCAAAGCCTGAGAGCTAATGTGCCCGCCAGTTCTGTATGTACGTATGTATGTATGTACGTATGTATGTACGTATATACGTAACACAAAATCTCTTGATATAAATATCCGTTTTGCTTCAAATTTTGTTTATGGGTTCATTATGATAAGGCGCTTCCCTGATAATTTTTTGTGGTTCATTGGTTAAGATAAAGGGGGGAACGCTGGAGAACAGGGTGGAACCCCCCCCCCCCAATTATTATAGATAAATGGGTTTGTCATGCAGAATTATCCGATTTGCTTCAAATTTTGTATATAGGTCCATTGTGATAAGACGCTTCCCTGATTGGTTTTGTGGGTTCATTGGTTAAGTATAAAGAAAATTTATCGGGGGTCTAATCCACATTAATTTATTGTCAATTTCTTTATTTTTCGAGGGGCATTATTCTTTGAAATAAGAGTATAATATACAATTAGTGTGAATAGCATGTGAGCTCAATGCCACCAGTTTAAGTGGGCACTTTTCTTTTTATTAGCTCACAGGCTATCGAAGCCTTCTATATGTGTATACGTATATATGTATGTATATACCTAAGGCGATAACTTTTGACAGAAATATCCGTTTTGCTTCAAAATTTCTTCTTCGGTTAATTGTGATAAGGCGCTTCCCTGATTAGTTTTGGGGTTCCATTTGGTTAAGTATAAAGGGGAATGGCGGGCTAATCCCCCTTTATTTAGATATATGGAATTTTCATACAGAATTATCCGATTTGCTTCAAATTTTGTTTGTAGGTTCATTGTGATAAGGCGCTTCCCTGATTAATTTTGCAGGTTCATTGGTTAATTATAAGGGGGGAACGCGAGGCTAATTCCACCTTGATTTCGATAAATGGGTTTTTTATGCAGAATTATCCGATTTGCTTCAAATTTTGTATGTAGGTTCATTATGATAAGCAGCTTTCCTGATTAATTTTGCGGGCTCATTGGTTAATTATAAAGGGAGGAACGGGGGTTAATCCCCCCTTTAATTTAGATAAAAGGGTTTTTCATGCAGAATTATCCGAATTGCTTCAACTTTTGTATGTAGGTTGATTGTGATACGCAGCTTCCCAGATTAGTTTTGGGTGTCCGTTGGTTAAGTATAAAGGGAATGAACGGGTGGCTAATCCCTACCTTAATTTAGATAAATAGGTTTTTCATGCAGAATTATCCGTTTTGTTTCAAATTTTGTATACAGGTTCATTGTGATAACGCGCTTCACTGATTAATTTTGGGATTCATTGGTTAAGTATAATGTGGGGAACGTGGGGGGGGGGGGGGAATCGCCACCTTAATTTAGATAAATGGGTTTTTCCGGCAGAATTATCCGGTTTGCTTCAAATTTTCTATATAAGTTAATTGTGATAAGGAGTTCCCATGATTAATTTTGGGATTCATTTGTTAAGTATAAAGGGGGGAAACTGGGGCTAATCCCTGTCCTTAATTTAGATAAATCTGTTTTTCATGTAGGATTATCCGAATTGCTTCAAATTTTGCATATAGGTTCATTGAGATATGGAGTTTCCTTGATTAGTTTTGGGGTTCATTGGTTAATTATAAAAGAAGGGAACGGGGGCTAACCCACATTAATTTTGATAAATGTATTTTTATGCAGAATTATCCGATTTGCTTCAAATTTTGTAAATAGATTCATTGTGATAAGGCGCTTCCCTGATTAGTTTTGGGTGTTCATTGGCTAAGTATAAAGTGGGTAACGGGCGCTAATCTTTCCCCTTTATTTAAATAAATGAGTTTTTCATGCAGAATTATCCAATTTGCTTCAAATTTTTATGTAAATTCCTTGTGTTAAGGTTCTTCCCTTATTAGTTTGGAAGGTTCATTGTTTAAGTATAAGGGGGGGAAGGCGGGCTAATCCCACTTAATTTAGATAAATGGATTTTTCACGCATAATTATCCGGTTTTGCTTCAAATTTTGTATAAAGGTTCATTGCGATAAGCTCGCTTCCTTTATTACTTTTATGGATTCATAGGTTAATCATAAAGGGGAGAACGGGGGCTAATCCTTCCCTTTAATTTGTTGCCGATTTCTTTATTTTTCGAGCGGCATTATCCTTTGAAATAAGAGTATAACATACAATTAGTGTGAATAGTCTGTGAGCTCAATGCCATCAGTTAAACTGGGCACTTTTCTTTTTATTATAAGAATAGGCCGTAAATTCGTGGTGATTCAAATATAAAGAAAATATTACATGCGCATGTTTTTAAACCAAATTTAACGCTACTTTACTGAAACATTACAAAATGAAGTTGAGGTATTATACGGCAAAACTAATGTGATTATATTAAATATTTGATAAAATATTAGCATTTGTATGGCATACATTTGCAAGGTATGACAAATTATTTTTTGACATTTTTGATAGTTAACTATATAGAGCAATTTATATATAAAGGACAGTCAAATATCGTGAAATTTCAGAATGATACCAGAAATCACTGATCAAGTATTATATTACCATTCAATTTGTTTTTGTTTCATTATTCGCCTTAGTCAGTAAATCTTCGCTGAAATCTATAGTGTCAAACTTGTTCCTTACATTCCTTTTACCTGTTTTCCAAGTAAATAAATTATATAAATATTAATGTTATTAAGAAAATTAATTTCTACATTAATTTCGTGTAAAAAAACATGCATAATATTTAATAAATATATTCCCCTTTTTTTAGCAAAATAAGAGCTATTCAGAAGTTAGTAGCGACAGACGGAACACGATATACGACTTTTAGAGCTAATGTGTCATTTTTTTAAAATTTTAGTATATAACGTAATAATGTTTTAATAAAACTTATGCAAGATCGTTACATTTCTAATTAGCAGAAAGAACTTTTATCATCTTTTCGAGAGAAAATATAAATTTTAATTGTGAAAATAATTACTGTTAATAAAAGTTCCCTTTGAAGTATTTAGCAATTACCCTTCTTTTAAAGAAAATTACGATGTGGAAAATTACAAAAATTACGATGTTGAAGGAAACATAAAATTTTGCATAATGAAATATTGTATAGTAATTAAAAAAATATGTACAGTCGGATATAAAAAATTGATAACTCCATAAATTTGAATGTACAAATTGTAACAGGAAAAACACGAAAATAGTAAGTTGGCTGGAAATTTGTCTTCATTCAATTTATGTTAAGAAAGCTTATGTGGTCTGCTTCATACTGAAATTGAACGAAATCTGGATCTTTAGATACGAATTCCTAATTTGGGCATATTTAGCTTTGACGGCAGAATTGACCTTAGGTTGGTAAACGGGAAGTCATTCATTCTAGTAGTTTTGGAATTATGATGATCTAAAGTTTAGACACCTAATGTTAAATTCATTATTAATAATTGCAAAACGAACTGTAACGTTTGTAATGTTTAAAAACCACTCTGAATCTTCCATGCAGAAAGAGACGATATTGTAGATTCGCATATTTGAAACTTGTAGAAATCGATTTCTATTTTAAAAAGTAATAAATAAAATTCATATTATTGTCGAAAAGTATCTCAAAAATATATATGTGTTAAATTTGATTTTTAAAATAATTTTAAATGTAACCCATTTTTTATAATAGTATTTATTTTTTATCTGTAATTTTTTATGATATATGTTTCTCATTATAGAAATCGATTTCTAGAAGCTTTAAATATGGAATACAAAATTACAGATCATTCCGCCAATTTGTTTTATAGTTATACTTTTCAAAAACTGCCCTCATTGAAATCTGTTTTGCGACGATTACAAATGAATATGACATTTTGAGTTCCAAACTTTAAACCTCCATAATCCCAAAACTACTTGACCGAATAACTTATTGTTTATAATAGTAAGACAAAACGTACCGAGACAGTCAAATACGATGTCAAATCTAGATGTTCGTATTGAAAGTTTAATAATTTTCTACAATTTCAGCATGAAGACAACTACTAGGATTATTTTTTAAACTAAATAATAAACAAATACACATTAAAGGGTACTTTAAGGGCTATTTCATTTTTTTCTATGAGATAATTTTATAATTAAACTGTAATGTGTGTTTTCCTTTTTTTTTTCTTTTTCTTGCCGACTTTACAATTATTTTATGACAATTTATATTTAATGGAATGTAAAAAATATTTTATAATATATTACAATAACTATATGTGTTATTTAACAAATTTGTTAAAATATATTGTAAAAACATTCGAAAGAGACTTTACCAGAATAGTTAATAGATGCAGCGCATATTTTGCAAGAAAGGTTTTTCGTATGCAAAATAAATTATATTTTTGGGAAATTATAAGTTATAAACAACATACGTCAAATTCTTTCTTAGCTAATGTGCCGCTTTTTCATTTTAATAAACAACGTAATATTATTTTTATATAACCTGTGCAAGTTGTTTACTTTTCTAATTAATGGAAAGTGTTTTTATGATCCTACGGAGAAGTAATTTTAATTTTAATGGTCATGAATACTTTTGATACAAGATCACTTTTAAAAAAGCAGCCATTTTGTGCCTTCATTTGAAAGAAATTATTTCAAAAATTACTATTTTGTATCATGTTATATTTTAACGCAAACTCAGAGTCACGTAAATATATTTGCTGTCAATTTACATTAAACGTCCTTAGAAAATATGTAAAAAAGACAAGACCTTTTATGTGTTTTCACACGTAATTTATTTACATTTACATCAGTAGACGAAATAGAAATATATTAAAAAATATCTTCGAAAAAAATCTTGCGAAATAATTAATAGGTATACAAAGCATACATTACAGCAAAATACATGCAATTTAAAGTAAATTTTATTCTCGAAAAATTAAGAGTGATAAATTAAATACTTTAGGTTTCTTCTTAGTTATTGTGTTATGTTTTATTTTTTTCTAAATCCCTTAATAATGTTTTTAAGTGACCTGTGCACATTCTTTTCCTTCCTAAAAAGTTAAAAGTGTTTTTATTATACTACAAACAAATAATTAAATTTTAAGGAAAGTCATTACTGTTATTAAAAGTTCAGTTTGAATAGTTTTTTTTCACTTTGTTTAGAGACATTACAAAATACTTTATGTTGAAATAAAAGACTCAATTTCGCATGAATTTTAACCTAATTAAAGATTTATATGAAAACATTTCACGTCAATTTACTTTTAATGTCATGCAAATATATTATAAAATTTCAACAATTTTATGTGTTCTATAATTTATTTTCATAAACATCAGTGATAGAAATAAAAATATATTTGGAATTATATATATATATATATATATATATATATATATATAATTATAATATCTAAGAATTTCAAAAACATATCAAGTTCTAATATCATTCTACTAAAATCTACAAAGAGATAATGATATTGTGTAATCAGAATACCACATAGCTAATAATTAACTTGTGCAATCATAAAATTACCATAGCATGCGCTTCAATGGTAATTAGCCAAATTTACTCATACCTGAAGAACATTTAAAAAGAAAGGGAGAGAAAGGGGAATATATATATATATATTATAGACTTTTGCGTCATTTTATATTTTAATAAATTATCTAAAATTGTTTTTATATAACCTGTGGCGTTCTTCCCTTTTATAATTAGTGGAAAGTTTTTATATGATCTTACGTGGAAAGATTTTAATTCTAAGGAAATTCTTTACAAATAAGAAAAGCTCTGTTTGAAAGTTTGAGAAATGTTTATCTTTCATTTAAAATAAATTATTACAAAAATTATTGTGTGGGAAAAATATACAAGAATAAACTTATGGAAATATTTTAACAAAATTAAAAACCATGTAAAATGAAATTTATATTTAGTGACATGTAAAAATATTTTAAAATGTTAACAAATTTGTGTAACGTTTAATTAGCTTTATCAGCCTTTGTATAAAGCAAAATATATTCGACAAATTTTCGAAACAAACTTTAACAAATATTTTGTTGGGAAATAAGTTCGCTCGGATTTTTTTCAGGTGGTATCTCACTCTGTTTCCGCCTTCCATTTCTTGGCGAGGCTGTTCTACTGAACTGTGCGATTAAAAGGTTATGTTTCGCGGATTATGTCAGTGAATGTTTTCATTCTTAAACATTTATATAACGTACGCGACGTCGGTATAAAAATGGACGCGTAAAATGTGCATTATCATCACATTTAGTTGTACTATATAAAAAAGGGGGTGGACGCAAATACATATATGCAGTGTATATGCGATGATGTAAAAGAAAAGTGCTTTAGTCAATTCTGTTATGGATATTTTAACATCATTGACGCGCCATGCTCCTGTAGTTTGACGGAGATTGATTCAATTGATGTCAAGGAAATTGTCAATGCGAATCCATCATAAACTGTGCGTAGATTACTACAGTGTTAAATATTTCCCATACAAGCGTGGAAAACCATTTGTGCCAACTGGTATACGTTTCCTGTCTCAATGTAGGGATTCTGTATAAATTGATCGAAGTGAATTTGATCAATCGCATTTGCATTTGCGATTCACTACTGAAACGTGAAAAGAAGCTTTTTTGAAGCGAATGGTGACGGGCGATGGAAAATGGTTCGTCTACGATAACGTAGGACGAAAAAGATATAAGCAACGAGCCGTCTCAAATAACCCGAATAGATTATACTCTCCATGTCGTGGGATTCCAAGGGTGTGCTTTATTACGAGTTGCTACCAGTGGGCAAACCATCTATTCAACTGTTTACTGCTCGCAGTTAAATAAACGGATCAATACTTTTCGCAAAAAACACGGCCAGAATAAATCAATCGTAAAGATATTGTGAGCCCACACAATATTAACTACTAGGGCAGAAATTGTTGATTCTGGACTGGGATGTTTTGCTTCATCCTTCATCGGACTTTGTGCCATCCGAATACCACTTGTTCCGGTTGATGCAAATTTCTTTGAACGAGCAAACATTCGCTTACAAGAGAGCTGTAAAAATGCACTTGGAGAAATTTTTCGCTGATAAGTCACAGACGTTCTATGAGCGCGGACTTTTTGGAGTTGGTGGAAAAATGGAAAAAGGTAATCGAAAACAACCGTCAATATATAATTGATCAAAATATACGAGGTATGTAGAAATATTAATGTTTATCTTAACATTAAAAACCGAACGAATTTATTTGCCAAACCAATATTTAAGTAACTTTTTATTACACGTAGCACATATTTTGAAGTACAATATTTTCTATCTAAAATAAATATATTCTGAGGAAATACAAAATGCTAAACGAAAAACAGTTCTTTAATAACTAATGTATCACCATTTGTATTTACATAAACCATGAAATAAAGTTTTTACACTATAATACATGAGTGTTTTTTTATCTTTATAATTAGAGGAAAGTTTTTTTATTAACCTACGGAGAGAAACATTAAAATTAAAGTGCGTCCGTTTCTGTTAATAAATACTCACTTTCAAAAGTACAGACATACGTCTTTTCTTTTGAAGAATTTCTATATTGAAAGAATTGTCGAATATAACATAAGAAAATACTTTAACGTAATTATTTAATCATGTAAAAATATTCCACGCTAGATTTTAATTTTTCTTCTATATACTTAATAAGCAATTATTGGTATCGTGAAAATAATCGACCTCAGTAGGTTGCGTATTTCACGTATGGTATGTATTATGTGTGTTTACGCAGACCTGAACAAGGTTTCGACTATTTTTGGAAAATGTCTGTCTGTTAAACCTATCTGTGACGCAAATTTGTGACCGCTCTATCTGAAGAATTATTGAACGGCATTTAATCAGAATACATAAGGTAAAGCTAGGATAGTCTGCGCACAATTCAAAAGAATAGCAATACAAAATCTAAATATTAATTTTTTGCTAAACTATTCATGAATAATTTTTACTTCATTAATTTTTTATGCATTTCCATTGCTATTTTGTTGTTATGTTGCAATTTAATAGAACAGTTGTAATAAAACCAAGAAAGTTATTTTGCGCAATCTCTCCTTACAGGGTTGGTGTGATTGCGCACATGGGTAGGTGAGATTGTTACTAATAATAACAACAATTAAATTGTTAACAATAACAATTACACTTAAATGACATTGTTGTAAGGTTTTTGTGAACAAATTTTATTGTATTGGGAGTGAATATTTCAACCTAATGCTTAAAGAATCAGAAAAAGGAAATAATTTTAAAAACGATTGAAAAATTTTAATTAACGCAAAAAAAATAATAAAGAATCAGAAAAAGCAAGTCCAAATATGATTAACAAATAAAATTGTGTAACTTAATAACACATTTAACATAAAATTAGTCCATTTTCATTTTTCATTTTTTATGCAAATTTACCAATAAGCTGCGTAATCTCTCCTAGCATGCAAAATAATGGGAATAATGCACCATCTCTCCTATGTAGCAGATGTGAAAACTCTCCAATTTCGGTTGGAGAGATTGCGCGGCCTTTTATTTAAACATGGCCGCTACTAAAACGAACCGTTGATGTTCACATTGTTAGTCTAGATTAGTAGCTTATGAGAAATCGTTTAAGTTTAAAATATTTTGTACTATTGATATTGTATAGAAATTCTGATGAATAGCTATGAAAATTCAAGCACTTAGTTTGGGAAAACAAATATAAATAGCAATACTTTATCTTAGACGCTCAAAGCAATCAACGTGCACTTTCAAGTAGACACTCCACTACAGTTGTTGTACAACTACCTGGAGTCGCTGCGCTCTCACTCTACTCCTTCCCCCCGAACCTCTATGTGCGCAATCTCTCCGACCGATAAATTGGATCTTATTTGGCTATGATCCTGCAATTGGTGCTGAAATGCTGCATTTTTCACAGTTTCATTGATAGTTATATCTCAAGACCAAAATCGCATAATTTAATCAACTTCATATTCTGTTAGACAGTGATATATATATATATATATATATATATATATATATATATATATATATATATACTGATTTGTTATGGATATATATCGTCCAACAGGTGTCACTACTATGGTGTTTTTTCACAATTTCCACGATAGATATATTGCAACAACTAATGCGCGAAATTTTATCAAACTTACTATTCTGTTCGATCAACACAAGACACTGCTATCCTCTTCTTGTGGAAACGTTCCTAATCGGGTCTACAATCAATTAATGCAATTTGGTGATCGTGGTTTGTAGCATTATTAACTGCATTCTTGTAATTTTCATACGCTTTTAACGATATTGTTGCCAGAATAGCTCAATTTTGACGCCACGTTTTAATTGTGTTCCAGTACGGAATATTATACATATTCTGTTTGCGATGAACTTTACACTTGTATCTTGTTTTTTTTATGCATAAAATGCACCAAATTTGGAATTTGAATTTAATGATAATTGAATAACCAGCAGGGGTTACTGTTGCTCTTTTCTTTTAACTTACTGATAATTCTAACTCCGTGTTAATTTCTAAGAAATGCACAATGTTTTATATTCATAATAATTAGATCTATTATAAATTAATATATTAGAAAGGTATAGAAGGAAGTTTTGTGTGGGCCATATCATACTACGTATCTAATGCCATGTAAACATTCAAATGTAAACATTGTTATGTGTTTATTATGTGATTTATTTCTATTAATATTAATTTACCAAAGCAAAACTTTTTTCGAAAATAAGTTCAAAAAAGCTATTAACGTAACAATTACTGTATAAGGTAAAGCTACGAGAGTCTGCTCACAATTCAATAAAATAATAATAAAAAATCTAAATATTACTTTTTTGCTAAACTATCCATGAATAATTTTCACTTAATTTGTTTTTTATGCATTTCCATTTCTTTTTTGTTGTTATGCTATAATTTAACAGAACAGTTGTAATAAAATCAATAAAGCTATTTTGCGCAATCTGTCCTTACAGGATTGGTGTGATTGCGCACATGGGTAGGAGAGATTGTTATTAAAAACAAATACAATTAAATTATTAACAATAATAAATACATTTATATGACATTGTTGTAAGCTTTTTGTGAAGAAATATTATTGTATTAGGAGTGAATATTTCAACCTAATGATTAAAGAATAAGAAAAAGGAAAAAAAAATAAGAACAATTAAAGAATTGTAATTAAAGAAAAAAATTAAAGAATCAGAAAAAAGCCTAGAAAATATTACAAAATAACATTAAGTTACACGATAGCACGTTTCACTTAAAATTAGTCCATTTTCGTTTCCACAGTTTCCATATTTTCTGGTTTGCTGACCGAAGTTGTCGTTGTCCACAATCGATGCCTTTATTGTTGTAAATGGTGCAGCTTTCGTGTAACTACCTGCTAAAAATAATATGTTGAATCCAATCACTGATCGAAGTTGTGTCCTGGTAGATTTCTCCACATTCAGTGCTCTCATCCTCATTGCCCTTAGCTTTCTTTCCTTTAGTTTTTTTTTTTTTTTTTTTATCGCACTTTTTCTAGAAGCATCTTATCTTCAGCTGTTTGCTTTTTTTTTTGTAGCTGCTTCTTTCTTAAGTCTTTTTTAGCACTTTCCAACCTAGTTGAAAAGTGCTTATGACTTCGGTTTGTCTGGCCGTCTGCCGTCTGGCCGTCTGGCCGTCTGCCGTCTGTCCGTGCTCTAACTCCCGTAAATATGCTCGGATTGCTCTGCAATTTTTATATGTTATTGTCGTTATCTATAGCATGTTCCCTATTTCAACGGAAGTGTGTAGCACTTATAGTTTTTTTACAGGGACACTCAAAAGAATTCCGTTACATTGCGGTCTATGGGGAAAAATCATTTGCGGTTTATTTAAATAATGTTTCACTATTTTAAACGCATTGAAATTTATATATATCACTAAGGTGCATTAGAAGAAGCTTAATATGGAATAGGGTGTGCATAGCACTTATACATACTTTACAGGGACAGTAAAAATAATTCCGTTACATTACGTCTATGGAGAAAAATCGTCTGCGGTTTATTTAAATAACGTTTCACTATTTTAAACGCATTGAAATGTATATAGATCACTAAGGTGCATTACAAGAGACTTACTACGGAATATTGTGTGTATAGCAGTCATCGTTCATTTACAGGGACACGCAAAAGAATTATCTACTGTCTGTTAACAATAATTCCTGGAAGTGCGTTTTAAGTTATTGAACGCGATTTTAATTTTAACTTGCTTTTTGTCTATTACGTGGTGTGTATAAATTCTGTAGATCCTATACAGGGCAGCACAAATGTTCGCGAACACATTTCTGTTTATTGACAAACTCCAGACGGAGAATTTTAAACTGTGGTACGCGTTTCCTAACTGAACTAAAATTATCATCCTATGTAGTATATATACAAATTTATAGATCCTATACAGGGCTGAATAAAAGTATTCGGATATTTTTCCGAATATTGTATATGTTGGAAATTCCTGAAATTATGTTTTTAAATATGTTATGCGTTTTCTAAATTGTTTACTTAGATGTTAGCTTTTAGGTTATTAAACGGTATGATTTGTAAAATTATTTTGGAAGCGTTGGAAAGTGCTATATATTCTATGCTTGACGCTTGATTTTTCGTTCTTGTTCATGTATATTTTGTGGATCGGTAACATCCGATGCATTCTGTTTCCTTGTTGATTTCGATAGCATTAAACTACTTTGAATAGTATAGGACTAGCTTTTCCAAAACTTTCGTAGGTGTATTTCTGAGAGTAACATTAGACTCTCCAGAAGTCATTGGTTAACGAATGCATGTAGCTGCTGCAATAGGATGCGAGGACAAGCCTAGAAAATCATAAGTTTGTGTTTCAGTGTTTGTAACGAGTACTATTGTTGAAATGGTTGGTGTGGATTATGGTGGTAACTCAACGGTTTCAGGGACAGTTTGATTCATGCCTTGATCACAGCCTTGCAAATATACGTTCTAGATTAATTTCAATATTTAAAGGGTAAATTTAAGGTTTCGATAATTATGTGTTTTTCGAAAATTATTTCAAAATTGATTCATTCACATGTTTTACATATAATTTACAATTTATTCAAATTTACCAATAAGTTGCGTAATCTTTCCTAGCATGGAAACTAATGGGAATTATGGGCCATCTTTCCTAAGTAGCAGATGCGCAAACTGACAAATTCCGGTAGGAGAGATTGCATCTTTTTATTTACACATGGTGGCTTCTAAAATTAACCACTGGTGTTCGCACCGTTAGTCTAGGTTAATAGCTTATGCGAAATCGTTTAATTTTAAAATATTTTGTACCACTGACATTCTATAGAAATTCTGACGAACAGTTATGAAAATTCAAGCACTTACCTTTGGAAAATAAAACAAATAGCAATGATTGATCCCAAATGCTTGAAACAATCAACGTGCATATTTAAGTACACACTCCAGCACTGCTGTTGTACAACTACCTTGAGTCGCCGCGCCATCCCTTCCGCTTTAACCTCTTTGGGCGCAATCTCTTCGACCGCGCCATCTCTCCTGGATTTACCTTACATCATATACAGTATTTGGCAGTAAAATATCTGTTATCTAAAATAAGTAGTACTATTGGGAAATTAACATTGATAAACTAAATACTTCGGTTGTTTTTCATAAATAATGTTTCATTTTTTATTATAATAAATTATATTAGAATGTTTTTATATAGCCTGTACGCATTTTTTACCTTTCTAATTCTTGGAAGATGTTTTTATGTTACTATGCATTTTAAAAACCTTAAATTATCACGTAAGTCATCATTGTTAATTAAAGATTGATTTGATAAAATTTCCACGTCTTTTGAATAAATTATTACAAAAATTACTGTTTGTAAAGAAAGAAATAATTTCTCATTATGATATAGTTTAATGTAACTATGTAAGATAGTCATGAAAATATTTTCTTGTCAATTTGTAATAAGTGTCATTAAAACATATTAAAGAATGTAAAAAAAAATATGTATTTTTGAAAGTAGTTTATATCCATTTGCATTCGTAGTAGAAATAAAAACGTATTCCAAAATGTATTAAAAAAACAACAACATGCCGATTTAATTAATTTATAAGCCCCGTACATTTCAGAATAATACGCGCTATCCAAAATAAATATTATTCTTGGAAAAAGGAGAGTTAAAAACTAAATACTTTATATTTATTCATAGGTAATGTGTCACTATTTTATTTTAATAAGGACCGCATTAATGTATTTATATAATTTTACACGTTATTTACCACTCTAATTAATGTAAAGAGTTATTATCATCCTACAGAGAGACACATTAATTTTAAGACAATTCACTGATTTAATAAAAATTTACGTTAAAACATTGAGGTAATCTTTCGCTGCAATTAAATGAAATTCTTGCGAAAATTAATTATATGGAAACATTCTCGCATTATGAAATAATTTAGCGTAATAATAATCATGTAAAATTACTTTTGTCAACATATATTTATTATCACGTAAAGAAAATAAAACGTTAGCAATTTTATCTGTTTTTTAAGATATTTAATTAACATCAGCGACATAAACCACATTCGAAAATATCTTAGAAAAAATACTTGCCGAAATAAATAATAGATACAATGCATACCTTTTAGAAAGGTATTTGTTATTAAAAATAAACTATATTCTTTTGAAGTTAAAAGTGATAAAATAAATAAATTATTGTGACTAATGTGTCACAATATACTGTGTAATAATGTTTTAAAATAAACTTCGCTCGTTCCATTCTTTCCTTTCGAATCAGTGGAAAGCTGTTTTATCATCCAGGAGAGGAAATCTTAATTTTAAGAGAAATTATTGTTGTTAATAAAACTTCAATTTGGAAAATTGAGATATTTTTCCCTTCTTTTGAAGTAAATTATTGAAAAAAAAACTCTGATAAAACGAAGACACAATTTCGTGCCGTAAAATGCTTTAGCGTAATTATAGAGTCGTTTAAAAACATTAGTTGTCAATTAATATTTATTGTCATATAAAATATAAAAAAATAAACACATTTTTACGTGTAACGGGGCATTATAGATTTTTTTTATAGATAATGGGGAGTTTGTTATTTTAATAAGCTATCTAATTATGTTTTAATATAACCTGTACACGCTTTTTACCATTTTATGTATGTGAAAGTGTTTTTATGATTATACGGAAAGAAAATTTATATTTTATAACATACAATATATAGAGGAATGTTCACTTTGGATAATTGAGGTACAGTGCCTCCCCCCTCCCCCCCAAAAAAAGAAAACTTCTAGAGGCCTTTATAATACTAATACTTACAGTAGTAAGCGAAGCACAAAAATCTTCTTACAACAGCCTAGTAAATACTAGAATACGGGCAAGTTATTCGCTGAATCGGCGCGGCGTAGTGATAAAAGTTCAAATTAATTTGTAACACTCGCATGCAATTCTAACGTCAACGTGGTGTTTTTCTCGGAAGTTTGTTATTTATTATCAAAGTTTATTTTTCCAACAAGAAATCGTTCAAAATATTGACAGAGAGCTTCACGAGATGACTGGTATTTGACTATTCGGCTCTGCATTTAACTGAATAAAGAACAACTAGTTCAAAAAGATCATACAATAATCTCAAACGACCCTTCATGAGTATTTTTAAACATGCAAACGTGTGTCTAGAAGTGGAAGGAAGTTCATATATTTTGTAATTTAGAACAAATAAATACGTCTTTCTAAAATTTATTTCTAATTTTGTCAAAATTTCACTAGAGATTTTCACTTTATTTAATGTAAATTATTACAAACAATATTATTTCGTCAGAAAATTTTAAAATATCTGAACGTATCTAACGTATCTGAACGTATCTGAACATATCTTTTCCGAAAAGTAAATGCTTCCTAAAATGAAGTTTGTTATTAAGAAGAATTTGATTAATAATTTTTGTTGAGTTTAAAAAAAATGATAAATGGAACTTTTTAGACTTTTACATACTAGATAATGTTCCATTTTTTAGGTGCGTTCGTAATTATATAAATACGTAGCACCTATTGTCGTCGCTTGGTCCGTCCGTCTGTCTGTCCGTCCGTCCGTCTGTCTGTCCATCCGTCCGCATATAACAACGCAAAAACTACCCAACCGAATGATTTGGAATTTAAGATATATTATGATATATGATCAATTTTAAAATATCTGAACGTATCTATAGTCATGTAACTGTATTTAAGTCAAACTATATTTAATAATTTATATTAAAAATATTTTTTAATGTCGACTATTTTATAAGATTTTCTTAGTATTTTTTATTTTATTCTACTTTATTTTTTTTTCTCTAAACATCAAGTACAGAAGCAGAATATATTAGGAAACATGTACCAAGAAAACCTGGGCGAGATAATTATGAGTTACACCGCATATTTTTCGGAAAAGTAAATGCTTCCTAAAATAAAGTTTGTTATTAAGAAGAATTTGATTAATAATTTTTGTTGAGTTTAAAAAAAATGATAAATGGAACTTTTTAGACTTTTACATACTAGATAATATTCCATTTTTTAGGTGCGTTCGTAATTATATAAATACGTAGCACCTACTGTCGTCGCTTGGTCCGTCCGTCCGCATATAACAACGCAAAAACTACCCAACCGAATGGTTTGGAATTTAAGATATATTATCTTTGCAGAGTTTTGTCGAGACATTTCAATTTTTTTAAAAATCGAATCAAAACTTTAGGAGATATTAATAAAAATATTTATTAAGAAATTTGAATTAAAAGAAAAAAAAATCGGTGCTTTCTTGCTAGAGGAGCATTTGAGGTTGAATTGTCAAGCGACCGAGATACTTATTTTATGACAGAAATTAATCTGTAGACGATATAATTTATTTCACAGAACTAAAAATCATCAAGATATGAATATTTATATAACTAGCTATAGTACGAACGCACCTCATTTGTCACGTTTGACGTACAATTTCCAACTTGTTTAATTTATCACGCTCTTTACATTTCTAATTGGTAGAAAGGATTTTTATGATCCTACGGATAAACAAAAATATGTTTTAAGGAACTGCACTTGAAAAAATAAGGTACTTTTCCCTTCCTTTACAGGAAATTATTACAAAATTTCTATATTTAAAGGAAAACACGATCACCCAAAATGAAATATTTTGGCATAATTACAAAATTGTGTAAAAATATTTGAAGTCAATTTATATTTATTGTTAAGTAATGTATTAAAAACATTCAACAGTTTTATCTGCTTTTTACATAAATCATTATTATTAACATAAATGGAAGAAACCAAATATATTCAAAAATATGATCCAAAAATCCTTGACGGAACAATTTAAAGACTCTCAGGATATTTTTTTCTTTAAAATAAATTATGTTCTGTGGAAGCTAAAAGTAAATAAACGATACACTTGAGACTTTTTTTATGGCTGATGTTTTATTTTTTTTATTTGAATAAACTACCTAACAATATTTTTATGTAACCGTGCGCGTATTTTGCATTTATAATTAGCGGGAAGTATTTTTATCATCGTATAGATCGCAAATTTAAATTTTAAGAGAGGTCATTATTGTTAATAAAAGTTCACTTAAAAAAATTAGTTATTTTCCTCTTCTTTCAAAGAGAATTATTACAAAAAATTCAATGTTGAAAAAGAGACACAGCTTGGCATGATGAAATATTTTAGTGTAATTATAGAGTCGTATAAAATTAATTGATGTCAATTTATACTGAATGTCATGTGAAAATATTTGTGAATGTCACTTTTTTTTTATCTAATGTATTTGCATTAACATGAGTGGTAGAATTATAATACAATATTAAAAAATATATATATTAGGTTTCTAAAATAACTTATTGTCTTAGGAAAATAAAAATGATAAAGTAAATTCTTTATATATTTTAATAGCTATTGTGATATTTTTTTCACTTTTATACACTACATAAAATGTTTTTATTTAACATTAGCGAGTTATAAACATTTCTATTTACAACAAAAAAAATGTTTTTTTTTTTGTTTTTTTTTTAATTTTACGAAGAAAGATTTTATAGTTTAGAGTATAACATAATTTTGAAGTAAAGTTCACTTTGAAAAAATAAAAGATATCTCTTTCTTTCTTTCTTTCTTTTTTTCATTTTATGTGGAATGAAGTTAACTTCTGAATAACAAACATTATAATATAACTATAGAGTCAGGAAAATATTTTCTTAATGTGCTTCTTTGAATAATTTTGTTGAAATTCTTAGAGAAATACACTTCATTAAAGATAAGCATTCTGTTAACTTTTATTTCTTCATGCATGTGATCATTATGCATATTTTATATGCTTAATATTTTTATTTGAATAAATTGATTCATTTCGAAAAGTTTTGTTTGTCACAGCTTACTTCCGTTTTTCTTTCATGCTAATTTTATTGATGTAAAATTAAAAATTAAACCTGGTAAAAATTCAACGAAAAATATAAATTGGGGACCATTTTTTGGAATATCCACTTTCATGTCATATTATTCTAAGGATTATTGCGGATTATTTTTATAACATTTCACAAATGCTTAAAATTATTAAAATAAAAATAATAAAGTGTTCTATATCAGAAATTTTAAAAACATTTTTCTTTTTGATGAAAATATTAAGTCAAATATAAGTAAAAATTTTGTAATATATATTTAAACCGAAATTTTGATTTAAAGATGGGTTTTGATTTTTTTAATGCTAAAAGCAGTAATAGAAGGGCATTTATACATAGTGGACACTTGCAACAAAAAAAAAAGAAAACTGAGAGGAATTAATTTGTAATTTATGTGTGTACTGTGAATTAATGGATTGATCGAACACCGTTTTTAAGCAAGAGTAGATTTGTTTGAGTACTAGTCCGCCATATAAAGATACTTAGATAGTCATGAGTTTTGTGTCTATGAAATGTCAATTTATGAGCTATCTATAGTAAAATTTCATGTCGTTAGAGTGTTGTGTTCGAAAACAGCAAATTAAGGATGAATATGAAATGGACTTGTAGTATTTTTGTAAATAGTAGTTGTATTTTGGTGAAAATAATGGTTTTTGAATAGTGTGAATGTGTTGTATTAAATATAAACTTTTTTAGACATTTTCAGTTTGTAGTTTTTTTTTTAACCTACACTTTTGTTAATTTTCAAAGTATGAATGCCGCGAGTGAAGACTTTCAACTATCAAGGAAGAGTTACTCTTTTACCCATCTGGATTTCAGTATAAAAACTATCTATATGTGGAGTATTTTTTAGAAGTTTGTATTCACTAATGGCGATTTCTGTGTAGCTTCAAGTTTACGTTGACGAATAGTAAGTACAACGACTGATGACAACTTAGAATAAACTTATTATTCTAAGTTATAACTATTAACAGTTAGAGTAACATAACCTCACTTCCTTTTAAAAGCAGCTTAATGATAAATATATAGGAATATTTATTTTTATATTATAGATGTTTTGAAACAGTTAACAACTTAATTTTAAGTCATTGTGCAACAGTAACCAAACGGACAACAAAACATTTCACAATCTTAAAAAAATGAATCTAATTTTAAAATATTTGTTTCTTAACAGAAAACATATTCTCAATTCTTTTGTTTCATGGTTTAATATTACGCACGTTTTCTATCTTTATTTGGTAAAACCTCATTTTAAATGAGAGGAGATTTTGTTTTCATTTTAATAAAATTTAGAACAATGTAGCAATTATGAAATAAGATACTGCTACATGAATTATTGAGAGAAATAAAGGATTATGTTCTAGAAAACAAACATTCAAATTAAGTCTTTCTTTTAAAAAAATATTTCGTAAATTTAATGTAAAGGTGATAAAATTTAAATATTCAAACATACCGGCTCAGAGTTTTATCGTATTAGACAATTTTATTAGTTATTCCTCTTTTGTGAAATCTAATTAAAATAGCTTTGAAATGTCTGAAAATTTGCATTGCATTTGGTAATTTGTTTTACAATTGACATGGACTACTTTGTATTTGTAGTTAATAAAATGTAAATTTTATTGTATGGTATTATTTGGAGGGATATTATATATTAAAAAAAATGTTTTAACGCAATATGAACGTAGCGTGCACACTTTACATTTAGTTATTTCTTTTTGAATTTAATGCCCTCAATGCAACATATTTAAATAACTTTTGTAAATTTTACATATATTAAAGTAGTTTATAATGCTACATATTAAAAATAAATAAGTAATACAACACTGCTTGCTTGAAATATGAATGAAATTTGACGGTTTTAATTCATAAAGAAGCAATTTGACGTAATTACCGGTATTCGGTTTAAGATTTATCTAACATGCATTATTTAGTGTATACATGAGCAGAATGTCCAAACAATATCTATGCTTTATACAATAATTCATCACCATCTATGGTGAGTCAATGAACGACTTTTATAAGCAAAAGTATCGTCGTTGTATTAATTTTCATATCAGGGAAAACAAGGTTTGTTTGCTATATTTTCGGAAGAAATAGTTCATAACTGGAGGCAAGGCAGTGCCTCCGCCAAGTCGAGAAAGCACAGCCGTAATTTTCCTTTCCTAGAAGCAACTCAGGGCACCTTTGACACCCCCTCCCATATCTTTGCGCTGGAATTTTCAAAAACCTAAAATTTCTCTTATCTAGAGTATGTTGTAAATGAGACCAAATTTTCAAATCTCACGTTTCTATGTTTTCTAGTTCAGACGATATATGAACTCAATGTTTTCATTTTTTAACACTCACTCACTCACTGATAATCAAAAAGATATGTACATCCCGTAATGTTAAGTGCATCACCTATACCTATAAACTTGAAATTTGGAATAAAGATAGTGTTTAGGATACAATAAATAAATAAATAAATAAATAAAAATAAAAAATTCAGAAAATTCGAAAAACTATTTTACCGTAAAAAGTTCTGATATCGTATAAAGCCAAGTTTAGATATCTTATTATCTCTGAAAATTTCATTCACAAATCACTCTTAGTCTCTACATCTTTATTTAATGATTATCTTATTACTTTGCAATCACGCATCATAGGGAAATTATTATACCTTACTATGTTAAGGCATGGTATGGGATTATTTGTTTAAGGATAATTATATGCGTCACATTCTCGTGCTGGGTAATTGCCGAGTCACAAAATAATAATGCACTAAAAATGAACAGACCAGGAGTGATTTGTGAATGAAAATTTCAGAGTTAATAAGATATCTAAACTTGGCTTTACACGATGTCGGGACTTTTTAAGGTAAAAAGTCATCAGACTTGACTACATTTTTTACATATGTTGTTTTTGATGGGATACAGTTATACACTTAGGAAGCCTGTATAGAATTGTGAATGTTCTCATATTGTGCGTGAGGCACAACTTATTTTAGAGCAAATACTGCGTGATATCTCATCTGTCCCGCACAGTGCTCTTACCTCAATATCATTTCGTCACCATAGTCAATACTGAAGAATAAAGAACATTAGCCATCATCTAGATATATAAAAAATGGAAGAATCTAAGTCATGTTACACATTCAAGGTTGTCCTATGTCATTAATAAAGATTTTTGTGTTATTATTGAGAATTTTCATTATTTTATGTACCAACTGAAAAAACAATTTACGTATATAATTCATGTAATCAGGCATTCAATACACCGTATGATTGTAAATAAATTTTCGTATTTTATGAATGTTATTTTTTTCAAAGATGTACAAATATAGAGACAAAATAGAGAAAGAAGAATAAATCTCTAAATTGCTACAATTTAGAAAGTTTATTTGTTCTAACTCGTGGTTTTTTCTGTTCGTTATATATATATATATATATATATATATATATATATATATATATATACTGATAAATACCTTTTAATTAAGGATATAAAAATTTCCAGCTATACTTTCTTATAAAATAATCGTTAAATTTCTATGAATGCAAATGTGATTCATTATGCTGTTGCAGTGATGGATTCCATGGTAATAAGATAGCCCTGCTTTTCGAATATATCGCAAAGAAATAATATATTCATTTGATGAATTCCGTCGTAATAAGTTAGTCCTTTTTTCGATTATATCGCAAATAAATGATATTATATTAATATGATAGATATATTCTTTCAGAGAATACATTTAGAATTCATTAACATTTTCAACATATTGTTATGAATTTTGTCTATATCTGTAAATATTCCATTTGTTTAAATTTATTTTATTTTATTATTGTGAAAATTGCAGTATTATTAATGTATTTCCTATCGAGCATCATGTAACTCAATGCTAAAGGCCTCAGGTGGTTTGCAAGGAAAAGAACCTTACAGCATCGGTTTTTATAATGAGTTCTATTGGAAAATCGCCAAGGAATGGGTTTATCGCCAAGTTGGCGATGGTTTTGGCGACTTATTTTTGTCGCCAAATTTGGCGATATATCGCCAAATGTCGCCAAGTTGGCGACGGATTTGGCGACTTTTTGTGCAACCCCCCCTTATACCTTTACATTGGGATCCTTTCTCGTTTGGGGTACTCTATCGAGAGTTAAAGCACCTTCTGGTAATTTCTAGCATCCAAAAGCTCTGGAATAATCTGGAAAGAACTTTAAAGCCTATATAAGGGACCTCCACCAGTTCAGTTCAGTTGGTTGTCTGTCAACTGCGATTGAATTCATACGAGAGGCTTTGCATTGAGAACTGTGTTTCTCGGATCGATTTTGTCGTTGATACGTGTCGTATTGAACGGATTGTTTCTGTGTGAAATTTTGCTGTGCTTTTATTGGATTTGAAGATTACTGAATATCTTGTAATTTTCAGAAGATATTGGTGTTCGTATTGCACTGTTTATAGTGAATAAAGCCTTTTGATTGTTCTTATATATTGGCATCAGTCCTTTCGAACCCCGAACGCACAACAATTGGTGTCAGGAGTGGGGTTGAATGCCGATTACCAGAGCAATGGAGGCACAGCTGACTAAATTATTGGAGAAATTAGGGGATATGGATGAGAAAATGACTGCCAACCTTGGCAAATTGAAAGAAGAAATGAAGAAGGAAATGTCAGCGATGGATGAGAAAATGACTGCGAACCAGGCTGAAATGAAGGAGGAAATGTCAGCGATGGATGAGAAAATGACTGCGAATCAGGCTGAAATGAAGGAAATGTCGGAAGAAATAAAAAAAGATATGTCAACCAACCTTGGTGAGTTGAAAGATCTGATGGAGGATAAAATAACATCTTTAAATGAAAGAATTAACTCCGTGGAAAATAAATTTGAAGGAAGGTTTCAAGAAATAGAAGAAAATGTTCAAATGACAGCCAAAACCATAGAAGAAGTTCAAATGACAGCGAAAACCGCAGAAGAAAGAGTAGAAGAAAAAGTTCAAAAGATCGCCAAGACCGTGGAAAAAAGCATAGAGAATGTAAAAAAAGATTTGGAAAAAGTCAAGAAACAGAAGATAACTGCCGTAAACTTTTCCGAAGATTTCAAGTATCCAGATATGCTTCCTCGGGCCTTTATTAAACTCTCGACCTATGACGGCAAATCCTCCTGGCCAGTTTTTAAGACACAATTTGGGATCGTAGCGGACGCCAATGGATGGGTTTCCCAGATAAAGGCTTGCCAGTTAGCTGCTTCTCTACGAGCTGATGCTGCCGACGTCCTACAGACTTTGCCTGCAAATGAACCGCTGGATTTTGAAACGCTCGTCAGTGCCTTAGAATTGCGCTTTGGCTAGAAATGCATGAAGGAATATAGCAGACTCCAGCTCAAATCTCGACAGCAGAAATCCACTGAATCCCTGCAAGAGCTTGCTACGGATGTCGAGAGACTTTCCCATCTTGCTTATCCTGACTGCCCGACTGAAACTAGAGAAAGTTTAGCTCTGCAACATTTCATCGATGGTGTGCGTGACTTTGAGATCCAGAAACAACTCCGGATTGCAGATCTCAGTGACTTAAAAGGGGCTTTAGTTTATGTCCTGAAATTCGAGGCAGCGCAGCAAGCTACAAGGAAAGATCGGCACTTTGTGCGAGTAGCCAACATACCTGAGACGTCGGATACAGCTGTGGAGCGTTTACAGCAGCAGATGAAGGACGTGATGAGACATATAAACTCCTTGATGGACAACAAACCTGGAAGAAAGATCAAGTGCTGGAAATGCGGTGGAGAAGGCCATATTCAAAGAAACTGCCTAAACCGACCCAGCACAGAAGGTAATAGCTCCGCACGAACGGCGGAGCAGGAAAACTAATTAATGGCCATCTCGCGGGGCGGAGGTTGCCAGATTTTGAGAAGCCCCATTATCAAGTGTGTCAAATTTCTGCAAGAAGTTGCGGCGAGAACGGAGTTTTTATAGTCGGGCGTGTGAATGATTTGCCCTGTAATATAATCATCGATACAGGAGCCAATGTGACCATCGTTCGGAAAGATCTAGCTCTGCGGCTAAAAGAAAAACTCCTCTGGACTCCGCCCCGTGTTATCCTTCAAACCGTGACCGGGGATATGATTGACATACATGGAAGAATGAAACTGAAAATAAAGTTTGGGAACGCCGCTTACCATCATACAGTCTATGTGGCCGATATTTCAGACCCTTTCATACTCGGACAGGACTTTTTAAAAGAGCATGGATTTACACTGGACTTTAAGAAGAATGAGTTACGGTCTGCTCAAGAAGATGTCACTATTTTCAAACTTGGAAATGAGTCCGGGTCTATTCAACGGATCACAGCCAAGGCAGATGTGACCGAAATGATGATACCTGGATTAACTGAGAACGAAAGTAGTTTTCAATGTGGCTTGGTTGGATATCCTGAGAAGAGCCCAAAAGGAGGGCTAATAGCATCAGCGCTGGTAGATCTGTCGAGAGATGTGATACCCGTGAGGATGGCGAATGTAAGTGAAAAATCTAGAATTATCCAGAAGGGTGAAGTGCTTGCAACCTGTGCTCCAGTCACCTGTGTTTGCAAAGACCCGAGCTTGACGTTGTCGGAGCCGTCTACAAGTTTAACACCTGAAATTGGACGAAATGAGAATTTATCTCCTGAGCAGAGACATGCCGCAGAAAGACTGTTCCAGGAATTTAAGGATGTGTTTTCACAAAACGAGAATGATATAGGTCGCACTTCTCTGACACGCCATACAATTGATACTGCCGACCATCCACCGATTAAACAGCATCCAAGACGCTTGCCGTTCGCAAAACAAGAAGAGGTTTCTAAGCTCTTACGAGAGATGCAGGATAGTGACATCATCGAACCGTCATCAAGTCCGTGGGCCTCTCCCATCGTGTTAGTCCAAAAGAAAGATGGCTCCACAAGATTTTGTGTGGATTATCGTAAACTTAACGATATCATGATGAAGGACAGCAATCCTCTACCAAGAATAGACGACACGCTAGATACTCTTTCAGGACATAAATGGTTTTCCACACTGGATTTGAAGAGTGGATATTGGCAAGTAGAGATCCATCCTGATGACAAAGAGAAGACCGCATTTACTACTGGACAAGGACTTTGGCAATTTAAAGTTATGCCGTTCGGGCTCTGCAATGCTCCAGCAACGTTCGAGCGCCTCATGGAGACAGTGTTAAAAGGTCTGACTTTTGAAGCTTGTCTCATCTACCTAGATGACGTCATCATTGGTGGCCGCACGTTTGAAGAACATCTAGAGAATATTCGGAAAGTGTTAACGAAACTAAGAGCGGCGAATTTAAAGCTGAACCCTTTGAAATGCAAGTTCTTCCAACGAGAAGTAAACTATTTAGGACACATCATCTCAGCTGAAGGTGTTCGAACAGATCCTGAAAAAGTGTCTGCAGTAAAGCACTGGAAACGTCCGGAAAATGTCCATCAGTTGCGAAGCTTTCTGGGACTATGTACTTATTACAGAAAGTTTGTACAGGGGTTCTCCAACATCGCAAGACCCTTGCATAGGCTCACTGAAAGCAAACAGAAGTTTCTATGGACACAAGAATGCGACAATTCCTTCCAGCGGCTGAAAGAAGCTCTCACCTCCTCTCCAGTCCTTACCTATCCAGATCCCGGCAAACAATTCATTGTGGACACGGATGCCAGTCAGGAAAGTGTCGGCGCTGTACTTTCCCAAGAAATAGATGGCCAAGAACGAGTCGTAGCATACTGGAGCAAATGTTTATCGAAACCAGAGCGGAATTATTGCGTCACTCGTAAGGAGTTATTAGCTATACTGAAAGCCATAGAACACTTCCATCACTATCTCTATGGCAGGAAATTTCTCTTTCGTACTGACCACGCATCCCTAACATGGCTGATGAATTTTAAGAACCCAGAGGGCCAAGTAGCCAGATGGATACAACGACTCCAGGAAAACGACTTTGACATCAGGCATCGCAAAGGCTCATCACATGGAAACGCCGATGCCCTCACACGGTCGCCATGGTGCCTCGGGACACGGTCAAGAAGACCGTGTCCCGAGAGCTGTCGCTATTGTTCCAGAGCGGAGAGCAAGTATAATCCCGAATATGTCATACGCCAGACGAAGATTTCACTATTGACGCCACCAGATCCCTGGAGTGATGAGAAGATTCGAGAAGATCAAATGGCAGACTCTGAGATCAAACCAATCTTGGAGTTATTAGAATCTTCTAGCACGAAGCCCAGTTGGAAAGACATCTCGACTTACAGTCCTACGACGAAGCAATATTGGGCTCTTTGGAACTCTCTCCACGTCAGGAATGGTGTCCTTTTCCGAAAATTCGAATCGGAAGATGGGAAGACATCTCGGTGGCAGTTGGTACTTCCTCGATCCCGAATCCCAGAGGTCCTCAAGGAATTACATGGCAGTCCCACTGTTGGCCATTTTGGAGTCATGAAAACATTACACAGAGTCCGAGAGCGCTTCTTCTGGGGAAAAGCGAGAGCTGACGTCGAACAATGGTGCAAATCTTGCGATGCATGTGCAGCTCGGAAAGGACCAAAGAAACGTAGCCGAGGAAGACTACATCTCTACAATGTAGGAGCACCTTTTGAACGCATCGCCCTTGGCATCCTAGGTCCTCTGCCAAGAAGTGCTGATGGCAACAAATACCTCCTTGTTGTCATGCACTATTTCACAAAATGGCCTGAAGTTTATGCCATCCCTGATCAAGAAGCTTCTACGGTTGCGGATGCCTTGGTACACCAGTGGATATCAAGGTATGGAGTCCCTCTCCAAATGCATTCTGACCAGGGGAGAAATTTCATCTCTGCTGCGATTGAGGGTCTTCTCGGAATGGACAAAACTAGGACGACGCCTTTACATCCGCAGTCGGATGGCATGGTTGAGAGATTTAATCGTACCATCCTCAACAATCTCTCACTTCTAGTCTCAAGAAACCAGCAAGACTGGGACCAAAAACTTCCCTTGTTTCTTCTCGCCTATCGCAGCGTCGTCCATGAAACAACCGGCTATTCCCCGTCTCAGATGCTTTTCGGTCGTGATCTTCGTTTACCTTGTGATCTGCTGTTTGGTCGCCCTCCAGATGCGCCTTCATCGCCAGAGGGATACGTGCAGAATCTCCAGGCACGATTTGAAGACGTCCACAACTTGGCTCGAGAGCGGATCAATATACAGACGGAGAAGATGAAGACCAGGTACGACACGAAAGCCACAGGACATCAATTCAAAGAAGGTGACAAGGTTTGGTTTTATAATCCGACTCGACACAAAGGACTTTCTCCCAAACTGCAATCACACTGGGACGGTCCTTATACAGTCCTAAACAGACTGAACGATGTCGTAATTCGGATCCGAAAGTCACCAAGTTCGAAGCCTAGAGTCGTTCATTACGACAGGCTGGCTCCATACTATGGCCATAGTACTTAGTTCATTCAATGTAAATAGTGTAATGTAAATAATGTAAACTAGTATGATCATGGTCTTGTATATAAATTAATGTTATTATTTATTTTGCTTAGCATTATCATTATTATTGTTATTATTATTTAAATACTTGTATGTAATAATGTCTATACTTTAATTTAATTTTATTTTTAAATAAGTGTATATTTTGTATAATTCAGCATTATGAATGTGTTTTGAATAGTATAGCATTTGTTGGTAACGGGTTTGCTTTCCGATCAAAGGTTGAACTGCCCGGGACGTGCAGTCCTTGAGAGGGGGGCAATGTTATGAATTTTGTATATATCTGTAAATATTCCATTTGTTTAAATTTATTTTATTTTATTATTGTGAAAATTGCAGTATTATTAATGTATTTCCTATCGAGCATCATGTAACTCAATGCTAAAGGCCTCAGGTGGTTTGCAAGGAAAACAACCTGTCTATACTTTAATTTAATTTTATTTTTAAATAAGTGTATATTTTGTATAATTCAGCATTATGAATGTGTTTTGAATAGTATAGCATTTGTTGGTAACGGGTTTGCTTTCCGATCAAAGGTTGAACTGCCCGGGACGTGCAGTCCTTGAGAGGGGGGCAATGTTATGAATTTTGTATATATCTGTAAATATTCCATTTGTTTAAATTTATTTTATTTTATTATTGTGAAAATTGCAGTATTATTAATGTATTTCCTATCGAGCATCATGTAACTCAATGCTAAAGGCCTCAGGTGGTTTGCAAGGAAAACAACCTTACAGCATCGGTTTTTATAATGAGTTCTATTGGAAAATCGCCAAGGAATGGGTTTATCGCCAAGTTGGCGATGGTTTTGGCGACTTATTTTTGTCGCCAAATTTGGCGATATATCGCCAAATGTCGCCAAGTTGGCGACGGATTTGGCGACTTTTTGTGCAACCCCCCCTTATACCTTTACATTGGGATCCTTTCTCGTTTGGGGTACTCTATCGAGAGTTAAAGCACCTTCTGGTAATTTCTAGCATCCGAAAGCTCTGGAATAATCTGGAAAGATCTTTAAAGCCTATATAAGGGACATCCACCAGTTCAGTTCAGTTAGTTGTCTGTCAACTGCGATTGAATTCATACGAGAGGCTTTGCATTGAGAACTGTGTTTCTCGGATCGATTTTGTCGTTGATACGTCGTATTGAACGCATTGTTTCTGTGTGAAATTTTGCTGTGCTTTTATTGGATTTGAAGATTACTGAATATCTAGTAATTTTCAGAAGATATTGGTATTCGTATTGCACTGTTTATAGTGAATAAAGCCTTTTGATTGTTCTTATATATTGGCATCAGTCCTTTCGAACCCCGAACGCACAACAATATATTTAAATGAATATAAATAGAATTCAATTGATTACATGCATGCTATTTTCTATTTAATCTTTTAAATTCTTGTTACCATCTCAAAAATTCCTTAACAAGTAAAACTGATGACTTTAAATAAAAAGTGAAAAATAAAAGATTTAAGTATAGATAGGAAAATCTGAAACATTTTTAATATATATATATATAGCACTCATTGTAACGTAAACGGAAAAAAGTAATCTTTATTGATAAGTAGAACAATATTTCCGCCCCTGAAAAAATTGTTGAATTCAATAATAAATAATAAATATATATTTTGTTTCTGTTTGGATTGAAAATTCTGTTTCACTACAAGACATTTATAAAATTAATTTATAAATATGAGATTAAAAAAAAAACACTGTTAAGAATTTAGCTCATAACTTTGAATGATATAGATTAATCGTTGATGATATAGATTAATCGTTAGAAGGGTTGAATCAAATATAACCGAGGCTTTTTTAATATCAATAAAAAAAGTTATACTTATCGTCATGACAATCATGATAAGTTGTTTAAAGTGGCTTGTATCGTTTTATTTTTCTTGATTTCATTGATTTTGTCTCTAGGCTTATGAGTAAAATAGAAATATTCTGTGCGGTTGAACAGAACGGGAAGATTTATTGAAATAGTTATTATAGACGATTGCTGGTTTGTTATATTTGAGTAACAAATATAAATAATGCAATTAATAAATATTTGAATATTTTGAAAACGTTATTGCTTACACCTAAAAATATTTCTACTAATTTCGTAAAATAAACGCATCTTTATACAATTAAAATTAGTTAAAAATGCTTATTACAACTCTTTAAATATAAAAGAAAAGATCTTTGTAAAAAAATGCAATTATTTTGTACAATTCGAAATTTAAATCCATTATATTATGTTTAGTTTTAAAAAAAGCCTCAAATATTTCGGTTATCAAAGAAGAAAATCTGAAATATTTTGGTTTGCGAACACTTTTTTCTCACTAATGATATTTAATTTGAATTACTCCCTATCTTCTTAAATTAATGGTATTAATTTAAATAAAATATTATATTTATAAAAAGTTTAAAACGTTAAATGTTTCTACAAAATTTTCTATCTAATGACATTCAGTGTAAATTATTTATTTTCTTAAAATAAATTTGATATTTGATATAAAAATATTCTATTTTTAAAATAGTAAAGCAATAAATATGTCGATTTGCGTATATATCTTCGTTTTGTAACGATATTTATTTTAAATCGCTCTTCAACGCGTTAAATTAATAATAATGGATATTTTAGAAATTTTGATTTTTTTTATTACTTAAATAGAAGGCTAGTTTAAATAGTATTTTAATTAATCATTTAACATATGCCTGAATAACCAAACCTTTTTTTGTATATATCTTTTGAAAAGAGTCTTTTCTTTTATTGATATTGCTCGGAATGAATGATTTCGGATTATTTTGTCACTGCGGTATTTGAAACCTCCAAAAGATTTTCAAAACTTAAAACAATCATGATTTAAACCATAGAAGAGGAATCCTATCTTTCCTTGAATTGTTCCTGAGCGTAAAAAAAGTAAATTATCTAACTAAGTTCTGATGAGACACAAATATTTATTTAAAAAATCTTCTTTTATTTGTTACATTTTGAACGTCAATATATTTTTTTTCCTAAATACATTTTGCATTTTAAGTTAAATCAAGAAAAATAGAGGCAATTATCACTATATAAGTTTTGCTCATTTAAAGAACAATATAAATAAGGCGAGATTCCACATGTAGGCTAAGGTTTGAAACTGGACTAGCTTTTAAATAATATACTAGAAAGTTCGGCTTTCTGGCGGCGAGATCATGAAACTATCGCATTATGGTAATGATTAGACAGGGCGAAAAATGCACAGCTGATTTATCGCTGCTGTCCACAGTCGCATTTGTTTTTTCAAAATCACATATTTTCAGATATTGAAACTTTATCAAGTACAATTCCTGTACATTTTAATCAATAATTATTGCATGTTTTGTTGTTAACACATCACTGATAAGATAATAAGCCATATTTTAAACTCCTTGATCAACGGATATTTTAAACTGATATATGCTTCTTTCAGTAAACTTTGAACATACTGTTCGTCTAAATATGGACTTGGTGAGTCGGTCTGAAAAAGGGCTAGCAAAAGGGCTAGCTTCCTATGAATCTGGTTTGTCATTTTTACAACTGAGCCCATTGCTGGGCCAGATATATAACGGAGCCAATCTGATAAATCTCCAGCGCCAACTGTTTCCAAGAAAAAGACCACCCGAGTCCTCAAACATTGTGTGACGGGCTCAATCTACCGGAAAGAGTTGACTGTGTCCTTGTGCAATTCAGCACTAATCAAAACCAAGAAGAAGCTGATTTAAGGGTATGTAAGTAATATAGAAGACTCAAAAACCAAAAAATTATAATAACAAACTTAAAAATGGGCAAACGCAACGTGGTGCAAGAAGGACTATTTAGAATCAGCATTCAGACTTCAAGGAAGTACATAATGTACCCTAGTTGGATGCGAGGCTAACGAAAAAAAACAGGCTACCGCGGTGCATTCCACTTACCTTTTTTTACAGAACGCTAGAGTGACGTGTTGCTCTTTTCGTACACCTGCATTGGTGCATTCGAGCATCACGTGACTCCCGCGGTCTGTAAAAAAAGATTTGCGTAATGCACCGCGGTAGCCTTTCTTTTTCGTTAGCCTCGAGTTGGATGATAATGACGGCGACACGGACACTCCGCCAGGAGATTGCCCTGATGATAACGATGCGACCTACATCTTCTGTGAGAAAATTTTCTACGCTGACACAAGAGAACAGGAAAGGTTTGCCAGAGAAACGATGGGTTCTAGAATAGCGTGTATATGGGATTACTGCAAATAAAATTAAAAGGGGAATTTTCACGATAGTTTATTATTATTATTATTATTATTATTTATGTTTTTGCACAAACGTTATGGGTGGCCTATATTTAGACAACCATTTGAAGAACTATATGGTGGTTAAATGTTTTGCAATTAAATTTATTGTAAAATACACAAAATATTGTAAGCAGTTTTACCTTTCTATCTAGAGGGTTTGATAAACATCATGAAAATAATAAACATATAGCTTGTCCGACCTCAAAATGAAATATGCAGCTCATCTTTAGACCTTTTCGTCTCTGTATGTATATTTTAATTTTAGGGTCAAGGAGAGAAATGAAAATAGTCTACTTCTTGTAAAAATTGAGATGACAGAGGATGTTACAGTGGTGCATACAAAATTAAATATGCTGGTCAAGGAGCATTTAATGTATTTCAATTACGTAAATATGTACAAACATTTATAAACGCCAGAAAACGGGAAATTAGTGTCATCTGAACATTTTTACACATTACGTACTCTTGTAAACGCGTAATACTCGCTTTATTTAAACACATAATTTTTCGTGAATAAGGTGGACGTTATATTTGAAAAATAGCGGCGAGAGTTTGGTCTTGTGAAACTCGGACTGTGTGAGAGAACGCACCGAATCTGTAAAAGAGTTTAGATGTCACTGATGTTTCGTTTCTTGTGCATGTGATTATTTGTATATATTTTCATTATTAAATACTGTTTTATTCGTGTTTGTAAGAAGTGTTAAACCGGTTACTGTGCAATCTATATTTGATAAGGAGAAAATTAGATATATTTCTAAATCACGTATATAATTCGAACTGTCTATTTTAATCGCATAAAATCTAGAATAGGAAATCAAAAACTGCATAAATCCTCATTCTTTGAACCTACATTAAAGTTTCCACTCACGTATATTTTATACCTTTATTAAACTATCATAAAATTGATTTTTCGATACTGTGTACCTATTTTCCATTGGAATTTTTATTTAAAAATATTTATAGTTATCATAAATCTATGTCGTATATTCATATTTTCATGCCGAACATTCCGTTCAAAATTCATAATCTAAAGCATAAAAAAGTTAAATTAATTTACATATTATTTCTTTAATCGTACAATTTTATTACAATATCGTATGCCGTGACTTACAAGGAAACGTTTTCATATATGTATCAAACCGTAAATATTTTACAAAAAATTTTTATATGTAGTCTTTATGGATATGCAATACATATTTTTTTTTGTTGCCCCATTCAGTTTAAAGGGGTAAATTCCATGCCGGTATTTTTTATTACTTCAAAATCACTCATTAATGGAAAGAGGGAAACAGTTGTATATTAAATTTGCTTCTCATTAGTTCTGTCGGAAATTATCAAAGCAGCAATTGGTGATTACAGCTGATATGTAATAGAGTATATATAGAAACAAATTTTTTTCTACGCGTTGAATTTTATTCATAAATTTCATGCCGTTATATACTTCAATTAGTATAAAAATGAAGCCTGTCTATGATAGAATCTTCCTTAAACCGAAAATTTTCATGGACAAACGAATACAATACACTGTTAAAAATTCGCAGCAGACTGTCCACTCATTTGACCGTTTTTATAGAAAACGGTTAAATAATTGCAATTTAACTCTATTATGACCATAATATGGGCAATAATAGAGTCAGAATAGCGTTAAATTACAGTTATGTCCCCATTTTCTATAAAAACGGTCAAATGACTGGACAGTTTGCTGCAAATTTTTAACAGTGTACTGTTACAAAGAAAGATGAACTTGGTAAAACGAAAAACTATCTAAAACGTAATTTTTCTTAAGTTATTTGAGATTCCGTTTTAGCAGGTTTTATTGCATAACCTAAAGTATTATCTATTTTTTAGGGACAAAAACTAAAATTAAACAATACGAGAAAAATGACATTTTCACCATAAATATAATAAGAATTGCCTGGAAGTCTACAAAATGTACATTATAATAATTATTTTACACTTTTGTTCAGAACATTTTTAAAATGTTAACAACTGATATTTTCTTAGTTTTCAACAGAAATGATAAATAGAAGCAATTTTATAACTTTAAACCTCTTTTCTATATATATTCATTAATTAATAATATCACAAGATCTAAAGATATATTCCGTTGTAAAATTTAACCCATTAAATTGAATTTAGGCAACAAATAATATTTGCGTATTATATACCCAAATCAGTCCTACATACTCTCAAAATTTAATTTTTTTTGACGTGTTGAGACCGCCAGAGTAGGCTGCTCTAGTGCGTCACAGGAGGTTTCTTCCACCTTTTCAATATACGACACCGAAGATGACGGAAGAAAAATCACGGATGTCGTCACCGGAAAAATGTAAATGCTAAATTCCTGAAGATTATGCACTTTATGTGGGTGACACTAGTATCTACGCTTATGCTCACCGCCCATATACACTTTACAGGTACCTGCAGACTCACATTGATGCCGTCTTGGACTGGTGCGACCTATGGCGCATTAAAATCAATGAAAACAAAACCGCTGCTGTCTATTTCTCCTGAAAAATATAACCTATCCAAATAGAATTACTATTAACAATACCCCAATAACATGCTCTAATGAAGTACCTAGGGGTCACCCTTGACCAAAGAGTTCAACAAAATATTCTTAACATCACGGGGAAAATCGCTGAAGCCACGATGGCACTCAAACCTCTACTTGGTAGCAAAACCCTGGCTGTCCATAACAAATGTCCTCTCTTAAACTCTTTTATTTTAACAAAATCACCTACGCCTGTCCGATCTGAGGCTATATCTGTAAAATCTCTAAGAATAACCTTAGCCAACTCCACAACAAGAATGTATTGTCAGAAATGCTTCCCGTTACCTACGCAATTGTGCTATTCGTAGGGACCTCAAAACTACTACTTTAAAGAAAAGAATCAACCACCTTTTTACAAGTTTTATGAAAAACTCTATGACCTCCCTAAAGAAATAATCTCGGAATTACTGGATTATGACGCCTTCGAACCACATCAACGTAAAAGACCAAGATATTCCAGCATGTGACTGTGAGAATTAGTGATCACCATAACTGTAAATTTTTCTCTCTCTAATCTTTTACTTAGTAATTATTTCCACATTATAACTACCTAATTTCTTAATTAAAATTTAATATCTAAGCTATACCGAACAAAAGTATGGCTCTTTTGAGTACCTTTTTTTGTTTACGCTTTGCTCGCCTTTTCACCACCTGACATTTATGTGCTGTTTCAAGAACATGTTCCGAACCCTATTTTTTACTTTTTCAACTTTTTTACAAGTAGTTAGTTATAACTACAGTTATACCATTCCACTTTCTTCTCAATCTTTAGACTCCACACGTAATCTCTTATTCATTATTCCCAATTTATTACCATCTAATTTCTTAATTTTACATCTACCCTTTTTGTTGTAATTGTTCCTTTATCATGTAGTTAATACTAAATATTAACTTGTCCCAGCGGCTCAATTTAATACAAGACACTCCACTTGCAATAAATTGGGCGTTAAGCTGATTGCAACTCGGAAGCCCCTTAACTGACATCAAATGTTCGGCGGGGAAGGTAGAGCCGGAGTTCTGGATACTTCGGATGACCGCTGCTGCTTCGAGTGTATTATAGCCTTTGTTAGTAAAGTCAAATGAGCTTCTTATAGCTATTGGAAATATTTCGTATATACTGAGCACCCAACAATCAGACAAAATGTTTGGAAAAATTGCGCAAATTACATGAGCAAATACGGTACATAAAACACTCCTTATGTTATTGAATAAATAAATGGCAGAGTAAATTTTGTTTTTAATCTTCTGTTTTTAATCTTTTGTTTTTAATCAGTTATTATATGTGGATAAAAGAGGTGTCTATTTTTAGTTGTTTCCTTCAAAATTCTGTTAATTTTAGTATGTTTAAACATTCTACAACCTAAAACACACACCTATATGATAATCTACTATAATAACCTATAAGTCATATATACTGCAGTAAAATAAATCTGTATTAACAAATGGAAGGATCATAGTGTTATACTATTTATCTTATTCATATATTTAACTTAAATTATGACAACATTTTACGTTTGTGAATGTATGCGCATATTCACATACATAAAGTGTATGTATGAAATTTTATATTGATATACGAATATACAACTACTACGAAGACAATCTGAAAGCTTTTTATGGTTTAATATCTAATTTGCGAAAAACGAATACGAAATATTGTATTAAACAGCGAGTAGTTCGTTATAAAGTTATATGTATATGATTCATTTAGTCATAAAGGGTCATATACACAGTAAAAATCAACTAAATATGAGCGATAAAAAGCGAAAATAAAATAAAATCAAAATATGAAATTCGCTGAATTTCATGTTCAAAAACATCTTTATGTTTTTTTTTTAATTTAAAATAATTTGTCATTGCAAAATGTATTTATTCAAAGATGAGCAGCATAATGTTCGAGAGAAAATTTGACTGGAATATTACGTTTATTTTAGTGCTTTTCTTTTAAGTGATAGTTTGCAAAACCCGAAGCATAATGTACAGACATATGTTGAGTTAGACCGTTTTTAAAGTTGCATTTAAAAGTAATATTAAAATTAGTTTTAAAAATCATTAATAGAGGAAGAAGAACACAACATTAATATAAACGTACTTTTTTGAATTGGACTGGTTGAAACTTTGTGTTGTCCTGGCGAAAAAAAAAATCTTTCTTTTTTTCATCCTTTTGATTACGGATTGGAACATATACATCCCAGTGGACTATTTTCTATTCCTTTCGTGTTATTTTTTTAAAACATAATCTCTGCATTACACTTAAACATGGATATTCGCCGGAAAAATCTACCACAAAGGAAATAAATATAAATTGTGGTCCGATTGAATATAAATATAGATGCCTGTCCGCTCCCGTAATCAAAGAGTTAATTATGAAGTATTTTCAAGTTGTCAGACAAAAATTACCAAAATTAATTTGTGCGAATGACTAAAATTGAGAGGTCATTTATTGCCGTTTGATATATGATATATAGAAACAAGTCAAATGTATATTTATGGATTTCTTGTGTAAGCTTCCTTATACTCGTACTTAATACAAAATATCATCATCTTAATACAATATACATCTCACGGTTATATGAACAAATGTCATTGATGTTTATTCTATTTTTTTTTTCAATTAGTACATGAGTACTTACACAATCGTCGATATCTTATCTTTCATTTATCTTTTTTTTTCAACTTCACTATCATAAAATATTTGTGATATTAAATAGCACCTGGAAATTCCAAAATTCTAACAAAATTAAATGTATGTGAGGTCTGGCCAAAAACAAATTTATAATAAAAATATTTTGTAAAAAATATCAATTTCGTACATTTTAGAACTGAAGTTGTGACTTGTGTTAGAATTTATTCGAAGAAGGGTTGAAAGACCACACAGAATTCATGTCACGGACATAAATATCTTTACAAATATTTATTTATTTTTGTTCGATTTTACATTATTCTACAATTCATGCTGAATATAAATATTTATACACTAAAACAAACACAAAATGCAAAATGTATTTTACACACGACCGTTCTAAGTTTATCAGAATGATAAGAGGAGTGAAAATACGGAACTTTTAATAAAGGTAGATTTATTACGAGATATAGTCAGGCATAAAAGAAAATAATTGATCCTTCTCCCCGTCCCCCCTCAGTATTCGAACGGAAAACTGCAAGTAAAATATATTTCTGTTCTGTTTCACTGAAGTATATCTATGGAACTTATACTGCCATTCTGCGACTGTTGTGGCGCAAATTTTAATAATTTTATCTTGTTCATAGGACTAAGAAGTACTGAGAGAAACTATAGGAAATTTCTATAAAATACACAAATCTGTTTAAAATTCTACATTACAAATAGGGGAAAATATAATAATATTTCCGTTTGATGTATAAGTAAGTTATGAATTCAATATATACAGTGTGGCCAGAATTAAAACTCCCCTACTCCGACCTCTGTATATTTTGAACTACTCACTGTATAATCTTCAAATTTTGTGGAGATATTATTCAAGACAAGGGAAACGGATTACGCTAAAAAACAAATAGTTCCAGAATCGCCGATACAGGGCGCTGTACAACTGGACATATGCTGAAAAGATGAAACAAAAATTTTAAACATATTTTATTTGAACATACCAAATATTCATGTGACAAGGACCTCATCGATGTAGGAAATGTTGCGTAATTATGGTTTCCTTCTTGAAGGTGTGACATCTGCAGTCTGTAGACTGCTTTCTCAAATGCGGATCGTAACTTGTGCTATAATGAAAACCCAAGTATCCTGATACTGCATATGAACTACTACAGCGGATAACATTATCCATTGACTGTTCAACACTAGCGATGGATAAATCTTCAACGACATTTGAACCAGCCGGTTTGCGCTCTAGACTCGGCTGAACTCCAAGATGTCCAGTTTTCTCTAATCGAGCTATCATTCTCCGGAGAGCTTGTGGAAGAAATGGTCCTTTTCGCAAATTCTTAAGTCGGCAAAACTCTCGAAGTGCAGCTGCTACGATACCTTTTTTTCACAAGAGCTTCACAAGCAAAGAGAACCATCAGTGATAAGAATGACATTTCCCAGTTTTATCCTCTTTTATACCCAGAACATGGCTCGAAACCATGAATTTATGCAAAGTTTTGTGCTTACAGTGAAAAATTGCAGTTACAAGGGTAGTTTACCTTCTTTAGTTTATTATATTCTTTTTTTCCATAATAAGGTTGCACGATTTTAACTATAATTCTTTGCGCTAGATGGCAGCTCCAAAGAACGGTTGAAAGAGACTGCTTTGAATTCAAGCTGACATCAGACATTAAATAAATAAAAAAAGAAACATTCTATAAAATTATAAACTATTCATAAAACTGTAAATCTTATTATGTTTAAATTATTCTGTTATTATTTTACTATATGATGTGTTATTAATTTTCTTTCATTCTTTTTTTATTAGAATTTGTGAATTGCGAGCCTGCTTCTTTTCTGCGGGGCAGTAAATGTAACAAATTCATTCTGTTATCATTCGGTGTTATTCTGAACGTAAAAATTCTGCTGTCTCTAAGTCAGAATTCTGATTGTTTGTAAAATTCTAAATTATCATTCGAAGTCACAGTCTACTTATTAAAAATGTGAAAAGGATCAAATTCTCAAGTTTTTATCAGTGTGAAATTATGCCTCAATTCTTGAAATTTAATACACATCGTTATTTATAAAAAAATGCTTCTGGTTTGAGCAGAACAGAATTTCTTCTGTTCTGAATGGGACGTGATTGGACTTAAAATTTAAGTGCTGATCAAGTAAAATCATTTATAAATTTTTCTGATTATTCAGTGATTCATAAGCTCTACAAAGAATATCAGCTATCTGATTATACATAAAATTCAATGATTATTCAGCATTCAGCATCCCCTATGTGATATTTCATTATTATATTCTGTTCAATAAATGGAGATCGAAATTTAGGGATGGAATCGATCACCCGACTCAAATCAGAGGTACGTAGATTCTTTGATTTATTTTATTCAGTAATAAAAATGCAAAATTTTATTAAACTTTAGTTCCGAAACTATACAAAGGTAGTAGAAATTAGAAAGGAATAATTTCATTTCAGATGTGTTTTTTATTGTGTTAGTTAATTTTTTTCATATTTTCTGTTGTACGGCGCTATCTATCGGTGTTTCTGGAACGAATTTTTTTTTGCGTAATCCGTTTCCCCATGTCTTGGATAGTATGTTCACAAAATTTGAAGTATTTACACTGAGTAGTTCGATGTACAGGGAAGTCGCAGTAGGGGTGTTTTAAGTCTGGCCACCGGTATATAAATAAATTAAAAAAAACCCACCTTTCTCAATTTTTACGTTTAAATTTTTTCTCTTTATTTATTAAGATGTGTGCAAAGAACAAAATTAAAACCTTTTTAACCAATTTTACAGTTTAATAAATCAAAAATCAGATTGAACTATATCATAACTTTTGGTACATAATATGATATACATTATGGTATTATATTTTTTCCAAACATGAAAAATTTAATAATCAATTTTGTACAGAAAAGTTAAGCAAAATATTGCATTCGATTTTATTTATTAACCGATATGACAAAATAAATACATTTTGTAACATAAACATAGAAAAGTTCTATTATCTTTTCTGCGAACTGAAATGGTGATTTGCGTTAAAATTATTCTCAGTAATGAAAGGAGACTATACACAATTCATGCCACACACATAAATATCTTTACATTGTGCTTACTTATTTGTTTTCTTTAACTTTATATTAATCTAAAATGTACGCTGGATATAAATATTTATGCCATGAAACAAACCGTAAGAAAAGCATAAGGTATTGTACACACGTCCTTTCTAAATTTAAGACAATATCAAAACATACATATAAGGGGTATTTAACAGAAATAGATTTATTACCAGATATAATCATACATAAAAGAAAACACTTCAATATGCCTGACTCCTGTTCGAATGGCAAATTGCCAGTAAAACATATTTCAGTTTTCTTTCGTTCAAGTAGAGCGATAGAGCTGAATTTTCCTATCTTAGAAGATTGTAGTGCACATCTATCTATACAATTACGCAAAAACATGTCCCCGAGTATCACTGACGTCATATTGATGGTGGAAACACCTAGCCAACAAATGTCACTTCACTACGTTTTTTTAAATTACTAAACATCGCACAAAAAAAAATTAAGTCAGCAAATAAAAAAATAAATGTACAATTGTGACATATTATTTAGAATCCGGGGTGGAAACTATTTTAGTTACAAATTAAAACGTGATAACTTCTTCATTAACTAATAAATTTAATATTTACAACGTATTTACATGTCACTTTTTACAAAAGAACTCAGTTAATTTAACATTACGGCTTAGCTCAGATGCCTTGTCGGCCACAAACTCTGTAAACATTCTTCTCTCCTGGTAAAGTCTAATTTACTCAGCTTGTCAGTTCTTTTGAAAGAAAAAAAAAAGAGAAGGAGAGAACATATGACGGAGTGCGTATAGTTCGAGCGTTACACAATCAAATACAATTTGTTTGAAAATCTTTCGCAATTTACTCATTTTATATAGATTTTAAAATAATTTTCAAGCATTATTATTTTTTAAAAATCTGCGTACTACCTAATTACGTACACTTTTGCACTGAAAACAATTAATTCAGCATTTGCTTGTTTCCATGGAATATTCCAGAGCTTCAAAGCAAAACTAAGTTCAAATTTAACAAATAAAAAAATAAAACACGAATTTAACATATATGGAATCAAACTATGTGTTTAAACACTGAAATAATCATAAACACAAAGGCTGCTATAAATAATTAAATATTTCACGATCGACCGCTTGCATGTGGCCCATGCGATAGAAACAAAATTACATTTAGGTGTAGTTGGTGGGCAATCTATAGAAATATACTAAATGTAAGAAAAACTATTCCAGTTTTAAATTAGAAACGATATCCATCTATTTCCTGTACACTGTGCAGTATTCCGGGTATCTATAACCTGGGTAGTCCGGATTCAATTTTTAAAAATTTTGACATGTTCACAGATCTGAGAGAAAATCAGTTAGACAGAAACTAAAAGAAACATCCAATACAAGGAACAAATTTATTTCATACTTCACATTACAAATCTGTGGGAGAGGATTGTATAATAAGATTTTAGTTTAAAAACTTAATTCAATTAAGAATTCAATACAGAAAGTACGGTGTATTTTCTCACATTATACGTTTAACTTTTTTTTCCATTTCTTTCTTTTTTATTTTTCAAATGTGTAAAAATAATAAAATGAAGTCGTATTTCGATTAAATTTTCAAGTAAAGAAGCCACGTATTCCACTGTATTACATAATTATTTGTGCCACATAATATAATAGAGATTATGCCGTAATAGGTTTCATAAAGTATATTTTTTTAATACTGAGATTTCAATTCCAAAAATTATTTTTACCATGTTAAAATATTATGCACATTTCTATAAAAAGTTCCACTGAATGTAATTCTGTGCACAACTTTTGCAGAGAGAAGCAAACAGTAGTAGTTGAATAAACCTATGCTTTTCAAAAACACAAATCTGAAATAATCAAGTTTATAACTGTAATATTGAAAAGCATAAACATGATGTTTGGATGAAAAATCTATATTCTGTAAATTTTAGAATTATAGTTATGATTTTCGATAAAATTGTTTTGAAAAGAGGGTGGAGAGAATGTACACAATTCATGTTAGTGAAATAAATATCTTTGCATTGGTAATATTTGTGTATTTATATATGAATTTACATTTCTCTAACTTTTATACGAGATATAAATATTTATGCTGTGACACAAACTCGGTAAACAAAATGCATTGTACCCACGTCCATTCTAAATTTCAGAGAATACGGAAGTTTTCATAGAAGTAGATTTATTGCCAGATATAGTCAGACATAAAGAAAACACGTCAAAACACCCCACCCTTACCCCAGTGGCAACTTGCCAATAAAACATATGTTTATTCTCTTTCAACCAAGTGACGGAATGGAGCTTAGTTTTCTAGTCTGTGATGGTTTTATTGCGTATTTCTATAATTTTATCACGTTCATAGAAGAGAAATGTATTGACAGAAATAATGAAAAATTTCGATGAAAGGAACAAAACTATTTGAAATTTTACATTCCAAATGAACGGGGGGGGGGGGGGTGATACGGAGATTTTAGTTTGAAGTATAACTATGATATGAAATCGATATATATATATTTATATGAATTATAAAAGAACGGTGTATTTTCTTGGATTTACGTATTTATCGGATTTTTGTATTTATTTACCCATTCCTTTAAAATAGTGCAAAAAATATAATAAAAAATTATTTCCAGTAAATTTTCTATCTAATAAATCAAAGATTGAGATATTTTTATCATCATTTGCGTCACATAAAGGAGAAAAAAAAGTGTGTCATAATTTTCTCATAGGACTTCCTCCCGTCAATTTTCAATTCCAGATTAATTTACTATGGAGAATTGTTAAGTAATGCACAATTATATAAAAAATCCACCCGATGAGAAAATTCCTTCCATGGAAAATTAATGTAGAAAGAAGCAAGACGTATATATTTTTCTACAAACGTATTTCAAAAATATAGCAAATCCTAAACAAGAAATTTGGCTGAAAAAAGTCTATTATGTGAACTTTAGAACTGCTAAATCCAGGGCCTGATTATCCGAAAGGAACATGAAGCTCACGCATCTTCTCTGAAATTTAAAAGGTTCCGTCAAATAACTACAAAATGAGGTGTCTAATTCCCTTTATATATATATTTTTTATTGCTTTTTTAAATGTTTTTGGAAGAGAAAGTTTGCCTAATGCAAGAGAAAATCCTCACTACTTGAGAAAACTTATGTAACCAGATAATTTAAATGTCATCAATAGGTCGTTATTCAACCATATGGCATCCTGATGTGCTGGTTAGAAATAACTTTGTATCTCAACATACAATAACTATATATACCCAAATATACTCTATCTAAATTGTATACACGGACCATAAAAAAAGCAATTTGAGGAAATATCTGAACTCAGCTAACCCTCTCCTGGGAATAATATTTGTCGCGTTGAAAAGTTTTCATGAATGTAGAATTTAGTAAGCTTTTCCTGGGTGAAAGGGGCCCCCAAAATGATAGTGTGATTCCCCTATATTCAGAGGTTAATCGGGCCAAGCGAAAATTATTTGCTGTTAGAATTGGTTTGAGGAGATGTTATAGACATCTTATATAACTCAAGACACGGATATAAATATCTTCACACTGCAGTTATTTACTTTTCTTGTTTGGCTTTATATTACTGTAAAATGTATGCTTATGCTGTGAAACAAATCGCGAAAGACATAACGTGAAACAAATCGTGAAAGACATACCGTATTGCAAATCGCCCTTCTATATTTAAGGCAGTAGCAAAAGAGATACACTAACAGGCAGTCACCGGGAATGTGCTCTATTAGACGTTTTGTCCTTTATCTAAATACTTGCCGAATTTTTCAGGAGCTTCAGGAATAAAAAGAACATATTTGATATCATATTTTTAACGAAGTACTCAGAAAGACAAATAAGCAACAATAAATTGAAGACATAAATATATTTACAATCACGATGTAAAATAAATTACACGAAATGACCTGCAGTCGTAGCACATGACTATATGAATCACCCTTCAATTTTTTTGCTTGACGAATTTAGGCTTAATGAATTTTTTAATGCAACCGAATTTAATTATAAATTTAATCAATGTGCAGTCAATTTCCTTTTCAATGCGACAATAAAAAATAAATATTATCATTTTTTTAATGATTAAAATTTAACTCTATAAATAAACAAGTTATAAAAGCAAAAAGGAAACACTTTGCCATACTAATTACATAAAATAATATTTATTATCTCTTTATGTCCCCTTTTTAATAATTTATGTTCTGAATATTAGGGAAAAACAGATTAGTTTTTAAAAGATATTTTCTAAAAAGAAGCCTTTACTTAATAAAACATCCTGAAGTTGCAATAAAAAATTATTTAACTCAATGTGAGTTTTAAAATTTCGTTGTGTCTTGTAAAAACACTCATTCTGATTTAAATAAATTTTAATACAATGAAGAACCATTTTTGTTTTCATTTAAAATTAATATTTAAAATAATAAAATTATGATAAGAGTTTTACTGATAAGTGTTTCCGAAATGAAAATATGTTATTTTGGATAATATATTTAAATATAACATTTAATTTTTATAGGAGGTACGATAAAACCTGCTATAAAGAAACAAAATATTCGACTCATATTTTGATAACAACTAAAAAAATTGACAGAACACTGAAAAAACAAGTATACGTTAGACTAAATTATTTCATTTAATTTTCATTTAAAGATAGTTTCAATTATTATTTTTTTTAATTAGGAATTTCTTAAGTTCTTAACATCAGCAGTTAGTGTTGGGGTGAATTTTCAAAAACATTAATTTGTATATATACCAGAATATTTTTTTTTAACTTTTCAAATTCAGCAATAAAAGTTTATAGCAATTTCTTGATTATTATCTTTTAAATTTGTAGAACTGTTTTCAATATTTTTTCAAAATGCATGATACTTTAATTTACGTGGTACCTTACAATGATATGAAACAGTGTGTTAAAACATACTAAGTTATAGAAATTTAAAAATAAACCTATATTTTGAAAGTGATCAGATGTAATTTAATATTAATAGGTTATCAGAGAGTGTTACATTTTCAGCTCTGTTTTAGCAAAGAAAAAAAAAACTTTCAAAAATTTATTTAGAACATTCTTGATTACATTATAGTCCAGGCATTAGGTAAAAAGGACAAAAGGACGTTTTGATATTTGGTACTTTTATGTTTTTGGGTCGCTGAATACGAATCTGAGATTTTCCAACAAAACGTTTTCGGGGGAAATACGATTTTTTGTTTGCAAAAAACGTATAATAACGTATTTTTCTTGTTTTTTTTTTCAAAATAACTCCAAAAATATGCATTTTACGTGAAATTCGAAAGTGTATGAATTAAAGAGCATACAATTTCCTACATTTTGCGTATTAAAAGTTTTTTCTCTGATCAATAGTTTAACTGCTAGAGTGTCGCAAAAATGGGTGTGAAAAGCAAAATACTGTAAGATAAAGACAGGAGAGATGGCGCGGTCGGAGAGATTGCGCACATAGAGGTTCGGTGGGAAGGAGTAAAGTGAGCGCGCAGCGACTCCAGGTAGTTGTACAACAACAATAGTGGAGTGTCTACTTGAAAGTGCACGTTGATTGCTTTGAGCGTCTAAGATAAAGTATTGCTATTTTGTTTTGTTTTCCCAAAGGAAGTGCTTGAATTTTCATAGCTATTCATCAGAGTTTCTATACAATGTCAATAGCACAAAATATTTTAAACTTAAACGATTTCTCATAAGCTACTAATCTAGACTGACAATGTGAACATCAACGGTTCGTTTTAGAAGAGGTCATGTTTAAATAAAAGGCCGCGCAATCTCTCCTATAGAAATTGGAGAGTTTGAGCATCTGCTACTTAGGAGAGATGGCGCAGTGTTCCCATTTCCATGCTAGGAGAGATTACGCAGCTTATTTGTAAATTTGCATAAAAAATGAAAAATGAAAATGGACTAATTTTAATTTTAACGTATTATTAATAACATAAATTTATTTTGTAATCTTATCTGGACTTGCTTTTTCTGATTTTTTAATTTTTTTCCGTTAATTAGAATTTTTTAATCGTTTTAAAAATTATTTCCTTTTTCTGATTCTTTAATCATTAGGTTGGAATATTCACTTCTAATACAATAATATTTGTTCACAAAAACCTTACAGCAATGTCATTTAAGTGTAATTATTATTGTTAACAATTTAATTGTAGTTATTATTAGTAACAATCTCTCCTACCCATATGCGCAATCACACCAACCCTGTAAGGACAGATTGCTCAAAATAACTTTCTTGGTTTTATTACAACTGTTCTATTAAATTGCAACATTATAACAAAATAGCAATGGAAATGCATATAAAACAAATGAAGTAAAAATTATTCATGAATAGTTTAGCAAAAAATTAATATTTAGATTTTTTATTGCTATTCTTTTGAAGTGTGCGCAGACTATCCTAGCTTTACCTTACAAAAAATTTAATTCCGGTCCTGTACGCCGATCTAACATAACAACTAACTTTTTTTGCGTAAATGTTCACCATTAATGATACTAAAGACTGTGTGATTGACAACATTTTACGATGAAGTGGCCTGATAATAAATACGATGACTCATTATAAATCATTATTTAATTATAAAGAAATATGTACATTAGTTTAAAATATTAAAAAGTACATTTACATAAAGTTAAAAAGCAACTATCTTATTTCCGCATTCTTTTATTTGATGGTCCTTGCTGTTCATCGACATTTACAATATAGTAAATAGGTGTATGGAATTAGTGGTTTTTTTATTACTACCGATATTATACAATAAATGTTTTTTAATGGTAAATATTTCATAAATTGTAGCATGGCTTGTTCCTCTTCCATTGGGTCCATGAATTCAATGGTTGGTCAATTCATATCCAGGTATATAGAGAGAGATTCTAAAAATAAAACGTTTTCAAGCCTGCAGAGACCTTCCAAAATGATGAAGAGGTCTACATCCTCCCCAACTATAATCCCCGTCTAAGTTGACGGATCCAATGACAAAGCAGTGTTTACAAACATTGTGTCTCTGTCTTCTTTTGCTTGTTTGTGTGTAATATCTGCTGATGAGAACTTGTCAATCATCATAAAATTTAACCGTCCATTGTTTTTTGAGTTATGAAGAAACATTTATTTGCACATTGTAGGTATCATTCGGTCGTCACAAAATATGTCAGTTGAAGCATGATTCCTTTATCGTCTCATACACTCAGCAGTTTTAGTATCATTTTGTACGGTATCAGGGTAGCCCTCAAAGACAACTACTGCCTATGGTTGATATTTTGACTGCACGTACTCAACATATGTGTCACAGCTTGAAGAAAAAGACTGATGCTTAGGCCAAACAACCCTATGTCATAGAAAACTACAATGAATGATGAATTGAACCATTCCGCTGAACCGCTTGTTTGCTAGGGGGGTTGATTGCCTTGTAGAGAGTAGATTTGGTTCTTTTTCTTATGCCATTGTAGAATAGGGAGAAAAAATAAGGGTCTAGATCGTACGTCAAAAACACCTCAAGATATTCACCCGAATGCTTTGCAACTGCAATTTTTTGGAACAAAGTTGTGGGATTACATTAAGACAAGGAAACATTCCCCAGCAGCTGCAACCATCTCCTAAGTAGCGTTTGAGTATCTGAATACTTTAACAACGTTTGCAACATCTGGATTCTTCACAAGAGTTTTGAGGAACTTCATTTCTCTTTAACGGCGTAAACGGTGCTGACGTTGTATCGCACCTGCTCATAGCATGCAGAAAGAGGATGTTTTCCGCAACCGTTGAACTCACCGCATTAGTTGCATAAGATGTCGCTGGAGAAACGGTTTAACTCCCAGCTTTCAAAAGCTAACGTTTTTAGGATTGCAGAAACCTATCAAAATGCCCAAGAGGTCAACATCCTCTCCAACTATAATCCCCGTCTATGTTGATGGATCCAAGGACAAAGCAGTGTTTACAAACATTGTGTCTCTGTCTTCTTTTGCTTGTTTGTGTGTAATATCTGCTGATGAGAACTTTTCAATCATCATAAAATTTAACCGACCATTGTTTTCTGAGTTATCAAGAAACATTTATTTGCACATTGTAGGTATCATTCGGTCGTCACAAAATATGTCAGTTGAAGCATGATTCTTTTATTGTCTTATACACTCAGCAGTTTTAATACCATTTTGTACGATATCAGGGTAGCCCTCAAAGACAACTACTGCTTGTGGTTGATATTTTGACTGCACGTACTTAACATATGTGTCGCAGATTGAAGGAAAAGACTGATGCTTAGGCCAAACAACCCTATGCAATAGAAAACCACAATGAATGAGAAATTGAACCCTTCCGCTGAACCGATTGTTCGTTTAAGGGTTTGAATGCCTTGATAAGGCCCCTTTTCTTAAGCAATTATCGAGTAGGGAGAAATAATAATGGCTTAGATCTTAAGACAAAAACTCCTCGATTGTCTTCATCCGAATGCTTTGCAACCGAAATTCGTTGGAACAAAGTTGTGGGATAATAGGAACCAACTTGTCGTCTACTCGTATCAGACTGGTCATTACAGCAAGAGGTTTCACTCTGTCACTCCGTTTAAATTTGACAGTTCTAAAATCAGCAACAACTCTGCTGATGTCTTTAATGCCTGATTCCGAAGACGTATGGCAGTTTATTCTTCTTTTATTAGCGAAGGTGCGTTTAAGTTATTTTATGTTTGTGTTATTTAAAATGTAAATTAAAAAGTGCTTTTGTTTTTTAAAGCAAATAGAGATTTGATAACAGGCATGTTATTTTTTATTTATTTTTTGTTATGAAGAAAACGATGAACCTGAGATGCATCAAATATAGTCAATAACATAATCTTTAGTATCATTCATGGTCAACATTTGCGTAAAATGGTTAGTTTCCATATTACATCGACGTACAGTGTTGTGATTTCTGTTTTTTCAGAGTTTTTTGCATTTAACACCAATTTTTCTGCCACTCTCACGGCTAAGCTCTTGATCAGATAAAAGAAACTTTCATCACATAAAATGTAGGAAGTTTTAACCTCTTTAATTTCTATATTGACAACTTTCAGGAAAAAATGCATAGTTTTGGAGTTATTTTTTAAAAACAAAGCAGACAAAAATCAGTTTGTTTTTTAATTTTTTGTTAAAAAAAAAAAAAAAAAAAAAAAAAAAAAAAATTAGAAACAATGTTGTTGGAAAACCTCACATTCGTGTTCAGCGACCCACAAACATAAATCCACCAAATATCAAAACTACACCAAAACATTCTTTTATTTTCTACCAAATGACTGGACTATTAGTTTAAACAGTAATTTATGGTCGCACTAGAATCGATGTTAAAAAATACATTTGAATTTCCAAATTGTTACTAAAAAATAAAAAGTTATTTTATTAGGAATTATGTCTTCTTTTAGTTTAAGATTTAAAAAAAAACCTTAAGGGTCATTTCCATATTGAAATTGTAACAAGCTTGAAATACCTATTTTGGACATCATATTCATATTTGTTGATGAATTTTAATTTCGGATACCAAACGAGAAGCCATTCGATGAAATAGTTTAGGTAGTAAGTGAATTGAAAAAGAAAAGAATTTTATAGAATTTAATCTTTGCAGACTCACCAGTGTGTCTTGACCTCGTTTTCCTTCTCATAGGAGCAGATTATTAGTACAAAATATAAACGAGTAATCTCAAACATGTGAATAAAAATCTCGTTGCTGTGGAATCTCTCTTTGGATGGTGTCTCCAGGGTAAAAGAAGTGAAAACCAAACTTCTTTAATTTGATCAGAAAGTAAGTGTTCTTCAACAACTACATATAAAATTAAAGAAAATATGTTTTCGCTTTTTTCTCCAGGAGACACCAACCAAAGAAGTTTCAACTGCCGCAAGTTTTTTGTCCATATCTTTGATATTCTCCGTTACTGTGTTATACTAATAATTTGCTCCTATGAGAAGGGAAACGGAGTCCTCACATGTGTTGAGTCGGCAAGGGTTAAATTCTATATAATGTTTGCCTTTTTCAATTCACTTACTTCCGGCGAGGATATGTCATATTCAGAAATTTCATCAGTTCTAATGTTTCTATACTTAACCTTGAATTTTGAAAATGTTTATTTTCTAATTTAAGTTCAACAATGTCATAAATCTTTTGAATAGGGTACTGATAGTTTTTCCTCTCGCAATGTTTTAAATCGTCATTTATCTAAAATGAACAGTTACACAAAAGTACACATAGAATCTGTATCTAATAATAAACGGATAATTAGTTCTTCATTTTCATTTTTTACTTTCGCACTCACTGCAGGCCTGTAATTTTTTTCCCCAATAGACGAGAAAGCTGAATTATTTGTTTCGTTTGATGCATTCCCTGTTTCCAAAGTATTAACCGAATGATTTTTATTATTTGATCGAGTAAATTCCTGAAAAATTGTTTGATTTTGTCTAGCTCCAAAAGTACAAAGTATTGTAGACGAACAATCGCTGATTTTGTTTTATGGTTCAAAACTTAAAAAAGCAATGGCCTTGCGATTTCAAAGTATTTTTCTTCCTTTCAACATTAAACATATTACACAAGTCTGAACACTAATTACTTCGACAAAAAATGAAGTTTTTTTTGTTATTTCATGCATAGATAAAATTTTTTGCTTTGGAGATTTCAAGAATTTTAATTTTTTTGTTTATTTCAATTTTTTTTCCTGAAATGGAGAAATCTTCTTTTCCTACTTTTAATTTTGACGTGGAGAAAATTCAATAGTATATGTATATCGGGGTTGCACGATGTTTTATATTTTGTCGATTATATTTTTAATTTAACTCTGAGGGAAACAGTTTTAAAAGTACGACTAAGAGCGTGGAGCTGTAAAGCTTCGGCTCGAGTCACAGTGTGGTTAAAGATCGTACATTAATGTATATGTCGTCATGAATTTTCTGCGATTTCGAAATATGACTGGACCATAAAACTGAAGACACTTACTTAAGACTTAAAACTGAACACTGTTTATGTAGTGATTAATAATTATATCTTTATTTCGGAATCTATCTTCAAGAAGTTTTAGTGCTGTGTCATAATTTAATTCTGAAATTTCCAAGCCTTCTATGGCATTTAAAGCGGAAGAACTTATGTAACTACGGAGATAATTGTACAGTTCCGCTTATTTTAATGAATCATTTTCGTGAATCGATACTTTAAATGTATTCCAAAAATTTTAAAATTGTGTATACGCCCCGTGAAACTTTTGTATATTCAGCTTCGGTAGCTTCACAAATTTATTTCAATTAGTGGGAGGGAATTGTTTTCTGAATTATTAATTTTACTACTAATTTATGTATTACAGCTTGACATTTAATAAAATGGTTCTATTTTATTATATACTTCATTTAAGTTAGAGGCTTTAATATTTAACTGATTAAAATCCCCTTCTAATGATTCGAAATCTATTGGATCATTTTTACTTACAATGTCTATATTATTTATCAATTTGGTAACTAAACTTCTCAATATAGTTCTATTTTTTGTAAACTTTTCAAGGTCTACAATCATACAGAATCATCTTAAAATCTATGCTCTTTCCTTGAGGAGCCTTTGTACTAAGTGCTATTCACCAGGTTAAATAATTATCAGTAAATCGTTAATTTATTTGTCGCCTATTCCACCATGAAAAAAACAATTCGAGAAATGAAAGCAACTTGACAAAAAATAATAGAACACACATCACTACGGAAAATGGAGATCTTGCTTGAAAAACTAATTGAAGAAGTTTAATAATCATGAAAATTGTATACACCTATCTTACACATTTATAATATTAAAATTAAATTCCTGGTGAGACGCAATGCTTTTCATTCATATTCATAAGTATTTTTCAATCATAAGAAAGACGTGCTAATGGAATCTTTCGTTCCTTTCTAAACACAGAGTGCATTCTGGTAGAAAAAGTGGAAGTAGAAGTTTATAGCGATGCGACATTATCTAAATATCCTTTTTTCCAAAATCTTATTCTACAAAGTAGCTTTTAAGTTATGCTTAAAAAACTACCCGTTAAACAGTTTATTTTGCAACTAATAAAAAATAATTTATCATTAAGAGTTCTAAACTTTATGTCTGCATAGTTCTTAAACTACATCGCCGAATGACTTTCCTTTTAGAATCCATAGATAAAATTTCCGGTAAATCCAAATATGATATTCAACTCAACTGTTTGTATTAAAGACGTCAGAGTTTGTTGCAATTTCAATATGGAAACAAACCTATTGCAAGAAGATACAATTCCTAATCCTTTTTTGGAGGGGGGGGGGTGCGGGGTTGCATCAATTTCGAAATTAAAAGGTATGGGAAACTTTTTTTTTTACTTCAACCCTGCAATGATTACATTCAAATGCAGATTTATTCCAATTTGTTAGCTATAATTTTTCATAATTTATGAATATTGCGTTGGGATGAATCTGATGAAATGTGAGATTTAAGGCTGAATTACTACAAAGATATAGAGAAATAAGAAATGAAACAGATTTAAATGTACGTCAAATGCATCTCCCAGAAATATAATTGATGGTTTATGTGTTTTATAAGTACGCATTTTTATTTAAATTAACAATAAATCTGATTCAAATAAAATAATTTAGCTTATATATAAATATCACAAAAGTAAATTCATAAATATTTACATACATGATGTATTTTATCCTCATACATATTATGTATTTGTTTCTTTTATTATGAAAAATACTCATATAAATGGATTGACAAATTAAAAATTAGGCTAGAAGTATACTTTTTTATTGGGATTTATTGGGTCTATTGTCTGATACCATATAATTTATATACATGCTGTTGTATTTCATTCTCATACATATTATTTGTTTGTGACTATCTTAAAAACATTCATATAAATGAATTGAGATTATAAATTAGGTCACAAGAATATTTTTTTTTATTGGCAATCTTTGTCTATTTTCGGAATTTAGTCATCAGTTGCATACATGATATTGTATTATTTATTTATGAATATTACTATGAAGAAACATTCCTATAAATCGGTTGACGTTTTAAAATTAAGCCACGAGAGTAAAGCGATTTTTTATTCAATTTGGAAACATTGTCTTAATTTTATAACAATAAATCTTTTGAAAGCGGTTCATGAAAACTCATGTTGAAAAGCTTGGCAATTGCTATCGCCGCGACTTACGTTATACACTGTCGGTTCATGACGTTTAAATCGTCACACGGAGTTAAGGCTCTGACTCACGCCGCCATTTATTTGCCCATAGGAGAAGAACGATTAGCCACGCTGCATGTGAAACAATCCCTGATTGTTCTAAGTGGGCATCAAACTGCTTGATGATTCAGCCTGTATTATAGTAGCCCTACACTTAAGTAGCCCTAACGGAGTGGATCATCTTTACACGGTCATTGGTACAAATCGTCACGCCCACCTTTTCGTATCAATCGCCGCGCCGTGTAAGGATTATGTCCCCGTGGGACGTTTAAAACTTCATGAATCGGCCGTGTATAACGTAGGTCGTGCAATCAACAGGTGACGTTTAGAGGTTTATATGCAGTGAAACGTCACATAATAGTATTTTATATTTATATTTTTAAAATATATTATGTCAGGAAAGTACAATCTTACGAAAATAAGAAACATCTTTTTCTGACTAGTTATGATAATATAAATAAATTGAAAATGTTTGTATAAATTTTAAAAGCATTGGAATTTATTCTAAAGCAAAAACTTACGTTAATTTTTAAACATGAAAGTTCCTTCAACAAACTTACAAATCTTTAACAAAAACAAAAGTTAAACTTTACTTTTATATGTTATATCGCAGCAAAGTAAAAATATTTAAAAATGTCAAACACGTAATAAAAATTAAACAATACTCTTTTTATAAACCAGCCGTAAACCTCAAAGTAAAAAAAAAATCACAACTTAGTTTTAACTAACAACATTTAATTTTTTTTCAGAAAGGAGAAAATGCTGATCAGTTTATTAATTCTTTCAAAATTTAAATTTTTTTATTTCTCTCAACAAGAACAGTTTAAAAACAGCAAAATGTTTACGCATCATCAAGTATTCTTCGTAAGTATGAAAATGTTTTTACTTTTTCAAAAAGCATATTTTATGGCAAAATAAAAAATCTTTTCACTTTAGCTCAAAATATGACTTTTTGTTTATTATGAAGTCTATTACTTAAACAATTTAAATCAGAGTTCTTTAAAGGAAAAAAATCTAAGCAAATTCGTTTAGGCGTAGTGTCAAGAAATTGTCGATTTAATACTATATTTTACATAATTTAATATTTTTGTAAGATAACAACTTTACTTAGAAAATGTTAATTTTCTTAAACTATGTGAAAGACATTTTTGATATTAAACGTTTTCCGGTACAGATTTTTCATGTTTCAAGTTTGTCCTGTTATAATCAAAATACTTAACTTTTCCATTTAATATGAAATTTAATTTATAGTTCCAGAAATATTAAAAAAGACTTTCATATTTTAAATGACTAAGATTATAATTAAATTTAACACATGTTGTTCTTTTTTTGATCTTGGTATTTCTACAATATTGTACTCTTATATCTTCCTTTACAGCGCAATAAAATTCTTCTTGAATATACAGCGTCTACGAGAAAGTTCTTTATCATTCTAAACATTAATAACAAAACTACTAACAGGTGAAATAAAATGCACTTTTCTGCAAAAAAAAAAATTAAGAAATCTAAGAGTTTTTTTACAGTACCTTCAATGCACGTCAGCTCCGTTAGTAGCACGAAGTACGAAGAATGTCGAGCCTGTACTCGATTACCCTCCAAGTGTTTTTTAGCATTTGCGGTGTAACAGTGAATATTGCTAATTGTATCCTTATCTTTAAAATGGATTTTTCAGAACTGGTGTTTGATAAACCCTGTCGTTAGCATAACCCCACTAAAAGATATCCAGTGGAGGTATGTTAAGCGATCGCCGAGGCCAACGTATGGCTCCTCCAAGACCTATCCGTCACGTCGTTCGGAAAACACTCTATTAAGTAATTCATGTACGTTTAATTGATACCAGGAAAAATACTATTTCTTCTTTCTTTTGCAGAAAACTGCATTCCATTTCACCTGTTAGTATTGTTGTTATTAATGTTTAGAATGATAAAGACCTTTCTCGGACACGCTGTATATTCAAATCATTTATTTTATTATATGTTAATTATTATCAGCCGAATACCACAACGTGAGAAATAAAATCAGACAATAAATAAAATATAAAAAATAAGAATCTTTAAAATATGTTAAAAGACGATAATAACTTACTATATAGTGATAAGATTACGCTAAAGAATCCATAGAAGGGCTGCACTGGCGGCTATATTTTTAATATTTTGTTTACTCATATTTCAAAACCATTCTTCACCAAGGTGGATTTCAACTAGTCTTCAAGTACAAAATCCTTGTTTAGAAATAGTAATAGAGAAAATAATAAAAATATAATCGCGAATTGGAGACCTCTTCCTAGTTTATATAAAGTCTTTGTTATTCAATGTCTGTAGCGGATGTCATCAACAGAAAGTGTCAACCAATTAACAAAAAGGTTATTGTTAATGTCCATATTGATTTACAATGACAGCAATTTTTAGTTTTGAAAATGTCGATACGATATAAATATGCTACCAAACAATCATGTAGCTTTGCTGGCCTAAAATCGCCACCAGAATACAATATTATTGGGATAAATATAAATTTCTACTTTAATTTTTTGCCATTTAACACCTTTATAACACAACAGTTATATAAATATCATTATTTATTTATTTTTAATTTCTTTATATAATTAAAAAAGTACGTAAAGAGGTTTAATTTTGTTTTTAATTATTCTTTGAGCTAATTAGAGTGGGTGACAACTTCTGCACAATCACATATAAGAATAATTATATTAATCTGCTTCCTTCTCGGAAACAACTGGAGCGATTTCATTATTTTTGAATTGTTTTGACAGTAGATAAACTGTAAAATAATACTATACAAATTTAAAAACTATAATGTGTTTGTTCCGAAAAAAAAAATGCAATAATTATGTTAATTTAAATAAAAATGAATTTTTGTATTAGAGAAAATAGCAAATTGCATTTTTTGTTATTTTACTTTTTTGCCGAAAAAGCAATTTACAGTTTAGCTTACTGCCAAAGTTGTTTTTAAAAACTTTTGAAATCATTTCAGTATTCCTTCAGAAAATTTTACACCAATGCCAGTTGTTTTACATGTGATATATATTGTTTTCGAAATCACTTAATCGTTGTATTTTTTACATTTTCTTTTGCATAACGAATCCTAATAATATTATAAATCTGATTGTGTGCAAATGTTAGGCTGAAGTCAGCGTCAAAATGGAGAATTTAATGATCCCGTATCTTTGCATATAGGTTGATTATAACCTTCAAATGAACATAGGCTGGTTTTTGTTTATTTTATTCAAATATTTTTCTTAATAATTCAAAATTACGTTATTTTCATAGAAAATAAATGGACATTTTTTTTCGTATAATATTTTAAAATGGTTAAATTTACTTTACCGTTGCTAATACTTTATCGTTGCTAAAACTAATTCAAAACCCGGAATAATAATGTTTACTCAACAATTTAGTTTCAATTGAAAAATTTGCACATGAAAAATGAAAATGAAATAAAAAAATTAAAGAATTAAAAAGAAGATTTAATAATATTATTACAAATAAAACGTACTTTTTTTAGTTTTTGATAATAATACAAGGTTTTAATATGCGTAACCATAGGAAACAGGTGAATATAACATCATGCATCGAAAATAAAGCGGATATGCTTTGATTGGTGAAATAAAATGATCTTGGGTTTTTTTTCTTCACTTTTTTTCTTTTTTTTTTCTTTTGTATGGTAACAATACTTGGCGTTTTACCGTCTGCGCACAGCAAATATAACTACACCATATTTTTTATTTAAATTTTAAAAAAGTAAAAAGAAGTTATAAATGAAAATAGTTAGCAAATGTCGATAATATGCTCCGCAAAATTATCCATGTCGAAAATGATGTCATGGATAGAGAGAAATAGTTATTTTCATTCTTAAAACTAAAAGAAATAACTCGATTACCTAAAAAAAAATGACGAATGTTAATAGTTCCATTTTTGTTGATAAAACCTAAAGATTTAATATTATTTCGTTAAAGTAACATAATTTCCCCTATACCAGTATTCAAATTAATTGGAAGGAAAAGAAAATTAACAAGAATTATGTCATTAAAAGGGGATTTCTCTAGAGAAAAAGAGACGTCATATTTTAAATAAAACGGGACTTTTCCAATATGTTTTAAAATGAGTGTGAATCAATTCCTTACATTAATAATACAAGGACCAGTAAGTATAGAAAGTGGATGAGTTTCACGCCATATTTATAACGAAAAATTTAAATGTTTTTTTGTCTATTCTGATTGTGATTATTAAGCATGAGTATCCGTTATATACAGATGAGAGTTTTCTGCTAAAAATCGCATCATAATTTTAAGAAAAGGAAAATGAACACGAATCTATTATCTGGCCGTGTTTTTGTATTTCGCAACTACTCCTAGACTATCGAACGCAACGCGATTTACTTAATACCGGTTATCATTGATCCGAGGATGTCACACAAACTCTCAGAATTTAAAAAATTAAGTTATATGCCTTTTTTTTTTTTTTTTTTTTTTGTAAATTTTAACGAAGTTTCTCTAAAAATGGAAAGTAAATTACTCCATATTTGTGTATAAAAAGGGAGAAATAAAACAGATCAGTATATTTTTTACACCATTTTCTCATTAAAACTGAAAAATAGAATTTATTTTCACTTAAAATAAATGGTGAAAACAAAATCTTGATTTCAGTAAATTTTCCGAAAAATAAAAACATATTTTCACATATTCAAACTTCATGAATCAATTTATTCTGGAGGAAAAAATTGCCTGTCAACATACTGTCATTTAGAAAATAAGATTTGTTTCAGCTATACATTAAACCAAGGAGGCAGAATTGAATTTAAAGAAAAAGCATATACTATTTCCAATTAATGTTTTTTTGAAGGATGGCTGTTAAAACGTTTCACAAAGGCGTTAAAAGTAAAATTGTTTATCAGGTAAAATTGACAGTTGTTTTTACCCGATTCGTCTATTTCCACGATTTTATTTGGCCTTCCTTTTTCTTTTTCCGTTGGTTGCAATTTCATTTTCGCGATGCACAAAATTTAACTTTTTTAAGACTGAGTTATGTCAAGGGCCCTAATAACAAAAAATATCGTACTGTCTCCTAGGAAATGAGATAAATAGTTAGTTAATTATTAACGTTTTTAATTATCAGAAGTGAAATATTTTGCTTAATTAAGGTATTTATTCTTCTTTTAATGTTGCGTGAACGAAGTCACGGGTAATAGCTAGTAATTTATAGTTTAGCAGTTGCCGAAATATTTAAAAAAGTATTGAAATCACTTCAGTAGTTACCAAAGTTCAGTAGTTTCCTTCAGGAAAAAAGTTAAATAAGAAATGTTATCTGCGATGTAATCTTGCAACTGTTGTTGCCTAATTTGTGTCATAAAACTTAAACAATGTCAAAAAGTGAAGAAAAATGACCATTTTTGTACTTTTTTATCTTAAAAAGTACTCATTACAAAAACACAAATTTTAAATGTGTTAACAGATACATTTCACATTTTTTTCGGATAATAATAGAGAAAATTATTTTTATAGGGATTTTTAAACTTGTGGACCAAAAAATTGGAATCACAGGTTGCGGGTATGATCGCAAAAGTACAGTTTTCGTATCTAATTGTGTTTGAGAGACTTGCGCTTACACTGAGCCTAAAAAAATGTTTATTTATAGCATTGTATGTTTAAAAACAAAACTGTATCTTTCAAAATTTTAACAATGTAACACCAAGAAATATTTTATTTCAACAGAAAATATAAAAATATAGCTTCAGTTTGTAGAGCTTGCCATACACAATATATCCTGAACATTTCACGAAAAAATATCGAAAAAATTTTCAACTACTTGGGGAGCAATGCTCCAAAGTCCCATTTTGAGAAAATGGACTTTAAAGTACCCTTTTTGAAAATATTCCGTATTTAACAACTATTTAGAGCGTCATTTATTTTATTTTAAATAATTCAGAAAGGTTTACTCGGTACTTACGTGTTATAACGGCCCCAAAGAAAAATCGCCAAGCGACCAATATTTATCGCCAAGTTATAAAGCATCTATGACATTATAATAACTAGGCCATCCAACCCGGGCTTCCCGGGATAGAGAACAAAGGTGAAAACCATTTATTTATTTTTTATTGAAAACTCTAATTGATGTTTGCATTTAAATTTGTTTTTCTAGATTACCCTCTAACAACATCAACGAGCATTTTTATATGAAATATGTCCTTTATATATTAAAATAAAATTTTGAAATTTATTAAAAGAGGTAATTGCGCATTGACTTCGTGCACGAAATCAATAACCGCAGAAATCGCTAAAAATTTTGTTAATTACAAGTTTTTTTAATCTGATAATTTTAGATGTTTTCTTCGCTTATTTCGATTAGATGCCTGTTAATATTGTGTTTTAATTATCGCTATTTTATTTATCTCTTACTGAAGTTTTAATTTCGTTATTGGATATTAGCTTTAAACAAATGCTGAACTTTTTATATCGTTTAAAGTGCAAACGGGTTAATATTTTGTAATCGTCTGCAAGCGATAGAGATAGATATTTAAAAAAAAATCATGCTTGAAACGTAATTAAAATGCTATAATAAATGAGTAAATTGCGATACAGTTTTCAAATAAATTGCATTTGAAAGTAGATTTTTTTTTCTATTTAACAGTGTAAAAATTAAAAAAATGCGATGTTTAGAAAAAAAAAAATCGAAAACGTCAAGTGTTGCCATTCGTAAAATGACGTCAGCGTTACGCACGGACACGTTTGTCCTTTATAAAATAGATATACAATGTATAAAATATTTCTTGACGGATATGGCCAAGTAATACTCATACACGATGCCTACATGAGGTATATATATGACGTGTATAAGACGCATTCGATATACATATGACATATACGACGTAAATAATATGTATATAATGACGTATGTGGCACATATATGTGTTTTTGGAGTATATATTAGGGTGGATCGAAAAATCGAAATGTGGATAATCGAATCGGCGCGGGGTACAAAAGTTGCATTTTGTGTATATTAGTTTACATCTGTTTTTTTTTATTGAAATCTATTGATATCTTCCGGTGCCCCAAGCGCTCCAAAAATAGATAGAAACTGAAATTTTTATGAAAATTTATATGTTTTATTATTTTTATTATTTTTAAAAATTACTTTTGGCGCGGGGTGCAAAAGTTATCTTTTATTCATGTTAGTTTACATGTTTTTTAAATTGAAACCCATTCATATTTTCCGGTGCCCCAAGCGCTCCAAAAATAGTTAAAAATTGAAAGTTTTGTGAAAATTTATAATTTTTTTGTTTTTTTTATTCTTTATTTATTTCTTTAATTACTTTTAGCGCGGGGTGCGAAAGTTGTCTTTTAAGCCTACTAGCACACATGCAAAACATTTCTAACTTCAATAAATGCCTTCCGGGTGTCCCAAGACACTTAAATACTTGCCGAAAATCGATTTTTATGCAAATCTTGAACTTAAAATTATAAGTAAAAATAAGAGTTAAATAATCTTTTGTATAGCGTAATTATTATATCCAGGGGATGACAAATCGTTTATCGTTTATATTAAATGTATACTTTTTAATACTATACTGTTATATACGAAGTTTTGAACAGAGCAGTTGCTTCAATTTGCCACTGCTGTTTTACAAGATATTGGAATTGTGCACAATAAAGGGACTTCGAATTTAGTAGATCACAACAAAATTCTTGTATGTGTACAAAGGCTCGATATTTAGTTGCAGAAACGAGCAATTTAGCTGTGTCTCTGTCTATTTTAACCGTATTATTTTCCGATGGGAAAATGACAATACAAAAATGCTACTGATGAAGAGCACATGTGCTACACAAAGATCGCAAAGGAGGAACATTATTATCTTGTAAAGGAACCAAACTCACTGCATATTGGACACGTTACATTTGTAACAGAAGGAGCTAAAGGTCTTTATGACATTTACTACATTCTTTAGATGTGCAACAACCGGTACTAAAGCCTTTTTGTGGGCCAATTGGTATAGCAATCAAAACCTGCGAGGAGCTACCTGTAGCTTCCTTTTCTTCAATAAGTGTGGATAATATGCTAGATAACATAGGTAGATTGATCAGCAATGATCAGCAATATTTATATGATATTTGTGTAGAAATATCACTTGGTGAAAGTGTCTCTGACCGGGTATTTAAAAACCCTGTTCCAGTTGTTTACTCAAGATGGCTAACGACTGCAGGTAGAAAGTTAGGGATGTAGGTGGCCACAGAAAATCCATCTGAGAATCTCATTATTCTTAGAAAATACCTTATGAAATCTATATGGACCTATCTGGCTCCATATCAAAACAAAGCCCTCCATAATAGAAGGACAACGGTATATTTGGAAACTTATCACATTTTACCCCAATCTAAGAAAGTTTGCAGACTCTGTTGTTCAACTATATAGCTTCTTTTGTCATCCTGAATACTTTTTATTATCTTACGCTCTGAGATAACACAGAGCCTATCAGGTATTTAATAATACGAAAACTATTTTGTGCTAGAAATGAAAATAGAGGATTACCAGAAGTAAGAATTTTTCAAGTACCAAAAATACACTTCAAAGCAAAGTATTATTGTGAACTTATTGCCTGGCAATGAGTTGGACGTTTCGAACCACCTCTTTTGATGAATGTGCCTTACGAGAAATTGAGGCCATGGTAAATGTAGGAAAAACGGAGGAATGGTCAAAATATCAATGCCATACACAAGATGATAAAAGATGCATTCACCTAGTGCCTGAGGCATCAGAAAGTGTATCTGCATAATAAAAGAGACTGGGTTTCACATTGAATTGAATAAAATCAAGACGTCATATCAAACATTTTAATCCCAAAAAGGATTACAAACTTTAGAAATATGTAAATCTCCAAATTAAAAGAAGTAAACAATTTGCTACGTAAGGTCAATTTTTATAATTTTTATGATTTAGTGCTTTGATTTTTAAATTTATACTTCATGTATTATTATAAAATTATTATTATTTATAAGTTTATCTTTGATAATTAAACACTTTGCCAAATTTGTAAGACATTTTCTTAAAAATTTCAATATTTAACTATACTTGGGGCACCGGCAGATATGAATGGATTTCGATAAAAAAAAAATATATATATATATACATATGTAAACTACAGAATTATGTAATACACCCAATACACAACTTTCTCACACGACGCCAAATAGAATTTTTATAAAAAATTAAAAAACAAAAAAAATTATAAATTTTCATAAAACCTTCAATTTTTAACTATTTTTGGGACGCTTGGGGAACCTGAAGATATGAATGGATTTCGATTTAAAAAAACATGCAAACTAATATAAATAAAAGACAACTTTCACACCCCGCGTCAAAAGTAATTTAAAACAAAAAAAAAAAAAAAAAAAAAATTATAAGTTTTCATAAAAATTTAAATTTTTAACTATTTTTGGGTCGTTTGGGGCACCGGAAGATATGAATGGATTTCAATTAAAAAAACGTGTAAACTAATACACATAAAAGGCAACTTTTGCACAACGCGCAAAAAGTAATTTCGAAAAAAAAATTCGTATACTTTTCGATCTACCCTAGTATATATACGCTTATATATGATGCATCTTTAAGCTTTGCGATGATCTTAGTGAAATCATAGTTGCAACCTTGGCATAATCGTAACTGTGGGAGCTGCTCTAACACGAAAGTACCGATTACACATTCATGTATATATTTTTTAATGATTTAATTTTTTTAATGTTTAATGTCATCCGGCTGTGTGGAGGATTCCACTACTTTACAAAGGTCTTGCTATAATCGATTAAAATATATTTACTATATAATAACTTATATAATGTAATAACTTAAAATATATAATAACTTACTAAATATCTAAATTTTACTAAAACCTTAAATTCAGGAGGCTGAAAAGAGGAAAAAATTGGACAAAGGATAACAAATTAGTATTAACTACAATTTTGTTAAAATCAGTTTGCCTAATAAGTAAAATATGGTGAACCTAGTTGCTCTTAATTTAACTTCAAAATGATTAGTATTGCGGCCAACTGAACTATATAATGAGAAGCTACCTGAGTAAACACTTGCAGCAAATTTTTAATCATTAAATATTAAAGAGATATTCGTAAAGACATGTGGCCAATCGGACATTTGCTATCTAATGTAAAAGAAAAACATTTCTAATGTTTATCTTTCGATTAAGCTGAACATATTTACAAAATTAAAATGTGGCGATCGTTAATTTGGAAATATCGTTCAACTCCTATTATCTTTAATGCTGCACCATTTCAAGAAAAAATATATAAAACATTTCCATAGTGCATTTGAATAAATTCAAAGAATGTTATGAAATTATTTACTGTTTAAAGGAGAGAGTGCAAATGGCATTTTAACGGTTTTTTAAAGAGATAAACTTTTATCATTATTTTGAAAATGTTTTCATTAAAACTATATTAAATTACATTTAGTCATTAAGTATCCATCATATATTTTACGTGAAAATAACTAAATTCATATTTACGTAGAAAACGTATTCCTATAAGTAATTCAAAATCCATTAATTCACGTTTTTATTAATTATATCTCTTTTTAAATATAACTACTTATTCCAATAAATTCTATTTTAAAATTATTTATTCATGAAAATATTCTGTTTTTGAATAAAATTGTGTAACATATAAAAAATTAAATAAAAAAAACTCCTTATTTGCTTTTATGGCAATCTGTGCTGCAAGTATTGAAAACGCTAGATACTCAGAGGTAAACACATTTCTCATCTTTAAACAGACACATAAAAATGAAGATTTGTCATTATACGTTATTTTATAGACTTATCAATAATTTAAAAGCAGTTGTAACGAAAATTGTTTGACTTATGGAAAACTGTAAGAAGGTCACGTTTATAACATATAGTACATGCTGGTGGTAATTTAGTATAAATTTAGTGTTTTTACAAACTTGAAAGTTTTAAAAGATAATTTTGTTTCATGAAAATTGCACATTTTAAAACTAATTCAGTAGTTTACAAACTCATATTTGCTCCTTAGTGTCTCTTCATCTGCTTAATAACATTACTTTGAAATACCATTAACTTGTTAGACAAAGCGTACACTAGTCGTGTAAGTGGCTTTACTAGAAAAATACATTCTAAAAAATTCTCCAAAAGTCAAAACATTTTCGATTCGCTAATGTGATGGAAAATAGTATGCGTATTTGAAATTTTTCCTTTTTGTTTTAATTATAATCACTCTTTTATTTCATTAATTATGTATTCTATAATTTATTTAAATTATTTTGTTTTGTTTCTCCCCCTTAATATAAAACAAGTACAAAGTAAACTCGCATCAGGTATTGATTATAAAAATAAAACATTTTCCAACTTTATCAAATTATTATCAATAAATTTCAATTTTCCATTAAATGAAATGAAATATATAAATAAATAATTTTGAAAACAAATAACACTGTACAAATTCATTTTCCTGACTTTCTCTTTCTACAGAACTGAATGAAAATGGATTTATACTGCGTTATGTGTATTCTAAATTATTTATTTAGATACTTCATTTCATTGTATGGGAAAATGCATATCACATAGCTAAAAAAGTCATTTCTGCTATCGTCTGCCATTTCTGTAATTGAATGTTTTTGTGAGTATCTGTAAAGAACGATAAATCTTATGCATCCCATAAACTATAAAAAACATGTTATAATGCACTTCAGGTATGAATTTCATCATGTTTGAAGTATCGTGATATCATTAAAATCTCAAACAATTTTTCCTCTTAGAGCACTATGCGATAAAAAGATTTGTGCGTTCCTATAAATGAACTGTGCATGCTATGTAATCTATCCTCCACATAATTCATGTTCTAGTCCCCCTCAGTCATGCATATCAATTTCCTTAGGTTTGAAAAGTCGTAACATTTTAAAAATATATCGCAAATGATTTTTCTTCATAGACAATACTGCAACGGAATTCTTTTGTGTGTCGCTGAATTCCAACAATAAACCCTACATACTTTATTTTCAATTGGGAAAAAGTCTAATATAAACATCAATAACATATAAAAATTGCATAGCTGTCCATGTGTATTTACGAGAGTTAGAGCACGGACAGACAGACAAACCGAATTCATAAAAACTTTTCAACTATGTTGAAAAGTGTTAAAAAATGAATCAGGAGTTAAATTAATCTCACTTTTAATAATTATTAATATATTTCACATTTTTAAACATTTCTCTTAAACTAATTATGACAATTTTGGACTACAAAATATATATTTTCTCTGAGAAAGAAATTCAAATGTTATTTCATTCATCTACTACTCATTTAAAACTAATATCCTTATTTATACAAACTGCATTAAAAATGAGTATTAAAGTACTCTTTTTACTTTCTTCAATCTTTATAAGAAGAAAGTATTGGATTCATGAAAATTTTCGACGTCCGGTTTTCGACGGATTTATACTTTTTCGAAGGTCCTAAACACGGTTTGACTGTTTTTAGAAAATGTCTGTCTGTAAGTCCGTGACTCTGTCTGTCTGTGACAAAACTTTTGTGGGCACTCTATCTCAAGAACTAATGCTCGAAATTTCATAAAACTTTATATTCTGTTAGTCCCTGATATAAATTGGTGCTGATTAGTTTTTAGTGAAAATCGTCCAAAAGGTGGCACTGCTATGCTGCATTTTTCACGATTTCCGCAATGGCTCTATCTCAAGAACTAATGCACTCATGTTCATGAAACTTCAGATTCAGTTAAACCTTGACATAAATAGACGCTGATTAAGTTTTGGCGTAATTATCCCAACAGGTGGCGCTGCTATGCCACTTTTGTCATGATTTTTTCGAAAGCTATATCTCAAGAACGAGTGCACGAAATTTCATGAAACTTCAGATTCAGTTAGACCTTGACATAAATAGCCGCTGCTTACGTTTTGGTGTAGTTATCCCAACAGGTATCGCTGCTATACCACTTTTGTCATGATTGTTTCGGTAGCCATATCTCAAGAACGAATGCACGAAATTTCATGAAACTTCCGATTCAGTTAGACCTTGACATAAATAGACGCTGATTACGTTTTGGTGCAGATAGCCCAACAGGTAGCGCTTCTAAACCACTGTTTTCATGATTTTTACGATAGATAAATTATTGAACGAATGCACGAAATTTCATAAAACTTCTTATTCTGTTAGACCTTGACATAAATAAATACTGCTTACGTTTTGGTGTAAATAGCTCAACAGATGGCGCTGCTGTGCCACTTTTTTTCATTATTAGCACGATAAGAACTAATGCATGGAATTTAATAAAACTTTAGATTCAGTTAGACCTTGATATAAATTGGTGCTGATTCTTTTTAGTGTATGCGAAACCTGTATGAGATAGAAGAAAGATTTGGGATTGACAAATCCGACTAGTCATTTTTATAATCATTGTTTTTAAATGCAATTTTCTTCAGATTTAGCTTTTTTCTTTTTATTTATATATTCTTCTTCATAAAAGGAAACATATGTAAGTAAATGCTAAGTAATTTTATAACAAATATCTTTTGACCACTGAAATTGTATGATGATTACAAACGTTCACCCCTTGCTTTATTGACTCAAAAATTTTAAATCTATAATTTTCAATATTATAAAGAAGAAACGTTTGTTTGTTTGTAGGTGTAATCTATATAAATACTGAACCAATCTTAAATGTAATAGTGACGGTCTATGATTTTACATAGGCTATACTATTTTATTCCAGTACCTCCAAGGGTATTCAGGAGAAAACAACGTTCTAAAATTGCAATCGTTGTGATGCTAATGTGGCTAGAATTTTAAAATTTGCTTTGGTGGTTACTTATAAGATGAAATGCTCGCTGAGAACGGTTTTTAAATAATTCGAAATTTAAAATGGTGAATTAAGCGGAAAACGTTGTAAAAATGTTCTAAATTACGATTTATTTGGAAAATGTTAGAGGTAGAAACTGGATATTTGACTTTGTTGTTACTTTTACGTCGTAAATGCTCACACAGTTTTTTCACAAATTCCAAATCTTTAAAGCAGTAAAAAACGTTCTAAAATTTCAAATTCTGTGATACTGTTAAGGCTAGAATGTAAAATTTGACATGTTAGTTACTTTTAAGATGTTAATGTTCACTGAGTACAGTTTGTAAAATTTTCTATAAACTTTCTAAATTACAATTTATTGAGAATTGTCAGAGATAGAAACTACAAATTTTACTTGGCTTTTACTCTTAAGCCATAAATGCTCGCATCGAACAGTTTTTAACAATAGAAAATTAAAAGTGTGAAGAAGAAACATACGCTCAAAAATTGCAATTTCGGTGATACTATTGAGGCTAGGAACTTGAAATTTCGCATGGCGGTTAATTTTAGGATTTAAATGCTCACTAAATAATTTTATTTTTTTAATGGAAATTTAAAATGTGAATTGAGAGAAAAACATTCTGAAAACAGTCTAAATTAGGCATTATTTGGAACTGTCAAGACTAGAAACTTGCAATTTTAGATGGCTTTCACTTTTAAGACGTAAATTCTTGCACAAAGCAGTTTCTAGAATATCAAAATGTAAAAGGGCGATATAAACGGAAAATGTTCTAAAATAACTATTACTTTGCAATTACTGCGCTGATTTAACATTTTCTATAGGATAATACTGGTAGCAGATTTTGTTTAAAACTGGGATACTTATACCTCTGTGGAGTTCCTTAACAGCCCTCAAAGGAGTGCGAGATCGACAAACGCTCTAAATTTACGATTTCTTTGCATATGTTGTTAGTAGCAACATTAAATTTGACATGATGGTTACATTAAAGATGTTAATGCTCGCTATTAACGGTTCTAAAAACAGCAAAATTCAAATGTGTATAATCAACTTCAAATTTTTTTAAAGCGTTCTAACTTATGATTTTGTGGTACTGTTGGAACTAGAAGCGTGAAATTTTGGAATACTGGTTAGTTTTACGACTTACATGCTTGCTCAAAACACTTCTAATGTTTCAAAATTTAAAAGTGTGAAATGAACTCAATTTGTTCTAAAGTAGCGATTAATTTGAAACTATTGAATAGATTTCAAATCATTTCTCAGAATAATAATGATGAAAATCTCTAGTTAAAAATATGCTATATTTTATCTCTTTGCAAACTACTCTTAAACTGGTGCAAAAGTGAAAAAATGTTCTAAAATTAGTATTTCTTTGATTCTGTTGATGCTGAAAAAAAAATTAAATTTTATATGGAGATTACTTTTAAGATGTAAATGCTCTGTAAGACCGTTTGTGAAAATATTACAGATTTAATAGGTTGAAATCATTAGCAAACTCTCTATAATCAGGATTACTTGGAAACCTTCTGGGCTAGAAATTCTAAAGTTGATATGCAAGTTTCGATTAAGGTGCAATTCCACTAAAGAAATAAAATAGAATTTAAATTGGGTGGAAAATGGGGGAGGGGGAAACTTTCCAGGATTTTAATTTCAATCTGATTTGTCTGAAACTGAGTACAAACTTTGAATTTGTAATAGGTATATTTTCTAAGACGTAGATGCGCACGAACAATGTGTTTTCATTTAATTTTTAACTGTAAAAAGGGGTTCTAAATACTAAAATAATCAGAAAAGAAAAGTCAGTTATTTGTCATACCAGTGTTAGATGATCCACTGCGAGAGTGATCAGTGACTATTTTTGCCGAAAAACCTGACTTAAGGCCTTGGACCCGGCTTCCTCCCAGGTATCCGGCTCCGAATCTGTTGGGGACTCCTGCTCGTCTCCAAGTGTAAATATGGTGGTCTCCCAAGAGGGTGGGAAGCACCGCAAATCGCAGCTATTTATGTCGTGATTCACTTGGCAATATGGGTGTGGTTAGCAGGTGGCGAAGACCCCACCGCCCGTACAGCATACAAGAACTCCCCTGGTCGTGCTCGTTAAAAGATCCTCAGAACTTGGGAACGGCGGTTGACGTGGCTGACGGGTGGCCTCAGGCTCCTGACGACGCATCTCACTTTTGTTTTCTGAGCAATACGGGAAAACGCAAATAGCAGTAACTACTAGAATGAATTAAAATGATAGTAATAAAGAAACGTGATTACCAATTAGGTAAAGAAATATGATGGCGTACAATCTTTCGCCGCACAAACATTACGGTTAAAAATGCTAAACTCTTAAATTTTTAAATTAACTGTACCTTATTTTTTCTTATGGTGAATCAAATTATCCTATTAAAATATAAAAGAAACAGTAGTCCGTTTGTAGGAAATAAACTCTGAGACTACTGAACCGAATTAAAAAATTTTCTTTCTCTACGATAGACGGTAAACAGAGTTCTCGAGTACACTGCACTGTGTCTAATTTGAGGCAGGGGGTGGCTATAAATGGGTTGGAATGAAGATTTTCTCATTAATTCAAGTTTCAAGTTCACCTAATGCAGTGCAAAAATAACCGGTCAAGTACGAGTATAACTCGCGCTCAAAGGGTTCCGTACATTAAATGTATTAATTACTATTTATTAATTAATAAACTTCTACTACTCTACTTTTTTCAAAATTTTAGTTTCAGTAGATTCGGAAATAGTAAGGGGGGGGGGAGACATATTTTTCTAGTATACTTTAAACGATATCTCTGAAAATATAATACTTAAAATTAAAACAAATATATTTTTGATTCGATGTTACAAGATCTTTCGAACGATACCCTTACACGATATATAAAAAGAAAGTTTTTTTTTAATTTCTTAATTAATATCTAGACAAATTACCGACATTTTTTTCGAAAATAATTATCAAATATCCTTTTATGATTCTGCGTCGATAGAAACCTCGAGCGTCCGCCAACTCCCCCGCTGACCGCTGTAAAGTAAAGTTTGTGTGCAACAGAAAAATGCACTTTTCTCAAAAATTGTGTTACCTAGGAAAATCGTTATAGTTTTCCGACAAGATTTAAATAAAAACTTACTAACCCTATTTTTCATAACTTTAGTTTCTGTACATTTGGAATCAAAAAGAAAACTTGTTTTTTTTTCAAGTAACTTAATTAGCCCCCTAAATTTTTCCCAAACATATATCAGTGAATGGCTCATAATCTGAAAATATGTGGGTAAAAAGTCTTTCTAACTTTCTACGTCCCATAATTTACGAGAAACAGGGTGGCGACAGACGGACGTACAGACACAGGAGTGACCTTATAAAGGTTCCCTTTTAACACTTTTCAACCTAGTTGAAAAGTGTTTATGACTTCGGTTTGTCTGCCGTCTACCGTATGGCCGTCTGGCCGTCTCTCCGTGCTCTAACTCCCGTAAATATGCTCGGTTTGCTCTGTAATTTTTATATGTCATTGTCGTTATCTATAGCATGTTCCCTATTTCAACCGAAGTGTGTAGCACTTATAGTTTTGTTTTACAGGGACACTCAAAAGAATTCCGTCCCATTGCGGTCTATGGGGGAAAATCATTTGCGGTTTATTTAAATAATGTTTCACTATTTTAAACGCATTGAAATTTATATATATCACTAAGGGGCATTACAAGAAGCTTAATATGGAATAGGGTGTGCATAGAACTCATAGTTACTTTACAGGGACAGTCAAAATAATTCCGTTCCATTACGTCTATGGAGAAAAATCGTCTGCGGTTTATTTAAACAATGTTTCACAATTTTAAACGCCTTGAAATTTATATATATCAATAAGGTGCATTACAAGAGGCTTACTACAGAATATTGTGTGTATAGCAGTCATCGTTCATTTACAGGGACACACAAAAGAATTCTCTACTGTCTGTTAACAATAATTCCTGGAAGTGCGTTTTAAGTTACTGAACTCCATTTTAAATTTAACTCTCTTTTTGTCTATTACGTGGTGTAGATAAATTCTGTAGATCATATACAGGGAAGCACAAAAGTTCGCGAACACATTTCCATTTATTGACAGAAACTCCAGAAGGAGAATTTCAAACTGTGTTACGCGTTTACTAACTGAACTAAAATTTATTATCCTATGTAGTATATATACAAATCTATAGATCTTATATAGGGCTGAATAAAAGCATTCGGATATTTTTCCGAATATTGTATATGTTGGAAATTCCTGACATTATGTTTTTAAATATGTTATGCGTTTTCCAAATTGTTTACTTACATGTTATGTTTCAGCTTATTAAGCGGTATGATTAGTAAATTTATTTTGGAAGCGTTGGAAAGTGTTACATAATCTATGCTTGACGCATGATTTTGCGTTCTTGTTTACTTTTTAAGTACGGAACCCTAAAAATGAAGTTTTCTCAAAGTGTGACTTAATAAGTAATTTTTAATTTATCCGTTTGAGTATAATTTTCCCTTACGTAAATAGGCACACAAATAGCAACTGGTATAATAATACACTATAAAATTACAAAATAATTTTATTTTCTTCTTAAACATGCATATGAGTTGCAATAGATGTCACATGTGAACATGTCAAAACATGTTTCGTGAAGCAGAAATTTACAAATTTCATTTATCATTATCACCAGTTTGTCATTTTTTATTGTATAGAGTATTATAGTAAACTGGGATTCTTGTAAGAGATTTCATCAATTAAGTAAAATATTCCATGCTATGTTTAAAAAACAGTACCTTTGTAGCGTTTGCAATTATTCAGAAACGCCTCATATTTTAAATATTAATGTGATAAATATAATATATCAACAGTGTAATTCAACAAAAGCAGAAATATTAAGTAGTTAAAATATGAATGCTCCTTTATACGCGAATTTGATAATATAATTTTTAAATTAAAAAAAAAATCAAGTATAAGTTTAAGTATTTTCAATATAAATTAGAAATTCGATTCAAAATCAAAAGAAAGTTTCCAAAATAATATGTTCTTTCAAAAAGGAAATGTAATAAGAAGAATTTTGTATCGAAGCTTTTCAACAATGCTCTTTTTAAAATATAACAGCTACTTTATTATTCTAACTGATATATTTCCTTTGAGAAATTACTTTTGTTCTATTATTCATTAAATATTTCTCTAAAGTAGCAGGTTTTTATTCAAAAGAAAATCCATACTAAGAATTAATAAAAACAATATATATCATTTATTTTCATAGAGAGCTAGCTGCTGAATTTTCATCTTTATATTTAAATTTTTTAAATGCATTTTAACTATCAAAAGTCTAATACTAAATGTCTAGACAATGGAGAAATTCATTTAAAAATGATAATAAATTTTATAAGAAAAAATATTTAAATATATAATTTAAAAGAATGATTAAATTTTTTTTGTATATGTTATTCCGTGTTGCTCATTTACGGTTTTGTATATATAAAATATATTTCCGGCGTGGTTTTAGAAATAATTTTATTATATCCACTCATTAATTTCGTTCAGTTCATTTACAGATTACAAGATAATGTGAAAATATTATTACTGCATACACTTATACTTTGGGTGCCTATAAATTTATAAATAATCTCTATATTAGTTAAAAAATTCCAACGAAGTTTTGTGAATGGATAGGACTAGATTTTAAGATTCATATCAGACACACCAAAACTTTTGCTTCGTTTAAATATATATATATATATATATATACATTATACAATAAATATATATACAATACATATACAATATATATACAATATATATACAATATATATATATATATATATATATATATATATATATATATATATATATATATATATATATATATATATATATATATATATATATATATATATATATATTGGGGATTAATTAATTTCAACATATTGTCACCCAATTAATGTTCCCAGTAGTAATCACTTCCCAATTTCTACCAATTAATGTTCCAGTAACAATGTTGTTTGAGTATTCTGTAAAGCGAAAATAGATACTGAGTTAATATAGTCAATGTGAATGTAGGCTTTAATGATAGTAATTACTATATCAACTAAATGTATAGTACGGTTATTTCTATTAAGACTGTGTATAACATACACGAGCAAGCCAAATGCATACGTACGTGTCCTGAATCATACTGGAATGTCCGCACTTTGCAAAAATAAGGTTGTTCAAAAGCCGATGGTGGTCGCACTAAGCATACTTAACTTTTTTTATTTTTTTATTTTTATTTTTTTTAATCAAAACAAACTATACCTTGCTTACATGTATTTGTATTTTAGTAAACGTGCGTCTGCCTTATAATGTTACTATTCAAGATGCAATTAGTGGTGAATTTATACTGGTTACAGGAGAAAAAAAAATGCTTTTCACGGTTTCTAAGAAAGTTATTTTTCGAGAAAAGACATAATTTAGAAAGAAATTGTGAATGCTGTACAACTTTGTCATTTAATTTTCCCCCGTGTTGCGTACCGTTTTAGAGTCAGGAATAATAATTCCACTGTTTGCCACTAGAAGCGCTATAATCAGCCTCATTGCGTACTGAATAGCCACTTTATTATACCTTTATACCATGTTTAATGACTAAAGCAGTCGCCTTTTAAAATTAATGGGGGTTGACCGGATATTTAGTGAGCACAAGTAATATAAATGAAGTAAATCCGATGTATGTCATTATAAAATGTTTGTTTAAAATAAAGATAACTGAAGTGTGAAATCTAATGCAATAAAAATGCATCTGCATGAAAAATTTATTTTCGTATAAAGACTCCAGTATTATTTATTTCTTTGATCGCTATAAAAAAGCAAGTGTTGTGTTTCTGTACCTGCTTTTACATGTGAATGAAAAAGCATTTGAGGGGTAATCACACAAAATAAAATTATTTTAAATTGTTCCTTAAAGTGTTAATTAAAGGACTTTCTTAACCTCTTAAATTAATAAAGTATACAATTTTAATATATATGTTTAATTCAACAGTAATGAAGAAAAATAATTTTAAAGTAAAGTTCTCATAATAATAAAAACCAAATTCCACGGTAGAACAGCACTGAACAGTAGTCATCTAACATTATATCGTTTGAGTTGAGATTTTTTCCAACAGAGTGAAAATATGCCGGGACCAGGACTCGAACTTGTGTAGCCAGGTTCGAATCCTGGTCCCGGCATATTTTCAATCTGTTGGAAAAAAATCTCAACTATGATACTCCAACCACTGGATGGAGGCTTTCATTATCATTTTATATAATAGGAATAGATTAGGAAAACAAAGAAAACTACCTTATTAATAAGTCCTTAATAAAATTGCTTAAAGTTTAGAAATGCAACTTTTCAAAATTATATAAATTAGACTAAATATATAGGCATTAAAAATATGATTGGAATTCAAGATGTGTAACTGATTAGATTTACAGAAAAACTTTTCGAAATAAGAAAAAAAAATACGTAAAATCCCTTTTATTAATAGTATTTTGGGTTTAAGTAATTTTGTTAAGTGGGATATTCAACATACAGAAAACGGACTTCAATGTGAAAAACTCCAGAATAATACAGATGGCAACTTTTTAAAATATTATAATAATTTTAATCTTTTGAATGCATTCCTTCTTTAGACATATAGTCTATAGTATTATATAAAAAGGAAGTAGAAATAATTGCTCATTTCAATAATTGTGTAATAAAAAAATAATATACATTATAGGCTTCTTTTAAATGTAAATAAAATAAAATAGTAACAGGTAAAAAAAAAATAATAAATAACACATATTTTGTACCATATTTCTTTTAAATTGACGAATTAACCCAATATTTTATTGTGCTGTTCATAAGCTAATTTTTCTTAAAGGAAAGTTAAAATTTTTGGCTTATCCAGATTTTTTCCTTCGAAGGTCTAAAGATTTTCGAGTAATAAAGAATTTAATTATGTCTTTTAAATACCTAAATAGCTATCAAATACAATACCTACATGTAAAATAGAATACATTTAAAGATTTTTTTTTTTCAAACTATTTTTTAGCACAAAGAAAAAAGAAGTAACGATATGTCATCTTTTGAATGAAGTTTTCACATTAACGTCTCTGAATTATTTAGTTATTTCCGCTTCAGAAAACGTTTCATATAAATTGAACTAAAGACTCGATAAAAAAAAAGTTTCAACAAAATTCTATCAGTTTCTTTTTGAGAAAACAGAAAGCTTATATAAAAATGCATATTATTTACTGGTGTACTTTTTAATATTTGTAAAATTAGCTTTTCTGTATTTTTAAAGAACAGTGGCATTAAATATTCAGAATTTTTCTTTCTATTCTTTTTATTTTTATGTAATTAAATAAGTAATTTTGCAGCCGAAAGTCTAGTAAGAAATTCAAATGAAAAATATTGTAAGAAACGGAGATCAAAAACATTTGGTTTTTTTTAATATCATTAATTTATTTTTAACTTAGATCTGCTTCTGTTAAGTTTTGTTTATACAGTTTTCTCATATTAGAAATAAAAATAAAGCAAAAATTCTATAAAAATATTCCATTGAATAAAGGCGTATTAAAAAGCAAGCGAAATTTCTTTCCTTTAACATATTACATTTTTCCACTTCATCATAAATTTTCGTTTAAAACTCTTTTTCTATTAATTTTTCTGCAAATGATTTTTTATAAGAAAACGAAACATGAGAAATGTCATTAGTTCTTTGGAAGATCAGTGGCCTATTTAAGAAATAATATTATTTAGAGGTCTCTTTTATAATGAGCATAAAATTATTCAATATTCGCTTTTCATCAAAATCAAAGCGAATAAAATTTTAACCTTTAAATAAAAAACGTGTTAATTTAAGTTGTCGATGAAGATCAGTTCACGAAATTAAGAAAAAAAAAGTTGTTTTTACGACGCAACTAGTTAATTTTAAAATAAAAATTTCATTCAAATTTTTTTTAACATGAATTAAATAATTTTGGCATTTGTCAAAACACACAAAAAAAGATACTGGGTGAAATATACTTTAGTTTTATTTGAAAGATGATTAAAGAATTTAGTATTTGCCATACATTAATTGCGTTCGTTTTAGAAAATTCCGATTTAAAGTATTTTTTCGACATTAAGACTTTGTATTTCATTGTAAAATACGTTATTTATTGATGTGAAAAATTTATATAAAATTACAGAAACAATGTGATTTTCAATCTAAAAATGATTAAAACACTTTAAAATATGTTAAAAAAATCACTTTAAAATCAAGTACCTTCGGCTATGTACCTAACTTCAGGATTCATGATGCAAACTGGTGTTACGAACGCCACTTGTTCAGATCTCACTCGCAAAGAATACGTTAATTAATCAGGCGAAAAACAGAAACAAAAATATGTCTTGAGTGTTCCATAAATTTTCAACGCGTATGCTAATACAAACTAGAACAACAACACCAAAAAACATCGTGAAAATGTTTTTCTTTGTCGTAATAATATCAATTATTTTTTAAGCTTTTTACACGGCATTAAAATGTTGTAAAAGCATCACTTAAAAAAACAGCAATTTAAAAATAAGCTTTTGTATTGTATTTTAATTTTTATAAATGTTTCGAATCCTAAATAGTAATTATTTCTTCCATCTTTTAAATACCATTGGAAGAACTTTTTTTTTCATTTTATATACACTCCCTTCCCTTTCCTCTAAAATGTTGGTACAAAATTAATTGTATTACTTAATCTTTGAATGCAGTTTTCTAAAAGAGTATGTATACATCTATGTACAGTGGCAAACAAATTTGCCTATACGCTGCTAAATATTTTCTATAAGAACCTAAAATAATGAAATTAATCTCTGACTTTACCTTAATATTTGCAAGGTTTGTAATATACACACTGGGAAATATTTTAGACTATCAAACAAGAAAAAGGAATTGTTTAATATGTAAATTAGTGTCATTTTAATTCAGAATTACAAAATTGAGTGTACATTTAGTTTAATTCCGTTAAAAGGGAAAAACATCAACTAACATTTTGTTCTGTATTATTTTGCATTCAGAACGGATTTCGTATAGTTTGGGACTGCATGTGAAAGAGTGTGCATTTTTACTGAATATTTTTGTTTATTATGATTGTAAAAATTCTTTTAAGAATTCGTTGATCTTAAAGCACATTTTCATATACTTTTTGGAATCGGAGTCATATATATTCAACCAACTCTTCTACCTAGAGTTTAAGGTCGTGTGAGAAAATACACTTTCACAACTACACAATAACTAGAACTTGTTAATTTTATCTACAAGCTTAGGATAAGTATCTTTTTAAAAATTAATGTTGAAATGAAATAATGTTGCAAAATATAAATTTTGCACTGAATTTAAGCAATTTTTTGTGCGTTTAAGTACAGTCGATCGTCCAAACAAAGAGATGACTCCACACATTTAATCGCCAAACTTTCAAAGAAAAAGAAAAATAGCCATTATGTGTTCTTCATGTATGTGTAAAAAATAGCCATTAGTATTATGTGTTCTTTCAATGTATCTTAAAATTTAGTGGGTCGTCGTCATACTAAAATTGTAAAAAATGTCAAATGTTTCAAAACGAACACATAATTTTTAACATTATATTCAAACCCAAGGTAAAAAACAACCCAAGGTAATTTTTTTTGAAAAATTACCTTGGGTTAGAGAATGAAGAATCATTTGGAGAATTAGTTTTGTCATAATGTCGATTTAAAACTCTGAAGTCCTAACGTCAATTTCATTTTAAAAAGTTGCAAAATTAACTTAAATGTAGGTAGAAATTTTAGGCATAACTCAAAAATTACTTTTTAGAATGATCCTTAATTTTGCATTGGTATATTTGAAGCTTTAAGAAATAGATTTCTTTCTAAATGTTTTACAAGTTATAAAATACATTTTTTCGAATACTAATTTCTTAATTTATAATTGTTGAAACTAATCTAAAAAAATTCTATGTATAGTTAGGTATACTTTTTTTTTATACACATAGGTTATAAGCTTGTAATATCTGAATCTATAATTTTATCTCATTCCCAGTAGTTTTGGAATTAATATTGTACAACTACCAACATTGCAGTTCGTTGTGTAACTATTACAACTGAAATTGACTTTTAGAATTTAAAACTTTAAATCGACATAATTTCCAATTTGTTTCAGAGTATGACTTCCCATTTTTTACCGCAACGTAAAATTAGAAAAAAAATCAAATTATGAAGTGGAATTGAGTTGTTTGTATTAAATATGTCGATGGCTGTTATAATTTAATAATGAAGCCGACCCCCTAAGCCTATTTTTTATCCACCAGTTGAAAGAAGACACAGTTATCAGTCAAATGTTGATTTTCCCAACGAGAATATGGCGATTAAAATGTATGGGTTGCTCATTTTTTTTTCTTTGATGGCTTATACTTAATTTTATACATGAATTTGTCATAAATAAATTTATATTCTCCAACTCTTTTGAGACAAACAGCCCCTCACACTAACCGACTACTTTCCATAATTGACTGCAATAAAAGATGCGTTTCGAGTAAGAAGTTTACAGTTAAGTTTCTCCGAATATAATATTGATCACTACGTTCGAAAAATATAATTATTTTTGATGAATAATATTTGATTCCGTGCGTTTTGAGACGCTGAATATTGTTTTTTAGCAAATTTTATTTTTTCTTTGCTTTGGATTTGCTTTAGATATCGATAAAATGTATCGATTACGTTTACATTCAATCCTGGATTATAATACCAATGTTTCAATTTAATATATATATATATATTAAATTGGACCATTGGTATTATGGGAATATTGATATCGTCACAATAAAATATCATAAATATCATCAAAAAATAATTTTACCTGTAGAAATGGCAACATTTTACACAAACGCAAAGATGTCCGTTTCGTGCTCCACAAATTCGGCAAGAACAAATTGGAGAGTTTTGATGTATAAACATTTCGCATTTACGTTGTTGGCCTGGGGTCACCAGAGTGCACCCCATTTGATTCTTGTTTTTTGAGATAGTTAAAATTCTAGATATACACGTTACATCCCCTAAGTGAGTCTGACATGGAAAATGCCATGAAACGTGTCACTCTACATGGTCTCCAGGCAGTGGTTTATAGCTGCCCCTAGTAGCATGCCTAGCATGAGATGGGTATTTGTTTGTGAATGTAAACATTTAGGAATTTTGTAATCGATATAAAATTATACCTTTGTTGTAGCCTCTGTGGGCCCATTTTGCTTCTCTCTGACATTATTTGCGCTTGTTTTATGTCGATATTTCTACAGATTAAATCAGTTTTTTAGCACTATTTATGGGTGATATTTCATCGTGAAGATCGTTTTAATATAAAATTTCTTTTTCTAAAAAAATTGAACCGTTCAAAAGTGGGCTTTAGAAAAACATGAAACAATATGTGTAAACCAATTTTCAAAAACTAGTAAATAAACATACCATTCAGAAAAATACACATTCCCACATAGGGAAAACGTATAACATTTTTGCATTTTCTGTGTCTTATTTTCACTGCAAAATGTTTCGAGGCGTACAAATTTGAATTCGAAATAGGAAATGTAATATTGTAAAAGACAAGAGTATAAAACAGAAGATTTGAGTACAATGCACAAGAAAATGTATCTAAAAAAATGGTAGCTATTTTTTATGATAGAATTCACTCTTTGATTTTAAAGTGAAATAAATCATTATAAAAATAATTATTATTACCTTCTATAAATACAGCTCAATGGAAGCAGTAGTGCTTGGCGATTTAAATTATTAGTGTAGCAGAATTTTCTGCATTAACTAATTTTTTTTTCTGTATGAAAAATAATTAAGTAAGTAAAATAAATCATATTATTAGTATACTTATTATCTTTATAAATATAGTTAAAAATCGAAAACTCCAGTATTCAAAAGACATTCATGTGTGTTAACTTCTTTTTAGATGGCATTGTTGATTCTAAATTCACACACACACACACACACACACACACATATATATATATATATATATATAGTAACTCGGTTGGTTCCTATTTGACGCTACCATTTGGCGAAATCTTGCTAAATTGTTGATAGTCAGCCAGATGTAGCTTCTTTTATTGTTGGAAAGGCTGAGCAATGATATTTTTTGTGATGACGCATTTGCTACGTATGTAGTATTTGTTACGTCATCAAGTGATTCTTTATTCGACGTTCATCTATATTTTTCATGATATTTAATGATTTATTAGTTATTTAAAACATGTGTTTTTCTTTTTTTATACAATTCAATAACACTTACGTCATCAAACCGTTACGTCATGATATTAAAAGGAAAAAAAAAACATTTAAAAAATTTCATCATCTGCTTGGTTATGCAAAGCTTGATTTTGTTTTCTTTTTTCATGTATGTGAGTGGCTAATCTTGTTACTTTAGAACAGTATAATTCAATTGACTGCAGTTTTCATGGAAGTCTCATGTTCGCGAAGCGATCATACGTGCGGTATAGTGATCGCCGCATTAAAAAATTTCGTGTATTTTTTGTGATCCCTATACATCGAAATTGCTGCACCCAGAAATATATTTTTCATTTTCATGTTTGCGAAGCAATCATACATGCGGTACCGTGATCGACGCATTAAGTAATTTCGTGTATTTTGGGGGATTCCAATACAACGAGGTTGATGTATCCAATGTTGTTTTTTGTCGGTTTTATGTTCGTGAAGTGATCATACATGCGGTACAGTGATCGCAGCATTAAAAAATTCCGTGTACTTTTTGGGTATTCTGATATAACGAGGTTGTTGTATCCAGTGATGTTTTTTTTCGGTTTCATGTTTGCGAAGCGATCGTACATGCGGTACAGAGATCGCGGCATTAACGAATTCCGTATATTTCTTGGGACTCCTAAACAACGAGGTTGCTGTATCCAGTGATGTTTTTTTTTTGGTTTCATGTTCGCGATGCGATCATACGTGCGGTACAGTGATCACGGCATTAATGATTTTCGTGTATTTTTTGGGATTCCGATACAGCGAGGTTGGTGTATCCAGTGATTTTTTTTTCGGTTTTATGTTCGCGAAACGATCATACATGCGGTAAAGTGATCGCGGCATTAACGAATTTCCTGTATTTTTTTTTCACTTCTTATTAACCGTTAACTTCTATGTAACATCGATGAAATATGTATAAAAAAGTTATTTTTACTGCTCATATTATCTTTTTTATATTGTATTTTATTAAATTTGTCAAATAAAATATTTTATTTCACTCATAAATGCAGTTATATTTAAAAATCAGCTGTGTGTTTATAGTTTAATTTAATAATTCTGCATTTAAACTATCATTCTTTCGTCCACATTTTTGTGAACGAACAAATTTTACATTCGGTACATTGCTGTTCTCGTGTAAATGCCATCTATTTTTCAGTGACGTTTTTATCGTTAAATCCATTACATTTTCAATGTGTAACTACTTAAAAATTAAGAATGGGAACATTTTTGCAATTGCTTATTGGAGGTTACAATATGATACATGTAAATAAACAATTTAGAAATTGCAAATGTGGCATCAATTTTAAAAATCGCCAAATGGTGGAGTGAATAGGATTATGCCTAGTAACTCATACTCACATCACAGATAATAAATGAACAATTTTTAACTTATTCAAGAATTATATTAAATAAAATTTATGAAGAAATTATTTTAAAATAAATGGACTGACAACTTAAAATTTTAGATATATATTATATATTATATGTTATATTATAGAACGAATGTTTTATATCTGACAAGCAGCGCATCTTTTAAAAGAACATTTTCACACCATCGGTACTCCGTCGTATCTATCTCTCTGCCTCTCCGAAAAAAACACACGTCAACATCTTTCGATGTGACTTTTTCTCACGTGACTTAATCTGATATTGCCATCAGTTGGGATTAAGTGGAAGCTTAAGGCTCCACATACATATAATGGGATAGCTGATATTATAAACAGACATTCTACTGATGTTTTACTTATTTAAATAAATTTGATGGCTGTCCTCGAGTTGATATTTCCAAGTTAAATTACTTCAATGTACAGCAAATTTAAAAATTTAGCAAACAAAAATTCATAAAATTTAAGAAACTTAGTTAAAAAATTAGCATTTTACAGTGCTGAAAAAGATGCGCAGCAGTGAGACAATTTTCATTGCTAAATTTTAATAGTACGCTTTACTTTATTTAAAGGCAGACTTTCTGATATTTTATAAGGCTATTTAAATTTAATGGTGACAATCCGTCAACTGCTGCTCCATTACTGCCATTACGCTAAATAATAGTTATGGTGCATTTAAAAAAGAAAGCCTTGCATTTTAAATACAATGAGTGAAAGATTATTTGTATCCTTTTAAAAACTGCCTAAGAAGATTGAATAAAAATCACAAATATTTTTTTCGACAAATATTTTTAGTTTTTTAACACGCAATCATTTAAAAAACATATTAATGAAACTATATATTTTAAAATTTATTGAGTATAGCTAATACATCATTCTTTGTAATGCAGAAATGATTCTTACAATCTCTTAAGTTATCCTTAAAGATCATGGAAATATACATGATGCTTTTTCCACCTTCGTTAACTTTCAACGGCGACACCTGTAGTCATAAAATCGTTACCTATGCATAGTAAAGTGGCCATGCGCTGTTCGATGAGATTTTTACATTGCCACGTGGTGGAAAACTGTTTAGTTAGCATTCCTATCTGAAACAGGGTCCGTGATACCGAAAAAAGCACAGTTAAACAGTTTTAGAGCATCTTTGATATAGTATGATATAAAGTCTTACGTTAAAAGTAATTGTATTTGAATCGCCGAAATGTGATTTTTTTTATCCCCTAACTAGATTAATAACACAACAAATTGCTTGCAGATGTGTGGTGTTATAAGGAAGAAGCAAATTTACTAATAAATGTAATACATATAACAAAGGTAAAATATAGTTTAATACTAAAAATCAAGTTACTTTTATTATGTATGTCCACTATAGGGGCACATATAGAATTCATGATGCATTTCTGAAGGTGGTGGAAAGAGTGAACAAACTTAACATGATTTTCTTATTAAAATAGACTGTACCTTTCTTACATGTGTTATTTTTAATAGTAATTGTGCATTTTCCTTTTAATGGCACACCTCTGCATGCAATTAGTGAAGTAATTTATCTGGTTATTGGGTATAAAAAATTTATTTCATAGCTTCTAATAAAGATATTTTTACATGTAAAAGATAATTTTGTACTAAATCGAGACCATTCTACAATTTAATATTTGATTTTATCAGTATTTTGTACAGTTTTCGAGATAGGAACCGTAACTCTGATGTTTACCGCTAGGTGGTACTGTAATCAGTCTCGTCGTACAGCGCATAACTGCTTGATTATACCAAGATACCAAGTTTATGACTACAACTGTCGCTGTTCAAAAGTTAATGGGGTTAGAAATGACTTTATTGGGGACCATGTAGATAAAGAATACATGATTTCATGGAAATATTAGTCTACTAAAATGTCATCATAGAATATACTAAACATAATAAAAGACATATTTAAGAGTAACTGAAACATAAATATAAAGTTATTCGAAATTAAAATATCTTAACGCATTCGAGCAACATAATATTTAACAAATATTAAAAGCAAACAATAAAAGTTTTATGAGTTATTTTCCTTTGATGTAAAGTGCAGCTTTTGTAAAAGGTAAACGATATTCAGTGATAAATTCTTGAAGAAGATGAAATGATATCTATGTATATTTGTATAGCAATTGTAAAGAAAATAATATTAGAACATTTACGACTGCAATGTAGACTTTAATATTCAATTCTAAAATTAGAATGTGATATTTAAACTAAATCAAGTTATACATAAAAATATTATATATGTCTTCGGAGTTAAAAGCATACGTTTGCACAACAACGCAGGTAGAACGTTTACTTTAGAACTGTCGGAAAGGAAGCACCTTTCTAATTCAAATATTGAAAGTATGGATATAGTAAACATGGATAAACATTTTTCTTCTACATATTTTCACAGTGCCTATTTCTATTTTTGTTTTATCTTTCTATTTTTATGTGGGGTTTTTTGGACGAATTATCTCAAATTTATTTAATTTTCTTTTTTTAGTAAATTAGATAAAAATAATAAAACTCCTTAAACTTTTAATTTGGAAAAATATTCCTTTTACTTTAGCTATTTTGAGGATTTGTAATTCTGTTTGGCATTTTTCATTTCCTTATTTTACGTTACTTTTATATTATTCATATCTAACTAATATTTTTTATATAATGATTCTGCATGATGTGTGGAAAATTATGTTTAATCAAGAAATGTTAAAATTTGCTTAACACACTTAAAAAATAAATTTAAAGAAACATTTTTAAATATAATTATACATTACAAAAATGCATTACTTTAATGTGTGTTTAGAAATTTTAAATTAGATTTTTATAAAATAATTTCAGAGTGTAATATCCGATATGCACTAATATCGTTAATGTATGTGTTTTCGAATATACTTTAATATAATCTTTAGAGCAATTGCGTTATTATCTTTTCTAATTTCAACTGAAATTGAAAAAAAGTGAAGAAAGTTATAGAAATTTCAGATAAATATACAAAAATGCTCTGGTAGGTTTAAATGGATGTAATGGATTTTAACATTAGCCTTGTTGTTCGTAAAAAAAAATATTTTAAATATTTCTGAAGAGGAGTAGTTTAAGATATTCCATTAGCATTGCAATTACATAGGTAAATGTCTATCTAAAATTGTATTATTTTGATATATAAAATATGCTTTTTTTTTATGAAAATTTGGATTTCCATGGAAGAGAAACGAATCTAATTCTAAATTATAGTTTCAGATTTTAAGTACTGTTAAGTATTATATTTTAGCTCGTACGTGCTTCTTGAAGGTATGAAACAAAATACTTGATGTTTCTAAGACTTTTGTTTATCACAAAAAAGTTCTTATGTTCGGAAAAATATTCCTAATAATTAAAAATAAAAGTAATAGTAACACACAAAAGTAATAGTAATGTAAACAATAGTAATAATAGTAATAGTAAATAATAGTAATAGTAAACAATAAACACTTTATTCAGTAAGAAATGGCGAATCTTTAGTTTTTAAAAATTGAAATATATTTAACTTAGCCTGGGTTAGAAACCGTGAAACTCAGGTATCTAGTGTGGGACAGTGTGTGGGGCTAATATGAGATAGTGCTTCGGACTGTTATAAGAATATTCTATCATAAAGGTTGAAACAACCATCACAAATTAAAACAGTGAGTTTAAATCTTTAACTGTCTTTTTGATTCATATGCCAAATATGTTTTTTTTTCTGTATTGTCCAAGACCTAAAATATTATTCTACTTTGCTCATTGCGGATTTATAATTGAATAATATGAAATGCTAACTAGATGATTTTAAAAGTTAGTTTTACACCTCAAGCTAAAAGTGACATTGAAGGTTAAAGCCTGTCTATTTTTAAACATTCAAAATTGTTTGTAGTTCTTAACCGAAAAGACATGAGTGAGATCATCTACATTTTAAATGAATCAAAAAAGGATATTAAATGGTGAATAAGTACGTTGTATAACGTTTTTGTGTCGTAAAAATATGCCGAAGCAAATCAGTTCGTATTCCACATCTTTCATCGTAACTCCAGCGACCAATGATTCATCTATTTTTCCAATTTTGTTTTAGATGTTGCTTTTACAGATAATAAAAACAAATAATAATAAAAAAAAATATGTTGATTGATAAATGGTTCAAAAGCGACAGCATAGACAGTGAAGATTTGTCTTCTTTGCATGATAGTAATGGGAAATTTTTGAGATATTTCATTACAACTGCCACAAGGGAAGACATCTATCAAGTTGTCTACGAGACACCAGTAGCTCAAGAGAATATTGAAACAAAACTTTTCTTTTGGCTGACGTTAAACATTGAATTAGAAAGTCTACTCATTATAAATAAATTTGTATCATAAAGGAAATAGATGAAGACAAAGGAGAGGTAACAGTTCAAGCGTTGTGGTATTCAAATGGTCGATATAAGGATCGATTTCGTACATAAAGAAGCTGTAGACATTATGGATATAGTTTCTGTCCTGCCTTTCCTTAAACCACATTAAAATTAAGGTAAAAATATCCTGTCTATGTACATTTTATTAAAGACTGAATGAAATCAATCGGTCAAGATCGTAGACAACAGTTATGATTTCCTTTTTTGTCAATAATGGGTGATACTATATTATCGTAAATTCACTCTTAAAATTTATAAACATATACGAGTAATATCTAGTTTAAGTATAGCAAATAATTTTCTTCCTAGTTTTTGACTTTAAATTACTATTTATTAAATAAGGGATGTTTATAGTAATCCATTTTCATCAGTATTCTTGTGGACGCATAAAATATGTCTCAGGAATTAAAGCAAAATGGTAAAACAAATCAATACAGCTGGAACATTAGACCCGGGTACTTTGTTACAGGCATCTTATTTTATTAGCCCTTACAACCACTTAACCCATTATTGCTCGACATTGCTTTTTCGCAACATTATGTTTTTTTACACCAGGTTTTAAGTAACACCAGTTTGTTTTTAGGATAAATATTCGTTTTATTTGATGCACGAAACACCATGATAAAGTAACTCTTATGGTGCTATAATATAAAAGTGGTGTGAATCGCAATATTTGTATTTTATTGAGAAAAATAATTCGACGTCCTATAAATAGGACGCTGGGCGTTAACGGATTAAAATAGGGGTATCTTACTTTAGCTCTGCAGTTATTTCATACTAGCCCAATTCCATGAGGCTAATACGAGGCTGAGTTATAAGCTATTTTTTACCTGTATATCTATGGCATGCAATATTGTTTGTCTATAAACAGATAAACGAAACAAAAGCACTCATTAAAGTATTTGTTTTTGTTTTGGTGGAGAACTAGAGTCAACAGATCGAAAATAACTGTGAAAAGTTTAGAATCGTCCCTCATAATAGCCACGATTGCCACTATAAGGCTAATTGCTACATCTTACATCAGTACTTTAGTATACATAAATGAATATCTGAATTTTAATATTTACTAAGTTTCTGTTTGGTACAAAAAGAACACTTTAAAAGTATACTTCACAAAAGCTGGCATTCATTTTGACACAACAAACAATTTTTAGGTTGTGTTTGTAAAATATAAATTTACTTTATGATTGTGTATAATAGAAATGGTATAAAAAAAAGATACTTCGGAAAAAATCAAGTGTGGTTTTGAAATTTTTTTTTATCCCCATAAATTTTTGAAATAAATTTATCTAAACACATATTACCGCCTTTTTTCAGTTTTCTTTTATTTTGTAAGACAACAAATCTACAAATACACCTTGTCGGAAAAGAAGATTATGTATTTTAAAATAATAAAAAAAAATGTAATATGCAATTTTTGAATGTATTCTCATAAAAAGCATTATGCTTCTAAATTTCATATGACAATTTTTGTTTAATGAAAATTTATAATTGTTGAAACAAAGTAATATGTTATTTTGTGTTTCCTACTTTATAATAAAATTTTATTCAACAGGAAAAATTTTAACATTTTCACTTTATTTTTTATATTAATATGAAAAAAACTGTATAAACAGAAATTTAATATAAGAAAACATAATTTAAAAAAATAATGCTATACTAAAATCACATAATACATTTTTTTGTTTTTCTCCGTTTTGTAAAATGTTTTTATTTGAAATCTTAACTAGATTTTCGGATGCAAAATTAATTATTTATGATAATAAAATAAAACGAAAACAATAAAATTTCTGAATACTTAATGACATAGTTCTTTAAAAAATACAAGTAAAAGATAATTTTTCGCTCATTAAGAAAAATTAAAATAGACCTCGAAATAAGATTTTTTTTTTCAATAAGCCACTAGTCTTTTACAAATCTATCCGTTTAGTGTGTTTGAATTTTTTTAATTGCATCTTTAGTTCACTTTATCTGTAACTTTTTATAAAACGAGAAATAATTAAATAATTCAAGAGTATTTATGTGGAAGTAGTAAATCTACAAAGATTTACATTTAGGGCCTTTTTTCAGTTTTTTTTTTTTATTTTGTAAGAAAAATAAATCTACAAATACACCGTATCGAAAAAGTATCTTGTGTGTTTTAAAATAATTTTAAAAAAATCGAAAGAGGATTAAATTGTGCAAAATTTATGCTTCATTAGAATGTAAATGTCTTGATGTTGATACCAGAATTACTCTTTCCTTAAATTGTACGTTTTTTTAAACACTTATTCTAGATGAAGCACAAACATAATGAATTAAGAATTTTTTAATTTATATAATTCATTAATTGAAAAAAATCTTGTACAGATTTTTGACATATTTTTACCAATAAATTGAATAATATTTTTTAATGCAATTAAATTTTATTTACGAAGCCTTTCTTGTGTCTACATTGAATTTCACATAAGCAATTTTTTGTGTAACTGTTTGTTGATATTTTTCTATAGTTTGGACTTGTGACGCATATGTATATGTAGAACAAAATATAAATTACTAAAATTTGCAACAGTCTGCTACTATTTTACATTTAACTCGAGTTAATGCATTTTTAATTATACATAAAATAAAGGTAAGAATTTTGTAAGAATTACAAATGCCATACGTTTTGTATACATTAGTAGATTAAAAAATTAATCATCTCTGAAATAAATATATTTCGATCTTTATATACGTCTTAAATGAAACACTTACAGTACAATTGATATTCAGAAATCACAAAATGTAAATAATAAAGTTTCGAACTGTGTTATGGTGTGGAAAAGAATTTTGAATGACTATCAACCTAGAAATGTTGATGACTTCCTAAAAACATCACAATTGTATGCACATAATATAAATATTGTAATAACTAAAAAGGTTGTTTTCAAAATAACACACAATAAGTGGAATTAGATGTACAAAATATTATAACTGATTAGTGTAGCAGTAATATAAATAGAAAATACGTTTATATTATTTCGTTGAATCTGCCATTAGTTTTTTTAAAGCAAATGTGCATATTTCTGGCATAGATTAAATAATGTTATGTATGTTTGCTTCACTTAAGCGATAGTGCTAATCATTTATTAAAATATTTGTCAATTGCATTTCGTCAATTGCATTGATATTTCTTTTCAGCAATATTTTACCTAGTTCAGATTAGTAAATGGCTAGAGGGAAAGGTTTTGCTTATTCTCGGTAAGGGTAACAGAGTAATGTTATTTCCCGTGAGATAACTTTGCATATACTAAGAAATATAATGAGCAAATAATAAATATGCAATACCTCTGTGAGTAAAATAGATGTAAGAAGTATTAAAAGTGGTAAAATAGATGATAAGATATACCACCATTCTGAGACATGAAATGTTGGGTATTATCAATTTTCTCTCATATTGAGAGCTTCAAAACATTACAACAGGTCTATATGTAGCATTTACTATTCCCATGTACTTACCCTGTTAGCATTTATTATACCATTTATAAGGCAAATCCGGCATACATGTATATGGAAAATGCATCCTAAAATCATTTCACTGTAGGAATAATTTATAGCTATTTTAATAGTTTTTTATAATGTTATTCGGATGGTAATTATAAGGTCTTCGATGTCACAAATATTTCAACCCATAGGCGCCGTGGTGGTAAAAAGTCCATTAATCATAGAATACAATATTTAAAAAATTCTGTTGCCTAACTTTTATATTCGTTTGCCCACACCAAGCTCTTTTTTGTTTTGGGTAAGCAGGGACATTTCTACAGGAATTGGTACATGTAGGCCTACACTATCGAGTTGGCTCCATATACAGGGTATTTATAAAGTCCCGGACCCATTTTGATGTTTAATAACTCATAAAATAATAAAGATAGAATAAAATTAATAACATAAATGGTTAGATAGACTCAAAAAAACTTCATTACCCTTGTCAATGAACTTCCACATGTGCCCCCTTCGTCGCACGGAGAATATCAAGTCGATAGTCAATTTCACGTCAGGTAGCGGCAAGCATGTCGGCATCCACAGATGCTATTGCGGTTGTAATTCTGGCTTTTAAGTCATCAATTGTCGACACTCTCCTCCTGTAAACATTGTCCTTTACAAATTCCCAAAGGAAAAAGTCCAGCGGCGTTATATCAGGTGATCTGGGTGGCCAAGGAATTGGACCTCCTCGCCCAATCCATCTTCCTGGAAAATGGTCATTCAAAGAAGTACGAAGATGGATTGGGGCACACGTGGAAGTTCATTGACAAGGGTCATGAAACTTTTTGAGTCTATCTAACCATTTATGATATTAATTTTAATCTATCTTTATTATTTTATGAGTTATTAAACATCAAAATGGGTCCGGGACTTTATAAACACCCTGTATATTACGTAGAAACTTGTCGTCGAAGTACACTTTTCCAAGACAGTTTTCAGAAGAGTGGCTGCAACACTCACCTTTTCGTTTGACAATATGGAAAAATAATCCCGGGATAGTAATAATATCTTCATTTTGCAGCTGCCCGTTTTCTATCAATACTATCGATCTATTTATCATTTAATTAACCTTTTAAACGCCGCTCTGTGTTCCAAGTATAAAAAATACTATTTCTTTGTGAAAATAAGATTTAAATGCATCTATTTAAACAATGCAAGAAGAAATTTCCCCCCAAAAAATTTTTATTTTGGGGTATCGATTTCGGGTATGTTCCCGTTTGGGAACATTGGCGTGATTCATTAAGTTTTTACTATATTTTTGAATAGATTAAATTTTATGGTTCTTATGCTAGAATTTTATAAGTATGAATAATATTTGACAGATTTAATAACATTAAAAATTTTTTAAGTGAAATTCGTGTGTTGAATATTATACTTTATAAAAACAATCAAACACAAAGAAAGAATTAAATAATTTGTATGTGCATAGATATAAATAAAATTAGTAAACATGTTTAAACCAACTATAGAAAAGCACAAATAACTACTTGAAAGTTAATGATAAAATAATTATATGTATTACAAATATTAACTACATAAAACTATAAATAATAATTATATAAAATACAAATTATCTTACCAAATTATTATTATTATTATTTTATAGTTTGCATCACTGTCCGTGATAAGAGGGAAAACAGTGTTCATGCAGTCGCTTTTGGCATTCAAAGCACATTTTCCTTGTATTTTTCTGGCAAACTACACAGCGTCCTTGAGATGATGATACCAAATAGTGCGTATCTGACTGCCGTGCAGACTCTACTGGATGGGCACGTGGACCTGGAATACAATGAATCTTGGGTTTCATTCGAAGTAAACTCAAAGTCACCTCTCTTCGAAAATTCAGGTGTGACAGTTCTGATGTTGATTTGTGGTGTAATTCAGTATGTACAATCCATCCCGCAACAACAGCCATGTTTAGGGCATTGCTAAATAAGTTCCAGTACGACTTTTTGCTGCGGAACATAGGACGGTAACTTCCAAGAAGCCTGTCTAACAAATCAACTCCACCCATACCTTCGTTATAGCACTTTACAAGATGTGGCTGTGAAACATCTACCTTTTTTCTTTCTTTACGGCAAAATCGTTTTGCTTTACCCATAGGTTCATGAGTATCGTAATTTGACGCTATTGTAACAACTGTACTATCGTTCCATCGGCACATATAAACTTTTCCATCGCACTGAAAATCGTACTTTCCCCTCTCGCATTTGGACATTTTTTTTAATGATTGCAAAGGCCATTGCCCTGTTCTAGTATCCCGAATTGTACCAGTTGCTTTAAAATCTTTGTCTGATAAATCCGCCAAAAGTTTATAAGACGTGAAAAAATTATCAAAGTATATTTCGTGTTTTTTCGAATTTTCAATACACGATAAAAGTTCCCATACAACTCTTGATCCAAGGGGAATATTACTCCTTTCCGGACTTATTCCACCGTAAATTTTCATTGCATATGGGTAACCATTATGCGAACAAAGCATCCAAATTTTGAAACCAAATCTTATCGGCTTACCTTTTATGAACATTTTTGCTGAATGATGACCATAGTATGGAACCATAGATTCATCAATGCTTAGTTTTCTGTGAAAGATTCCAAACTGCCGAAAATTTTTTTCAAGTTCTTGATAAAAGGGATAAATTTTGCCCAATTTATCTCCTGCTTTCAAATCATTTGAATCTATAATATGAAAATATTTCTTAAATTTTCCTAAATCGGGCTCTAGACATAACTGAAGCAACTATTGGAACGGACAAATCTTCATAAGTGCTCCAATATAAATCCTCACCAGGAACAGTATGGTAGCCACTAAATCAGAGTAACCCAAAAAATGGCCCAATATCTTTTTCGTCTACATCAATATTTTCCCCTTTTTGCATTGCATACAGTTTTGTCATTTCTGATAAATGGGCTAAATATTCCATCGGCAAAAATTTGTTGAAAATTTCAGCTGGCGATAAATTTGCTAATTCGGGAAACGATTCGCAAAGCTTCATATTACTTATGGTTTCTAAAGATTTTTTGAAAGATGCATTTTTATTCCAGTTCAGCTTCATATCTTCTTTCTTTTATAGTCTCTTTCTCTTCAAACTTGATTCAGTTTTTGATGTAGAAAGTACAGAAACAATCGATTCATCATCTGATACATCAACTGATCTATGTGTAAAAACTTCTAATTGTCCGCATACATCTGCAGGCATAATTTTTTGAAATTCATTTTAATTTACATCTTCTTCATCTGTTATAGCATCACTTTCATCAGGAGGCAATTGGCAAATATATATAACAGAATCAACCGAAGCATCTGAATCTGATAAAGAGTTAAAATATTTAATAGCTTCCTGTACTGTTAAAAATCTTTCACGATTAGCCATATCTATCAAAGAAGCAAAGTAAAAATATCGTTCTAGCTTCACCCTCTATTACTTACAAAATGAACGATGCAAAAAATTCAGAAAGAGAAAAAGAAAAAATAAATAAATAAAAGAACTGGGCGGGTGCTGAACCAAGTGATCTATCTCAAAACTCTTACATACGATAAGAAAGTAAAAATTATTGCTAACAAATAGCACCCTTCACGGAATACTTAGAAAAAGTCATAAACATCCTCAGTCCTGAGCAAAACAGTTGTTTGGACAAAACTCTCACCCCCGCACTAGTGAGGGAAGAAAGCAAGAGAAGGGGGGAGGGGTGAAAAGGGTGTAGGTGGAATTCGAAAAGCCACTGACCTGCTTTTAAACACAGCAAAAGAGATTCAGTATAATTCTGAGACTCTCAATATTACAAATTTGGAAAATAGATCAACAGTGCAAATGATCGAATTCTGTATAGTGAATTACGCCAATGTTCCCGAACGGGAACAATAGAATTTGATATCTTATAGCAAACGCATTTTTATTGAAAACTGCTATTTAGCATGCTTATTCTTTAAAATGGACCTTATTTATCATAACTCTGAAATTTCATGAATTTTGCATCTTTTAAAATTTTTATGTGAATTTTTTTAACAATCCTAGTAAAAATTGACAAAAAATGACTTTTTTATGAAATTTTTTCAGCTTAAATAATTATATAACATAAATAGTTTTTAGTCTAAAAAAATAAATGTACTTTTGTTAATAAATAATAATTTTTGTAAGTCCATAGAAGCGAAACTTTTTTTTAATGAATTTTAAATTTGATGTTCCCGTTCGGGAACATTGGCGTTTAAAAGGTTAAACTACTGATATTGAGGAGGTATCAGGATTTGGTGCGTGTAGGCGAATCGGCTGCGTATATATCAAGTATAAACTTGTCGTCGATCTACACTTTTCCAAGACAGTTTTTAGGAGTTTGACTCCAACTGACTGTTTTTCATTTAATTAAAAATAGTGATACTTAGGATTTATCAAATTCGAATCTAATTGCAATATGTGAGGGACTTGGGATATTCTGTAGCACTTGGTGCGTGTAGGCCTACACTGTCGAGTCAACTCCGTATATATCAAGTGGAAACTTCTCGTCGACCTACACTTTTCCAAGACTGTTTTTAGGAGAGATGCTGCAACAGCCACCTTTTTGTTAGACAGTATGAACAAATAATAACGGGAAAGTAATAATATCTTCATTTTGCAACTGCCCGTTTCCTCTCAACGCTACCGATCTGTTTTTTTTTTCAATTAATTAAAACTAGTGATACTAAGGACTTACTAATTCGAATATAATTGCAATATGGCTTATTATATATTCTTTTGGTGCAATGCAAAGCGTACACTTCTCTTTGAGGGACTAATTTCGTAATTCTTCCCATGCCAAAATCATTCTTGAAATGCATGCACACATAATTTCAAGAGATGCTCTCACCGGTTTGTCCATATCGTACTACATAAAGACTTAAATGTGTCTGCACAGTGGGTGATGAAGTAACTCTTATATGTACAATGCAGTAATTTGTATCTGTGATATAAAAAAAATATTCTTCCTCCACATTAATTTACACATTTTTGAAAAAATTCCTCACACCATGCAATTTTTTCCACTACTGTAATTGTCTTTTATTTTTATAAAACATACATTTTTGTTTATCTAAATTATAATGTAATTCATCTTAATTGTCATTGACATTCCTTGTATTACTCATGTTTTTTTCTGAAACTTAAATAGATTTTTCCGTCTGAACTATTGCTATCTTTTAACGCACAAACTAAAAATTAATTTTCTTTTTCTAATAGAAATATACACATGATACACAACATAGTTTGATTTATATATATAGATAGATACTTTTATATGTATATGATTATTATGTGTGTATATATATATATATATATATATATATACACATGTGCAAACTTATTGTTAGGTATTTAGGTAGATGTACCTTTATACTTTCTTCTATGTATAATACAATCAAGTATTGTAAACAAAAATATTTCGACTTCCCTTTGTGACAGATTTACACGTTTTAGGTGTCAGAGATCCCGAAAAACATGTTTGTACAAAATGTCTGTTTGTCCATGTATCTGAATATCCGAGTGTCCGTATATGTCTTCTGTATGTATTAGGGAAAATTGTATGACATTACGCATTGAATTGAACCATATTTCATTCATATATTTTCGGTTATGGCCAGAAGGTCCCAGATAAATTTGGAGATATTGCGTTGAAAGGGGGGGGGGGGGGCTATGATAGCATTTTTAGTTCCATTTTCATTATTGTATCATCGAAAAGTGTATGCAGTTGTGCATAGAATTGAACCAAATGCCATATATATGTATTTGGCTATCACCAGCAGTTCCCAGGGGAGTTTGGTGATATTCTGCTTGAAGAGGGCGCTGCGATAGCGATTTTTCTTCATTTTCATTATTGTACAATCGAAAAGTGTATGAAGTCATGCATAGGACTGATCCAAATTATATGTATATGTTTTTGGCTATAACCAGCAAGTCCCAGTTAAATATGAAACTATCCCGCCCGAAAGCACATACGACTAGTTTAAATAAGATAAATTTCTTAATATACTATTTTCTAAAGAATTTGTTTTATGTTTTTTGAAAAAAAATGAAAAACAAGGCCTTTAAATATATATTACACATTATAATTTAAGATTACGTAAAATATTAATAATTTTATTGGATTATTTACACATAAAATACTATATATTTTTTAAATATAATTTAATTAATCCTGAAACTCTCTGCAAAATGAACTTAAAAGAAATACTTTTATATTTTAAATAAATATATAAGTTAAAGATGGAAATATCTATCAATTTTTCTATTTATAAAAATGCATTTACCAATCTATTTATTTTTAATTTACTGTATATAAAAAATGTTCGGTTACATGAAATGAAAACTGTGAAAAATGTTTTAGTCGGAGGTAAAATCGAACAATATATAAGTTAATTTCCGGTAAATATTGTGTCCTAAAATGTAATGACGGAATTTAAAGTTCAATAACTTCCAAACGGTGATAGATATTAAAAAAATTATTGCAAGAGAGCAATGTAGGATGTCAGGAGTTTTACTATTGTGATTTCTGAATTTAGTTCGAATTATCAGCAATAGATGACGCTGCGAGCAATATATATCCAATCGAGACAAAAGGAGAAATCTCCCAGCATTGATGGGGAGGAAGGAGGTTCAATACATGGAATGGGTCTCATTCATCAATAAAATCTAATTCAGAAACGGTCTCTAAGAACAAGATTGTATTAGCGAATGAGACCCACTCCTTGTATTGAATCTACTTCCTGGGCATCAATGCTGGGTGATTTTAGTTTTGACCTGGATTGCACTCCAATCGCTCGCAGCGCCATCTGTTGCTGGTAATTCAAATAAAATTAGCAATCGCAATTAATAAACTCCTGACATCTTACATTAATCCCCAGCAATTTTTTTTAAATATCTGTCCCAGTTTGGAAGTTATTGAATTTTAAAATCAGACAGTCCATTTTTGGACACCCGGTACATATCCAAATTAAGTTACCAAAACTGATAAGAACAGTACTATTCTGAAAAATACTCACAAACAGGGCTTGACAAATGCGGTCACCAGGTCGCCACTGGCGACTAAGTTTTCTTATCTGGCGACCAGGTTATTTAATTTGGCTTTTTTGTTTGATTTTTCTGTCGTACAAAAATTAACCTGAAAAAAGTGCACAATGCGCAGAAATCGCCATTTTTTTCTGCTCTAACTAGCTAGTATTTCACGAGAGAAAATGACAGAGGAAGGTTTCAATAAAACAATATGAAATAGTGTCAATTCCAGCTTCTGTGGTATCAAAAATGGCTACAATGCTAAAAATTATGATGAAGTTTTTTTTTTTTTTTCGTAAGTTTCTAATCAGATTTTTGTGTTCAGATTTAAAACTAATTCATAATCTATCACATTTATTTTGAAGGAAAATAACATATAAGTGATTATAAGTAATTCCATTAAAGCAAATTTATCAAACTTAGTTAAAATTTCAAGAGTATAATATAATACTAGTTTAGTACTAATGTAGCTTTATATTCCAAACTATGTAACTAATAACTCTAAACTATGCTTGTTTTTTTTCTCAGTTTATTCATAAAAAACAATTGTGTGTGTTTTTTTAAAATCAATGACAGGGACAAGGGAGGGGAGGGCGGTAAAACTTTCTTTACTACCACATTTTATCGAATTTGTAAAGCCCTGCTTACAAATATATGAGAAAAACTGTGTATATGTTGTGTTTGTACAAAATCATGTTTAATTTTCTCTCCTTAAATGTTTTCAGTCATAAAATTTTTAATTCAAAACAGAAAATCTAATATTGTAAAAGATAACAGTATATTTACGATCATTTTATAAAAGAAAAACTGCGTCATACATATAGTTTTATTTTCTTAGAAATAATGTTCATTACTGTAATGTTAAGAGGAAAATAAATGAATTAATAATTATTCAGTGTGATTAGAAGAAAATATATTTTAAATACAGTTTTTTACATAGTTATATCTGCAAATTATGCCAGAGTAATTATGTTCATGTACTATAAAAATTTTATTTTAGTATATAAATTTTCAACAATTAATTTGAAAAATTATTTATATATGATTCGTTGCTTCTTTATATAATAAATATAAAATGTTCCAACATTTGAAATAAATGTAAATGCAGTAATTTACTTATAAATTAAATATTTTCATAACAGTTTTAACTTTAATTTAATACTATTGGGGGAAATTCTTAACACACAAAGAAAAATAATACAAAAGTTACAAAAGTTAGTAAATATATTTAATGTATATTTTTATCTTAGTTGGACAACGTATAATTTATTTTAAGCTGGGACATCACTTTAATAATTAAAAAAATTAAACTATTTTTTTATTATATCTTAAAAATACCCTTTATACAAGCGAAAGCCATATTTTACTAGATAAATTTACTGGAAAAATTAACTAATTAAAAAATATATATTTATACTTCTAAAATCGTTAATCGTATGTTTTCAAATTGAAATACATATTTAAACATTCTTCTTTTCTTAATAAAAGTAATGTAATAAAATGTAATAAAAGTTAGTTTCAAAAATTATAAGGCAGATATTTTGAAAATTTTAACAATATATCGATAAAAAAAAATGCTAATCTAATTTTTGCACTAAATGTTCTCGTTTATAAATATATTAAATACTGCGAATACATTGCCAATATTAATAAACATTTTTGTAGTCAACTATTAATGATTAAGTGGATAAAAATATCTATAATTTGCGTCTAAATTTGTCTAAGATCATAAGAAAGTCAGTAACACAAACGTAACATTGCACCAAATTTCAGATATGTTGATCAAACAACACAAAATTTTTAACGAAAATTGAAAGCAAACAATAAATATTTCCTTTAAAGTTGCTTTCCTTTGATACAAGCGGCATCTTCCGTAAGACGCATGACATTCTCAGTGATAAAATTATACACAAGAAAATAAAATTACATATATATTTCTACATAAGAGATGTAAAAGGAAAAAGAAATTCTGAAAATTTACGAATGGGATATCTATAGAATCTGATATTCAATTCTGAAATTAGAATGTGATATTTGAACAGAGTCAAGTTATACATGAAAGAGTATATATTGTAGCATAGGGAAAAGCAGACGCCTGTACTCACATAGAGATAGGATGTTTGCTTTGGATATATTAGAATAGAAGCACCTTTCTTATTTAAATAAGAAATGCCAGGAGATAGCAGAAATGCAAATGAATTTCACAGAAGTATATTCGTTTTATTTCGTATTCTCGTGGTACTTATTTAGTATTTTTCGCTTTTTTTCATTTCGTATCAAAGGTTATTTCTTTTAATTTAAATATTTATATAATATATTTATATAATATTTATTTAATAATTTTATATTATTTATAGTAAAGTATACGTAATATGGCAAGAATTTTCTGAAAATTTATATTTAAAACTAATAAAATGTTATTAAATAGGATAATATATTACATTAGAATAATCTTTGTGTGTCTTTCGAAGATTTAAGTTAGTTGATCGAAAACATTTTCTTTTTTTCTTTTTTAAATAAACTTAAGAACTATGGCGTATATGGAACCAGTTTCAGATAAGTATGTTCAAGTGATGTACTAGATTTTAATTGATAGAGTTTTAATAAGAATAAACATTTTTACTGAATAAAAGAAAAAACATAATATTTCAAAAGCATTGTTTTAAACGACATCCGTGTAATATTACAAAAATATAATTTAATGAGATAATGTTGAAATACAAAACAAAATATTCTTGCCGGAATATAGAATTTGAGTACAATAGTTTGAAACAGGGCTGTTCAACACGATGGCGCCATGTCGCCCTTTGAAGGTTTTCATGGCACCCTTTGGAATATTTCCTCTTACTGATTTTTTTTTCTTGTTCAAAATGATTTTTCTTTACTTGCTTGCAATGGATATCTTTTCTCTTTTAAAATTTTTGAATAAAAGGAGAAACAGATTTATTTTTTGTTTGTTTAAATAAACTGGAAACAATTTTTAAAAATTCGATAATCAGTGAATAATAATAGTAAGAATAGGAAAGATTAAAATATATACAGTTTATCCCAGTCCACTCTTTACCACTATATCCCGATTTGTTCTTTTCGCCAAATGTATTCATTTTAAAAGCGATAAGAATGTAAATATGTGATCATATGAGAGTTAAAAATGGTAGTTAGAAGATTAAAAGTAATTAATAAAAAATAAGATTATCCTATGAAGCTAAATTCTCTATTTCCATTAGAGTTATCGTCATTGTCGGAAAAGAACATTTTCTGATTCATTTTTCGTTTATTATGTGGATTATCAAAAGTTAGAGTATATTTCTATGTTTAACTTTTTTTTTTTATGTTAGAGGCTGCAATTTACTATTTCATTATGTGCATTATTTTTAAACAATGGCAAAAAAACAAAATTTGTATTTTTTAATAATAAATAGAAAAGCAGATATTTCTCCGTTGAATGCACACATAATCACGTATGTTTAATTTTGGAGTAGCGATATTTGTATTCGGAGAAAAAGTAATATTGGATCAAGTAGGGCGATCGCTCTGCCAAGCCAAGCTTAAAAAAAACCGCCAAACAAACAACGCCAAGAACTAGACTAAAAACCGCTACTGCTTACTTACAGAAAGCAACTTCGCAATGTTAAATCGACAAAACGTGCCAGATTAAAATATCAGATATCAAATAAACCAAGCGTCACAGAAAAAAAACGAAAACGAGAAGAATCTAATGAAGAATTTCTTCAATTTAAGACCAAATTCATCTTCATAAGTGATTTATAAACAGAGATATAGATTTTTTTTTAAATAACGTCGAGTTACTTAAAATGATCACTTTTTTCTTCGGCAAACTTTGTTTTTTCAAACAACCTACAGACCTTAATGAAAAAAGAACTGCATTTTTGGACAAGTAATTACGTAATCTATGTGCTTTTATAAAATTCAGTGTAAAAAAAATATATATTTTCTATCCTTAATTAGCAAAAAACTGTTAATTAAGTTGGCGATTAAAAAATTATGCCAAAACAGAGATAAAACCCGCCAACGACCTTGTACCATCTGTATTATAATAGCACAGATCAGTTACAGGTTATAACCACATCAAATTTCATCTGCAAGTCAGCCATTTTCTTCTGAAGAACTTCATAATTATAAAAACACACATTTTATCACACAATTAAATATGACTGCAAACAGTGGCAGATGACTGTTTCCAACATGTATAAGTATGAGAAATTGCCAGTTAAGGATATCTGTCTGGGTGGTCAGTCGCAGAGCGTCAGCACGGTAGGCATAAGGTCCCACGTTCGAGTCCTGGCACAGGTCAATTTTTAACTCATGTTTGTTTAGTGTATTTAATTGTCTGATAAAATGCGTGTTGTTATAATATTGTAAAATAAAGTAATCAGACGTAGTGCTTATGCTTTAAAAAATATTTTAAATATATAATTTAAGTATTTTAGAAAGAGCTTTATAAATTAGTTTTTGAGGGAAGATGTACCTTCTAAAATGTATACAATAAGAGTTATCGGCATTTAAAATTTCTTTCCAAACGTAAACGAAATTTTTCAAATGAATTAAATGTGATTCATTTATTTCTAAAAAAAAAAAAAAAAAAAAAAAAAAAAAGCACGGTAAAGGACAGGCATTTTGTTCGCAGGGATACCTTTCACGTCATTTTCCTATAAATTAATGAAATCCAGTTGTTAAGTTATTTTTGTTTTAGAAGTGAAGTTTCCATTTAAATTTATTACAACAGTACAATCTATCTATACTAATATTATAAAAGAGTTAAGATTGTTTGTTTGTTTGTAGGGGTAATCTCTGGAACTACCGAACCGATTTAAAAAATGATGGTGGCAAATTGATGGTGACAACACCTGCTCCAACATAGGCTATATTTTATGTCGGTACCACTAACCCCAGGGGTGCAGGAGCGAAAAACGTTCTAAAATGCCGATTTTTTGTATATGGAAGGAGCTAGAAATTTGAAATTTGGAATTGTAGCTACTTATAAAATGTAAATGCTCTATAGGAACAAATTTTAAAAAAAATCGAAATTTAAAAGGGTGAAATAAGCGAAAAGCGTTCTAAAAACATTCTAAATTACAATTTCTATGGAATTTCTGGAACTACAGAACCGATTTCAAAAGTGATGGTGGCAAATTGATGGTGACAACCCCTGCTCCAACATAGGCTATATTTTATGTCGGTCCTACTAACCCCAGGGGGTGCAGGAGCGAAAAACGTTCTAAAATTGCAATTTTTGTGTACGGAAGAAGCTAGAAACATGAAATTTGGCATGGTAGTTACTTATAAGATGTAAATGCTCTCTAAGAACAAAAAAAATAATAATAAAAATAAATCGAAATTTAAAAGGTGATATGAGCGAAAAGCGATCTAAAAACATTCTAAAATACAATTTCTATGGAATCTCTGGAACTACAGAACCGATTTCAAACGTAATGGTGGCAAATTGATGGTGACAATCCCTACTCCAACATAGGCTATATTTTATGTCGGTGTGACTAACCCCAATGGGGTGCAGGAGCGAAAAATTTGCGAAAATTGCGTCTTTTTTATACTGAAAGAACTAGAAATTTGAAATTTGGCATTGTACTTACTTATAAGATGTAAATGTTCTCTAAGAATAATAATTTAAAAAAAATCGAAATTTAAAAGGGTGAAATGTGTGAAAAGCGTTCTAAAATCATTCTAAATTACAATTTCTATGGAATCTCCGGAACTACAGAACCGATTTCAAAAGTGATGGTGACAATCCCTGCTCCAACAGCCTCTTTAATAAAAAGCTATGCATTGCTGACGACTGGGTTTTTCGCTAATTGTTGCCACAGATTAATCTCGGAAAATGAAATCGTTGAAGTTACTGAAAAAAATAATAGCTCGAAAAGTATTTGTCAGAAAATTGTTAGACAAACTGCGTTTGAAAGGTAAAAAAAAATTATTTGTCTTGATGTAAATTTCAAATATAATGATTATGCCATTTTTCAAATATTGAATTTCAAAAATTACCTAATTTCACAATGGAGTACCATAGCGGAACCTTCATGCGTAAAAAGATAATTATGAGGCGACGTGTCCTGACGTGTATATTGGCACGAGTCACAAATTATAGTAGCCTTATTATTCTGTTAAAATATAAGAGTGTATTATGAAATGTCAATATTTTGTTTGATTAAAAGTTCGTTAAGAGAAATTGTCCAGCGTGCGTAGCAGGCGTAGCTTGCTAGTGTTTAATTGAATAAAATAATGTAAATCTAAGAAATTGCTAAGAAATTCCAAACATGCACAGGGCAACGCAAGAAAAAATAAATAAACAAAAAATAAATAAATAGATAAATAAATAAATAAACAAAAAATAAATAAATAGATAAATAAATAAATAAATAAAAATCAGCTTTCAGAAATTCTAAAAATTGTTCATATATCTTAATTACAAGCTAAAGGTGGGTTTATTTCTATATTACTCTATATATAATAGTAATTTCAGCAAATATATTAAATTCCAATGCGATCTGTTTTAAACTTTAAGATAGTTGATAACACATGATAAAAAATTTATAAAAAAGAATGGCGCGTCACATTTTTGGGAGGGGATGGGGAGGGGCGTGAACAAAATTAGGAAGTATAATAAGGCTATCTGTTTGAAACTTTACGATATTTTATAAAACATAACATAAATTTTAAAAATAAAGCCGCGTCAAAAATTATAGGGAAGGGTGGAGCGCGGTTTGCCTACAGAAGGGGGGACACTTTTCTAAATTTTAACGATATACGTCATGTCACTTATCGTTACAAAGGGCTGTGATCACATATTCATGTTATGCACAACAGGTGTCACCCTCACATTTTGCGTCCCCCCCGACACTACTCATGTGATATATTATTCGAAAGGCCTGTGACCGCTCATTCATATTATGTATCTTAGGGGTCCATCCTCCCACTTTTACCACCCCCCCAAAGGGGGCACTTTTCTAAATTTCGCCGACACCTCTCATGTGATATATCGTTGGAAAGGTCTGTGAACGCTTAATCATATTATGCAGGGGGAAGGGGGGGGGGGTGTATTTTCTAAATTTTGCACATACCCCTCATGTGATACATCGTTGGAAAGGTCTGTGACCGCTTAATCCTATAAAGCACCTCCGGTGTTCATCCCTCCACTTTGCCCCCCAAACACGATTAGCTCTTACCACCAGGGGGCGCTTTCCTATCTCTGTTTCTATGGGTCGGATCACGACGGGGTATGGCTCATTCGACTCGACATCGATAGAGCTTTCCGATTTTAGTTCGTTTTTTCACCATCAGGGACTTTCCTATCTCTAGATCTATGGGCTGGATCGAGACCGAGGTACATATAGAACAGATTGCGCTACCTGGTGGTGGAAGATGGAACTTGAACGTGAGCAGCACGGCTGCTATACGGTGCCGAAGACAGCGAGGACCCATGTCGGAGGTTCGTTTGTCTAGAGGTTTATACTAATCGATGTGTAAATTAAGGGATTATCCGGTGCCGAAGGCAGCGGGGAACCAGGTCGGAGGTTCGTTCTGTTCGAGGTTTATCTTATTCGAGGTTTTGCAAGATTCGAAGTCCCGATATAAATTAGGGGCCCACTAGTGGGCGAAGCCAGCTAGTGCTAATAATAAAAGAGCGTTATATCACGTTTGATTTCAAATGCAGCGCTGACACGCTATGTACGTATTCCATTTTTATTCATTTCATGGATAAGTCAGTGATATATTTTAACGAAGGATAACAAGTATTATAACAAGCCACATTTAGTATGTTGTTTTTAAGAGTGTAATTAGTTTAATTGAAAAATCTACTGGTATTTCTAGTTAACCCTTTAAACAATGACTGAAAGTAAATGTAATTTTAAATTATTTCTCATGTTTAGAATATTTAAATTATGTTTAATCTATTTAAAAAAAAAAGAAATGATATCTACAAAAACATCTTTTCAAAAGTAAAAAAAAAAAAAAAAAAAAAAAAAAAGTTGTGGCTAAAAAATGGTGTGATATCAAATTTCCAAGCTATTATATTACTTATTTAACTTTTTTCCATTAAATAAGTTATCATATATATAAGTCGAGTGCCTACGTATATGTTAATAGAAATCGTTTTCTCCTATACTAAATACATCCTAACGAGTTTCTGAAAATTCAATTTTTTTCAAATTATGCATGATGTGCTTGGCGGCCATCTTTCCATATTTCTAAGCACCCAAATTTCTAAAGTAAAAGCGTAATATGTTTGCAATGTAATATATTTATAACAATTTCGAACTTCAGATCTACGGACAGATAAATTAGATAAGACTGATATTTTGAGAAATTGATTTTTACTAGTTTGAAATTATTAATTACTCTAAAAAATAAATCATAAGATGAATATTTAAGATAAGCCATCATTATCTTAAGACACAATTTCAGAGTATACAAGTCTATAAATGAAACGCTTCAAATATTTGCTTAAATAACAATTTTGAATTTCGGATTTTAACTACGGATTTGGGTGCTTAGAATTTTGTGAATAATATGCAAAGATAGCCGCCAAGCCCATCATGCATAATTTGAAAAAAAATGGAATTTTCAGAAACTCGTTAGGATGTATTTAGTACAGGAGAAAACGATTTCTATTAACATATACGTAGGAACTCGACTTACATATATGATAACTTATTTAATAGAAAAAAGTTAAATAAGTAATATAATAGCTTGGAAATTTGATATCACACCATGTTTTATCCACAACTTTTTTTTTTTACTTTTGAAAAGTTGTTTTTGTAGATATCATTATAGTGCAATGCATTCAAATTTTGACCTATTATTTTTCTTTGAATTCAGAAGTAAACGGAAGAATATTAGAATAGTTAAAATACCGGTTTGTTGATTAATAAAAATGTTTCTGCAAACATTTGATTGAATCAGCAAATGTCACTCTTGCATCATATAAAACCGCCCCTTTTCTAGCCAAAAAAAATAAGATAAATAAATAAATAAAAGCTTTTAGTGATGCAGACATTTTTTTTTTTGTTGAAATGAAGAACAAATTTGAAATATTTCCAACATAGGAAAACTTTAAATTTCCCATTAGACAGTAGGAAGAAATATTTCGTATTATTTGTAATCTTCAGTACATTCTGACTTGCAAAAATGTGAATGAATTTCGTTGCAACTGCACGAAAGGACAAATGCGTTCGACACTGCACAGGGTAGCTATCTTTGTTCTAATAGTATCTTAAGATTTCAGTGTAAAAGACGCGCTCCAGCGAATACTTCAGTTTCATTGGCTTACAACTGGAAAATATATTTTTTATATTTTCAATTGTTTCATAAAAGAAACCAGCATGCTTCCGAATAAACTAACATCTATCACAACGGATGGAACTCTAAAAATGGTTGGGAAAAATAACGAGCTTCTCGCACTCAGCAACGGAGATGAAACATTTCCCGAATGCTTATCATTGCATTATCGATCAACAAGCATTTTGTGGAAAAGTACTAAAATTTGAGCATGTTACATATATTGTCACAAGAAATTCCAAGCTTCTTTAAAAGTTCTTCCACTCGCCATCTTTTGTTTAAGGCCATATTGCAAGATGCGGAATCTGAACAACAAGATGTGTTATTGAACGCTGAAGTCAGTAGCGTAGCCAGGGTGGGGGTCCAGATGCTCTTGATACCACTAATTTTGTAAAGTTTTCTTTGCCTTATGTAATCGGAGAACTTTTTGAGATAATCAAGGTGGAAGAAAACTTTACAATTTTATTGGTATCCAGAGCGTTTGGACCCCCTCCCTGGCTACGCCACTGGCTGAAGTAAGATTGCAAAGTAGGGGGGCAATTTTACAAAGATTTTACATGCTCTAACGTGATATCAATATTTTTCTTGAGTCAGGAAATGTTTTTTTTTTTTTTTTTTTTTTTTTTTTTTTTTTTGCATTTGAAAGACATTTGCTGATTATACTAGATCTTGCATTTTCGACAGATATAACACTTAATTTTAATGATGTGAATTTGGAGCTATAGTGGAAGATCGTGAAATTTTAAATATGATAAAAGTAATAGTAAAAAATTTTTCAAATCCTTACTTTTTAGTAAATCTGGCAACACTTTTGATTTGCGATGACTGCAAAACTGAGCTTTAACAATACCTGAGAGGTTCCTCTTTAAGATGCCAAAAACCGTATGTTGATAGCTTATATGGTTATTAATTTAATATCATGCAAAACCAAGAAAGTCTTTCTCTCACCTTGTTAGATAATATACCATCATATATCAATGTCATGTTGATGTGGTGAATCCAAAAATATATGATTTACCATGTTAACTGACAAGAAACTGCACGAGCCCCTGGCTCATGGAGTAAACAGTCAATAAATATTCTAATTTAGAGTTTTGAATATATTTTTATATTTTGTGGGATTTGGAATAGTTGAAAAATTTAATAAAAACTTATTTGCACGTCATGTTTACAAAATAATTGGCTACAAATTTTTAAAGAGGAAAAATACACTCTGTCTTCTAGTGGTATGAATTTTTATCTTTTTTTTTAAATTTAATTTACTCATTGCCGTTATTTGAAATTAAATGTCTATCAGGACGATTTCACATATGTATTAAAATCTTAGACAAACTGAAAAGTATTCTCTAAGAAATTCTGAAGCTTAAATTCTTCTTTCAAACACGTAGAAAAATATTTCTTATAATAACATTTTTGCCTCAAAAGTGAAAAGCTACTTACATTTCTATTAAAGTGATGGAAAGAAAATAAAGAAGGAACGACACACATTTTACGCTTTGAACATCGATAAAAGATTTTCCAGTTCCGTCAAAATAGATAAAACTGAAACATAAGTAATATATTTCTATTGAACGTAGTGGATCTAAATGTGAAAGAGTTTTTATGCTGTGACATAAAAAAGTTGATCTGATACAGATTAAAATATTTTTTTATATATATGATATAGAACTAAACCTTTCAAACTTTTCTCAAATTATATGTTTTATTAAATTAATTATATACACAGGGTCTTTCAAAAAGACTGATCCGATTACAAATAATCGTAATTTATTTGTAAAAAATAATCTAAAGAAACACTTTAAACACAATACAGGAGAAAGCTTAAATTTATGTTTGCGTACCTGGTAATTGTCTTAACCCATTTATGCCTAGCGTTCCAATTTTTGGACGCTTTAGTAAAATTGGAAAAAGTGCATTTCACACCACTTTTCGTTTTATAGAAATTTGGTGTCTTTTTTAATCGAGGAGTCCTCGATAAAATAAGACACCAAATTTCTATATATATATATATATATATATATATAAGTGGTGTGAAATGCCCTTTTTCCCATTTTACAAAAACATCGACGCTAGGCATAAATGGGTTAATCGGCTCCTATTAGTAACACATAAAGCATCAAAGTGATAATACATACGACACCAGATATTGAAAATACATTGTGTATCATTTCTTGTAACAACTCTTTATGGGGATATTTCTTATTTGACAACAAGAGAAAAATTCAACAGGAAACGAACTAATGATACGTATAGTGAATACAACATCAATTTTTTAATGAACATACTTCAATCTAGCTTGAAAGGGATTACTTCATGAATGTTTCTGTATGTCTAAAAGGAGCAGTTTAAACAGTTATGAAGTATATAAAATTTTTAGCTTTCATCTGTATTGCGTATAAAGCGTTTCTTAAGGTAATTTTTTTGCAATGCAGCTTGTACAAAACAACCATTTGAAAGTGAGTAATTTTTTTAAAAACACCTTGTATTTGAGGAATTTTTCGAAATATTTCATAGTTTACAGAGTTTTTCCTATTTTGTTCAATGACCTCTCAGACACATCGCTTTTTCCATATAGTATTTAGCATTTCTTACCTCGTGAGCTTTTCTAACTCGTTATCCTGCACCCTATCCTCTTTGATGTAGAAAAGCATTGGATGTCGCTGATGTCTCGGTTGGAAGTTATTGTTGCCTATTCAAACACTTTGTATTACTTATTCTTCGACGACTGGACCTATCTTTTCATATACCGCTGCTGTCCATAGTTTTCTTCCACAGTTGGATTCCGAAGTTTGACTTGGAGAGTTGGACTTCATAATTTAACATCTACCATGGAATTCTGCCCTTTTTAGTCCACCGCTGTGATCCTAGTTTGTTCTTCAACCGCTTGATTCCCTTTTCCGTTTACTGCTGCATTTTGTATTTTGTTTCTGACCATTGAAATCCAACTTTTCTGTGAGCACTTGAGTTTTTTCAACTGCTGGTTTTCCGCAACATTTGGATTTTTTGAACATCTTATATTGATGATTTTATTTTATTTTTTTATTGCCTCACAAATGTCGGTTGCCACAACGACTACATGTTTTTACCTGTAAACAGCTGAATGCGATCTTGTCAATCACTAGATGTCGACTGTTGCCATTATATAAAATATATTTACATTGTAATACATCCCCCTCATTTTGTATCGATTTTAATCAAATTTGTACTGATTTTAGGTCATCAATGTTTGAACACAAAACATATCTTTATTTTTAGATGTTATAAAAAATACTTTATTTGTGAATATTTCATACGTTGTTTCTCTTTTATTTTAAATTATTTGAGCGAAAACATTTACCATGTACATCTAACCTAATTAGTAGAAATAGGACAAATGGAGTTTTTTTTATTTTATTATCTTTACTAAATATGTTACTAATTGAGTTTATTACAGATTAAAAAAAAATAAAATTTTTCTGGTCTATAGTAATATATTCACGAAAATAGATAAATCAATAATGTATAATTAACTAGAGATATGAAGTATTTTCTTTACTTGACATATTTTTTTTTAAATAAAACAAATCTAAAAAAATAACATTAACTATCAACTCTTGAAAGACATTTTAGAAGTAAAAAGTTCTGATCAGATTATTAATGTGCTCAAAATATTCAAGATTTTCCTTCCAAAACAGAAAATTTTAAATAAGTAAAGTATTTACGGATCAGCAAATATTTCTTCTAACTATGAAAAAGTTTTTAGATTATCAAGAAGCATATTTTTATGGCAAAATAAATATTTAAAAAAATCGGAATTTTCTTTTTATGATCAAAATATGCCTTTTTGTTTTTCATCAAGACTATTACCTAAAAGTTTTATATAAGAGATTCTTAAAGAAACAGTTCCAAGTAAATTAGCTTAGCCGTTGCGTAAATAAAATTCTGATTAAATAATATATTTTACATATTACAACATTTTAGAAAGTTTTAGTTTTTACGTAAGATTTTCAGTTTCTTTATAAATACAGATTTTAAATTTAATTCTAAAAGTTTTCTCATGCGGCAGTTCTTTATAGTCTTACATTTTATCTTATATAAAGAAAATGTTTTCATTGTACAGTTTAAGTTCTATCCTTTTATATTTAAATAGTCTGATTATTTTTAGTTTTAACCACTAGAATATTCTACATTAAAAATATCTAAATTTTAAACAAATGAAGCGTAAGAGAGAAAAATGATGGTAGTCCAATTTTTAGAAAATGGCAATGATAGGGAAAATTGCGATGAAAATTATATTTGCTTGAAAATCATATTATCAATTTGCGACCTTCAACCGAGGAAAAGATGAAGATTCCTTGAAACACATAGTTTAAGATAGGTATAAATAAGGAAGAACAATGAAAGTTCCTTAAAAAATCATAGTTGATGAAAGGTATAAAAGAGAAAATAAAAAAAAAAGCTGACGTTCTTAGGTAACAGAGCAATAAATAATTATCATGTAAATCTATTGACAAATTTATTTTTTCTTTTTCTTTCTTTCTTTTTCTCCCGGCCTTACAAATGTCGATTGCCAGTATCTCTACACGTATCTGTGTATCAGTTTCAGTTCACTTTCCTGTAAACCACTAAATGGAATTTTGTCAATCACCAGGTGTTACCTACTGTCTTTATATAAATATATAAATGCATTGTACCTCCCCCCCCCCTCCCCCTGGCCTTCAGTGTATATATCATCGTTACTACTTCTTTCCGTTTAACTACTTTTGAAATTGAAACTACCTTTTGATAGTTTAAATCACTTGAAAAATATTTTCAAAAATAAATTTATTTCATATATCATTTCATAAAATGAACGTATTTTAAACTGAATGTCAATAGTATAAATAAATAAAATATTCCAAACAAAGCATTTTTATTTGCTATATAGAAATCCCATTTAAAAATATGTGAAATAAATTGCCAAACACTGTAAATGGAAAGAATCAATTTCATGGTTTTTTTTTTTAACTTAAAATTTTAGAGAAACGGTTAGAAAAATTATTAGAGAGAATTATTTTACAAAAACGGTGATCAAATTGAGTAAACATATTTATTAATTGGAATTCGAAAATGGGTAATTTAGCCTATGAAGATCATATAAAGAAAAAAAAGTAAGTCGTGTTATAAGCGCACATTATCTATCGATGAATCATTAAAATATATATCTCAAATTTATCAAATTTATGTAATTTGAATTTGAATATTAAATATTTTAATATTTTCAAAATTATGTGTATAATTTGCAAAAAAATATTTATCAATATTAAAAATAATGAATATATTCCTAATGTTGAAGATTAGTTAATACATCAATTTTTGTGAAATCGTTTTTTTTTTCTTTTCAGTGAATTTGGAAAATTATTTACAGCTTAAAGATGCAACTGCAACAAATATTTTAACAGTTTTCCAACGATGCAGAAACTTTTATCATTATTTCGAAAATGTTTTCATTGGAGCGTTAATAAATTACTTTTGGTCATTAAATGTCCATTATATATTTTGGATAAAAATAAATAAATCTTGATTTCTGCATGAAAGGCATTCATGTAGAGAACTCCATGCTTGAATTTTGATTTGTTCCTACGTCATTAATAATTTTTTTACTGAACTTTAAAACAATTTTTCAGTAGGAATGAAACTATTTTCGTCTGAAGGAGAAGCTTAAAAATATCTAGAATTGAGTGTCACGATTTCTTTATTTCTTGATAAAGCAATATACAAGGTATTTTAAAATTAATGCCTTAGTCTAACAAACTTTTACGCCAATGCTTTCGTCGGTGAATTTAGGGCTTTATTATGCATTATTTAAATGTGTAAAAAATATTTAAGCTATCGTATCTGTTTAAATTAGTCACGATGAAAGTGTCAGGAATGACAGCGATACTGGAGTTATTCCTGATCACATTAAAATTGAAACTGTTTAAACTGTATTTGGTTTTTGCATAAAATCCATATGCCATGCGAATCATATTTGAAAGCAACCTACTACACACCTAAAGACAAAATTTTAATCTCAAGTAGTTTTGTAATCGAATAGTAATTTAGTAGTTTTCATCAGGAATTATCTCATATGACCAGAATTTCTAGAATAATTTTTGGACTTATAAACTTATCTAAAAAATAGTAAAACATATACGTTTTATACATATTCAGATTTTTTACCAAAATTTAGCCATTCTGCATTTTACAAACATAATTTTTAAGAAATACATACAATTTTATTTATTTATTTATTTTGAAGAAACGATATTTTTTTATAAATATGTTTGAAGATTTTCTGATATAATCCCAAACATTTGAGTTAATAAATAACCTTATTTTAAATGGGATTAATGATATGAATAAAACGCAATTTTCAGTTATCTTTATGCTATTATGCCTACGCAACGTAGCTAAAAATTATAAGAAAAATAATTTTAAATCAACATTATAGGACAATAGATCTTCTTCCTGCGTTTATTCCCTTACATATTGTTAATTAATTTTAAATTTTATATTTAAGAGACAGGAATTATCAAAATAAACAATATAAATTTTTATGTTTCTTAATATTTCTTTAGGTAACATATATCTTATGTTTTTGAAGCAATTTTTTGTGTTATATTTGAAAATATATTCATTAATAAAATAAAGAGAACGATTAAAAAAAAAGTTTAAAACGTATACAGTAAAAGATCAAATTCTTATTAGTTTCGATAATAAAATCATAACAATTGATTGATTGTATCCTTAATTTGTTACTTCTTTTACATTTCGCATTCTATAAATGCGCATAACAGTACGTTACCGGTAAAATAACTTTCATAAAATATAAATGTGTTCAAAAGACCTGAACACATTTATTTTTTTTTCAACAATAGAGACAAGCCATATTTTTTATAGAGACATGGAAATATTGTATGATTAATATCAATTAATGTGAATATTACCAGATATATTTTTTAAATGATGGTAGACTTTACAATAAGATTTTCCATACCCAACTGTTCATTGCCTCCTCAGGTAATTTATCTAGAGGCACTGACCTTTATTTGAAATCTACAAAAACCAAACTGCGCTTTATGTGTTACAGTACATAATGATTACAATCTATTTTCAGGTGTGATTCTGTTTACTTATTGTCAGCAAAAACATGCAAACAGGATCATAGCGGCTTTTACAAGTAGAATAAAAATGTGCTAAGATTTGCATAAAGGATTTACGTTTTAGATATAAAACTAGAAATCATGTATTGGGATTGTCAATTCATAATAAATCAAATGAAAGTGAAACATTTATCTGGAAACAAATTAAAGTGAATAAACTATATTAAAGCAAAATAATTTTGAAATTTAGAGTGGCTAAAATTTATTCGATGCATGCATCCTGTCAATTAAATAACCAGTTAACTAAGTCATGGCTTCATTCTATGCTATTTCCCATAATACTGTAAGAGAGTGGGACAACAATATATCGACGTGACTGCAAAGCATTATTTAAAGATACACAGAACGACAGGAAAATAATAATAATTCATAAATAAATATTGAATTTCATATTCATATTTATTCTGCTTTTCATCCAAGCCATAAATTAATATTTTTGCCTTAGATGTTTGAGAAATATCAATAAAACATGAGTTTATAAAACATATACAGTGGACTCTCTCCATCTGAACACTCTCTAATGTGAACACCCCAATATTATGAACACATTCCGACGATCCCGGCGAAACTCCATAGACTTAACAAAAGATGAACTCTCTTTATTCTGAACACCTCACTATTATGAACGCTACTTTTGGTCCCTATTCTACCCCATTTTTCTGTAAACTGAACGTGTGTTTGCAATCGGAATTCAGGGAATTCCCACATCATGGAAATTCGGATTGTTGTTGCAGAAGAATAAAAAGGTTCAACGAAATCGATTTAAAAACAAACAGACAAAATCATTGCTAGAACTTAAGCATCTACCCGATGCTGCAATTTGTTTGAATAATTCAGATAAAATCTTCAGTTCACAAAACAAACAAAACATTTATTATAACAAAAAAAAAAAAAGAAAAAAAAAAGAAATCGAAATAATATTTTTCAAACAGGTACGTCTTTACCGTGCGTGTTCTACATATCCAATAACTAGAACATTCTTATATTTTTAATGAACAAAAAGGTCCAGATGTAAAACTGTTGCCATTTCACAAAAAGTAAATCATGATAATAAAATTAAATAAAATGAACAAAACAATCAATTTTTATGCAAAGAGATACAAAAAAATATTAAAACCATGTCACGTGATTCCCCCTCTCCCGAGTGAGTTAAAAATAGAAAGATTACGAAACAGGAATGCCCCCGCCCCTCAGTGACAGATAAGAGACAACAGGTGTTAGAGGGAGTGGTAAAAAAAGGTTTATGGTTTATTTTCCTCACACCTGGTTGGACAGCATTATCACTGCTGTTACTGTCTTACTATTTGCTCAGCAAAGGTAACATTTTTTCGCCATTTCGCTTTTGTTGCAGGGAAAGAAGCAAATCACTTACGCAGATATGTCAGAAATAAGTAGGAAAATGGAAAGAACTGAAGCTTCAGGAAAAATACGAAGTTGTTCAAAAAGTAAAATCAAAAGTAAGTCAAAGAAAAATTGCATCTGAGTTTGGAATTTCAGTAGGCCAAGTCAACACCATCAGCAAGCGAGAGAAAGAAATTATAGCCGCTTTTGAAGCAAATGAACCTTCCTCAAAGTGTAGAGTTTTCGAAAAGAAAACTGAAACGAGAACATAAACAATCACGTCTAGACGTTTTTTCGCCAAATGAGAACATAGAATCTTCATGTCACTGGCCCCTTGCTAAAACAGATTGCTCTGGATTTTGCAGAAAAGGAGAAAATCAGAGAATTCAAGGCATCGGAAGGACGGCTGCCTTGCTTCAAATGTCGGCTTAACATCGAATTCAAATTAATCAATGGTGAAGCTGCAGACGTAAATATCGACACTGTGAAGGAATGGAAAAGAAAACTTTCGGACATAACGAAAGATTTCGACGCCGCTGACATTTTCATTGCCAACGAAACCGGCTTGCTTTTTAGAGCTCTCCCAAATAAAACCCTAGCTGAAAGAAGTGAGAAAATGTCGAAAGAAAGACCTACCGTCATGCTCTGTGCCAGTTTTACGGGTGAGAAGAGAAGCTCAAACGACTTGTGATCGCAAAAAGTGATAAGCCAAGATGTTTAAAAAATGTAAAGATCGCATCATTGCCTGAGCCTGGATGACATTCACAATTTCCCTACACCGTTTGGAGGGCATTAAAGAAATGATGAAGAGAGAAGGAAGAAAAATTCTTCTTTTTGTGGATAATGCCAGATTAGATACAAACATGCAGCTGAGCAACGTGAGCCTGAAGTTCCCGCCACAGAACTGTACTTCTATAATTCCACCACTGGATCAAGAAGTAAGCAAGACCTTTAAAGCTCACTACCGAATACATTTTCTGAAGAAAATGGCCCTTGTGATGGAGGAGGCAAATACGGCAACCGAACTAACGAAGAAGGTCAACGTCATGGATGATGTCCATTGGATATATCAACAGCTTGGAATGAAATACTCCCTACACCATCCAAAGATGCTTCTACAGAGCTGGATTCTCGTGCGAAATCAAGAATAGAGGACCAAGCTGCAAAAGCTGCGAGTGACTTGGGATCAATTCTTCAGTTCTACATACTGAAATTGAACCTGGAGCCGACGGAAGCTTTCCGGTTTGCGAGAGCAACATCGGCAGAGGAAGAGGATAGTGAAGAAGAAGCAGAACGAGAAGAGACCGATGAAATAATAAGTACAATTACCTTCAAGAAATGTGGCCTAGGGATTCAAGACCTGCTGAACTTTGTGGCTAAACATCACCTGGAAGCCTTTCGATTTCTTAAACAATTAGATAAGATGTACACCGCACGAGCATACACAATGCAAAAACAGACTAAAATTACTCGCATTTTTAAGTAATGCACCGATTATGTTTTTAAGTAATGTCTTGTATATATGTAATTGTATGTTTTGTAAAACTATTTTAATGTAACTTTTTTAATTAACTTTTTAAATATTTTCAAAATTCAACACCTCTATTTTAGTAATTGGCATGGCTAACCAGCCTAATAATTCTATACAGTCTATAAACCCAATACAAAGTAGTAGTAATAATAAATTCCCCAATCTCCCTCTATAATGAACACCCCCCGCCTAATCTGAACACTTTTGGTCGGCCCCATGAGTGTTCAGAATAGAGAGAGTCCACTGTATTTGAAATATGTGTTTCTGGTCAGTAAAGAAAATACATTTTAATAATATTTTCTTTCGGGACAAATTTAATATTTAAGATAAATATTATTATCTTTATATCTTTTGAAGTGTCGTAACGTATTATATCTTTGACTATCGTATAAAATAAAATAAAAAGATAGAAAACGGGAAAGAATTTCGGAAAATGTACCATTATATATACTAAAAATATTAAACTTAAGCTCAAAAATAAAATGTTACAAAACAAAGTTCACAACAACAAACGTATATATTGGTTATGTATATTCTTTTTAAATACATTTTTAAAGTTCCTGAAATAATAATCTTACAACGGAAATTCGTAATGCGATTAAAATTTTTACAATATGTGAAATGAAAGCTTAATGAGTAATTTTATATTCATATTTTACAAAATTATTTAATATCCCATCTTCAATTATTTTTCTAATGTGGGATTTTTTTAAAATACCTAACAATAAAACATAATACGAAAAAACGGTTTTGAAATCACGTTTCTTTTTCTCTTATCATTAAGATTTTTAACTAATTTTCTTATGCCAACCTATTTATTTATATAGCAAAAAATAATTTAGTAAAAGTACAGCAAAATAAAATTTTTATGGTACTATTTACGAAAAAAAATTAGTTAATGAATGCTAATTTTTCTCGTATTAAAAAGAATATCTAAATCATAAACATTATTAAAAATGTTACGCCTATACTTAAAAGTTAATTAAATTCAGCTAGAAGTACTTTTATTATATTTTTTTCGTAAGGCTCAAATGTGGGTTTATTTAGTTAATAGAATTAACTAAATAATTCGAGACATTTTAAGAATGTATTTTCTGAAAGTTTAATTAAAAATAAATAAATAAATAAATAAAGATAAAGAAATGTTGCCTAGAAACGAAGGTTTTATGATTCAACATTATTTAAAAAACAAAAATTATATTGTTATATCCTCCGCATTTTATGTATTTATTTTCGATACATATATACAGGGTGATTTTTTTTAAAGTTCTGAAAGTAAAGACGTATAACAAAAGAACCACTGATTCAAATGACCTGAAATTTCATCAGTATTCTCCCAAAGCAATGAGAATTTTTTAGGCAAGGTTAAAAAAAACTTAAAATTGCAATGGCGCTGTAAGTTAACAGAAACAAAGAATATCGTCAGTGGGAGGAAAATAATGGACGGTACTTTAAGAAAAAGAAAACTTTATTACACATATCAAAAGCATACAGAATGAAGTAATTGAAAAAATGAACTGCGAACACCTTCGCAGAAACAGAACGAAATAAAAATATGGAGTAAAGCATTCGTTCGGAACTCCGCAACTAACGCAAGTGATTTTCACTGTGCTGTCCACCGTTTTCAGCTACGAGTTGGAAAAGTAAAACCGCACGTTCCACAACAGAGCGAAGAGTATTCACTGTGCGTGTGTCTTCCGCAAGCTCGTCTCCGGACTTGGAGACGTATACTGCATATACAGCGCCATCTGTTGGTGCGATTTTAAGTTTTTTTAATCTCTCCAAAAAAATTCCCATTGCTTTGGGAGCATACTGGTAAAATTTTAGGTCATTTGGTTCAGTGGTTCTTTTGTTATATGGTTTTACTTTCACAACTTTAAAAAAATCACTCTGTACCTTAAGGAAAGTATTGTAATCATGATAAAAACCCGACTATGAAAATATTTTATATTTTTACGTTTTAAGATTCCTTGAATTCGTTTTCGCTAATTTTAAACTTATATATCTATATGTGTATGTGTGTGTGTATGTATGCGTGTATGTTGGAATTGTGTTCGTTTCTATTTCCCAAACCCTTTTTCTGATTTATTTGCGATGATATCGCTATGATATGCATGTGTGTGATTGAAGACAATGGTGCCCAAACTATGCTTTCGATTCAGATCTTGTTTAATGACAATGTTAAAGGCCGCTGCCCCAAGAACTGTATGAATGTGTTCACCATGTTTGTACAAATCGGTCAATGAGTTAGATATCTAAATAATTTTTCAACCATTTTGTGACAAAAAAGTTCCTGACAGCTATTTTATGTTTTAACTGAATTTTCTAACTAAATATATGTATTGTTCATCCTCATCTTATTTCGATTCGGCTGTCATATTTTGCTGGAACGTGACGTAATTTAGTAAAACATTATTTCTCTAAAAAGTAAAGAAAAAAATAGAGCTAGTTTAATTAATCTAATAAAAACATAGGTAAATTTAACTTTTGTATGTTGCTAAAAAATAACAGCAAAATATCTGCATTTAAAACAATTCATCTTATCATGTCTAAGTAAATTCAATCAATTTCAATATTTATTTTAATTAACAGGTCTTAACTTTAGCAGGGATGTGATAAAAATTCATTTAAAGTTTACGTCATAATTTTAGAAAAAACTTGAGCTTTACGATTGAAAGTGACGTTTTCCCTAGGATATGGGTTTCATTTTCAAAAGTGGAAACATTGCAACTCTGTAAAATTAGGAACTCATCTTTTATTTCTTTTTATATTAGGGGAGAGTCGGGTAGATGCTGACGGCGGGTAACCGCGGACATTTCAATTTCTAAAAAATTAAAAGTGTTGTGTAAATAAAGAGTTATTGTAAATGAACGACCTCTACAGTCGAAACAAATACAGCTGAATTGCGACGTGGGCGCCGAGTAAGTTAGTCGTGAGTGAGTGTTTTGTTTTCGTCAATAAATTTTCGAAAAAACGAGACACAATGCATCATATGCGGAGAAACATTTGAAGAAGACTGGATTCAGTGCCATGAATGCAAAGACTGGGCCCATGAAGATTGTGTTTATATAGATGCATCGGATTTTTATTATAATTGTGATATTTGTAAGGCCAAAAAACAGTTGGGACACTATTGATTAATATGTCCGGATCTACCCGCCGTTTCTTGTGACGCCAAAAAATTAAGACCAAACTATTTTCAGTATATTTAGTTAAATAATTGGATATTATCAGCAATGTTTAATTAAAATCACTAAAGAAGATCGTAATTTTGTTTTAAATATAAAATAAAGCAGAAATTTCATTCATTTGTTTTTTATTTGCAATTTATCCAAGTGTCCGGGGTTACCAGATCTCCCCCTACTATTTATTTGAATGCATAATATTATGCATATTGATCAAAAAGTCAACTGGTGTTTTTTTCAGATTTTGTTTTTATAAACTTATACTAGAATTCACTCGATAAGCGTACGAGACTGTAAATTAATGGAGCTAAGAACTACAAACACACGGAAACTACAATTTTCATTAATATTATGAATGACAAATGGCATTTTATTGATTATAGTAGTCTGAGATCGAAACCACTCTAAAACATGGTTGAATTTTTTACTCAGACATATTGTATTCGACAAAAATCACATCACTTTTGTGCAATGTTGTGCACGTTGATGTGTTGTGTAGCCACTTCAAAAGTGAATTTGAAAAATTGAAACTTACGTGACTATTCGATTTCTCCAAATTCGTCAATTGAAAGTAATTTTTTGTTGATGAATAAAAAAAAACAACACGAATTAATCATGATATCAATTATAAATTTCAAAAGGTATTGCTGAATAAAGTGCATGTACATTTTCCATATATTTTGTTCGAATAGTTTGTGGAATAAATGCTTAGTATTTCAAACGTAACGGCCTTGCACATTATAGAAGATGTATTGAATCAGTGTGTAACTATCTGCATCTCGTTTCAATAATACTTCTAGTCGTTCACTGATGTATTATGCGCGCATTAACAAAAACAGTTATGTGGTAGCGAAGTTACAAAACAGTAAAAATAATTAGTACTTGTTTCTTTTTTTAAATTGAGACTTAAATAGATGGAGCTAATATAAATCGGCATAATACTCAAAAGTGAGAACAAGTTGCTAATTTATTTGTTTATCTTTATCAGTGCAGATGTAAATTTTCTGTCAGCTGCTCCTCAAACGAATCTGTTTAAACAAATATGTATGGATATGAATTTGAGGAAATTTTATAGCCCTGGCAGACAAATCGAAACCATATTATTTTCGTATGTTAAAAAACAAAGCATATAAAAAATATAAGAGAAATTGTTTATATAAGATTCCTCAATTTAAATGTACTGTAAAGGACGCCTCTTTTTATTTTATCTATGTGGATTCAATAAAACAAAATATATACTCTGACAGTAGCAAGTAATATTTTTATCCATTTACTGCAGTGAAAGACCATATGAACACCGAAAGTAAATGTTTTGAATATATAGGCTACAAAAATGTATAAATCCTAACTTCCATTTATATTATTTAGAGAAGGCACGTGATACAAAATGTATGGTATAAAATTTTGAATTATTTCAATCGACAAAGGTATTCATAATTCTTGAAATCAAATACATCATCCGCTAAGAATGAGTTATCATCTGCATATCTTATATTTTATTATAACAACCACATATATATTACGCACATACACACACACACACATATATATATATATATATATATATATATATATATATATATAGTTTATCAATATTTTATCATATTATGTCAAGTAAATATGATATGATCATTTCTACATAATATATAAACTACATATTATATCAGCTACATCCATATGTTATTATATCAACTACATGATCTTCAAATATACCGTTATATTAGCTAAGGAACTATTATCATCCTATTATGTCCGTTTTTAAAGGTATTTTACCAGTAAAAAAACATAAAAATCAATGAAAAGATGAAATCAAGAAAATAAATGTTTTCAAAACGAAAGTGGTCATTCAAGCATTAACAACATTCGAAAGTGACAAACAGTTTAAATGAAATATATTGTTTAATTAAGTAATGAACAGTAATGACAACATTGATTATTGTTATCATTTCACTATTATAAAAGCTATTATTGTCTCGATTTCACACCAGACTGCTTTTACTTCATTCTAACCTCCTATTGATTAAATATAGTTTGAATCTCTGAAGTGTCATTCTAAAGAAATTGATTTTACAACGAAAGTGTAATAACAAGGTTTTCAATGTGCCGTCATTTATAAAGACATGGAGGATGTGATGGAAATAGACAGAAGAATCTTCGGATGCCAGAAGAATTCTTGGCATTCGTGATTGCTTGGAGGTCGATCAGAAAAGCAGATTTTTCTCCCAAACTCTCTGATTTCATCATCGAATTCACAGTGTCAATATACTAGATACATCCCGCCAATTGCAAGACCAAAATAAGAAAAATGAAGTGACGATCTAGTACCACGGATAAGTCAGTTAAGAAGATGGTTGGAAATTGGCGTGATATTGATATCTGTGGTATCTGTATTCTGTGTATTGATATCTGTGTATTTTCTTTTCAAGATACAGATATGTGCGCCATCATCACTAACAGATGAAACGAAGCAACATTTAAAAAAAAGATTCGATAGCAGATGGCTTTCAGGCATTCATGGCTATTTCAAGAAAAATCAGTAGAGCAGGCTGGTCTCATGACATTTTGTTTTTTTTTATCTTACTCAAGCTAAGATTGGATCAGATACAGAAGAAAGAAAATACCAGTAGCGAACTCGAAGAGCTTACCAGCCACAAAACAAAAATAAAAATGCAGTTGAATGAATCCCATAATTCGGTTCGTATTTTAAAAACATATAAACATTTAAGTACGTGTTGTATCTGAAAGCGGCTAACGCCATAAGTCAAAGCAACATTTTTTTAGCAAAAGTTTAAATTAGAAAATGAAAAAATTTCTTTCGTTTGCCGCATAAAATACAACATCTTGACAATTTTTATTGTGTCAACCGCACTACAATACGACAATTTGTAAAAGTTTTATAACTTTCTAAAGTTGTAACGAGCAATTGACTTATCATGTATAAACGTATGCATAAAAAAACATCAAAGTGACAACAATTATAATAGCTAATTAAAATGAAATAATTAATATTATAATAATTTAATTGATATACATATAATACATATTAGTACACCATAAGATTAGGGAGTGTACTGGTGATTGTGGCTCGTGATCGTAAGCTGTTAAAATTAAAAGAGAAAAACAGGAGAGACATCTTGAAGGAAGAGAGGGTATTAAACATATGCAATAGTTCTTTAATCCAGGTTCAGACATTGCACAAGTACATCGTTAATTCGATAAAGCTGCCGTGGACAATGGTACCCGGGACTCCATACGTACACTCGTTCGTATGTTACATGTTTACCAAAGAATGAACAGAGAGAGAAAGTATAGTTTCTCTTATCGTGACATAAACTCGAATGATTTTACATTTCGTTAAAAATTTACAATATAGCAATATTTTCTCCAAACAGAGCATAAAGACAATTAAACATTTAGAGAACAGAGCCATTTTTGGCATAAATCATCCTAACGAATTTTTACAGCGGAAACCAACATGTGTGGGAACTTTAAAACCGCATGTATGGGGCTCGGGCAGTTTTTGCACACACAGGTTTTGTAAACACAAGAGCAATTGATCCTGAACTCGCAATCTATCAATTTGTTATGGTTTTGATACGTACGTTGGATAGTTTTGGACAAGAATTATTCAGTTGCGCTTGTGAATCATTGTAATTAAAAGAGTGTGTATGAAGAAATCAGTTAGCAACAGATCTGTGTAACCAAATAAGCAGATGGCGTATGGGCATGTTATGCTTGCTGTTGGAAAGAGTACATGGGGTGGTTTTGATTTACTTCATCAGCACAGAATGGAAATCTTTATAGTGTAACTGATTAAAAAGGATATTAGAATAAACGGAATGCAATTTTTTACTCTGAATTTAACAAAAGGATGGGAAAAGAAAATGAAAAAAAATGTATTTTTTGTAGAACAGTGAGCTTTAAAATAATGAAAAAGGGGAACAAATTTGGAAATGGAATTTAATAAGAGAATAACTATTACTAAAACTGAATAATATATGATGTGACATCATAGGGAGATAAAAGTATAAATGATAAAAAAAGATGATTACTAAACCTTCTATATACATTGGTCAAAACATTTAAAGGAACTAGTATAAAAAATAATATAACTTGAATAATGTTTCAACTAAGGACATGGTACTCGTGAAATATTTTTAATTTTTCCTTCCTGACTTATCTTGAAAATTCAGCATATCTTTCAAAAATACTTTGCATAAAAACATAGGAAATGTGTTATAGGGTAATGAAAATTTGAGTACAACATTTTATACAGCGTTTAAATATACAAAAAAATATTAATAACTTGTTTTTGGTCACCCACGAACAAAATTAAAGCTTTCTAATAATTTACCATAATCTGTATTAGATTGTCCAGGAGTTCCTTCGGTAACAAAGTCTTTTCATGTTGAATAGCACCTGCAAGTTTCAGAAGGGTGCTAGGTGGGTACTGTAGTGATGTAATTCTATGCCATAGAGTATCCTACATATAGTCTATGGGATTTATATCTGGAGAAGAAGCGGGCCACCTTATCCGCTCGGTTACTTTGCCCTCATGAAAATACGTCGCTAGCGTAGTGAGATGAGGGCTAGAATTATTATACATTAAGAGAATTTTTTTGCCTATTCACTAAACAGCCTGACATCAGGATAAAATACCTTATCTATGTATATTTTGACTATCAATGTTTCATTGTCAAATATGTGTAGGCCATTTAAAATTATGCCTATAGAGACCATGGTTCAACCACCTACGTAGCGATGACTTTAATGCAGGAGTTTATGCTTATTTTTTGTGTTTTGCTCTCTCTAGACTCTAATATCTTTGGAATCACGCTATAAATAAAGGACGGGATTCAAACGAAACTTATTAATAAAGGTACCGCGATGTCCAATCACGATGATCATTGCACAACTCCAAAAAGGTGTATTTCAAACTTGCAGATAGTTGAACACGAATATTGAGATTATTTGCCTACAGCTTTCTTTTATACAACAGATCACTAACAGTGTATATGGACAGTCGAGTTCCCGTAACTGCTGCGATTTCCCCTGCAGTATCCTATGCCACCAATTGTCCATTTCTCTTAGCAATCGTTGTACAATAACGTTCCTGAGAGTGTATTGTGGTATGTGTTCGAATTTCACTTGGATGTTTGCATACATAATTAATGTCATTTCACGGTTTTCAATTTTTGGCATGAAACTTTTGGCTACTTTTTGGTGTTTAAGGATCTGTGTTTACTGTCTGTCTTAATTTCATTCTTTCAAATTTAAATGCTTATTCTCAAACTCTGTCAAATTCCTCTTCAACAACATGTGCCACCTAACACACGTGAACGCTTATTCAACCACTCCTAGAATACTCGAAATGAAAATTTGATGCAAAATATTTCACCCCTTTTGCCGAAAGAACAGGAACAATCAACTTCCATATTTCTGTATAGCGAAGGTGAATCCTATTGTACTATTGGTAACTTTGACTCCCGAGTCACTAACCTGATATTTTTCATAGTAGTTCACCTAATAAATTTAACATAAAGTACATTTTTATGATTGTTCGCCTGTGCACATATGAAATAAAGAAATATTGAAAATTATGATGGAGAATTCCAATATCTTAAAATCTGTGATTGCAGAGAAATCTTTCAAACTTAGATTAGGAGCACAATCGTCGTATTTCCATGAAAATGTGAGAATAATAAACCAACAACTGTAAAGTTATAGCTGCCATTTCATATATTTGTGTGAGATAATATATATATATATATATTATTTTCTAGTCTAAAAAAGTTTTTTTTTTAAATTGAGACTAGACTGCAGCATTTTCTGTAATCAACTTCAACACCAAGTCCTAAGTTTGAAATATATGTACGGTATAAAAGTCCTTGCTTTCTATGAATTTTTATTTAATGTAACAGCTAAACGTAACAAAAATTTCATTGAAATGTTTTGTTTATAAGAAACAAAGTAAACAGTAATGACAATAACGATGATTGATGTCATTCAAATGTTACAAAAGTTATAAAATTCACTATTTCCAGACTACTTTTGCATATTTCAAATTAGGGATTTATTAAGTATTGTCTGTATCTCTAAAGTGCTATTCTCGAGCCATTAATTTACGAATGAAAGAATTATTTCAATGTACACAATGCGCTGTCTTTGCTAAATTCTTGAAAAATATGATGACAGTATCACAGAGGAAACTTCAAAAGGCGCAAGTATTCTCGTCATTCGTACTTGATTGGATGGAGGTCGTTAGAGTAGAATGATTTCCAGAAACTGTCGGATTTTGTTATTGGACTCAATCTGATTCGGATCAGACCAGACCCTCCAATTAAAAGACTCAAATAAGAATCTGGTTTCGTCACAAGATAAAACCTAGAAAGACAGAATAACCCCACTAATGGCAGGTAAGGAAACTGCAGTTACGGAAACATGTATATTTGTGTAATGACTTTGCAAGAGATCGATATCTGCTCCAACTTTTCCAAAAGTTTCGAAAGGATGGTGTTAATAGCTCAGTAAAAACTACAAGTTACAGAAGACATCCCAATATTCGTGGCAATTTGAAGACAGATCAGTATTGTATGCTGGGACCGACATCTGGTATGTTTTTTTTATATGAATGAAGATGAGTCAACACCAGAAACAGCGATGGAAAAAGTGCAGTACCGCAGTCAAAGAATCTTCCAACCGCAAGACCAGAATAATACGCTTGTTGCACGACACATGGAGCAAATTGTAGGCGTGCATGTGCTGCTGATGCAAATTTGTTTTACACCTAAAAATGGATATTGAAAGAAGAACCGTGTAAAATATTTGTTTTCTGAATTTTTTTTATAATTATGCATTAATATATAATATAGTTTTAGATTTTCTCACCGTACTATAATTTTAAGTGTTTTAACACTGTAATAAAAATGCTACCACGTATCCTTAACGACGATTTCATCGCGCTATGTTGTAACATGGTGTGTGAAAAATCAGTGTCAGTGACAGAATAAAACATTCGTGCTGTATGTAATATATATATATGTATAATATGCATTGTTTTATGTCTTTAATAAAAAGAAAATTTATTTAAAAATTTACAAAATATGTAAATTTTAAATCCATTTTCCCATTACTTTAATTTCATTTGAGAATGGATTAATAATGACATTCTATAACATACAAACTAAAAAGTAGATAATTATTATTCTGAGAACAAATTCCGAATAATACAAAAGATCGCTTTGGGAAGACATAAAAAATATATATGTAAACTAAGTTTCCAAAACTATTTCGTAAATATACTATTCAAAGGAATACAATCTGACATGTAGAAAAAACGCATAACATTTCCTGTGCATGTTTTTTTTCCCTACAAAATGTTTTCAGACGTAAAATTTTGGATTCAAAATAGAAAATGTAACATTGTAAAAGACAAGAACATAAAAGAAAAGTTTTGTATGCAAAGACTAAAAGAAAAAAAAACATCAGACAAATATTTATGTTTTCTTACAAAATATTTCAAAATATTTGTGTTAGCAGAAGAACAAATAAATTCGAAATTTATTCACAGATCAAATGAAAATTACTTGATGAAAATGCATTTCAAATAATTGTTGTATTATTTTGATACAAAAATGAACGCTGGATATTTTGTTAAGCATCATCTAGTGTTTGGACATATTGTGTATATCTTCAGGAAGGACCTTTAATATCAAAGTGGCCCAAATCGGGATTCTGGTTCAAGGTAACACTCTACACCATATACAATAATTTCACCCAGACCGCACTGTGATCGATTTATAAACTGTTTCAGTATAATTCAGTGTATGTCTTGTATAAAATTAAATATATATGAAATTTTAATATTTAAAATATGAAACCATTAAAAATGGATCACAGTTTGTGTAATTACTAAAATAAGTGTTAAAAAATAAAAGTTTCTAAAACATTAAAACCATTTGAAGATGTTAAAAACATCCGTCGGAGTCCCGAGCGCTTTCAACCAAAAAACCTGGCCATCATCAGAGGGTGGAAATGAGAAAAAAAAAAAAGAGTGAGAATTTTTTTTTTTAATTTTTTTCTCATTTCCACCCTCTGATGATGGCCAGGTTTTTTGGTTGAAAGCGCTCGGGACTCCGATGGATGTTTTTAACATCTTCAAATGGTTTTAATGTTTTAGAAACTTTTATTTTTTAACACCTATTTTAGTAATTACACAAACTGTGATCCATTTTTAATGGTTTCATATTTTAAATCTTACACAAAGGTGAATTTTGTTCCAATTTTAGAACATTTTTCTATTTATTAAATGAAATTTTAATATATAATTGAAAAATATTGTTATTAATACAGTTGTCATTCATACATATATATTATACTTAAATACATTATATGTACATCTATATTATATTTAATACAGAAACGTTAAATATACATATATATTACACTTAAATACTGTATACAAAACCCATACATCTGTTGCACGAGTATGATGCATTTTATACACATTTTCAATTTATGTAGCTAAAATTATTGAATCGTATAGCTCGCCTCGGAGGATATTATACTTAGTCAATTTTCAATTGTATTATTTTTAAGAAGAAAAAAGTAAAGTGCAGTATATATGAAAGTGACAAAGAAAGAATTTTTAATTAATTAGTTCTTATATTTAATAGTTAGTATAAAAAGTTTCCATCTTTGTTATTATATTATTAAAAAAAATCACTTCAATAGATGGCAGCACTTAAACTTTGTGGTGTTTTCTCACACCCGACGCTAACGAAAAAGACAGGCTACCGCGGTGCATTTCACTTATCATTTTTTACAGACCGCTAGAGTGACGTGATGCTCTTTTCGTACACCTTCATTGGTGCATTCGAGCATCACGTGACTCCCGCGGTCTGTAAAAAATGATATGCGTAATGCACCGCGGTAGCCTTTCTTTTTCGTTAGCCTCGACTCACATCTTGCCTACGTCATGGCAGTTACGTAAAAGTTAAGGCTAACAGTGGTGCCAGATTTACCTGACAGGACCTATTTGGCGCATTTATCGCCGTCTTCGTTGCTTTGCCCAATTTAGCAAAAGTACAATGTTGAATGAAAGTTTCAAATCAAATACGTTCGCTTAATCATTGCTTTTCATTGCAAATTGCAGCAGCATGCAAATTTGATTTAACTAATTATTAATGAAATCATCAAAAAATCAATATATATATATATATATATAGATAGATAGATAGATAGATTTTATGTTTAATTAAAGTCTAGACTTGCACCTCACTTTTTCGGTACTTCAGCCCCTCCCCCCCCTCTCCCTCACAGCTTTAGAATTCCCTCTCGGAGAAAAATATCTGAAACATCGAATCCCAGTTTTGAAATGTGGACATCGCAAGTTTTGCAATTTGAAATGCAAATTTTACATATAATTTCCTCCCTGTTTTGAAAAATTTATCTAAATAATAGTGAAACTCACATCAAGATCCGTTTAGTAGAACTTTTTAAATTGTATTCTCACATAGTTCCTAAAGTTTTGTTTTATTTGTTCATATGTCTTCCAATGAAAATTAGATAATGATGTTTATGTTTTCTTTTTTCTTTTTTCATTTTTTTTTCAGAGTATCAACAGCAATTTCTTAGTGTAGCAATTAAAATTTATTTTTCAAGTGAACTTTCATTCCAAAAAATACTTTATTTATTTATTTTTTAGTGTATGTGGCCCTTCTGATTGTTCTTTATTTAACAGTGGTATGAAAAACACAATACAATTAATTTCTGATGTAAAAGTATAATTGAAAAAACTATAATATTAAACATTTAGTTTCATATTTTACTTTGTGATAAAATATTTATAAACTTCTATTTAAAGTAATTTTTAAAAAGTGTTCATGTGTAGCAAGTTTTCATTACTTTAATAATATGAGAACTGCTTTTTCCAGGAAGAAACTGTAATGACTCTTCATAGTATCCAGGTATCCTTCGTTATCTTAAACAATTTTGTATCTCAAAGTAACAGTAAAGATATACTCCATTCTTAATAATATTTAATCATGTAAATTTTTTAAAATATTTAGTTATATATTTTTTTAATATTACTGTCTTATGATGAAATGTTAAAATTAAAATTATTTTTAAGCAAATTTAGAAATTTTTTTAAAATCCAAAATAATTTCCTTTAGAATATTCTTTTTGCATATTAGTTAGTTCTTTTGTTATTTTTTTTTCAAAACTCCCATAAATTTAATTATATGTTAATATCCTCAATTATTTATTATTGGTTCTCTGAAAAGTTTACACTAGCTTCTCATAAAATGTCAATCTATTTTCGTTCTGTCAGAAAAAAAATTGGAGCTCAGCATTTTCTTTCCCGAAAAAGAGCTAGATGGCGCCACCCCCTTATTTCGGAGTTATCGCCAAGCTTCGCAAACGAAAAATTTCAGGAAGAATAAAATCTAAAAATAATACTTAAATTTGGCCATTTTTCTTCTTTATGAGGAAATTGTAGAATGCAGGGATCATTTCTTGAATGATTTGTACAATGAATAGCAGAACAATTACCCGTAATTAAGCCTTTGACGTTCAAATATTAACATAAACTAATTCAACGGTATTGAAACACATTACTTGAGCCAGTCCAGCAGGAATTAAAATGCCTGACAATTCAGCCTATATGTTATAGTACTTCAAGTAAAAGTAACTTTAGTTCAAAACAGCAAGGGATAGATGATGGGATAGCTTCGGGGAAGACGTGTTGCTATGCAGCTTATCCAAAACTGCTTTTAGAATGTAAAACATGTTACTTATTTTTCATGTAAATATATAATATCCGGTTAGTAATTAGTTTCCTGTAAAATAGTTTTTAATAAGTAGTATGGCAAGTTGTGTTTTTTGCGTCAGGTTGTGCTATCAAGCCACATAAATAAGCTTATATATAATAATAAATTTTTTAAGACCTTCACGAAGATTATCATTACAAATTTTAGAATGTTAAATGTAGGTGAAATTATAATATAATTGCATACCTTACTATTATTTGTTTCTTGACTTTCCATCAGAATTTAATGTAATATCGTGTACCTACTGCGCACTTGACTTTATACAATAGTATCAAATTAAATATATGATTTATAAATACATGATTAAGTAAATGAATCAAAGAAAAGAGTTTTACCCCATAGGTTGGTTAAAACGCAATGATAAGTTATTCTAACTGGAAATGAAAAAAAAATATTTTTTATTTTAAAAAGGGGCAATATGTTTAGTTTTACAAATTTACATATAAGAACTATATTAATTAAAAGTCTAATTAGTCATTTAAAGACATTTTACTTTCATTACAGGAACTGCAGAAAAGGTGTTTACTTCTTTGTAAGCTTTAGAAAAAATCACAAACACCCTTTTCCTTGTAGTTTCCACTGCCTTTTCTTCATAAATTGTTTACGAAGTCTTTAATTATTGTTTTCCAATTTAACTTTTTAATCCCACACAGGCTATCCGATTTTACTCCATGACAAGTTAGATCGGAAAGCAAGTCGTATACTTGTCCTTTTAAATACTAGCAAGAGTTTCATTGTGTCAAATAAATCTTTATAAATATACTACACATAATAATATAAAATCTTACAGTAACCTCAAATGTGGTCATATCTAAGAATTTTGAATACAAGAAAATATTAAAACAAAGAAGTGATAAAATAAACTTTTAAGCCCAGAAACTTCATACATTCCAGTATAGAGATTTCGTAATCGTCATTTATTTTTCTGACCTCAAGCTATTTCAAACATTACCCTCTTGAAAGCTGTTGAAAGTAAGTGAAAACTAAAATATTCTGTTTCATCCGATTACACGTTTTTTTTTTTTTTTTTTTTTTTTTTTTTTACAAATAATTGTAAATATGTATATATCGAAAATAAATATAAAAATATTTCAATTTTAAAAAAAAATCACTATCTCAGAAAGTTATAGTTAATAGCAAAAATGCATTGGAAAAGTGAGTATAAACAATCATACGTAAATTCAAATACCACTAAACATAAATTCATTTAAAATAATTTGCAGAATACTCCAAACTAAAATAATATTACTAATATCATAATAAGAGTTTACGTTGCAATGTACATTTTCTTAATACTCTAAATGTGAATTTCGTAGTCTTTTTTTTTTATTAACGGTGCACTTAAACGTATAATTAAACTGACAAGACACTTTAAAATGATGACCAAAAATATCGAAGAAATATGTATTGATTTTAATTTATTAACTAATCAAAACAAAATGATCCGTGCCAACAGAATGCAAAATAACTCATTATAATTGTAAGAAAAAGAAAGTTAAAATTTCTATAATCTTGTTTAATTTCTCTTTAATATACAATAATAATTGAAAAGATATCCGAGATTGCATTTTTTAATATGGATATTTTCTTTCTAATATACAATTTTTGGATAGACCCATTTTAAAATCATATTTCAACGATCATTTCTACTACATTTTATATTGTGATCCTTTCAGTGCCGGATTTCTTTTTTCATGAATAAAATTTCTCTCAAAATGCATGATTATTATAATGATTTTCTGACACATTATTATAAAAAATACATAAGCGGGGCAATATAAGCTTCGAAATTATAAAAATATACGAGGGTACTTTTTTCTTCAACCTCCGATATAGCCATACAAGTAATAAGAGTTAGACATGGGCGACTGCCCATGTCCCTACCTACTTCCAACGCCGCCAGTTCGTCAACTTGAGCTGAGCTGTAGGCACGCAAAAAATGACTCATACGATTGATTCTTCCGGCCAAGTGCGAGTTAAGTTGTGTTATTCTTTTTGTCGAAGCGGAAGTGAAACTACGAAAAATACAAAATGTGTGGGTTTGTAAGATTTATATTTGAAGTAACTAAAAATGTGTGCCCATGTGGCATAAGTCAATTCTATGGTTCTTATCATTAAACGAACCTTGTTGATACAAACTTTATTAAATTGCATCAAAACACATAATGGTGAAAAAACTTATAAACGTACATGAAATATATAAGATATAAAATAATGACAATATATACAAGATGAATTAAGAATGAAATACCGCCCGATTGAAAGACAGCAATCAGTATCGATGGCCTTCGGAAATTTTGGGGAACATAGTTTATATGCTCATAATATATATCTCTTGAATTGAAGATTGTCTCACTGACCATAATCCCATAATCTTCCGCATCATCTTCAAATACTTCAGTGAACAAGATTTTCTAAGAATTCTATATTTTTTTTTTATCCCAGGTACCAAGTGAACGGATGATAAGAGCTTCAACCTTGTCACTGAAAGCCTTCAAACAAAGTTCCAGAGCGATGACTTTGTACTAATCTTCCTTCTTTCTCGTCTCGGCTAAGGATTCCATACTGTTATCGAAAGGAATGGTGACATCAATAATAAAAACTTCTTTTCCCCTCTTGAGAACCAGGTTTAGTAGTAGGTTATCACCTCCACTAACTTGATTCTCGGTCATCACATCCCACCTTGCAATAATCGCCTTCTTGATCGTTCTGACCACTTCATCATAGTCTTTCTTGTATAATGTATTATGAAGTGGTTCATGCAGTGGTTCTGCACATGTGGTAGATTCTGAGCTTGGGCACATTTGCAGCACCTCTTGGCTCGTCCACCAGGGCCAAAGTTGCTTACTTTGAGCTTTGTGGTCAGTCCCAGCCTAGCTCGATGAAAAAATCGCCCGTCCTGGAAAGTAGTGTATAGTCCATCAGTAAAAAAAAAATGCGAGATAATTTTGGCGGCTGCCACACATGAATTCGTTTTGCCTCTGTGGAGGTGATATCGTAGCGACAGTGTACTATTACTTCTATGGAATTTTCTTACAGATCGTAAAATCTTACACCTATATTAAACTAAATCATCATCTACACGGAGGACAACCTTCATATTTTCTGTCACTCCCCGCTCGATTTTCATTAGGTTCGATGCCAACCGTGTCTGCAACCAAGGAGGCTTCTATTTATTAGAGTTGCGGGCACTTGGTGCGGAATTAAAAAAATATTGCCTGAGTTCTAACCTGGAGGACTTATGCCTGTAATTAGCAGTGCCGCTAAGCTCCTCGCAGCCTGAAATTTTAACAAGCTTGTCCTTGGACGTCAACAACTTGAATCTCCGTCTATATGTGCGATGTCCGAGTCTTCCGCGGCCAACGGTATACATAGAAAACCATCTTCTCTTGATCCATATAAATACTCGTTGGCCGCGTTAGGCCCAATGTCTTCTTGTGAAGTTGTTTCAAGAGATCATCAATTGCTAGATTACTAAAATAGATATAAGTGGAATACAGTAGATTCAGTTCATATTTCAATAAGTTGCTTTTGTACATGATATATTATTCAACTTATCCATCAAATACAGGTGTTTTGTGGTTGACAGGTAAGTAAATATTGCTATTTGGATAATTAGGATATCATCAAATTATTTTCGATATTATTGCTTATCCTAACAAAACCACTGTGTAGAACGAAATCCGAGATGCAATAGAATCATTCACACAATCAATAGGAAATCACGAATATAAATTTAATAGGATTACGGGGGTGTCAGGGGGGCAGGGCCCCCTAAAGTAATGTTTTTTTTTATCTAAAAAATTGCAAGAATAAGAAGTTCATATGAATTTCAGAAAATCATTGCATAAGCCGTGTTTAATTTCACGATTCAATTTTCTAAAACATCCGAAGAATTTTATATGCCTATAAATATGTATCTCTCAATATTAAAAAAAAGTAACCACCGCCACAGCAACCACAGCCGGTGTCAATGAAGAGTTTGTGCCTTGAAGTCTTTCTGGATTAATATCCAGAAAACTATTGCATATAAAAATATGAAAATTGGTAGTTTTATACAGAAATGTTCGATAAACACGCTGAAGTAGACAATTTTTAAATCGAAGAATTATTTTAAGAGATATTTAATAATAAATTTTGTTAAATTAGTTCTCTTAAAAAAGTTCTATAGAAACGAAAACTATGCACATGAATTTAACCATAATTAAAACAATATAGTTGACAAGCTTGCTGTGTGCAGAGTGCAATTTTTTTATTTGAGTAATTTTTTGAAGTTATATTTGATTTTTTTATTCAAAATTTCATTATTTTCATGGAGATTTATTTCATGTTTCAAAAAGTCCATTATTTGAATGGTTGCGAATTTGTAAAATATCGCTCAAAATAATGTTCCCTTTCAATTAAAAAAAATCATTTACACGTGACTATAAGAAACAGAAATAAAACCTAAAATAATAATTAAATGATTACGTGTTAAAAGTAGTAATTATAGAAAATTACGTAATTAAAAATATACTTGCGAGTTTATCTTAAAAACAGAAATAATTAAATTATTACGCGTTCAGAGTATTAAATGGGGAAAATTACGTCATATTTAAAATGCTCAAATAACAATATTTCCAAGCAGTTTCAAAATAAAAAGAGAGATTACACGAGAGATTAATTTATTTCAACAAAATATTTTACCTATTATTGCAAATTTCAAAACAGCGTACATAATATTTTCCTTCAATTAAATATTATTACGTTAATAGTTAGGAAGAAAACTTCGAAAATTACGTCATATTGGAAACGATACATCTATAACGCCTTATTGAAAGCAATTTTCGTTACTTCTCCATTATAAAGTTGACCACTTTCCAGTAAATAAAAAACTATCGCCAAATTATTCGCCAAACTGTAATGCCCAAAAAACCAATAGAAGAATGTTGCCAATTTAATATAAAACTCCACTCACTAAAGTGTCAACTATCAGTAACTGTACACTATAAAATTTATAATACATTAATGAAAATAGAAAAAAGTAATCTTAAATATTTATTTATTTAAAATATTTTTCTCAAGTATTCCCCACGGCTGATGGATAACTTTTATGGATAACGTCAGTTGAAACAGATCTGTTGTGCGTAACTATGCATAGAAACATTATTTCAACGGTTTTTCTCTTTTAATATCATGGCGCGCCGTTTAAGGCCGTTATTATTATTTAAATTACTGAAATAACTAATATATGTGTAAAATATAACTAACATTGCAGATAAATGTCGAATAAAGATCTCTGGATGACATAACAAACACGTGTAATGTATCTGATGTCAATTGAATGTGACGCCACGGTAACGCACTTTTGACATTAAATCCTATATTTCGGCGACATTTTTTTTTTGCATTGAGGTCGACGGGATAACAGATAAGTACCCAATGTTTTATAACATCATTATAAAATTTCTCGATGCAGCGACATTGTTTACTTAGCTATTTTACATAATTTGATTTTCAAATGTTTAATTGATCTTATTTAATAAATTACGAAAACAGTTGTTAGCTCTTTCGACAGCCGTTGATTCAGCCTGAAACTCCCTCAGTGAAAAGAAAATGAATGGAAACCCGATTACAGCAAATCGTCACTGGTCGCTTAATTATAATACAATCTTCCGTAATCATTTTAGTGTTGTTCAAATTAGCGTGATTTTAGAGTTTGTGGAGTCAGAACGAGTGGTGGTGGTGGTGTGGGGGGGGGGGGGGTTGGCGAGCGACGCTCATAGGGTGAAGAACCCCCTAGTGTAAAATAAAAAATAATAAATTGCGGATTGTAAGATGTTAAATAATATGAAAATTGAGATAAAAAACAATGACTTTCATAGCGAACGTTGAGGCTCTTGATCTTCAGATTTAGTAGTTAGTAAAAAAATAAAATACGAATATCGTCGAAGATATTCACATGGTGTACAAGTACATCGAAGATTAAAAACTAACAGCATTAGTGCTTCTGAAGCTTAATATAATTTGATGCATACTGAACAATAATGTATTTTGAAAAATCAAACTTCATGTAACGAAACTCAAATTATAATTTTGTATAAAAAAAGAAATATAAAAGAAAGTGCAAAACTACGTCATTAAAATACCGAAATATTCGTATGATCAGTTTTGAAATTATAATGTTGTGTTTGGACAGGTTATATTTATATACGAATTAGAGTACATTCGAGCGTGAGTAGAAGTAGGAGTTTGTACTTAGATAAGATTCTAGACTAGTAAATCTGCAGATCAGGAGCCTCAACGTCAGCTCTAAAAGTCATTGTCTTTCAAACTCTATTTTCATATTATTTAGCATCTTACAATCCACAATTTTCAAATATGGTTGCTAAGCAACTAAAAAATGAAAGAGCAAAGTAAAAAAAATGCATTTTAAAATTTGTAAAAAATATGAAAATAAAGTGTTTTATATTTCCAGAACAGATGCAAAAAATTTTCCAATAATTTAAACAACTTAATTTCTAAATTCTAATGAATGTATCAGCAAATTTTCCAAGCTATTGGATACATTTAAAACCTCCATATCGAAAATTTAACAATAGTAATTTTATGTTTAATTCCATTATTCAAATATGCGATTTTCATTTCAGTTAAAAATGAAATTTGAAAATCGTCTGCATTCCCATAGGAAAGCATTATGAACTAAAAATAAATGTTCTATATTTGTCGAACAAATGAACCAAATGTAAATAAAAACTATACAGACAATTCCGTGTACCTCACCAACATACCTACCAAAAATCAACTTAATAGGACGATTTTTACGGCAGTTATCGGAACAGACAGACAAACAGACAGACAGACGGACAGACAAACAGACAGAAAAACTGACAGACAAACAGACGGAAACCAAAAACTTCTTGTCTTCATAGTGAGCCTCAACTGACGTTTTGGCAATCAGATATATCTATTTGGATCGGATGTTTATATACATCAGAATTCATATGTCTTATTCAATTAAGGATGGCGGAGGAATAGAACAGTTGTAAATTAATTTCAGAGGGATACAGGTCATTTTTTACATTCCCCTTTTCTTTTTAGTACATTTTACGATTCGTTTTTATAATATTTTATGTACTCCATAGCGATGTTTATTATGGTACTTAACGATGATTCTTCTAATGAATATGAATGCTTGTTTTAAAAACACAGTAATAATTTTATTTCCTAGAAGTTTAACGCTTTGTTTAAATGACATTGTAATAGCTGTATATTATTCTGTGTCTATAAATGTACCTAATAATAAATAAGGGATGAAAATGGGTGAAGTACATAACATTTTTATTAAAGAACACGAACATACATCGAAGATAGGAAGCAAATAGATGTTCTTCAAAAATGATTTGCTTCTGATGTAATCTGCAACCTTAGTAAATAATAATGCATTTTCTATAATCGAAACTCATATAACGAAATTGAAACTATACTTATAGTTGTGCATACGATAACATATTTGTTTCTCAAAGTATACGACATGAAGACGCAAATAATCTTCTATTCAATTCTGAAATTAGAATGTTATATTCGCACTGGGAAAGTTTGTATAATAAAATGTGTATGTTCAAATGGGGTGGAACAGTAGAAGTTTGTACTTAATACAATAGAAAATAATATGTTTTCTGTAGATGCGTTAGAATGGAAGAACTTTGTTTAAATTAAAATAGTACAGAAGTTGCAATTATTTTGTAAATGAATTTCAGAGCGAAACAAATCTTTTTCTTTTATATGTATTCATTTTATATTTTTCCTCTTATTATGCTTCATTAAGATATCCCATTTTAAAGACGAAAAAGTGGGCAATTTTTAACAGTTTGTTCTTTAAGTGGAAGATTAATAAATCTAAATCGGTTTTTTGTACAGTGTACATTTTTGTCTCTTTGTAACAAAAATTGCTGTCCGTATTTATATAAAATCCCAGGTTTTTACATCCCAGGCGTTCTCAGCGAGAACAACGTCGTGCAGGTCGATAAATGGCTCATTGTAGCACGTCGAACACAAAAACAATACGGGCTATGAAGGCGAAATACATTTTAATGGCCATGAATCTATTTTCATTGAAATTGAAAATGAAACGAATCTATTTTCATTGAAATTGAAAATGAAACGAATCTATTTTCAATGAAATTGAAAATGAAACGAATCTATTTTCATTGAAAATGGCTTGTTAGAAAATAGATCTACGGACGTGGCGTGCACACGACACTGCAAATAATTTGGAAAATGAAAAATTGTTCAGGCACATATTTAAGAACCTTCAGAGTCGCAAAAAATGTAAAAATATATATGATAATGTCACTCTATATATGAATGCTCATAATGAGTATTAACTGAAAAAAAATTCTGAGGTACAAAATATATTGATTAAACAATACAAACAAATATAGAGAAAACACTATATGTAAACAGAGAAAGTTTTAATAAAATTTGTTTTCACTTTATGTTAGTCTGTAGGAGGCAATTTAATGATAAAAATACATGCGATGAACGAAAACTATACCTATGTTTGAACAGAACAGAAAATATTTTCTAAAATATATAAAAAATAATACTGAAATTATTACAAAATTAGAAAATTTTGAGTACACAGGTTATAGAGGAAAGAGAGTATTTTCTGGTAAGGAAAAAAGCAGACGTTTGTACTTACAATAGATCGCAATCAACTAAAAAGACACGCCGCGGTATTCCAAAATTGGGGCTGTTTTTTAGCTTATCTTGATCATGTGCAATTTTGACAATTAATGGAAAACGGCCTACTTTGATTGTGTGACACCAACAGTAACTAATGCAATTTGGCCTATCTCTTTGGTTGGCTGCGCATAAGATATTAGATGATATGACGTCATTAGGGAGTGTTTTTCCGGAAAAAGATTTTTTTTCTTCATTTTTGGAGCTTTTAAAGAGTCTAAAATATGTCAACAAAATATTTTTTTTCTTTCCCTCAAGTCGTTAAAACCAGTTTAACGGACAAGAGTTACGGATAGATAAAAAGACTGAAAAAAAAATTTCAACGTGCTTTTCTTGAAACAAATATTTTACATCAGTGTGGGTTCGTCACTTAACCTGTTCAAGCTATTAGCGTTTTGCATTTTCAAACTAAACTAGACATCTAATTGGAGAACAAACCATTAAAAATTTATGTAATTTAGATTATTAAAGCCGTTTTAAAAAATAATGATGCCAAAAAATTACCTAAAACTTCAAACAGCCATTTGTGAAACTATGATTTAGCTTATCAATTTTTGTTTTGGCCTCCTACTAAATTAATATGTTTTATGAAATCATGTCACTGTTTCAGTTGATTATTCAGAGCGCAATCACCTACACCGATTTTCTCTGTGCGGCGAGCACAGCGAGTTTTGAAAGAGTTTGGATCGACATTTCAACATTTAATATCAACATAAAATATCAATTTTTTATATACACATATATACAAACATTGGCGTAAAAACAATAAAATCAATGCCAAAAGCCATTTATTTTCTATTAGTATTATTTGAATAACAACAACAACAAATTCCCGAATAATGCTTTAAAAATCAAGTTGTATCGTAAAGACCCGTGTATCGGATTATATGTATCGTAATGGACGCTTTTTATATAAATAAGAAATGTGCAGGAATAGCATATTTATTGCAAATTATTTTATATCAAACCATTCCTTTTCTTTTTATTTCCTCTTATAATGTATTCTATTGAGTATTTCACAATCTGATTGATTTATTATAAAGCTACTTTACAATATTTAATATAGTTTGAAATATTATCTGTTATAACATTAGTGAGAGCAGATAATGCATATTTTACGCCAGTACAGACTGATTTTTTTTAGTAAAAGAAAGCTTTCTTAAAATCGGAATTTTAATCCAAATACATAAATACACACATTTTAATCAATTCTTTGAATGCGATTTTTCATGATAGACTAGCATGTTTCAACCGCTTCAGTAGTCGGTTTTTCCAAGCCAACCTCGAATATTTATACATTTTTAAAGAATTTTACGAACCTGGGATAAAACGAGCCTGATGTCTGGCATCGCACACCGATGCTTTTCTACGCACTTCCGGCTGGTTTTTGCTAACAAACTCCAAATTGTATTTTTAAACACAAATCTTTTCAAAACACCAATTGTTGAGGGGATCACTGCCTTTGAAAGTGTATACAGTGGTGCGCACTCACCCATTTGTGTTTGCAAACGAACTTCACACTTCCATGATTTTACATTTTTAAATGAAGATCTTTACAAAACAATAAACCTGTTGTTGCGAGCCCTACTGTCTTCATTTATGTGTGTTACGCATGCAACAGTCTGTTTATACAAATGAACCTCAAATATGCATGATCTTATATTTTAAAATAAAAATCACTAATCATTCTAAACATACCTAGTGTTGGATGCCAGATTACAAGGATAACAGTTTAAAAATGTAGAAAAAACGAAAAAGATGATATTGGTATTCAGAAACAATGAGAATGCGGCAGTTTAAAACTGCATAAAAATTGAAAAACATGAAATCGGTATTAAGGATTTTTTAAATAGTAAATATTAGTATTTTTTAAACAAAACATACCATTATATTAATGGGTATTATTTGAATTGTTGTATTTGCATCCGAAAAACGGATGCGTCCCTTTTAAATACGAAACAAGCAGAACATTTTCCCCGTCATCTGGTTGAAGAACCAAAGATTCTCCGGACATGGGCAGTAGCGAACGGATCGCCTGGACCTTCGAGGCAAGTAAATTTCATGAGGGTTTTTAATTAATATATCTACTAATTACGGTCAGATTCCTTCGAGAATAGAATTAATGTGTTTCTCATATTTTTCTGAGTTGAACGGAACCGGTCTCAACTCTAACCCCTGCGATCACAGAGGAGTGTCGGGTACCGGCAAAAAGTCAAACTTTTCCGAATTTTAATAGATCACAGATGGCTCATGTATTAATACTTCTTTTCAATTTAAAAATGAATGGTGTAATAATGAACAGCAAACGACATTTTGAGCTTTAGAAAAATATGTGTAAAACTGTAAACATACATACAAAATCGAAAACAAGTACAAAAAGTACTTCTGTAAGTTATTCTCTTTTGATGTAAACCGCAAATTAATAAAACCCGCGAATATGAATTTTCCGCGAAAAAACTAAAATTATACCTTTATCATAGCTATAAACTTTTTTTGTGTTTTTTTAAGTCAAGTCAACACAGTTGGAATCAGAAACCCTATTTTCTAAAATGTTCTTCATTTCGTAAAACGTTTCTTAATATTTTTATTTACTAAATTGCTTTACTTATTATAACATTACTGGTTTTATTTCATGGAAAAAAACCTAGAAGATTGCCAGGCATTCTGTATTTTTTGCGTAAGAGGATAAAATATAAACAAGAAAGTAAAATCATGCATCAAGCATATATTATGAAACACTTTCCATTTACATTTTCGAAAACTAAAAATGCATTTGAAAACCAGATTTCGGAAATTACCGGCCATAGCCAAAAAAGTACTCTAATTCTTTCATGTAGCCCTGTATATAATCTATAGGTTTGTACCTGTATATTGTATACTATACGCTATATAGTTCGTTACAATTAATTTAGTAAGAAAACACATAGCACAGTTGAAAATTCTCCTTCAGCAGTTTCTACCAATAGACGGAAACATATTTGAATTCTCCTGTACAGCCCTGTATATTGCGTTAAGATTTTTATACATGCCAAATATTCAGCTAAAGTTTAATTAAGGCAAAAATACGCTGTAAACTACTAAAATCACTCTTCCAGAAATTAACATACATAAGCGGCTATGTATCCAGTTCTTTGCGTGGCCCTGTCTATGATTTCATTTATTTTAAACAAACATCTCTTTGTGTACCTAACATATTTCACGTTTAAAAGGCATAACGTGATTAAAAGAAACTTTAAGCAATTTACGCTGATACACAGTAATGCTTACGAATTATTTTGTGCAGCCCTGTATATGATCTATAGCATTTATATATACCACATACTATGCATAATTTAGTTAAACGCTTATCTAACTGAAAGAGCACTTCCAGCACTTATCAATTATAGACAATACTTCGGATACAGTACTGCATCGGAATCTTTTGTGTGTCCCTGTAAATGAACGATAAATGCTATGCACATCATATTTACAACAGGTATCTTGTAGTAAACCTCAGTAATGTATATCAATTTCATTATATTTGAAATAGTGTAACGTAATTAAAATACTTTGCAAACATTTTTTCTCCGTAAACCATTATGTAACCGAATACTTTTGTGTGGCACTGTAAAAGAATGAGAAATGATTTACGCTTCATATTCTACAGTAAGTATGTTTAAGTGCACCTCACAAATTTATATAAATTTCATTATGTTTGTAATATTATAACATGACTACAATGTAACGCAAATGACTTTTCCCCATAGAACATAATATAAGGGAATTCTTTTGAGTTTCCCTGCAGACTAATTATAAGCGCTACATGTACCTTATTCGATAGTAAGCATCTTGTAGTGCACTTCGGCGATGTATATCAATTTCAATATATTTGAAATAGTGTAACATCACTAAAATGCACTGCCATAGATTTTTCCTCATAGACCATAATATAACGACATTCTTTTGAGTGCTCCTGTACACGGAGTATAAGTGCTACATACTTAATTTTCAATATCGAACTTGCCATAGTTTACCTGAATAACATATATCGATTGCAAGGCAATTCGAGTATATTAGGCGAATTAGAGCACGGAACAACGGCAGACAGACAGACAAACCGAATTTATAAACACTTTTAAAATATGTTGGAAAATGTTAAAAACCGTGTAAATATATACAAAAATAAAACTTAAACAAAAATGCAGTTCTGAAGTGAGAATGATATATTTGTGATGAATCATTCTATACTAGAAAGAAAGAATGTACATGGGTGTGATGTAGTAATTTGTTCTTGCATAAAATGTCAGATGAGATATTTTTATTAGATTTATCAGAACGGAAATTTTGTTATTCAAACATGAAAGCGTACGGATATAGTACACTTACTATAAATGAATAATTTTTTTAGGAACTTTCTTGAATTTTCTCTTTTATTATATCCATTTTTATTTAGATTCTCTGTAGTTTATAGTTAGTTTATTTGTTTTACTCTATTTTGTTATTTTTACGCTTTTCTACGTATGTACTTAAACATTTTTTTATTGATTCTAAATAACTTTTAAAAGAAATTATATTTCTTCTACAATATATTATCAAACAATTATATAACTCAGATAATATATTATTCAAACAATATATTATCTATTTATGTGGTTAAAAATATTTAAAACAACTAATACATTTTCGGAAAACCGAAGTTTCCTTTTCTTAAATGGAATATTTATCTAAAATACTGACATACCTTTTAAAATTAATATATAGCTATATATTTTTATTTTTAAGTATAAAGTGTTAGTTTTCAAACAAAAATCATTTTATACCATTATTTATGTAATGATATATACTAGACAATAAATTATACTAATAATAGATATTTACTTTTTTAAATGAACTCCACTATTGAATATGATATTCAAATGTGTAATTTCTAATTCAAAGATTTAAAACATATTTCGAACATTTTGCATTGTAATCATATCATTTAAAAAATTCTTTTGATAATAGTTAACAGGAAACAAATGTTACTGACAAAATTAACTGAACTTTCTATTGTGATATTCCAACAATGCAACAAATATAGTAAATCGAAAGCAAACACTAAAAGTGCGCCTAAAACATATCAATTTTGATGTAAACTGCACTGTTTGTAAACAAAATGCATATTTTCAATAATGAAACTAAAACTATACTGGTTGCATAACAAGAACAAAGCAGAAAATGTGCTTGAAATATATGATTAGAATGTCGAACAAATCTTCTGTTCAATGTCTGAATATGAGTGTTATGTTTGTATTGAGTCAGGTTTATACGTGAAAAGAAACACATTCGAGTGTGGGAAAAGTAGACTTATGTACTTGCATGATAAATTAAATAACATATTTTCTTTAGATGTATTAGAAAGGAAGTTCTTTTTTCAAATAAGAAGGAAATATAAATAATAGTTTTAAAATGATTTCCAAAGCGACATAAGCTATTCGGGTCGCCCAAAAGAAAGTGACACTACAGTCGGTTTGAGAAATGGTATAATGTTATTAATATAAATTAGTATACAAAAGAAAGAAGTAATACAGACGTAACAGTTAGGCTAGACAATGTCACCTTGTAGGTTGAAATAAGTGACTCAGCGATCGACGAAACGATGGATACCCTGGGTGAATAAGCACCTGGGTTTTTCTTCTACCAATTTTCAACGGCAGCTTGGACCTCATTATCGTCGGCAAATCGGCGTCCCTTCAGAGCTTTCTTGAGTGGACCGAGGATGTGGTAGTCACACGGCAAGAGGTCTGGGCTGTAAGGGAAATGCTTGAGAACCTACCCGCGGAATTGTCGTAACAATGTTTGGTACGACACAGCCACATTAGGACGAGCATTATCATGCAAGCAGATAACCCCGCGTGATTTCACCAGCACTCACATTTCCTACTATTAAAAATTGCACAACCGCGCGGTGACACCATTTGGAGGCATCTATGATGCGAACGATGCCTTTTAACGTGCTCCCACGCTATCACACACGCATCAGTCGGGATTTGACGATATCGCATGCATTCCCAGCACTCTGCGCCCTCTATAGAGCATGCGTAGTAATCTTTCTCTTCAAATGGCGGAGTTATTACTGCAATGCCACTTTCATTTGGGCGACCCTTATATTTCGTTATACATTTTTCGTTTTATTATATTTCACATTCGATATTATTATTATTTATAGTGCTTCATACTAGACTCTTTTTAACGTATTTAGTGATTTAACTTTAGATTATTCGCAATAATTTATGTTCATCCGTTATTGATTTCTCAGTCTTTATAATCAACGAAAACAAATATAAATAAATAGAAGGTTTATTAAAAAAAAAGATGAAATTGGGAAAAGAAAAAAAAAGAAATAAAATAACGATTTTTTATGAAGTAAAAAATATATTTCACTTCTTGTGTTATGCAATCTTTTATAAAATGTTAAAAATAATATTACTCCAACCTTATAAATTACATAAAGAAAATATAGCTTAAGTAAAATTCAATTGCATTTTTTTAGTTCAATTTCAGTTTTTTAACATTAATGCACATTATGTAAATCTGGAATTATATGACATTCGATACTTTATAACAAAGACTTAAAAAAAAACCCACAAATTTCCTAGAAGATTATTTTTTTGTATTTAGAGCAAACATTCTAGTCCGTTTTTAATAAGAATCACTTGAGAATAAGTATTATTCACGTTTAATCAGAAAAGAGATTAACTGGCATTCTTACGGATTTTCTCAGAATCGTTTATAATAAAGTGCCTTTTTGCAATTTGCATTCTTTGAAAATTTTGCTGAGGGATTAGGGTTTATTTTATGTCATAAAAGAGTTATTGAACAATTAAGATTTATTATATTATTTAAAAAGTGATAATTCAATTCAACCTCACAAAAATTTGCATTGTTAAGGAAGCATTGTTATTATTGAAGAAAATTTTATATTCTATGCAGCAAAGAAAAAAAAATTAAATGGAATATTATAGAATAACTCTAGATAATTTTGTAAAATAAAGAAAAATATACATATGATTGAAATGCGATTTAGTATATATGTGAGGTCTTAGATTGCTATAGCTTAATATATGTTTATGTAATAAGTGAATGAGTTTAAGTAATAGCTTAAGTAATGCACTAGTGAATTTGACTTAAAACGTTTCTCGGGGAATGCTTTCATTATTACAACGTCGGACTATATCGAGTGTTAAATACACAAAATAAAAAAATGTATATATATATATTTATATATATATATATATATAATTGAAAATGCGATTTAATACATATGTGACACTTACATTGCTATAGTTTAATAAATGTTTAAGTAATAAGTGGATGAGTTTAAGTAATAGCTTAAGTAATGCACTGGTGATTTTGACTTAAAACGTTTCTCGGGGAATGCTTTCATTATTACAACGTCGGACTATATCGAGTGTTAAATACACACCAATTGTAACGGAATTTTACATGCAGATTATAGGTAGAAAGATATACACCTCCACTAAATTTTATCTGAAATCCTTCTTTGGAGAAAAGATTTCGGGCGTTCAAAAATGCAATACGAAAGCACGTTTGAAGGAAGAAATGCACTTCAATGTCAACATTCTATCCGTGTTTTTTGAAATTACGTTAGCATTTTTTTTTTCGTGCCAATAAAAATTATTTTTGCAAATATTCATATTACACACCGCCTCACTCTATAATGATACAGGGTATCCCCGAAATCCATTCACATTTTAAAAATTCATAAAAAAATTATCATATTGCAGCGCGGTATGCGCAATAGGGCCTGTTTAAAAAATTCGTATTTCTTGTGACAACAGAAAAGAAATGGCTCAAAAAAGCACAGCATAAGTTGTGTCAAAATATAGAACGTTTCTTGCCAAAAGAACAAAAAAAAAAAATTCAAAGTGCCCCAAAATCTCATGAATATTTAACAAATTGTGGTATTGGTGTGTTGTTTGCACCCCAACAGTTTGCAAGTGGTCGGAATGTTTGAAGTAAAAAATATACTAAAAATTTCTGAACTAAGTTTTTATATTTTTATAAATTATCCGACACTCGATACAGCATCTCAATACGGCAATATGCTACATTTTTTGATTTTTTTCAAATTTGAACGAATTTAAAGGACACTGTGCATAACTGGCATATAATCGGAAAAGAACATTAATTGATTCACAACCAAATTTCGTCTCCACGTTTTAAGAAAACCCGGCAGCATTACTAAGACTGTTGTACATATTTTGCAGATTATGAGCTACGTTTTGTCGTTTCACAGTCAGTGATTTATCTGATTGTACAGCACGTTTCCTCGTTATCCCTTCCCGTTAACCCTTACTTTATTAGTTGCTGGATTAAGTAACACTATTGTTTTGTATATTTCTATCAACATTGTCACATAGGCCAAACATATGAGAACTAAGCATTGTTAATTTTTTTGTTGTCGTCACCGTTGGACCAAATGCTATTTTCAACATGTTATATCATACTAATAACTAATTATATAATTATAATGTATATAGTTATATGTATATAATATCCTTCAAACGAACTTTTGTATGGCATTTGTGAACCTCAATATATTTCCCTAAAAGTAATTAATTTTGACTGTTTGTATGAATATGGTATGTTTGTATATATAGGGACCCTTTAGCTTCCTATCTTATTAAAAAAATATATAAACTGCATTACTCACTTGAAAACCAGAATTCAGTAATTACCGTCCATAGCCAGAAAGGTACTTGAATTATTTTGTTCATCGCTGTACATCATACAACTATTCTTGGGTTATTCTTGTATCATGGGTTATTCAGTATCATGGGCTTTTCTTGAAGTTTGTAGTATCGATAATTGCCTTAAACATGATTATAAACAGAAAGACAACTTTTATTATTTTGTAAAAGAGACACATTTTGTTTCTGAGCTTATATTAAAATGCACTAAAGACATAAAATTTTCGAATTGTCATTTTATAAAAGCAAACCATAAGGAGGCTATTTTGAAAATAAGATATATATTTCATAATACAGAAACGCTTTCAAAGATCTTATGGTCGTACGCAAATTATACCACAAACTGCATTGAAATTTGATCTATATTTCATGTAATCTGAAAAATATAGGGCAGCGGGGAAAACAAAATCGGCCGAAATCCTATTTTCCCCCTTGCAGAAAACAATTTGCTTAAAACTGAGAATATAGACATGCTTATTTATTCCTGTAATTTAGACTCGAAAACGAGCATTCGCTGTTCTCAATTTTAAGAACTGATATAAATAAAAAAATGTCATAGTTACAGAAAACTATGAACAAAAAACTAAAAGGAAACATTAAATCATATTTAAGGAACAGTGATATGTACTTAACAAGTAGTGTTACTTATCTAAAATAAAATTTCTGTGCAAATAGTTCCATCTTTTGCCAATATTTCCATTTGCTAGCATCTTTATAAATAATTGAAATTTCAAATGCTTCGCGATAGAAATACAACGTACACTCTTTGTCAATATAGTTCCTTGTATTAATACATTATTAAACTCTATCTTTTCGTCTTCTAATAATTCTTGTCAAAGTCTAAATATCGAAAATTGAGTTGAGGTTGAATCACCTTTTAAGAGAAATTGTGGTACAAAAATAAGAACACTTCTTCAAATATAACAGCGCAAGACAAATTTATGTAACTAGTAAATCTGCAGATCAGGTTCCTCAACGTCAGCTCTCCAGTTCGTTGTTTTTTAACACACCTTGCACAATATACAACTTCCTACAAATCGTAATTTAAACTTTTTAAAATTACATAAATATTTATAAGCATATAAAATACTTCGAATGCTTCGGAAATTAGAAGCGTTAAATTAAACCTGGTGCTATGCAATGATATTCTGAAATCCTCATGAACTGCTTATTCTTGTAATTTTTTAGATAAAAATGTACATTTCTTCAGGGGGATCTGCCCCCCTGAACCCCCTAGGTATGATATATGTTGGATTCAGTTTTACACTGTGATTTTATTATGCTAAGCATCAGTTTGATAAAAGATTTCATGTTATTTTTATATCCAAATAGTAATATTTACTTACCTGTCAACCACGAAACAACTGCATCTGATGGATAAATTGAATAAAATCTCATGTACTAAAGCAACTTATGGAAATGTAAACTGAATCTACTGTATTTCATTTATATCTGATTTAGAGATCTGATGTCTTTACAATTTTTATTGAAGAAAAACAGTTTTGATGGTCATTCCATAATATTTAGATGTAAGATCTTATCTAAATACATCCTGATCTACTCGATAGCAATAGAATACTAAAAGCACCCCATAATAAGCATATTTTAAAACCTAACGGGTAATCATTCATAATCGTATCCATTATCATTTGACTAAACATCAAACATTATTTGACGCTATAAATTATTTTTGTGATAGCCTTTTAATAGTAACCACATTCAATTTACACCGTAATGTTACAAATTTCGTTTGTATTTGACGCGAACCTATAGAGCATCCCTGATTGCGAAATTTAACTAACCTTCAATTAACTAAACTTTTATTTCCCGCATACAGACATTCTGCTTTCATAATTACGGATTATTTGAATGATTTTATATAGGCTATGAAATACGGTTGCTAGGGAACTGATAAAAGGAGAAAAATGAAATATGTATTATGTCCAGTAAATACAGTGATAAAACAAAACGTTTTATATTATTCGAACAAATGCATAACTATTCTGCAAATGTTATACAGCTAATTTTTAAAATCTGAAACATCTATTAACAAAATTTTAAGCTAAAAGGAATTATTTGAGACCCTTATTGGAAAACTTTAACTCCAATAATTTACCATTTAAATCCATTAATCAAATGCGCCGTTTCGTTTCAACGAATGAAAAATTTGAAAATTGTGTGAATCCCCATAGGAAAGCATTATGACCTAAAATTAAATGTTCTATATTTTGCGAACGAATGAACCAAACGTAACTAAACACTATATGGCTAATTCCGGGCACGGCACCAACATATAACCTAATCGGAGGATTTTAACGGCAGTTCTCGTGGAACAGACAGACAAACAAACAGACAGAAACCAAAAATCTTTCGTGTCTCCACAGTGAGCCTTCACTGACGTTTCGGCAATTATTTATGTAATGTTGTCTCGGAGGCATTCTTAGTGCATGATATGTTTGTAAATAAGCAATTATGCGTAAGTTACAAGAACTCGGTTTTAATGGTGCAGCAACTTGCTTATCATTACTATTACCCATACTTGCCACCATCCCGATTTTATTCATACCAATAATTTTATGTAAAAAAATTGCTTTATTTAATCGGACAATTTCTATGATTTAATAAAGCGAAACTTTTTGTACGATTTTATTGGTATTCAATACATTGGGAGGTTGACAACTTATGCTTATCCCATATATAAAGATTTATTACCGCATAAGACAAAAAGCAAATTTTCTAAGAAAACTTTATAAAATGTGAAACATGTTCTTCAAAGTGAACAAAAGAACATACAAATATCTTTGCTAATTAAAAAAAATAAATGTTCTAATTATTCAAAGAATTATTTGCTGCTATAAAATATCTTATAAATGATGTAGCTTTAAAGTTCGATCAAATTAAAATTTCACCAGCTGATAGATTAATGACTTTTCTGAATTTTAAATATTAGGAGAGAAGATAGTAGAACGAAAATACGTGGAAAGTACTATTATTATTTTTTGTAATATCATTTTTAAAATGTATTGTATAATTGCATGATGGGATTTTTTATTCGATCGAAAAACAATGTTTTATATAATAATTCTTTGAAATACATGTTCTAGAAAGATTCAACTTGAAAAAAATCACACAGGAGTTATACCATACCTTTCGTGGTAAATGTTTTATCAATTAAAAATCTCCTTGTAAACAAATCTGTTTAATGCTTTTAAAAAGCATCGAAGTAATTAAGAGGTATAGATGGACAATACTTTATTACGTAAAATTTAGCAGTTTGTTCTCTCTCTCTCTCTCTCTCTCTCTCTCTATATATATATATATATATATATATATATATACTGCTCAAAAAAATTAGGGGAGCAAGCAAATAAAAGAAGAAAACCTTGCGAGACTGCCATGCATGGGTATAAAATGAAGAGTACACGTGCATCAATGCGCAATACAGAAAATAAGACGAAAAAAATGGTAAGGTAGCTTTAATTCTTTGAAAGGATGGAAATAACATGAAAAGATGGTTTAGAGCAACAATTTGGTTACATGTAAATTACAAAAAAAAAAGTATTGTTTAGTAATGATGCAAGTTGTTTAAAACGGCGTGTGGTCCCCTCTAACATCTAAGACTGCTGCACACCTGTTTTCCATAGATGTGATGAGGTTTTCGATAAGACATGGAGGAATACTGTTCCAATCTTCAAGAATTGTAATCTCCTTGTCCCAGACAATAAACGAAAGCTTTCGTCTTGCTGCAATGCATTGTCCGAATGTGTCCCAAACATGCTCGATCTGATTCAGGTCAGGAAAGCATGCTGGCAATCCCATACGCTGTGTTGTTTCAATTTCAACCATGTTCTCCAACAAACGAGCTGTATCCGGTCAGGCATTATCATGCATGAAAATAAAGGAATAACCATGGGTGAAGCGTAAGGTATGACATGAGGTCTCCGTATCTCGTCTGTATACCTTTGGGCCGTCCAAGTGTCATTCCAAATGATATGCAGGTCCGTAGGTCCACCCATGCGGATTCCAGCTCATACCATCAACCCACCTTGTCTATAATGTGATCTTTCACGAACAAATGTGGGGTTACTTGGAGGGCCCCCTTCCCTATATACAAAAACACGTCGAGTGTCACACTCCAGACTGAATAGGGAAGCAGCATTTGACACAAATCCGTTGGCTCCAATCTTGATGTTCAGCAGCCCAACTTCTTCGAGCCGCACAGTTGCTTGTGGTCAACGGAATACAGAGCATTGGCCTACGTGCATAGAGACTACCCTGATGAAGCATATTTCGCATTGTTTGGCTGGACACCTTTCGTCGTGTTGCCAAGAACTTCCGTTTTTGCAACTGAGTATCATCCCTTTTTCTGTCTCGACGAGCTGTTAACAGGATATATCGGTAATCAGTTGCTGTGATGCACGTGGTCGACCTTGCCCTGATCGACATCTAACATTTCCTGGTTCTTGGAATCGATTCCACAGCCTTGCAAGGACATTTCTAGCAACTCCAACAGCGTCCGCTACTCTTCGTTGTGTTTGCCCGGATTCAAGTCTATCTCTAATACGCCAAGCCATGGACTCCGGTAAATCACGTTGTTATGACATTTTCAAATCACCCTTTTCTCAAAACAAAAGCTGAGCAATTGAATTTCGCAACAGAGACAGTGAAACAGACATTTCTGCGAAATCCTGATTTCTTCACTTATCTCCTTTTTCTGGTTTTCGACGTCATGAAATTTGATTTGCATATGAAGTTTTAGTTTTCTATTTTCTGCTATACTTTAAATTATGGACGTTTTAATTTAAGTTTCTTGAAATTGTAAGTATTTGTATAATTCCGTTAAAACCATGTGCTCCCCTAATTGTTTTGAGCAGTGTATATATATATTGCATTGTATTGTTTTTTAAAGTTAACTAAATGTTTTAATTTAGACATTTTATAACATTTTTGTATTATAAATAAAATAAAATAGTTCATATCTGTCGCTTTATTGTTTTAAAGATATACCCTCATTGCCTTTATTTGAACTCGTTTATACAGATTAACCACTCAGGTTAGAGATGATGTTTTAAAGTGAATACGATTTTTTTATTCACTCGCAAATTCTTTGCTTTAAAATCTATTTATGAGTGGAAAGAATGGGATTCTTGAAGAAAAGGTGTTTGCCTCCCAAGCAAATTTATTTGCATTTCTGTAAATGTGATAAAATGACAAGAAAAAGTGTCACGTACTTTACGCATTGAACACATATAAAAATATTCTGAATTCTGTCGAAATAATAAATCTGAAACATAAGCGAGATATTTCTATTGAACACAGTAAATCTGAAACTTAAAGTGATTTTATGATGGGATTAAAAATATATCAATACTACCCACGTAGATTAGCTCATTCATAATACGTTATATTATCATACGTTAATAATACTGCAAAATTTATCTCAAACCATTTCGCTCCTACAGTTCATACAAATGTACAGGGTGTCCATAATTAAACGATCCTTCTTTAAAGTTGTCTACAGACGAAATTATTGGTCAGAAATTTATGAAATTTTGTAAAGGACATAATGAAGAAAGAAAATTTGTTTAAGCAAAAAAAAAGTTCAAAATTTCGCCACCAGATGGTGTTTTTAATGAATTATACATTTAGCATACATTTACGATATTTTAGTATTTTATTGCAACAAAACATGTTCCACAGGACGGCCATCATTTTCAGGTACCATCTGGAATCATAAACTGGCATGTTCTACATTTGACCGCAGTGTGTTCTGGGAAATGCTAAAAACATGTCGCGGAAAATGTTATGCTCAACATGTTTTGTTGTAATAAAATTTGCAACCTATCGTAAATGCATGCTAAATGTGTAATTAATTAAAAAACGCCCCCTGGCGGCAAATTTTTGATCTTTTTTTTCGCTTAAACAAATTCCCATTCCTTTATTATGTCCTTCACAAAATTTCACAACTTTCTGACCAACAGTTTCATCTGTAGACAACTTTAAAGTAAGGTCGTTTAATTATGGACACTTTATACTTCAGAGATTTTATATAAATTTGACAGTTTATATTATTGAACTTATAAAATAAAATAAAATGCTTTTAATGTAATTACTTTAAATTCATAACTTATAACTTGAAAATAATCAATTTTGGACTAAAAATATTTTGTTATTTTAATGGATTATTTTGAGTAACATTAAAAATAAAATATATTGGTATTTTGGAAAGCAACTAAATTAATTGCTAATGTTAATTTTTTGAATTAATTTATTAAGTAATAAAAACTAACTATTTTTCCTTTGTCCTATAAATGAACAGCGTTAATTTCCTTTTTAATATTTTTATGATACATGTTATACGTAGTTAGAAATTATGGGAAATAATATATACATTTAATTCGAATAAGGGTGAGACGCGAATTAAATTTTTCCTGCTAGATATATGTAGACAATGTGCATTGCAAAAGTGTGTAAACTAAGGATTGAAATGTAGTCATATTAAAGAAATAGATCCCTCATTAATTTTCATAAAGTCACATTTTATAATTTTTTATACAAACACCCGAAACAAAATTTGTCAGTTAAAAAATTTTTGCTTTTCTTGCAACAAAATCATTACAAAAAGCTCCATTCATGAATCTTGAGAATTGAATGAATTTATACTTAATTCAAAATAGATCACTTTGAAAGATATACACCAAATGAAAAATATAAACTTGTAAGATTTCGCTAGAAAGTTAAAACAGGAACAATAATATTGTAAGGAATGTTTTGCGAATTATTCTCGGAAAACAATGAATCAAAGGAGTCATACATACTATTCACATTCAGTCATTTTTTAAAATTTAAAATATTGTTTGCATTTAATATTTAACTTCATTATAATTTCTTAAAATTTCTTAAAATTTAAAATAAAACAGGATTTTGTTTCTCTCTTTAATTGGAAATTAACGGTTTTTGAAATGTTTAAAGTAAATATTTTGTTATAAAAGTATAATGAACTACAATACCTTTTTACAGAACTCTTTTGGATTCTTTGATTTCACTCGTTTTGATTTTTAATTCTGAAGTTGGCTTTGAATATTATTTTATGTTAATCGCTCACTAAATACAATTGACCTTGAATAAAAGATAATGCTTGAACGATATTAGTGACGAAGAACTCCGATATTTTATATTTGCATTGATAGAAGATATCAGCTATTAACTACTTATTCTTCGGTTGATAGTAATTTAACTGTTACCCGCTAGAGGAATACTCAATCCCAGTCAAAACTGAAATAAACGATTTCACACTATTATACAACATTACACTGCTCTCCCTTATATACATCTGAATTTTCTTATCTATAATAATACAGCTTTTTTTATTTATTACATACGATTCTATAAACATTTTATTTTGCTACTCTTTTACTAAATTTAGAGAATAAGAGCAGCTTTTTCACCAGATCACATTAAAATCTGCTTTACTTAAGTAATAAGATCAGCTATGGTTATAACCTTTAACTAAGACAACAAAAATTCCATATTCGGTTAGGGTAATATTACAAACATATTTCCCATCATCAGGGAATATACTATTAATCGTTTGACTACTTTGCCTTAGAGAAATATAACTATTTGAGTTATAGCGTTCTTTTATTAATGGACCAATATAGTTATAGTTACAATATAGTTCCAGAGTTATTGTTATTGTAATTGTTGTAGTCATTGACTAAGACAGAAAAAAAATATCATCTAGCTTTAGTTTAATATTACATATATATTTCTCATGAACATGGAATACATTATTAATCGTTTGAACACATTTTCTAAGAAATTCAACTGTTTGAGTTATGACGCTCTTTTATTAATGGATAAGTATAATTAATTGTCTTCCATTGCAAAATTAAATATAATAATAAAAATGTATTATTTGTAATAGTTTAAAAATCTTTCAACAGCAAGAAAAAAATATTCAGTTTCAAAAAAGAACCATTTTCTTAAGATTAAAGCACACGCAAGCCTATATTGTACAAATGAAGAACAAAAAATATCTAATGTTTCAAAAGCAAAAAAATATATAACATCATAGTAATATTTGCCTTCTTTCTTTACAGATTTATAAAAACTACGGATATACAACCCGTGATTCTCGGATTACAGAATGTACCGGGTACACCATAAATTCGTTAAAACTTTAAAATTTAATTAAAAAAAACAAATGATACTAAAAATTGCTGTTTGCAGGAATAAGATTAGAGGGAGATCGGATTTTTTTAATAACATAAAAAATTGTGGTTAAAAAAATTACGGGTAGATGGCGCTGGCATGCATAACATGAAGCTGATGTATGCAAATTAGGCTTATAATAAAAGACACATTTCTGAGAAGCGACTGAGAAGCTTCAGTATCCTATCACATGAAACATGTCCTTTTCTCGTCTTCAGTCATTTTGCCGCGCAGAATTTTTGTAATGCGTCAGTTGCTGATTTCCGGTTCTTGTAAAAATTTTTTACAAATAGCACTTGATCATGTAACGATAGTATACTGCTGGCATCGAATGAAGAATCTGTGTGCATTGAGGGGTTTTATTGACAGCCTGATTTGTATAAATCTGATTCATATTATGAACACAGCGCCATCTATCGTTAATTCTTTAACCAAAATTATTTTTTTATTAAAAAAAAAAATCCGATATCCCTTTCCACCCATTCTTGAAAACAGTAATTTTTAGCATAATTTGTCTCTTTTTCATTATTTTTTAAAGTTTTAATGAAATTTTGGCGCATTCTGTGGTTGAAGACCTTTTGATTTAAACTAAAAAATCTAATAGATTTTTTACATTTAATATATTTATTTAACTAACAGCACCAAAAAGCATTTTTTAAAGGAAAAATATAATAAAACTGGTCTACAAAACAATACTTTTTTTTCTTTTAAATAAAAGATATATTTTCATACTAATTTCATGTCACAGTATATGCATCAAACATTATAATTTTATTTTAGCTCTCGGTGTAAAAGTATGGCTAGTTTGAGAAATTATTAATTTAAATAAAAGAACATAAACTATTTATTTAAAAGGAAACCCATGAAATTATTTAGCTTTTATTTTAACTTTACATGAAATTAATAATTTATGATAATATGCTGGTAGCTCGATATGATCTTTATTTGAGACTTCAAAATATTTAATTATTTATCCGCGTTATATTTGGTGGTCTGATATAAAGATTTCGCCAATGTTAGCAGACTGCTGCTGGAGCCATTTATGAACAATATCGAAACATTAACCTGATATCACCAATCAAGAAGTTCTCTTCTTTTTCCCTTGTCTTTTGTGGCCCGTTTCAGGGGCATCTCTAAACAAGTTCCAGCAGTAGTCTGCTAACATTGGCGAAATGTTTATATCTGCCTACCTAACATAACGCGGGAAAATCACTAAATATTTTGAATTCTCAAATAAAAAAAGATCATATCAAGCTAACTCATAAATACGGTATAACTTAACTATTACTTTTAAAGTTCCATAATCGATTCAGCGTGTTGAAAACTATAGGTATAGTACACTTTTACGTAAAAGGCAATTTTAATGTAGAACATTGTAATATATTCAAATAAAGTTCTGAAAAATATTAAAAGCGATACTTTACCGGCATGAGAGAAGTTAACATTCGCAGAAATTGTCATAGATTTTGCTACTAATTTCTGTGGTTAAAGTGGTTTGCGTAATTTGTGTTTTATTAAAATTATTTTTTCAAATTATTTTATTTATTTATGAAGTTTTAATTTCGTAATAGGATCTTAGCTGGAAACAAATGTTAAACTATTTATATTGTTTTAAGTGCAAACGGGTTAATATTTTGTAATCGGCTGCACGCAATAGAGATAGATTAAAAATATGTATATATGCATGAAATGTATTTTAAAATCTATAGAAAATTCAATAAATCAAGAAAATATTTTCAAACAAATTTTTCGCTATTCGACGGTGTAAAAATTGAAATCGTGCGATTTTAAGAAGTTAAAAAAATAGCAGTAAACGCGAAATTTATTGGTCAGGTGTTGACACCATCAATATGACAGCGTTACTCACGGAAATATTTTTGCTTTATAAGCTAGTTATATATTTTTTGTAATATATATTTTTTTAAATCACAAAAAAATATTTATTTTTGAAATATTTTTTAATTAATTTCATTTTTGTTAGTAAATTTTTCTTAGTTTTATATTTTAATATGTCTGACATTTCAAACACTAGTTAATATTGAAATTGTGATATTTTTTATTATCATTAAATTTTTATTTTTGTTTCAGATATAATATTATTTATGGTAAGGTGAAAGAATAAAAAAAAGAAAGAAAGAAAGAAAAGCATATTTGTCTATCTATTACGTTTTAAAAAATACAGAAAAATTATATAAAATGTTCAATTTTTAGAATAAAGATTATAAAAGATATTCATACATATTTACAGCATCATATAAACAAAAGCTTACATTTAATTTCTGCCATTAATTTAAAGATTTTTATAAAGAATATTATAAAATAGTTTATGTGATTGATTTACAAACATAATAAAAGTTTAAGGACAAAATGAAAAAAAAAAAAAGACAGCGAAGATCATCAGACAGCTTATGATACTTTTTTTTCCATGATATAACTGTTGTATTTTTGATTTATTAATCAAATGTTTAATCACTAAAATCAATAAATCTTAAACAACATTATCCCTGGATTCTATAAGTTATATTTTAAAAACTTTCTCCATTCTCTAATAAATATATCAGAAAATATTCCATTTTTATTCACCTAAACTTATTGAATTATGATATTTTGAATTTTATAAATTTTCTGCCTTATTTGACATTAAGAACGTTATTTTTTACTTTTGCGAAGATTTTTAGAACTGCACCTCTAAAATTAAAGGTTTAGATATTAGCTATTGGTTGACGATAAGAAGCGACTTCTTAAATTTAAAGTTTTTATTATTATTATTATAAATATATTTCTGCTTAAACGAACTTAATCATAAGGTATATTTTAGTGGAAATACAAAAATAATTTGCCAGTGTCAATACCAAAATAAACAGCAAATCCATAATATAAAAATTTAATATTTATTTACACAATCCCTTTTTACAAATCGGTAACCTGTGGATCTGCAGACATTTTTTAATCATTGTTCTATTTTTATTTCCAAGTGTCTATTTATTTCAGAATAATTACTGAGAAAATAATTTGTAAATTGCATAATCCTTACTTAATCTAAGTTTGAAAATTTTCTCTTATATTACCTATATTTAACTTTAATTACCACAAGATTTATACACACATTTTTCCCGATTAATAACGCACATTTGAATAATTTTGCATACGTACTGTAAGTATTTTAAACAACTTCGCACTTATTACAAAGATATAATAAAATCATAAACACAGTCCTTTCTTTTAGAGGCGAAATGTTATGATATTTTGTTCTTTTGTATATGTGCCCAATTGCAATGAAAATGACTAAATTTTAACTTAGGGTATGGGAAGGTGTTTGCAAAACCAAGAACAAAAAGTTTTGCAGGATCAATACAATAGTAGATCTAAAGTACAATAAATACAAAACTAGCACTCGTCATATAGATCTAGTGTATTGCAAATTCATACGTACCGATGCACACATACTGGAAACATTATTCGATTTTTTGAAAAGTCTCTATATGAGGGTTTTAATCATGCGTGGGATAAAGCCGATAAACGTATTTTTTCCCCATTGAAATCAGCATATTTCTTTCGTATATAGTTTTTTTATTGGATATTTTTCTCCTTTCAAATATTACATGTCAATAATTAATGTATGTATAGTTCTTCGAATTTGAAATTGAATTGGATGTTTAAAAACATTGAAATCTTCAATAAGTAGATGAAAAAACATATATCTCTGTTAAAACCAAAAAAATAAGAAAAATAATACCTACTGCCATTAAACTAGCAAGTGTTATTTACTTATTTACTTATTTATATAATACGTTTGGGCTCTCGAATATCATAAAAACGTCGTTTTTTTTTTTTTTTTTTTTTTTTTTTGGCGCCCCCCCCCCCCGCCAAAAAATCGATCTATCATGGTGTCATTTCCGAAAAAACTCGTTTTCATGGAATACCCGTGTTTCGCTGTTGTGAAAAACATTGCAGAAAACATAAAAAGTGCGCAAGAACTGCCAAAAATTGAAATGAAGCATAAAAATATTACAAATAATTATGTGTTATGCGAAATGAAACAATGTATTATGTTATACCCGCTTTTTGCGAGTTTAAAATGGCTATTTATTTTAGATCGGACCCGAAAATAAGTTTGACGTGAAACAAAACAACAATATACAATTTTAACTGCATGTGGTTCAATGGTGACAAAAATGAAATTAATTTTTTGCCAATCCTATGTCGATTAGATTTATACGCGGTTACGGAACTTCTCAAAGCAAAAAAATGAAAAAGTTGTTTAAAGTATTCGAACAAGAATTTCTTATTTACATATATATTTTTATTGGGATTCTCAAAAACAGCTCTAAGAACTTTGATGATAAATACTGATTCGATGACTTTTTTTGTATCTAGAGTGTGTTATGTTGGAGAAACATCATTTTCCCGCGATACCCACTCTTTACGGAAGTGCGCTCATTGAAGAAGTTCCAGTCACTGCAGACAGGATAAAAGAGTTTACAATAACTGAGAAAAATTGAAATCAAATGTAAAAATATTGTGAGTAGTAAATGGCATGCGAAATGAAACAATGTATAATGTTATACCCAGTCACAGAAAATAGCTAATATTTCGTAATCGGATCCACAGGGAATCGGATCCACAGGGAGCGAAACAAAAATGATAACAATGATAACAATGTTTTAACTGTATAATTGTTATAATAAAATTATTACATGCGCCAATTGTCTTTAAACCAGATTATAGAATTTTTTTGGCAGGAAAACAACTGCAGAAGGCGTTGTTTAACTTTTCCTCCCGAGTAAAGCTCTGTCACCCAGGTGCTGGCAATAAATGGAGTATCATTGTCTCAGTTAATAACAAATTAATTTATAAAATAAATATACGTTCATTTTATTTAATAATGCAAGACACGGATTTTTTCTTAAATGGTCCACAGAATAGAAACGTACTTTTGTATGTTATAATTATTTCTATCTAGACAAAGAAAACGTTCATCATATTTAAAGTTTATTTCTTAAAATTAAACTTTCAAATCGTAATAGCATTTCTTTTTAAATGCTTCACATCTATCTTTTATTATTATTAGAATAGCAGTAAACCAAATTACACCTAAATTTCCCTGCATATAACATATAATGCATTTTTTAAATATTTTTTCAATTTTTAAATGGCTCTTATATATCTCGAAAAAAGTCTTCCTCCAGAATTACAAACTCATAAATATAAATTGCATACATGTGTGTTTATGTAAGAGTTTAAACATAAATACAGAAGAGAAAACAACTTCATTTTCATTCTTTTATATCCAAAGCATTTTTTTTTGACAAAATTTTGTTGACGCGAAAAATGCATTAATACTTGAAGAACAGATTTGGCTCTTTCTAAAACAAAAATCCTTGGAAATTCATTAAGCATAAAGATCATCCAATATTAATAACATTCAAATAAACACTTGATAATAAATTTTTTTTAAAAGAATATTGAGTCTTATTTTCAGGATTATTTGCCGTGTTTATTAAGCACTTAAAAATCGCCTCCTTTTACGCCAGTGACTCGAGTTTCCTTCCGTTTTTATGAATCATTAAAATGCACACAGGATTATCTTTTTTTAATTATTTAGGAATCTGCATTCACTTGTGTTTATTTGTTCAGTTTCTTAACAAATAAAAGCTACATGTTTCAGCAGTTTTATATGAAATCCACTTTTACAAAAAAAGAAAAAAAAATCAAAAGTTGTTTATTTATATAGGAAATTATTTTATTTTAACTTCATTTTAATTAATTTTAATTGAACGTATCTATTAACGACGTCATAGCTATACTATTCTTAAATATACACCATACTTACTGTATAGTTGTTAATAATTGAGAAAAAAGAAAAATCATGCGTCAATCATAGATTACAAGACACTTTCCAACGCATTTAGACTACTGAAACAAATGTTTAAGTAAATTAACTCGGAAAACGCATAACAAATTTGAAAACACAATTTCAGCAATTAATGGGGAAAGAATTATTTGCGGTTTATTTTAATGATGTTACACAATTTCAAACATATTGAATTTTATATATATCACTGAGGTACACCACAAGAGGCTTACTGAGGAATATGGTGTGCATAGGACTTATATTTCCTTTACAGGGACACTAAAAAGAATTCCGTTACATTACGGTCTATAGAAAAAAATCGATAGAGGCTTACTATAGGGTACAAGAAGCTTACTATAGAATTTTGTATGTATAGCACTCATTGTTCATTTAGAAGGACACACAAAATAATTCGATACTGTGTGTTAACAATAATTGCTGGAAGCGCGTTTTCAGCTGCTGAACGCGTTTTTAACTTCAACTCATTTGTTGTCTATTATTATGTGTGTATAAAATCTATAGATCATATTCAGGGCAGTACATTAGTTCTCGAGTGCATTTCCATTTACTGAAGGAAATTCCAGAAGGTGAATTTTAACTGTGCAACGAGTTTCCTAACGGAAATAAAATTCAGCACTCTATATATTATATATACAAATATATAGATCATATACAGGGCTGCACAAAACAGTTCAAATATCTTTCTGAATATTATTGGTGTTTCCTGAAATTTTGTTTGTTATGCGTTTAAATATGGTATGCGTTTTCCAAATTGTTTACTAAGATATCCTCTTTCACTTTATTAATCGGTAAAGATTTCAAAAATTATTTTGGAAGTGTTGGAAAGTGTTACATCTATGCTCAACGCATAATTTTTCGTTCTTGTTTTGCACGTGATCAAGGCGGTTTTCAAAGAAATATTTTTCCCCGCTCAGAACGCGGAATTTTCAGACACATTTTCTGAATAAATATTAAATGTAAAAGCACTTAAAATGCAGGCATGATTATTGAAGTAATTTGTAATCGAACAGTTCTTTGTTCTCTTTCCCACAAATGAATTGTATCTTGAGTTACAAGCTATTACTGTCCTACAGCGACTGTTTCTCCATTTTCCTGCGCTGTCGTGTCCAAAAATTTGGTTCAAATCGCGAACTTTCACAACATTTACTAAACAATCTTTACTAAATTAGCTCTTACCAAAAATCGGAAAATAATTCGATTACATAGTTTTTAATAGGAGAATCTGCCAATTTGATACATTTACGAACCAAAATGAATTAAGAAATGTGACAGAAATTATTCAGTTTCGATTTGAAAAAAGCCTGAAAAATAAATCGTATATTATAGATATTTTGATGATATTCAAGTAGCTTAAATTAAGATCTAATATGTGGAAATCAATATACAGAAACTTAATCAATATTTAAACGTAATGATTAATTAGCATAAAAAGGCTTGTATAAAGATATTAATTTTTATACAAAACTAAATTTTATAAATGGTTTACATTTATCCTTCCTTCCATTTACTCTTCCAATTTTGTAAATCCTGCGCATACTCCTGGTGAATTATACAATAGAAATTTTACCAATGCATATATCAATAGGCAAGTGACAAGCAGACATAATAAAAAAAATATATCAGGTTTTCAATATTTGATATATTAATCAAATAATGTGAACATATATCGAAAATTGTGATCAAACGATAGAAGTTCAATAAATTTCTCGCTTTTGATGTGCATTTAAACATTTGCACGATGTAAAGAATTCTCAAAGATCAAATTTCAATGCACGGAGACGAAATGATATATATATTTTTTCATAAAAGAACTTTGAAAATTGTCTCAAAATCTACTATTCAACGCTGAAATTAGAATGCGATGTCTGCATTTAATAAAGATATACTTCAAAGAGCACACATTCTGGATGGAAGTAAAAGCAAACGTACCTACAGATACAATATTTACTTTATATTTATGAGAAAGGAATTGTCTAATACAAACAAGAAAGGTGCGGAGCTTGCAGACATAGAAATAAGTTTCAGAACAGAGTGCAGTTTGATATTTTTCCTTAATATATATTTTGCCTGTCTTTCGCAAGTTATCGATTTATTCATTTATACAGCGTACACTAAAAGTTTTGAAACGCGCGCTATGTTACCATCTTTTAGATATAAACAGGTAATGAAATTTTCAGAAGTTTTAAAAAATAAAGTAGGAAATGATATTATGTTACTGAACCCTCTTCCCACTCATTTTGAAAAAGTTCACTTTTTAATATTTATACGACTGTCCTAAATAGAAATCCTCAGTTGAAGTTTCATTCATTTTGTTGCAATAAGATCCATTTAAAAAAATCTCCAAGTTTATATCTTTTAAAATTAACTGAAATAAAATAAATAAAAAATAGATGATTTATAGCATTTCGTACGATTTAAAAGGATATTTTATCATTAAAAATAAATTCCATGTATAATTTCATAACGGCGTTCTATAGATCGACGGTATGCTAATAGTTTTTTTTTTTATCTACGATCGTCATAATGTCATTTATTAACATAATACTTCCTTGCAATATCTATTAAATAGACATTAACTTATTTTAAAACCACATCAAAGAGCAGTCTGCAGGCCCAAAAGCTTCAAAAAACTCTTTCAAAACTACACTAAAACTAGTCCATATGTTAAAAGTTCTAAAAATACAGGGTAAGTCAAAATGAATATAGCGATTACAAACGGCTATAACTATTTAATGGAATAGAATTTATCGATAACATTAACACAGAATGTAGACGGAACTTCAAAATTTTGCATACATACGTCACAGATGTTCTATGTGACTTCCCTTGGTCACACGGATAGCATCTAGGAGATGGTCCATTTCACGCCTTACATTCTGAAGCATTTGTTTAATCACCGACGCAAGCACATTACAAATGCGTACTTTGAGTTCTTCAATTGTTTTGCCATGGGAGGCACGCATGTCTTTCACATAACCCCATAGATCAGTCGAAGTGGAGCCGACGATGTCTTCTGCTCTTGGCCACCGAGATGACACCCTGTGATTTTTTTCTATGGGGTTATATGTTAGACAGGGTGTAGTGCCTCCCATGCCCAAAACAATTGCAGAACTCAAAGTACGCATTTGTAATGCGCTTGCGTCGGTGATTGAACAAATGCTTCAGAATGTATGGCGTGAAATGGACTATCGCCTAGATGTTATCCGTGTGACCAAGGGAAGTCACATAGAACATCTATGACGTATGTGTACAACATTTTGAAGTTCCGTCTACATTCTGTGTTAATCTTACCGATAAATTCTATTCCATTAAATAGTTATAGCCGTTTGTAATCGCTATATTCATTTTGACTTACCTTGCACTATATTTTCCCCTCTTGTTCCCGAGGTATCTTCAGTTACTGGTGCTCTGTTTCTTCCTCGCCAGTCAACCCGTTGAAAACCCTAATTTTGCCGATTCCTAATAGCATATGGTGTCATCTATTATCTATGGTTGGTAATTGTTGGAAGTGTGCGTTACCGCTGTGGTATGTTTTTTTAAACTTCTCTAATTTTTACTGTATTACATGGTGTGCATCAGTTCATTAGATGATATACAGGGCTGCATATATAATTACGAACTCACCTAAAAAGTAATCCTTAGATAAATAATGTAGTTAGTGTATAAAAAATAAAATGCAATACACAATATAGCATAGCCTTCTTAAGGGGTCAGATACCTTTCAGAGTGTCCAAAAATCAAATTATTTTAATAGTTTATAATTAAATGTGATTCTTTAGGGACATTTTAAAGGAAGCCCAATGCAAAATTTCGCTTTAGAAGAAAAGTTATGTCTAAAACAGTTTGAGCTTTTTTATATGATCAAGGTGTAATTTTATCTTAAAATCAGTTTTCTCAAATCAGTGATTTTGATCATTGAATCAATGATTTTGGTCATAAGAAATGGCTGGATAGAATTTCATGAAATTTTGACTGTAGGTATTAATGACTGTAGGTATAAACCTTAAAGATACATAAAATGACTTACTATTATGTTCATCAATTAAGAAATTTAGAAATTATGATTATTTTTTTTTAAAAAATTCAAAAGATTGAGACTTTTTTTTACTTTTTTTTTCAATAATTAATTAGTATATTTTTTTCCAGTGTAGGTCATTTTAAACACATATATCTGCACTCAATTTTAAAAAAACTGGCTCACTCTGACAATTTAACTATAAGAAATCCTGCGCGCAAGACATATAAGGTTAATTAATTTATTAAAATTTATTGTTAAAATTAATTTATTAAACAATAATTACATTTCAAATTAAATTAAAAAACTGTGTATGCATCTAGACTGTTTGTCAAAACATTACAATGAGAAACAATTCTGCCACTGGCATCTAGAAATTAAATGTTGACTCTATAAAAAATAGTTCCATGTCATCCTTATAAATTCTAGTTCCCTTTGCTAGAGAGTTCTAGTATCTTTTTATTTTACATATATCTTAAAGTACAATTTTGTTAAAAATAGCTTTGTCTACAGCCGATTTATGTTGATTTTGGGAAACGGAAAAATACGGGCAAAACGTTTAGAGGTTTTAAATCGTGTTTTATTTATTTTTTTATTTATTTATTTGTGAAGTTTTTTCTTCGTCTGGCAGTTTAGTTATGGATTATTACACGGACATAAGCAAAAGCTAAATCAGTTACATTGTTTTAAGAGCAAAACGAGTTATTCTTTCTTAATTGGGATGCATTCAGAAGTATAAATGTCCTGGCTTATAAATTATTTTACAAAACATAAAATATTAGTTAACTGAGATACAGTTTACAAAAGAATTGGATTTGAAAGTACATTTTTTTTATATTAGACGGTGCAAAAGTTGAAATTGTGCGTTTTTAGAAGTTAACAAAATGTGCAGTAAAGGAGAATTTTATTTGTCAGATTGTTCCCACATTCAATATGATGTCAGCGTTACTCACGGATATGTGTTTGTTTTAAAATATCGATTGTTCACAAATAATATCATTTAGCATCTGAAAATTTTGAATATTAAAAAGAAAAGAATTTCTAAAGAGACATAATAAAAAGTCCCAGCAAAAAGACAAAAACGTGGTAATAAGACACAATGCTAAATGTTTACATACCTAAACAAAACCCTTATTAATTTTCAAAATAGAAAATGAATTAGCATTTTATTAAAGAAAAGCTGCTATATCAATCATATGTTAAATTATACAAATTTTGCATTTATATATTTTATTGGAAATGAAAAATAAATTAAAGTTAAAAATTGTATTTTAGTTTTTTATAAATTATATATATAGGGTGCTATTTCTTTAGTCCTTGTCGTGATACTGCAGTCTGTAACCCATTAGGCGTCATTGCGCACATTTTGCGAACATTACTTTACGATTTTTTTCTAAAGTGAGTATTTATATATTGTTCATGTTATTTTGAATAGATGATATCACTTATCAAAAATTTTTTAAGGTTTCATTTGAATTTTCTATTTTTTTAAACGTGTTAAAAGACGAAATTTAGCTAGAATTTAGACGAATTCTAGCCACAGTTTCGGTAAGATGCCGCATCTTTACATATGGTATTTTTGCGCGTGAGTATCTCTATGGTTTTTCTTATTATGGATGGATAGCATAGACTGGAGGGAAATATTATTTTACTTTCATTGAAATTTATTTGGATGGTTTCTTCTTGATATAATCTTGCCAGGGCTGTAGTTTTTCTATTGTATTTAATATCAGCTATATGCTCTTTTTTCCTGCAAATAAATTTCCTGTTGGTAATGTCTATGTAGTAATTCTTGGATCCGTCTTCTTTAATAAAAGGTATTTCATATACTCCTGAATAATTCTCAAAATTAATTGGGTCAACTTTACTGCAAATGATATTCTTTAATTTCTTAGGTGGTTTGGCTATTAAGCAGATATTGAAACGTTTAAGGCTGTGTTTTAAGTTTTCAAAAAAGCTTGGATAATATATATTTAAAAAATATATATATGTAATATTTTATAAAAATTTTATAAAAATACAATATGTAACGATACGGCATCTTTTACTTTACCGAAACTGTGGCTAGAATTACTCCATAGTCAAAGATATGAAAATAAAAAATCAAGTAAAAAATAATAGATAACGTGCGTAATTTAAAAAAAAAGTACATGGAAATAATAACTTCAAAGCCCGTGCAGCTTTAGAATATTCTCATTTTGTTTTTTAAAATGACTCGGAAAGAGTCGAAACATGTAAAACAACTAATAAATGTTATTTTAATTTATATTATGTTGTTAATTTTACACCTTTAGCATTTAAAAGTAATAGAAGAAATTTCTTTTATAAAAAAATTACATACAGTAGCGCTCAAAAGTATTTTGACAAGGAGAATAATTGGGCTAATTTAATACAAATAAAGGACACAAATATACAACTATTTTTTATTGGACGAAACGTGATTTGTCTACATATTTTTGTAAAAGAAATTGTGGTTTGATAGCAAAATTACAAAATCAAACTAAAAATAAAGAACATGATTGATCAAAAGTATATTGACACTGTAATTAAATGAAAATTTTTAACACTTAAACATCATTTTTATTTTTAAATGAATCAATATTTAGTAGCATATCCATTAGCCTTTATAACAGCCTCACAACGAGCCGGCATTGAGTCGACTAACTTCTGTATTCGATCCAAAGGAATTTTTTCCCACTCCTTCTTAAGAGCTTGAAATAAAACCTCTTTATTCGAATAATTTTTACATCTTATTCTGCGATCTAACTCCTCTCACAGATGCTCTATGGGATTTAGATCAGCACTTTTACTTGGCCATTCGAGAAATTTAACTTTTTTACTTTTCAAAAATTCAGTTATGCGCTTGGACTTGTGTTTTGGATCATTATCGTGTTGAAAGTACCACCCAGGTGGCATGTTCTCTTTACCATAGGGCAGCATTTGCGTCTTTAATATGTTCTCATACATAAATCGATCCATATTCCCTTCAATGCGAACTAGAGGTCCTACTCCATGGCGTGAAAACAGCCCCAAACCATAACACTGCCACCTCCATGTTTGATGGTGGGCACTTGGTATCGGATATCATATTTTTTGTTAACAGGACGTCGAATGTACTTAATCCCATCAGATGACACTAAATTAAATTTGCTTTCGTCGCTCCACAAAATACGAGACCATTCAGAACTCGTCCACAGTTTGTGCCGTTTTGCAAACGCAATTCGTACCTTCTTGTTTTTTGTAGATATAAGAGGCTTTTTGTGGGTCGACGGTCATGTAATCCATAAGATATTAGACGACGTTTGACGGTTGAAACATGAATATCCGTGTCGTAATTTTCTTTCAGCTCGTTTTTTATTGCTACTGCCCACTTACGAGCATCAATAGCGGATAGTCGTTTTATTATGCGATCGACAGTAGGAGTTGTTTTTTTCGGACGACCAATTCGGGACTTGTTTTTGATAGTCCCTCGTTTATTGAATACTTTATTCCATATACTAACAAGCTGCCGAGACACGTTAAAATTACGTGCAACTTCTGCTTGTGTTTTCCTTGTTTTAGGGCGGTTATAACAGCTTTTTTAAAGTCATTGGAATATTCTTTCACCTTCGGCATGTTAAGAGAATCCCAATAAACTGATATAAACACAAATCAAATAATACTACAACCGACACTTTGGAAAACTCGAAACAAAATGACTTGTCAAAATACTTTTGAGCACAAGATATGACATGTTTGTGATTCAGCGCCTACTATGACAAACAAGTTTAGACTTGTTATTTACTTATTACCTGCAATCACATCATACTTAACGATAAACTAAGACTTTTTTATTTAGCACTATGTAACGCGTAATAATAAAGAATTTCTTGTTGTAAAAATATTTTTGAGCGCTACTGTATGTCCCCTTGCGTTTATGATAGTTAATTTTCAGTTTATTAGCTATAAATGGGATAATATCATTCTGAAACTGATACTTTACGAATAATTCAAATAAATTAGTCCAACTTCTACATTTATAATAATAATAATAATAAATGAATCGACCGGGAGCATTTTCATTATCCCTCTCTTTATTTCTCAGGATTACATATTAGGTAGCTTTCAATACAAAAAAGTATAAAGCTACCTATTGTATCCGTTCGGAGGAAAGCAGTTCCAGAAAATTGCGATATGCTTTCACCGAACATGACCCCGAGACCCCAAAACCCTCCGTTCAAATGTTGATTTATATATATAAATATATCCATATATATATATATATATATATATCAGACTTATGTCATACGATAACACTCCTATTTATAAATCAATTTGGATGAAACTAATTGTGTGTATTAAGCTCACCAATCTCTCGACCGAGTTCGTTGGCCAGCTTGGTCCGCCATCTTGTTTCAAGATGGCAGCAACTTAAAATTTAAAACTAAAATAAATATACAGAAAAGTTAAAAATTCTAATTTATTTTTTTACTTACGTGTTAGGCCTTGATACAAGGATTTCGGAGCATTTTGTGTTTTACCTCTATCTTAAAAAATGGCTGAGATAGAGCAGTTTGAAATTCTAGGGTGGCTGACATTTTGGAAACAAGACATCACATTATAAAAAACCAACGATAAATTTATGAGTTTTAGTGAACGCGATTTCTCGCAAATTATCATCTTTCATTGTTTTAATCATTTTTCCAATCATACGCATAAAACTATATATTCGTATCCGTTAGCGCCAAATTCTCGCCAAACGTGGCGAAATATCGCCAAATTTGGCGACAAAAAAAAGTCTTCATAAATTATGCCAATTTGGCTATAGTTGACTAATTTGGCAAATCTCTTATTCAAATTCAGTATTAACGGATCTTCTGTAATCGGGTTCTTTGAAGTTTGGCTTGCTGTTTCGAGTAACATTAGCTAAAATTTTAAAACTATTAAATAGGAAAGCTACTTTTTCCTCCCGGTACAGGCCGGAAGGACTTTTTCTGACTATTTTACATCGAACATAATTGAACAATTTTTATTTTAGATTTGGATGATTTTTGGGATGCTCAGGAAAAGTTTGTTGGCCAAATGAACCCAGTATTGTACAAGATGAAGAAGATGTAATAGCAAATAACTTATGCGACGATTTACCCCATTATATATCTAGTGAAGTAGTACTTTCTATAAATTCTAAATCAACAGACAATCAGTAAATATGTGATTTAGTGTTTAATTAAGACAAAGTATTAAACGCAGACTTAATATTTTAGACGAAAGTTCAAACACATATTAAAGTCGTCATTAAAAAAAAAAAGGTGCAAAAAGGAAAATAAATTGTAAACAAAATCAATTTCAGAAAACAAAAATATTCAATATAATGCTGCATAAAATCTGTTCAATCATTTTCATGCAAAATAGTAGAACAAAAAGGATATAATGATGAAAAAAATTGACAGAGATAATGAAAATGATTATGGAATCGGTAATTGGACAGGAGGTGCTGGTTTCAAACTCCTGTCACGCTCGTCGAACTAACCGTTCGGATTTTTTCGGGGTTTTATTTGAACCTTGCTGCAAATACGGGTTAGGATCCCGTAGAAAGACCCCCAAAGAGGGCAATTCCCCCTAGGTCCTATATCCCTCGTATAGATAATCGGCCCTCATCAACTAACCAACCAACCTAAATATTCGCTTTTTTTCTGAAATACTTTAAGGACTCCCTAGTCATAAAAAAAAAGTTAACCTGTATAGGGGGCGCTTAATGGGTTAATATCCCCTCTGCCTCTAATTGCAAGTAAAAATGAGAAAATTAGAGAAATTTTATATAAATATGCAAAAATTGTGAGATTCACACAGACTAACTTCATACATTTGTGTTTTATAGTTTTCTACAATTTACCGTATATCATTTTTATTTTAAACTTATTTTCTTTTCAAGTGAGAAATAAATTATTTGGACTGGTCAAAAAGTTTTATTCATTGAGAAAATATATTCTCTAAATTATTTTTGGCGAACGCAAATAAAGAGATTTTTTATGATAAACTTCTTGCTTCAAAAGCGAAAAGATATTTACGTTTCTTTGAAAGTAATGGAAACGAAAAAAAAAGGACACGAATTTTACGCTAAGAACATACATAAAAGATTTCTCAGCTCAGTCAAAATGAATAAATATAGAACATAAGCGAGATATTTCTATTGCGTCTAACAAATCTAAGAAACGAATTCAAAATGTTAAATAGATTTTTTAGATACATATATAAGTCCTTTTGTAATGGACAACAGAATTAATTGTAAAGGAGATAGTTAGGTAAAATTGATTTTTGACCTTCTGATAGAGTCAAAATTTTCTTTTTTTTATCTTAGATGCTCGGGAATTTTTTATATAAATCACGATCTCTATTTACTGTCTCTGATTGTTTTTGTTTGGAGAATATTTATATGCGTAGCACAATATCAAAAACATAGTAAATAGCTTTTTTTCATGCATATACAGAATAATCGATAATGGACATCCGGATTTTAAAAGTAATAAATGCAAGTAAACACATTGTAAAAAAAGGAAAAAAAACACTGTAGATTTAACAGCACGATATGCTGGCAATTCGGAAGCCAGCAGTTTGTGCTGTTAATTTTATGCAACTGCTGTTATTGTTCAGCTGTACTTTGTGCTGTTAATTTGACCAAACATGGATGCTGGCATCATGATATGCATACAGAGCCTAGATTCATCAAAGACGACGTGAGACGCCATTCCTGCGTCATATATAGCATCATGATGCCAGCATTTATGTTTGGCGGCATCGTGGAAAACGCACATTGCCTGCTTGCATTCGAATCGTCATACTGTCATATCATCTGGAGTGACGGTATCATTGGATACACGTCTCGTAACCCCTTGTTCGCATTGGCGGCAATTTCAACAGCAGACGTTACAGATCTGATGTGTTACGGCCCATAGTTCTGCCTTATCTTCGATGCGTCCGCAACTGTACAACTTAGCAGGACAATGCACTACCGCACTATCTTGAACTCCCTTGATACAGAACATGTTCGACTGTTGCCATGGCCGACACGTTCTTCTGATTTTTCACCAATTGAAAATGTCCTGTCAATTGCTTCTGAGCGACTGGCCCGCCACCACTCGCCCGTCACTACGGTTGATAAACTGTGGCATAGTGTTGAAGCTGCATGGACTGATGTACCCGTACATGACATCCAATCTCTGTTCGACTCCATGGTTAGGCAGATAAATGCTGTTATTGCGGTCAGAGGCGAGTGCTTTGGGTAGTGTTTTCTCAGGATCTATATCTTCTAATTTTCTGAAAATGTAAACACCTGTCTTTCAATTTATAATGTATTTGTTCAATAAATATCATTCTGTTATTTGCATTTCTTCATGGTGTAGTATTTTGGATGGCCAGTAGTGTATTTGCACCGCTTATCGCTTCAAACAAGCGGGAAGAAATAGCGTTTACGTGTTACAATTAACTTCCTTTCTGCTAACCAAAGAAAGCTACAGTACATTGAACTGCAATCGAGTGTGAGTGCGAAATGCACAGCAGTTTGAGTTTTAGAAATGTCGTTTTTTTTTTTTTTTTTTTTTTTTTTTTTTTTTTCAGTCCATTTATTATTTACATCAACTCCGGGTAAAGATTTTCTTTCCCGGATTTTCTTTCTTCGTAGATGTTTGAAAAACTCAATATAATTCAGGAATTCAGGATCTCTATTATCGGGATCTCTTATTTCAAGATTGTTTAAATGCTTAACACAATATCAGAAACATAGCAAATATTATTTCTCAGATACATATACAAGGCATCTCATAATGGTAGATATTGATTTTTAACCACCCTACTGAATCAACATTTGTTTATTTTATCTTACTTAGATGTTTGGTATTTATTCTATTATTCAGAATCTCTATTTACTTTCTCCCTTTTTGTTTGAAGAGTGTTTAAATGCGTAACAAAAGATCAGGAGCATAATTTTATTTAGCAAATTTATAGGCATTTTAATTATATAACTCTGATTTTTTTTTTTTTTTTGAAACGCTCAGAACTGTATCATATTTTTTTTACATATGAAAATATGTGAAAGGGTGCGTTAGATACATTTAAAAACTACGATGGTGCTATAAGCGTTTCATATTGATAATAATAATAATTGCATACTTGAAATAAATTAAAAATAGCTGAATAAAGCTATGTTTCTAACCTTGTTTAACAAATTTATACAATCTTTAAACAAAGATGAATCAGAGAAGTATTACAAAATTAAACAATCTTCCAATTATAACGAAAGGACAAAGAAATACGTTTCTTACTTCTTAGTTTCTGAGTTTATTACTGCATTTCAAAGAACACAAAATCAAAGTTTTATAAATGAAACTAGGGGCCTACCCCCTGCGAGCTACGCTCGCCAACCCCCGCTCAAACTTCCAGGCCTCTAAAAACATGACAGCGTGCTTTATTTTTAAAATATTGGTAAATCTGTAATTGGGTTGCCATGCTTTTAACGTTTTAATTGGGCCTTTTTTTATTATCATGGTCTCATACACAGCTGTTGCGACAACTGACGACTGTTTTCGGGATTGATAAGTAAAATCAATTACAACTTGAAAATCAGCTTGTATAAAATGGTTAGGTTTACATTGTGTCTACCTCTCGGACTTTTATAACAACGATCTGTATTCTATTCTTCCTTTGCGTTTAAGGATGAGAAAAATTCCATCTGCTTGTGAATAACATTTAGATCCACGGTATTGAAAAGTACTATGTTATAGACATTTTCAATAACAGTTTTTAATTTTCTTTCTATTTTAGTGCACCATCATGCATATTTCCATGTTATTTTAAATATGTAAATTATTTATTTTAATTAATATGTATATACGAATTTTCTAATAATTATTTATCATACAAAATTAATAAAATATTTTGTGCATGCATGCCTGCATTTATTCGGCATCAATTGATGAGATATTTAAACAAATTTGCTATGCGCGATTATTTTACACCATGTTATGTCACTTGAATATTGTCCATAAGAAAATCGGGTACTTTTCCAGTATAGAATCCTTTGCTTTTTAGGTTTGGCGTAATTCGAGCTTCAAAAAGGTATAGATTCGTTAATATACATAGATTTGTTGCCAAAAGTTATGAAAACAAACCCAATGAACTTTTGTTGTTTTTCTATTATAGGGGACTTGACGCTTTTTTAAAAGGCTTGGCGGAAAAAAACAAACAAGATAGAAAACCAAGCAGGATATTTTATTCTCCTTCCGTTCAGTTGGGCAATTATTATTTTATATATTCGTTTGAAATATCCGAATTAGTGATTTTATAAATTCGTTTAATTAAATTTTACAAAAAAATAACAATATGATATCAATAAATAATAATTACTATTGATTCCTTTTTCCTCTTTTCTTTTGCGTTTGCATCGAGGCTAACGAAAAAGACAGGCTACGGCGGTGCATTCCACTTATCTTTTTTTACAGACCGCTAGAGTGACGTGATGCTCTTTTCGTACACCTGCATTGGTGGATTCGAGCATCACGTGACTCCCGCGGTCTGTAAAAAAAAGATACGCGTAAAACACCGCGGTAGCCTTTCTTTTTCCTTAGCCTCGCGTTTGCATAAATGACGTCATTTGGACAAATTTATTCAAAATATTTTCAGTTTATAAATTAAATTAAATGCTGACAGAGGATTGAATCCTAACGATAGAAATGTGATTTTTTTTTTTCAAATTTACCATAAAAACATAATTTAATCACAATCTTGTCTCAATTATCGATTGAAATAAAAGATAAATTCAATTTCAATTTGAAAATGACGAATAAAAAGAAATCAATAATCCCTATCGGGATCCTTTTCAATTTTTTTCCCTTTTTTGTCACAAAAAAACTGAGTAATTAGTTGCCATCATTACAGAAATGTCATTAAAATTAGAAAAAAATTAATATCTCAAAAACTAAATCCAATTTCAAAATTCTATTACCAGTTTTGACATCCGCGGATTTTTATGTACAATTGGTATTAATTTCACCATCAAGCGTTTAATATTTTATTAAAAATAGCCCTGAAACATAATCAGTCGTTTCATAAAATCGTTTCATAAAATCGTTTCATAAAATCGTTTCATAAATTTGTTTCATAAAATCGTTTCACAAATTCTTTTCATTAGGATTTTATATATATAGGGTAGATATATTAAAATTTTCAAAATAATACTGAATTTCTGAACTTTTTAAACAAATTTAAACAATTTCAAACAAAAATGAATCAGAGAATATTACAAATGTAAACAATTTTTGAACTAAAACAATGGTACAAAGAACAGAAGAATGAAATAACAAAACTTGCAAATTTAAACATTCTTCAATATTATTATTACAAATGTAAGCAATCTTTAAACCAAATGAATCAGAGAAGTATTACAAATTTGAACAATTTTTAAACAAAAAATAATCAGATAAATGTTACAAATTTAATCAATCTTCAAAGTAAAGCAAATGAACAAAGAATAAACGAACAACAGAACAAAGTTTACAAATTTAAACATTGTTCAATCTTAGCATTCTAAATTTAAACAACCTGAAAACGAAAATGAATCAGTTAAGTAATAAGTATGACCCTAAACTATATTAAAACAATCCAAACATCTAAAAAAAGAAGAAAAATTTATATCCTGTAAGGTGAGGGGCGGTGGGTATTGAAAAATTAATGCTTCTCCATATATTTCATTCTTTAATTAACTATAACAAATATAAAGAAAAATTTAAATGACATTTCCATAAGAGAGTTTATTGTGCAAAATAATTTAAAAACAATTGTAAAAATTAAATGACTCTGTAAGCAAACAGAAACGTCTAGCACTGTTTTTTTAAATCCTGATCCTGATAATGTGAATGAGCACTCTGCGCATACTCTTCCGTATATGATGTAGCAGTTTGTTAAAATTTTGTTCTAAACTGTTTCGAAATGAGTGCGTATGTCATTTCTCTCCAGTTCTATGGATTTGAGTTCAAATTCAACTGTCAGAAAGTTTGAAAAGATGGAATTATTTCTTCAATATTTATTTGACTTACAAAAAGTAATTTGAATGAAAAAACGTAATGTTTCTATTTTTCAATATTTAAGTTAATTTCGATCTTTAAATTAAAAGATAATTTCGATATTTAAGTTAATAAAAAAAATTTTTAAAGAATATTAACAAATTCCATAATGTGAATATTTTTAGAGATTTGTGCATTTTAGAGATTCCTGCACAGATATGCTACAGTGATGTTTATTTGGTTTGTTTTCATAGGCGCGCAGCGCTCATACGTATGTTAGTGACTGCGGCTTTAACGAATTTCGTGCAAATTTATAGTGGTGCTCAGCGCATTTGCTGTATCCAGTGCACTTTTTGTTACTTTTCATGGACGCACAGCGCTCATACATGCGTAACTGAAAAATATTTATAATGCGTAAATAATTCCCTTACGCAGATTTAACAGTTTGAAATGTGTTTGAAATGTGTTTGAAATAGTTTAATACATAGAGTTGATAGAAATATTTTATTAGTAAGTTGCTGAAAAATAAAATTTTTTGACATTCAATGTTTAGTTTGTGAGAAGAAATTCACAAGCGTCAAGCGTTCGCGCACAGCACTGATCCACGTAATCAGGATCAGGTTCAAACTTTAAAAAGTGTGAGCGCTAGACGATTGTGTAATCAAACAATCTGTAAGAAAAATCTAATGTCTAAATCTGGGTCAAAATTCAAGCACTTTTCCATTCTGCATTCCATTTAGCTGTTTAAACGCAAGAACATGGCTTGTGTTTGGAAGATATTTTGATCAATGTCCTTATATAGTCAAGGCAGTGTCACCAATTGATTTATATATTTTTTAATATTATTGTATGTAAAATTTGCTAACTTAATCTGAGAAAAGGTGGAGAAGACCTGAGAAGAAAGTGGTTTTGTATCTGTTTTCACCTTGTCAGGTAAACTACTCTATGCTACTAACTAACCTAACGAAGAGAACCGATTATTATTATAATTAATTGCAACCGAAACTGTAGTTGCGTTCTCTACTCGTTATATGGAGAGAAAGGAAAATATTTGCCCTACAGTGCGATGAGATACTATCTGTGAAAAGTCAACATATGTCATTGAATTTTTAATTTATTTCTGAACTTTAGTTCATTGTACAGGAAAATGATTGAATACCATTACAGTAAAAGGAAATCAAAATATGAGGAACTCGGGTATAAAACATGAGAATTGAGAATTTTTATTTTTTTTCCCAGTTAAGAGTTATTTTATACTAATATCCTTTTAAATGAAGAAGGTTTTTTTCATAATTCAATGGATGGCAACTTAATCAACGAATTCAATATTTCCAGTAAAATAATACCTGTCAGGAAAAAATATTTCACTTAATTATACTTAGCAATTCAGCAATTTTAGAGGAAGTAACAATAATGGTTTTGGCTGTAAATTTTTAATTTACATTGTTTTACAGCTGAGTTTTTTTATGTATGAAATTGTACTAATAATGCAGATGCTGGTGCCAACATAACTTAATCACCTAATGTATCTGTTGAACTATGCCAGTTTAAAAATAATCGGGAAAATATAAATGAAATTTATTGTTTGTATAGTTTTATATCAGAATTCATATATAATTTAATTCATTTTGCCAATATATAGACTTATTGTAATATATATATATATATATTTATATATATATATGTGTGTGTGTGTGTGTGTGTGTTTGTGTGTGTGTAGTATATATTCTGAACGTAGGTAGATCCATAAAAATACTTCTTTGTATAATCTCTTATCATTTACAATTTAAGTATTTTAAATTGAATAAAATAATAATAAAAATAATAATTCTCTTTAATATCATAGAAATTTTATTGATTGGTTTATCAGAAGCAAATCACTTATAAAATGGAAATTTTAAAATAGAAATTGCAATAAAAATGTTTATAACATAAAGTTTTAAGAATGGAATGACTGACTTTTACAGTGACATTGTTTTCTTGATTATTTTTTAAACGCTACCTGTTAAGATTATATAAAATAAGCAGTAATTTATACAAGTACTTTGGCATTATATAAAACTTGGCGGTGTAAATGTGTAAATTTGAACTATTATATTGCAGCTAAGTTATTTCCCGAAAAAAAAGTTATTAAATTTTTTTATGGTTTTTGATGACAATTTCTAACTTCTATGAAGAAAAAAATGACAAAGCTATTCCATCAATCACGTAGGTCATCCATATCTTCATTTTTGAAAAATACTTTATATTTTTGTATTGAGTGAAATGTCATGTAATACACAAAAATTAAACCTAAATATGAAAAATTATTTGATGCTTCAAAAGTATTCGCATTGAAATTAATTCATCCACTATTTCTTTTGTACAAATAACTAATGTTTTGCAGTTTTTATTATGTATTTATATTTAAAAAAAAAATTTTTTTAATATTTATAAAAAATATAAATAAAAAAATCACTACTCCTTTGAATATTTCCGCGTAAAAAAATGGATTGTCTAATAAAGTTTGAATAGAAAGGGAAATCTTGCTCTCAAATGTTTAAAAATTATCATCAACAATAAGTATTTTTGTAGTCTATAATAAAGACTTTTTAATACAACTCTTTAATAAAGAAGTCGTACATATATTCTCGTAAGCATACTTGGATTGCCATGAATTTTTAATATGCTATTGAGGTTTATTACAGATTATTTGGTATTGAAAATGAAGTGTATAACATTTGCAATTCATTTACAGGGACAAAAAAATAATTATGTTACTTTATGGTATTGAGGAAAACTCGTTTGCGGTGCAATTTATGGAGTATGTGTAATGGAGAAATTAAATATCCAATTTTACTATAAAACATTCGATAATTAAAAAAGAAATATAACTGAAAATTATTATCTAAACTTCATTGTTACTTCATACCTTCAGAAATATTCATTACCAGGGCGCTCAGCCACCTACTTTCTAACGCTCGCCAAACCCTGTGAATTGCGAAGAAATTCACATTAAGTCCGCTACGCGGTCCTAGTTCGCTTCGCTCGCTTGCCTTCCTCCCATTTTTTCATCAACTCTAGCCGGAATAAGTACAACCATAAATTCTTTTAACAGATGAAATTGACAATTTTTTAATGTAAAAATGTAATTGAAAACACAATTAAAAATACATTTAGTTGGTGCTACCAATGGGCATAAATCATTTAAACAAAATGAAAAAATGATGTTGGAAACACAATTAGTTTAAAACTCATTGCACCTATATTATTGTACAGCACGACTTAAATTAAAAAGAAAAAAAACAAACAAAAAAAAACAGAAAGTGATAGAAAGATAGTGTATGTATATCATCAATCATTGTGTAAATTTCGTTCGAAATTTTACTGATTATAGATTTTTTTAAAATAAATTAATTTTTACTTCCTCAAAATAGTAACAGATGGCAGCAGGTGCAATCTAGACAGTTGATATTTTTATGCTCTCCGATTTTCGTGTGAGTGAAATTCGTAAACAAATTCTAAATAAAAGTGAGAATTCAATTGAAATGAACGATATCACTCATAATTAAAATGAGGAATCATCTCAAACGTTTTGGATTACGTATATATTAATTTAATTTTAATAATTGCTAGTATATGTTTGACTGCTGTCACACTAACCGCCATCTTAGAGTCAGAGGTGATCTTACGCAATCTTGTCTAATCGTTGGTCTGAGCTCTGGAAACTATGGTTGCTGCCAAACGTAAGCTAGAAATTCAGCCTTATTTCCGCGCCACGTAAGAGAAATATATATATATATATATAGATCTTTGCACAACTAAATATTGACACAACTTGACAAATGAATTTTTAAAGTACTAAATTTTCAAAAATATTGCAAATTTACTAGAAAAATATTTAATAAAATTTCCAATTGCAACGAAATTTTCAAAATGTAAAACAAATATTAAAATTTTCAAATTATTTTTTTTTCTTAATGGGAGTAACTATAAAAACTGAACCAAGAAACACAAAATGTAATTAAATTCAAATTTGATCCTTATTATTATCAATGCCTAATTTTTATAATATATAATGTTAATAAATAGATTAAAGCCACCAATTTCCCAAACTGAATATATAAAATAATTTAATACAGGTGAATGTCTGTTTAATTGAAAAGTAGCATTAAACATCTTAACTTTTAAAAAAATGCACTATGAAATCTATTATAACTAAAAGTTGTGCTATAACTAAAAATTTTACTATTTATTCCAAGACGTTAATGGCTACCTGCTGATCTGGGGTAAAGCCACTGTATGTGTTGGGTTGAAATCACGAGTGAATAATAAGTGTCGTATTCCGCTTCTATTGAAGGTCCTGGTCCGTTTAGCCTTTGTGTACAAAATATGACACTAAATCCCAAAACCATAAAGTAGAAATTGTGCCAGCAGTGTTGTGTTGACGGAGTTGATAGGTGAAATATCACTCAGCTCTCACGAACACACTCAGCAAGATACATGGAAAGATATTTTGTCCTAATAAATCTTGAGGATTTATAACATATTAGCAAAATTTAAATATTTTAAAGATATTTATTGTCATGCACGACTTTTAAAAGTTTCCAAATTTTTATATATAATTCATAAATAAATTATTGCTTCGTATTTTAAATAAATGATTGCAAAGTTTGCATTAATTAAAATGTCTTAAATTGTTATATTTATATAATAATTAACTTACCATTTAATTAATATATATAATTAACTTACTTGTGTCAATATGTATGGCAAAAATTAGTTATTCATAGTTTGTTGTTTCTTAGACACAAATACAATATTCTGAAATATAATAACCTTTAAATACAAAATTTGCAATAGTTGTCTTCTTCACATACTTGAAATACATGCAAATTTGGAAATTTTCAGAACCAGTGTAATAACCAAATTATTATTTTTATATGGTAAAGAAAAAAAAATTAAAATAGTTCTTATTTAGCTATGGAATAATCATAAAATAAATTAATGCAATTTTCTTTGAAGCTTAGCAACATATTCATACTTTTATGAAGCCACCAGGATATACTAATTCTGAAGCAAAATAATCAAGATGGATCCAACTAAACCAGAGTCATGCCTAAATACAAGTCATGCCAAAATACAAGTATAAACATATGGATATGAATTGCTTAATTGCAGTTCTTAAATGTAAACAGAAACATTAAAAAGAAGTCTTAATTAAAATAACATTAAAAAAAACTCTTTTTTTTAAATCATAGAAAAAATATTACAATGTTTAAAACAATTAAGAAAATACATCAGTTGATACAACTTGAACTTTTAAGCTGCAGAAAAAATCAGATTAATATAGTGATTAAAAATATTGTTTGTTCTTAAAAAATTAAAAAAAAAAAAGAAATTGCTTGAAATTCATCATCATATTCAAATATAAACAAAATATGAAATTTCAAAACAGTACATTATAGTTTAATACTTTAAATAAAAAACAAAACAAATTAATTCATTTCTGGAATTTCAAAGTTTAGATAAATAATAAAATAAAACTAAACGTCAGTAACTAATTTATTTCATAGTTATTTTATAAACTGACTAAAAACTGCTAAAAGTTTTTTTTTTTTTTATAATCGCACAACATGAGTAAATTTTTATTGCTTCTAAAATTAAAAAAAATTGTGTATGTGAAAAGCATTATAGCAAAATTTACATTTAACTGTATTTCCTTAATATTTAGCTTAGATTAACCAACAACAAACTAAGAATAAATAAGTTATTAATGAAGGAGGAGTTCGTTCAAACGCGAAAATGTCTCAAGAAGATTAAATTACTTTTAAAAAAAGGATAAGATAAAATTCTCTTACCTTTTCTGAAGGTGCATCTTACTTCTGATTGTAATCCAATTTTAGTTGTAATCCAGGGTTAAGATCGATCGCACTTAATATATAACGGTTTCACTGGAAACTAAATTTAAATATTAGTATTAGGCTGAATAAATTCACACATATTTCACAATCTTGATTAACTATATATTGACTAATTTGCAGAACATGGACATTACAAGAATTAATATTAACAATTAAAATTAGATTATATTTTGTTGACATCTTTGAGCTTATTCGCTCTAGTTTTTTACGCGTTTACATTTTGATACAGGACTGAAGAATTAAAGTCATAATAAAGAGTTCAGAGTTTTTTTCATTACATCATTCTTACGTCAGAGAAATTACACATATTGCAAGGTTTGCGTAGGAACGTAATTGGAATAATAATGTTTTATTTGTTACTATAATTATTGTTCTAATGTCTTCAATATATTTCATATATTAATAGTTCATCAATTTAGAAAAAGCTTTTGAACATTTATTTGAAGTTGAGCGGTCATAAATCTCACTTTGCAATTCATTATGCGTTGAAAGAAATGTTGATTACTTTGAAGCTATTTCTTTTCTTTATCAAGGTCTTTCCTTCTTTCCCCTTTGCAAGAGGAAATGAAAAAGTGGTTTTTCTGTAAATTAATTTCTCGGATGAGGTTAATATATATAACAATTAATTACCAGATTTAAAGCTGAATAACAAGCTATTTATGCCTACTAATTATATAAAAAAAATTATATTTTTGCTGCAATGTTTAGTAGTAATTTATTTAGGAAATATATAGCAAATTACACAAATTTAAAAGCATTAACGTGGCATTGAAAAAATAATTAAAAATATCTAAAATGTACTTCTACCATAAAATTGATATAACAACATATCCTAATCAAACATCTGAAGAAGGAAATGAAATATCATTTATTTTAAGTGTGCTGAGTGAAGTTCTGCGCAATTTCTTCTTAACCGCAGAGAAGTATAATCAGATGTTTTATCAGGTTTTCACAAAAAAAAAAAACTTAAATTAGGATATTTTAAACTCTTGTAAATTATATGATTGGCGAATTAACTTCTAATGATGTTATAATATTGAATTTTTATACGAGAGAAATTAACATTGAGTAGAAACTTCTATTACAATTTTTAGAATAAATCTATAATATATTGTATATGCATATATATATATTAATAATTGCATTTTCTCAAGATCAGGCCGAAGAAGCAGAATCTGGAAATAAAAATTGATTTAATATCGTTTATAAGGTTATTTCCATATAAACAATCAATACTGTTTTACAATAAATGTACTTTACACGGATGTACTTTTTTATAATCCATTGAAAAAAGCAATATATTTATTAGAATATTGTAAACATAGCATTCCACTGAATTTTTATTATTTCTGTTTTCAGTTTCATTTTTTTTTCGAGTAAGTATGATTGGCTCTTTCAGCTAGCTGTCGGTCAGGTCCATCACCTAAGTTTATAAATATATGTAAAGTTCCATGAGCTGTAAAATGTTATTGTATATGTATGAATCTAAATACACTCTTATTCGATCCAGGTGTGCTTTTTTTATTTTGTCTTGCTATTAGCAAAAGAGCCTGGTTCGCAGGTTTTCGAATGAATATATGTAGGTAGACCGAGGCTAACGAAAAAGAAAGCCTACCACGCTGCTTTACGCGTATCTTTTTTTTACAGTCCGCGGGAGTCACGTGATGCTCGAATGCACCAATGCAGTTGTACGAAAAGAACATCACGTCACTCTAGCGGTCTGTAAAAAAAGATAAGTGGAATGCACCGCGGTCTTTTTCGTTAGCCTCGAGGTAGACAATGTGACGCATGCGATACATATTTTCTGCCGCCATTGTAGCGTTTACGGCCGCGCAAATCATTAATGACTTCAGTCTGTTCACTTTGAAAATATATATGCCGCTTCCCATTGTCGCATTTACTGCGACGCAAGTCTTTAATGACTTGAAATTCTCTGAAAATTGTTAAGTAAATGTTTGTGTTACTCCATGTATGTGGGGGGGGGGGGTAGGGATCGGTGTGTGCCTAATCTAAGCTGGGCTGGAATTTTAACTAGCAAGCCTTCGTGTGCCGGAGAACATCCAGGGAGACGCTATGCTCTACAACTTGTTATTTTTTTTCATGTTTAACCTGTCTCCTGTAGACTTCAAATAATAGTGTATGTATTTAAGTAAATAGTTTCCAAGCATTGATTAATAAAATTTACCCCGATACAAAGAACATTAGCACCAAAATTTATTTGTCGGAAAAGCAGTATTTTTATCTTCTAAACAAAGGAATAAAGCTAATAAATTGATACTCTGCAATATTTGATTCACAAACAACTTTTATATTCAACAGAGAAGTGTAGGATAGTGAAACTCAATACATTGCCCAACATATTTTTAAAATTATTTATATCCTCCTGGACTTATACCAAACAAATTGATGTTGATATTGGTTTCTCAATCAAATTATTACATAAACGGAACCCATAAAATTATGTAATAGAACAAGGTTGTTTTTTTTTATACCGCTGACCAGGCCCCTACCTGCCAGGCGTTTGCCTAGCTTAACGAGTTGATACCTGACAACGGGGCGAAGATTCACCTGCTCTCTGCTTGGCGAAGAAGTGTTTGTTAAATAGTTAGGCCGACGTGGCTTCAGTGCGTCTTGTTGCTTTAATTGCTTTTTCTTAGTTGGCCGGTTGCTAATTGATTTTTGATGAGGCGGTTCAGCATTGCGCTGTGTAGGGAAGGCATGCCGGGCGGATGTGAGATGCTCAGAGAAAAAATTAATTGTGTGCACTATTATAACTTGTTCTGGAATAGTAGAAATTGTTTTGATATAACACAAATATCAATTATACCAGAAAATGTTCCATTTCTATTAAAAAAAATATATATAAAACTCTAGTTTCAGGAAATGACTATAGACAAAGCTCAATTCCGAAAGCTTGATGTTGGTGGAATATAAATAAGTGCTTTTGATATGGACAGATGTATCATACCTTAGCGCCAAGCAAAATCTGTTTATGTTATTTCCTGACAGAAAAAGCAATTAAGTTAGAATATAAAAAGTAAAAGAGTTTTGCCGGTTAGTCTCGCATAGTTTCACTTAATTAAAAACAAAGATGTTTTTTTAAACATATTGACACTCGTGTGACTCGTGTTTCTAGTATTTATAGAAATAAAGATAGCCTATTTTAAATTCTAAATCATAGAATATTTCTTGAAGGTCACGAAGCGTATACCCTATGATAAAAATTTTGCTTCAAAAGCAAAAAGTTATTTACATTTCTATAAAAGAGATAAAAGTCAAATAAAAAATGGAAAAGTGTCACGTATTTTACGCCTTGAACATTCAAGAGAGAATTTTCAGTTCCACTGCAATGGGTAACTTTGAAATACTGTCAATATATATATATATATCCTCCAGATAAGTTAATGTAAAAAAAAAGTTATTTTCCTTATATGTAACTAGTACAATGAAAAAAATATATATATTTCAGCATTTTCATTTTTTCTTTAATACAAAGTGATGTAAACATTTTCTTTCTAAACAGACTTAATATAAAGTCATACATTTGTTTAAACACAATTACAAAGTAATTAATAAAATATTTTGAAAATAAATATTTTTTGGCGGCTTATTGATTATTGCTTTGAATTAGTGGGAAAATATCGTTTCATTAATGATAAAAGCATCACGATCATAGAAATAATCTGTCAAAATAATAAATTACAATACAGAATGTTGTGTTACGAGTTTTAATTATAGAAGATTCCTCATTTGTAACTATAAATGTTGATAGTTAAAAATAAATGGCATACCGTTGTATATTTTGACACCTTTCCGTGAAAAGGGAATGTATATTTTTATTATTTTTTATACCGCTGACCAAGCTTCTATCTTCCGGGCCGAGTGCCTATCTTGATGGGTTAGAACCTGGCAGCGAGACGATATTCGCCTGATCGTTGCATGGCTGTGATCAACCCGACATGAATCTTGTCGGCATTGCTCTAGTAGCTTGCTGCAGTTTTCTTTGTTTGCCGGTTCGCGGTTTGTATTTAACATGGTTGATTTGGCAGATTAAAAATACGAAAAATTAAAGAAGATAAATTGTGAGAAAAAAATTGGTGGGAGATCTCACTCTTGCAAAAATCTCGCACAAACCGCCTTCATCAGCAGGTCCGTATCCGCACTGACAATCGTGAGTGAAAGCCTGTAAAAAAATGGGTTAATGAAAGTTGTAGTATATGGGTTAGTACACTTTTGCTAATTAATAATCTAACAGTTGGATTAATTAACTAACAATTAAGGGCTACTGTGCATTAATAATAAAATGTTTCCTCTAAAAGGAGCTGTCAGTGTGTTAGGCACATACATAAAAAAAATATTAAAATAAGTATTAATCACTTTACGACACGAACGTACTTGCTTACTAACAATCATACACACATTCGTTCTTTGTTACTTACAGTCTTTTAATCATACATGCATGCCTATTAACTTATTTAGAAACATATTTGCTAATGCTAGATTAATTTTAACACAATTATTCTAGTTGGTAAGTAAATAATATGAGTTGTAATATTTCAACTTAACTAAAATGTCCGGTCCAGGATTCGAACCAGGGACCTCTTAGTTCATGCTGCCATGCTCTGTCTGTGGAGCTATCCGGGACACTTCTGGAGGACATAATTCATCCAGCTAAACTTATTGATCTTAGCGTTTGGTCTGATATCTGAGTCAGCTCAACAGAAAAAAGGCCTGCCGGCCTGTATCGGGAGAAAAAGGTAGCTTTCCTTTATCTTCGTTTTATAATTTTAGCTAATGTTACTCGAAAGCAACAAGCTAAAATGAAAAGTATCCGCTTACAGAAGATTCGTTAATACTGAAATTAAATAAGAAATTCAACAAAATTTTCAACTACAGCCAAGCTGGTTTCATTTATGGAGACTTATTTTTGGTCATTAAATTTGGCGATATTTCGCCAAGTATCGGCAAGTTTGGCGAGAATTCGACACTAACGGATATGAATATAGTTTTATGCATATGATTTGAAAAATAATTACAACAATGACAGATAAAAATTTGTGAGAAATCCCCATTCATTGAAACTCATAAATTAATCCCTGATTTGTTTTAATTTGATGTACTGTTTAAAAATGTCAGCCTGCCTAGAATTTCAAACTGCAATATCTCAGTCATTTTTTAACCCATTAAGCGCCGCTATATATATTAAACTATTTTTTTATGGAACAATTGTTTTTTCTTTATGAATAGGAAGTCTTAGTATTTCTGAAGAAAAAAAAAATCCAATATTTAGGAAAAATAGCATGTTCCCAAAATGAGAGAAATGGCTCTTAATGGGGATAAATTTTTTCAAAATTTTTACTTATGCCTCCGTGCATTCATGGTTGTTATTTTACTGTTCTTTCGCTATAAAAGGGGTAATATCATTCTGAAACTGATATTTTACGAATAATTCATATAAATTAGTCCAACATCTACGTTTATAATAAAAATAAAACATAAAATTACCGATTCCATAAGCATTTTCATTATCCATCTCTTTATTTTTCCCATTTACATAATTTTTGTCCTACTATTTTACATGAAAATGATGGAACATTTTTTATGCAGCATTATATTATTTTTTTGCATTTTCTAAAATTAATTTTTTAACTTTTTTTTTTTATTTTTTTTTTTTTTGCATTTTGCATTTTGCATTTTGCTTAGTTTTTCCATATTCCGATTTGAAGATTCGTCTGAACTTTCATCTGAAATATCAAGCCTGCTTTTAATACTTTGTCTTTTTAAAACTCTAAATCAGATATTTCTTGATTGTCTGTTGATTTAGAATTTACGGAAAATTCTACTCGATCAAATATAACATGGGATAAATCGTCGCATAAATTATTTTCTATTACATATGTAATAGAAAATAATTACATATGAGGAAGATATCTTCCTCGTATGTTACAATACTGCAATCAGGTGGCAAAAAAAAAACGATTTCTGGAACAGGCGAAAAAATCATCCAAATCTAAAAATTTGTTCATTCATCTTCCATGTAAAAAAATCAGAAAAATAAATAATGTAATGATGAAAAATAAAGAGATGGATAATGAAAATGCTTATAAAACTGGTAATTTCATTTTGTTTTTTTTTATTATAAATATAAAAGTTGGACTAATTTATATGAAATCTTCTTTAAATATTTGTTTCAGAATGATATTATCCCTTTTATAGCTAATAAACTGAAAAATAAATACCATAAATGCATGGAGTCATATGTACACGTTTTAACAACATTACCCCCATTAGGAGCCATTGCTCCCATTTTGGGAACATCTTATGCTTTCGGTAATTGTGATTGATCTATTATACATATTAATTCCGGATTGGTGTTGTTTAATATAATACACTGTTATAAACATATTTTAACTAAAAAATATAATTTTTATTATTCAGTTTTTTTTTTTTTAATATTTCTTTCGAGTACGGCCAAAAAGCTATTTTTCGCCTTTTTTAACACATTTTAAAAAATAGAAAATTCTAATGAATCTTTAAAAAAAAATTATGAACTCGTCTATTATATTCAAAATTCAAATAACAGGAACCTTTTAACAATGTATAAAATAATCACTTTAGAAAAAGATCATAAACAATGTTCCCAAAATGGGAGCAATGGCGCTTAATGGGTTTTAAGATAGAGGCAAAAACAACAATGCTCCGGAATCCTTGTATCAAAGACTAATACTTAAGCAAAAAAACAAATTTGAATTTAGAATTTTTGATTCGACAAATTTTGATTCGACAAATTTTTGCAATCGTCAAATATAAATTATTTTTTGCCATACATTAAATTATACTCGTCATAAAACTTTTTTTCTTAAAAACTTTTCTATCACTTATTTAATTCAATATGTTCACTGCTAGTTATTCGTAAAATGTTATCTCTATGAGTGATATTATCATATTTCTGAAAAGATTTACTAATATATTTCATGCATTTAGCTCATATTTCTATGAAATAAGATAAATAAAATTCCCGGAAGATGTGTATGTGTAACTTTACCCCCAGCCCAAATGGTCGATATAAGATACTTCTTTCTCAATACTGACATAATTACTTCTTCCTATATTACATTCCATATATATATATAATATTTTTTCTTTTATTTCTGTAATTCTCTAGAAAATGTAATATGAGTATAAATTAAATAATTAGATAACGAGTATTCGATATTTGCAAAGGATAAAATTCACGGAAGGTGTATAATTTTATTCCTTCACCCACATGGCTTTTATAGAATACCCAGAACTGAAATTATAGCAAGAAGCTGATTAAAATATGTTTTCGATTCATTTTGTTTCTATTGACATCTCATAAACATGTGGAGTATAGTTTTCTCCTACAAAATCTGAAATAACATTTTAAATATACTAATTGAAACAAGTGGGTAAGTGTGATCGAAGATCGCACAAAGGGTTTCGTTTAATATTCCTTTCAAAACACGTTATTCTTTCTTTAATAAATCCAATTAAATTTCATTTTCCAAAAAAAAAGTAAATAAATAAATAAAGTTATGTTTATTACAAATTAAAAATTTACTGGTCTATTTTTTTTCGAATATCTGAACTGACCCCGCTATTACACTCTGTCATAATAATATATGTAATGTGGACTAAATGCGATATTAATAAACAAGTAGTACCCCCTCCTCTCCCCGTCTTTATTAACAATCCCTATTCGCATTATTAACTACATCATTGTCGATTAGCGTTTTATTTCTTTTTTCTGCTAGGGGGCTCTGCCCCCTACGAACTACGCCCGCCAACCCCCATTCTGACAGCGCAGACTTTAAAAACACACTAATTTGATTAACTGTAAAATAATTACGGAAGACTGAATTATAATTAAGCGAACAATGGCGATCTGATGTAATCGGGTTTCCATTCATTTTCCTTTCACTTAAGTATTTTAAGGCCGAGTCAACTGCTGTCGAAAGTGTTAACAACTGTTTTCGTGATTGATTAAATAACATCAATTAAACATTTGAAAATCAATTTGTGTAAAATGGCTAAGTAAACAATGCCACTGCATCGAGGAATTTCATAATGATGTTATAAAAAATTGAGAGTTAATCCGTTATCCCGTCGACCACTATCCAAAAAAGAAAAAAATAACTGTTGCCAAAATATAGGGAAAAAAGTGCGTTACCATGGCATCACGTCCAATTGACATCAGTTGCGTTACACGTGTTTGTTAGGTCGTCGAGAGATTTTTATTCGACATTTATCTGTATTTTTAATGATATTTTACCCATTTATTAGTAATTTCATTAATTTAAAAAATAATAACGACCTTAAACAGCGCACCATGATAAGAGAAAAAGCGTTGAAAAAATGTTGCTATGCATAGTTACGCACAACAGATTCGTTTCAACTGACGTCATAAACACTTATCCATCAGCCGAGGGTGATAATTAAGAAAAATATTATAAAGTAATAAATATTTAAGATTACTTTTTTTTATTTTCATTAATTCATTAATGTATAATAAATTTTATTGTTTAAATTTACTAATAGTTGACACTTTAGTGAGTGGGGCTTTAGATTCCAATGGGAGCATTCTTCCATTTTTTTTTTTTGTGCATTAAAGTTTGGTGAATAATTTGACGGTAGTTTTTTTGTTTTTTGTTTTTTTTTACTGGAAAGTTGGAAAGTTGTCAAAGTTGTAATGGAGAAGGTACCGAAAATTGTTTTCAGTAAGACGTTTTAAATGTATCGTTTCCAATATAACGTAATTGTGAAAGTTTGCATCCTATTATTAAACGTAAATATTTAATTGAAGGGAAATATCACTATTTACGCTGTTTTAAAATTCGCAATAATAGGTAAAAAAAAAATTGTTGAAATAAATTAATTTCTCGTGTTAATATATTTTTATATTGAAACGGTTTGGAAATATTGTTATTTGAGCATTTTAAATATGACATAATTTTCCCCATTTAATGCTTTGAACGCGTAATAATTTAATTATTTCGGTTTTTAATATTCACGTTCAAGCATATTTTTTATTACGTAATTTTCTGCAATTACTGCTTTTTACACGGGATAATTTAATTACATTTTTAAAGTTTTATTTCTGTTTTTGATAGTCACGTGTAAATACATTTTTAATAAATTAAGAAAAATATTATAAAGTAATAAATATTTAAGATTACTTATTTTTTCTTTTCATTAACTCATTAATGTATAATAAATTTTATTGTTTGAATTTACTAATAGTTGACACTTTAGTGAGTGGGGCTTTAGATTCCAATGGCAACATTCTCCCATTGGTTTTTTGTGTATTAAAGTTTGGCGAATAATTTGAAGATAGTTTTTTTTTTTTCTTTTAAGTGGAAAGTCGTCAAAGGTTTAATGGAGGAGTATCGAAAATTGTTTTCAGTAAGATGTTTTAAATGTATCGTTTCCAATATGACGTAATTGCGAAAGTTTTCATCCTATTATTAAACGTAAAAATATTTAATTGAAGGGAAATATCATTATTTACGCTGTTTTAAAATTCGCAATAATAGGTAAAAAAATTGTTGAAATAAATTAATTTCTCGTGTTAATATATTTTTATATTGAAACGGATTCGAAATATTGTTATTTGAGCATTTTAAATAGGACATAAGTTTCCCCATTTAATGCTTTGAACGCGTAATAATTTAATTATTTCTCTTTTTAATATTCACGCTCAAGCATATTTTTTATTACGTAATTTTCTACAATTACTGCTTTTAACACGGGATAATATAATTACATTTTTAAAGTTTTATTTCTGTTTTTGATAGTCACGTGTAAATACCTTTTTTTATTGAAAGGGATATTATCATGTGTGCTATTTTACAAACTGGCAACAATTCAAATAAATTCTGCGCTTTAGTTTTGTATTTTTATCCATTAACCAGTGTGTTTTTAAGGTTTTAATTAATACCTTACGTTAATGAAGACATTTTCAAAATTTCAAAATTTTTAGCATATTGGTATTCAACCGTAAGTACACAAAATTTTAAGTGTCTAACTTATACAGTTTTTGAGAACCGACTATGTGACGGACAGAAAGAGAAGCGAGACGAACGAGAGATGAACGAATCCCTGAGATGAACGAATCCCTAAAAATGATTTTATCATATTTCATGATCGAGAGTGTTAGAATGTACTTTAAATGAGATTAAAAATTAGGTATTAGAATAAATATTTTTCAAACTCTTTAATCACATTTCATTCATTCAATTTATGTTTCTAAGAAATGATTATACTTTGTTCTTTATTCCTGTAACATATTTTAGCAGATTTCATTATACTTACTTGTCTAAAATACAATTAACTCTGCTGTTATTTTTTTTTAATTTTCTAAGCCCGAGTTTGCCAAACTTTTGGTTTCATTTGCCCTCATTTGGCTGGATTTATTTTCTCGGTCCTAAATACTCTGTACATAGATAGCAGTTAAACAAAAAGATAGAAAATGTATAAACGCAGTTAAAAGGAAAAAATACCATAAAAAAGAAATCTTTGTAATCTTTCATTTACAAATTATTTTTAATTTATTGAGCACATCAGCTAGAACGTGATAACATAGTATTAAGTTAATTCATCTGATATATGCAAAACAATTTGAAATTTTCTTGGAGTGGAATATAAAAATCCTTAGCAATTGACTTAGTGTAGAATGTCCTAAATATACAAGCATACACTCTAAAAACGACATTTTCAAAACTGAGCAATACATATTCAAATCTGAGTATGCCGTATAGTCAAAATGGCTCCGATTCAAAATTACTCAAGTTTAAAACATATATATACTCATTTCTAAAAACATACACACATTCAAGAATAAAACATCATGTGCTCATATTTGAGTAAATTCATGTTTCAAGCAACAGTAAATAACAACTAGAAAAAAAGCGCTAGTGCTGCCATGTCTGGCTCGATTTACGATTATCGGAGGATAAACTAAATTTACGATTTTACCCAGAGCCAGCATCGAACCCAAGTCCTACTACTTACAAGTCCATTGCCTTATCCACTTCGCCATCCAGATAACGTGATGAGGTTATTTTAAATGCAAGTCATCGAATGATTCGGATACATGTTGATATATTTATAGGATTCATTAATATGTTGCTTAGAAAATTGGAATTTTTTAACGTGATTTCGGAGAGATTTGGTCAATTTTAGATGGTGGTTAAGATTGTTCATTTTTTTAATTTATGTGGGGAAGAGGAGATATGAATTATACAAATTTTCAATTCGACTGGTATCTGTATATTTCTTAAATGAAAAACCGCGCTGGATATTGAAATTTAGCTGACTAAAATTTCTTTTTGACACATTTTAACCCATTAACGCCACAATTATTTTTCTCTTGAAAAATGGAAATATTGCATTTTATTCAAATGAGTATGAACTGACTTCTATGTGCTCATTTTTAAATATTGCCATTTTTCAAAAATGAGTTTGAACTGACCTATATGTGAACAGTTTTGAATATGTGAATGGTTCAATATTCTGAGTATTTCTGATATTTCTGAATTGAAAGCATTGGTTCGTCATATTTGAAAAAAAAAGTTTCAAAACAAAATGATAACATTAATTTACTCAGATTTAAAAGTGTCATTTTTCTCAGTGTACGTCACTCACTTACATTTCCGAAATACTATTTCATGAGCAAATGAATTATTAGAACAATGTATAGTTGACAATCATTATCATGCTTTTGAAACAATCGTAATACATTCCAGGCTGTGATGAAACACTCATTTTTGGAAAATTCAGTTCCCATAGAAATGTACTTGTCTGAGGTGTAAATATGACAATAAAATTTCAGTTTTTTGGGGAAATGTTTTTGTTAAAATTCTCTACTGGTCCGTATTTAATGTAGAACTGGGGCGCATGCCGCCTCAGATGACAGGTTGGTCACGGCCAGATATGTTCTATAGAAAGAAATCTAAATGACGTCATTAGATTAGGAGCGAGGCTAACGAAAAAGACAGGCTACCGGGGTGCATTCCACTTAACTTTTTTTACAGACCGCTAGAGTGACGTAATACTCTTTTCGTACACCTGCATTGGTGGATTCGAGCATCACGTGACTCCGGCGGTCTGTAAAAAAAGATATGCGTAAAGCACCGCGATAACCTTTCTTTTTCGTTAGCCTCGATTAGGAGCGAGGCTAACGAAAAAAAACAGGCTACCGCGGTGCATTCCCCTTATCTTTTTTTTTACAGACCGCTAGAGTTACGTGATGGCCTTTTCATACAACTGCATTTGTGCATTGGAGCATCACGTGACACCGGCGGTCTGTAAAAAAAAAGATACGCGTAAAGTATCGCGGTAGCGTTTCTTTTTCGTTAGCCTCGATTAGGAGTATACCCGATTTTGCAAAAAAGATAATTCCTGGAAAAGATACATTTTAACTTTTATTTTTATGTTATATATCTACATTACTTTTAGCCAAAATAATGTGTTCGTTATTTTATAGTTGAATTTAAGGATCTATTTATTCAATGTTTAATAATGTTAAGATTTTTATTTTATAATCTTAAAAAAAGGGAAGCCAGCCGAAAATCTGTTCTTAAATATGACAGTGTTATTGTGCTTATAATTTCACAGGAGAGTACTACATAATATTATAATTTATTATTCTAATCTTTATTTCATTTCCTTTAAATTTGAAAAACTAAAGTACATATAGACAATTATTGTCAAAAAAATTTCTTTGTTTTGATGTTTTTGTTCTTTCTTCCCATTTTCAATTTATATTTACATTTTTCTACAAATTTGACGTTCAATGCATTTAAAAATTTTAAAAATTTTAAAGAAGTTGAGATAAATTTAGAATAAAGAAATGTTAAGCATGTTGTTCCCATAAAATTGCAAAATTAAAAAACATTTACAAATTTCATTTAGACTGAACCTGGCAGATTCAATCTTTTTAAAAGGAAATAGAACTCTTTTATAACTTAAGATCAGTTCGTTGCAAATGACAGATATACAACGATTAATAATATAATGAAAATAAACATACAATAGTTTATAAACATTCAATTATATTTATATATATTTCAATGACACAAAGAAAGAAAAAAATCACTATATTACGTAATTATTACCTAATAAACAATATTATAAGCTATAATAGTCAGGAAATGTGATTTCTGACAGCTCACTGTGGTTATCAATATTCTTCAAACTTTTAAAATCATGATTCAAGCATTTTTCCACGCAGGAAACCGATTTTACATTTCAAGGAAATAATTATTCTTTTCTGATTATTTACGTAATATTTCTTAGATTTCTGGATATTTATTTTCTTAAAATAGAATGTTTGCAGTTTTTTCTGTAATCTACTAGCTTATGTCAATTATGTCCGTTGATAATGAGTTTTTCTGAGTATAAAAGAGTGAAATTACCGGAAGTTATCCAACTTAAGATTTTATTTTATCATGGTATTAAATATAATGTACCTATCGTTTCTAACTTGATATATTAGTCATGGTAAAATTTAGGGAATTGTTTATTTATTAACTGTTTATTAATGCAAGTTTAGAGTTTTTTTTTCTATATTTAAAAGAAGGAAAACCGTATGATTTATGGAAATGTTTCTGCTGTTAGACAAATACATTTTCACACATTATATAATGTTATAATGCTCAGATATATAATATTTTAGAAAAATGCAATATTTATATATCAGCCTTGAGAATATAATGCTGGAGATTAATATGTGTATAAAACGACTAATTGTATAATGAATAATGAAATTCGGAAACTTTTAGATGTTTAAAATTTATTAAATTTATTTTCTATAAAATGAAGCTGCAGAATCGAACAGGAAATATGATATTTTCTTTTAAATTATAAACATTTCAACTATAAAATTAAGGTTTTATGTAACATTACTAATTTATATAACAATGTAATCATAATAATTTTAGAATATGAATAATTTTTTTACAGTTCCATGCGAAACGATGATGACTGTATGAGATTTCACCGCCTAATAAAATAAAGTTAATGACCTATATCACTATTTTTCATCTAAATTAAATTGAACTGTTTAAAAATTAGTGTAATATATACGCATTTCAAGAGTAAATTTTTTTCTTTGGTCGATAAAAATCCTTAAACTTGTAATAATACCGCTTGCTTTTAATAGTCAGAAAGAAAATATTAACGGGTGTTAGAGCATATTAAACAAAACAATTTTTGTACAAGAAAACCAGACCCACTGAATGAAAAAATGTAAATATGCCGCACTTGACTTGATGTCATTGTATTTCCCATAAAGTGATGTTAGCCTGTTGAAAATCTTTTTAAAATATCTTTTGCAATGTTATTAATGAAAATCCGGATTTGAATTGAAGTGATACACTCTATAATTTTAACTGAATAAATGGATTTCGACTACCGTTTCTAATATAAAACATCTTGTTGTTGTGTGTACTATGACCCCAAAAAGTTTTTTAAAAATAAATTTGTAATCACCGTGTATATAAAACACTACAAATAAAACCATATGGATTATCCTACTTTGTGTTTTGAGATACGAAATGTGTTTTAATTTTTCCAAATTATTATTTATATTCGTTATTTAAATGCCTTTTGTTATATATTCTCTAAAACACATTATTTTAAACTAGATGGAACCCGTCAAAACTTGACGGAAAAACTTACTATAACAATATCAGTAAAATACGTTTCTTTATTATTTAAGAAGGGATGTGTATGAAACAGTCCTTCAAATAGTTTATTTTAAAAGTTTTTTCCCCCCAGTGAAATACAGTACTATAGCCGATTCAAACTCCAAACAAACAATCCGTAAACAACAGTGTAATCAGTTTGAAATTAACAGCATATTCCCCACGGCAAGAAAGAAAATTTCATGAACCTATGAAGTATAATACAGATAGCATATTCCTACGTCCATCTCATATTCAATAAATAAAAGAACGTAGTAATTAAAGAACACATCTCTCCCCCTGGGATAATGCAATCGAATGAGCTCCTATACGCATGTGCATTGCATCTGCCCAAGAGCACCGTCAAAATTCGACGTTAAAAAAGTTTTAAAATGTCCTCTTTCATTATTGTTCGCTTCAAATCCATATCTTCTAAAACGCATCCATTGTTTTAAGCCAATAATTTTTTTGTAAAGATGGAGACATTTTTATACAATAATAAATAAATATGAAGATGAGGGAGATTTTTAATCTTTTCAAGTCTAATGTATTTATTTGGTTTCTTTGGTTCCTTTACATAATTAGGATAAGTATCCCTTTTCCATCACAGTCGAAGATATTTTCCCTCTTATACAGTTAAATACTCAATGGATCGTTAAAAAATAATAAAATACAATTCCTACCATATTCTGATGCAACATATACATCAACGAATTCAACATATCAATTTTATGTTCAACATAAACTGAAAATAGTTTTTTTTTGACAGATTTTAGTTTAGCGCTAAAATGTTCTATCTTATGGATATTCTAATCTTATGATTTATCAGCTTTTTTTTCCTTCACTTTTTATGAGGGTCAGGGAAATCCATTTTCAGCTGTGGCAACTTTCCCAGGGGCAATTTTATATTATTGAAGAAAACTGATGGTCATTGTTGAGATAGATTTGAAAAATATTCCATGCTTGAAAATTATTTAAAAAGTCGTTAAATTGAGCGGCAGTTTTCAAATAAATTTAATTCGAAAGCTAATATTTTTTCTAATTGATGATGTAATAATTGAAATTGTAAGGTTATTTAGAAGTGGTGTAAGCGCGATGAAAGCGAAAGCTATAGCGCCGTTTGTTGTCTCAAATGTTATACATTTCTAAAAATTACCAATGTGTTTTGGCTGGCGTCCAAAAGTAAACTACCATTTTTTGATATCGACAAAGAAATTCATAGTGAAAGAAATAGGACTTTTCCGTTAATAATAAATTGTTAAATGAACTTATCATAAACCTACCAAAATAATTTCTATAAAATATTAGCCTTACATTGCTTATTCTAACTAAAAATATAATCATTATTTCAAGTTTATTTTCAACCATAACAGCATTTTTAATAATTTTAATTTAATTTGAATAGTTTCATATTAAATATTCAAATAAAAAGTTTTAAAATATCCTCTTTAATCATTGTTAGTTTCAAATCCATGTCTTCTAATTTTCAAGATAATCAATTTTTATGTAAAGATAGAGGCAGTTTTTTTTACAATAATAATATACAATATGCAGATGAGGCAAATTTTTAATGTTTTCAAGTCTAATTTATTTGTATTGTTTTTTCGGTCTCTTTCCATAATCAGGATGATTATCCCTTTTCCACAGTCGGACTCTCCTCCCTCTTATACAATGAAATACTCAATTGATCTTTAAAAAAAACAGTAAAATACAATTCCTAGTATATTCTGATGCAACACATACATCAACAAATTCAACATGATATCAATTTTATGTTCAACATAAACTGAGAATCGCGTTTTTTTTTTTTTTTTTTTTTTTTTTTTGACAGATTTCAGTTTAGAGCCAATATCTTATGGTTTATCAGAAGCTTATTATTATTATTTTTCCCCTTTTTATGTTGGTTACGGAACTGAGTTCCCAATTGAGGGAAATTTCCCAGTGGCTATTTTACATTATTTAAGCAAACTAGTGGCCATTGTTGAGGTAGATTTGAAAAATAATTCATGCTTGAAAATTATTTAAAATGTCGTTAAATTAAGCAGCAGTTTTCAAATAAATTTCATTCGAAAGCTAACATTTTTCTAATTGATGATGTAAGAATTGAAATTGTAAGGTATTTAGAAGTGATGTAAGCGCGATGAAATCGGAAACGATAACGCCGATTGTTGTCACAACCGTTATATATTTCAAAAAAATACCACAGTGTTTTGACTGGCGTCCAAAAGTAGACTACCATTTTTTGATATCGATAGAGAAATTCACAGTGAAAGAAATAGGTCTTTGTCGCTAATAAGGAACTGTTAAATGAACTTATCATAAACCTATCAAAAGAATTTCTTTAAAATATTAGCCTTACATTGTTTATTCTAAGTAAAACTACAATCATTACTTCAACTTATTTTTTCTACTATAACAGCATTTTAATAATTTCAATTTTCCTGAAATCATTTACTTTTGTAATTTTTTTTATTAAAAAATGAAATCTTCTATCCTGTAATAAAAAAAATGTAATTGGTAACATGTAATCAAGGTATGCAATCCAAATGAAGCAATCAATAAAGGCTCCAATTCTAATCTTTATAATTAAGAATTGACACAATCATATAAAATTTTCTCTTTTGTTTTATCAATGATAAAATGCATTTCAAGCTACGCATAAAGTCATTTTAACAGACGCAAACTTTTTCCACGTACTTTATATACGTTACTTTTAAGCTTAAACATAATGTATACAAATAAAAAAATATTTTGTATTTAATTGTAATGAAAAAATGGAATCATCAAAGTTATAATGCATAATGATAAAATAAACCCAACGGACAATATTCCTGTGAAGTCACAATAAATATGAATTTTTATTCGCTTATAAAAATAAAATGCTCGCGGACATATATTTTTACTGAAATTTAACTTGCAAATTAAAAAATTCGGCCTAATAGCCACATGTCTATAATATTTATTATTTATCTTTTATCCTCGCAATAGTGTAAGATATCCGATTACTGACTTTATGACGTCATATTCAGAAGTAAAAGTTTAATTTAAAATTACGGCTAATTAATTAAATTTTCGAACAAACAAATGTACGATAACAAATCTGTGTCCAAATATCTTTTATTTAAAAAAAAATAATGATGTAATTTGATGCAGTAGTTTGTTCTCATGGACTGTCGAAAGAAAACGCTTAGCGTTTTAAATATATAGATGGGATTAATTTAAAAAAAACACTCTTAATCATTAAATTTGTATCAAAGACAAATTAAAGTCACTCTTCTAGAATAAAAACAAAGTTGATGTGTTTAATTCTATACTTGTTTCAGTTTGATTGTGTAATGAATGGCAATGGTTTTAAAGTAAGCAGTTACAAAATAAGTTTGGTAGTAAATAATTTAAATGTAAATTAACTTGATTGCGAAATATTTTTATCTCCAAAGTATGTTGCATTAATTTCAAAAAGTAATATGGCTAAAATTCAGAAAAATGTCTTTAAAAATTTAAAATAACGAAAAGGAAAAAAAAAAACTATTTAGTTATGATGATAGTTCACTGTTAAAATTTTTGCAGCAAACTGTCCAGTCATTTGACCGTTTTTGTAGAAAATGGTTACATAACCGTAATTTAACTATATCCTGACCGTATTATTGCTCATTTTATGGTCAGAATATAGTTAAATTGCGGTTATGTAACCGTTTTCTACAAAAACGGTCAAATGACTGGACAGTTTGCTGCAAATTTTTAACAGTGTTTGGAAGAAACAGACAAAAAATAATGTATACTAAATTATTATATGTGTGTGATTTTTTCTATTAAAATGATTTTTTTTTCTTAATGAAAGCAATGTTTATATATGTAATTCACTTCTGTTCAGTGATGATTCCTGAAGCAATAATGTTTAAACCCGTCAGCACACGCGCTGGGATAAAATCTACCCCAGCTCATAACTATTACTTAAAAATGTACGAAAATCGTTCGTGATCATTCTAGGCATTATAGTACCTTTCAAGCTGAAAGATATCAAGATGTGACCAAAAACAATTTACCTCCGGTTGTGGATTTTCCATTCTTTTGTTATAAAAATGTCACATGGGAGGAAATTTACCTCACGCGTGTTATAACGTAACCCATAATGATAGGAAAATGTTAATGCAAATGTTTATGCAATGCAAATAATAATATAATTTTTCTTTAAAAGTTAATAACTCTTGCACATACAGTTTCTATATATCAGTTTTATAATTTTTTGTATTTTCATGGCTGAATTTGGATTGTAAAAGCTTTGTATGTAATAATATGCAGAAAAAAAATCTTAGTGCTATATATATATCTACAAAAACAACTTTTTAAAAGTAGAAAAAGCCAAGCGTAAAAAAAAAAAAAAGTTGTGGCTAAAAAATGGTGTGATATCAAATTTCCAAGCTATTATATTACTTATTTAAATTTTTTCCATTAAATAAGTTATCATATATATAAGTCGAGTGCCTACGTATATGTTAATAGAAATCGTTTTCTCCTGTACTAAATACATCCTAACGAGTTTCTGAAAATGCAATTTTTTTCAAATTATGCATGATGGGCTTGGCGGCCATGTTTGCATATTATTCACAAAATTCTAAACCCTCAAATCCGTAGTTAAAATCCGAAGTTCAAAATTATTATTTAAGCAAATGTTTTAAGCGTTTAATTTATAGACTTGTATGCTCTGAAAATTGTGTCTTAAGATAATAATGACTTATCTTAAAGATTCATCTTATGATTTATTTTTTAGAGTAATTAATAATTTCAAACTAGTAAAAATAAATTTCTCAAAATATCAGTCTTATATAATTTATCTGTCCGTAGTTAAAATCTGAAGTTCGAAATTGTTATAAACATATTACAGTGCAAACATATTACTCTTTTACTTTAGAAATTTGGATGCTTAGAAATATGGAAACATGGCCGCCAAGCCCATCATGCATAATTTGAAAAAAATTGCATTTTCAGAAACTCGTTAGGATGTATTTAGTACAGGAGAAAACGATTTCTATTAACATATACGTAGGCACTCGACTTATATATATGATAACTTATTTAATGGAAAATATTTAAATAAGTAATATAATAGCTTGGAAATTTGATATCACACCATTTTTTAGCCACAACTTTTTTTTTTACGCTTGGCTTTTTCTACTTTTGAAAAGTTGTTTTTGTAGATATCATTTCTTTTTTTAAAAATAGATTAAACATAATTTAAATAACCTAAACATGAGAAATAATTTAAAATTACATTTTACTTTCAGTCGTTGTTTAAAGGGTTAACTAGAAATACCAGTAGATTTTTCAATTAAACTAAATACACTCTTAAAACAACATACTAAATGTGGCTTGTTATAATACTTGTTATCCTCCGTTAAAAAATATCACTGACTTATCCATGAAATGAATAAAAATGGAATACGTACATAGCTTGTCAGTGCTGCATTTGATATGAAACGTGATATCACGCTCTTTTATTATTAACACTAGCTGGCTTCGCCCACTAGCGGGCCCTTAATTTACATCGGGGCCTCGAATCTTGTAAAACCTCGAATAAGATAAACCTCGAACCGAACGAACCTCCGACCAGGTTCCCCGCTGCCTTCGGCACCGGATAACCCCTTAATTTGCACATCGAATAGTATAAACCTCTAACCGAACGAACCTCCGACATGGGACCCCACTGCCTTCGGCACCGTATAGCAGTCGTGCTGCGCACGCTCAAGTTCCATCTTCCACCACCAGGTAGCGCAATCTGTTCTATATGAACCTCGGGCACTGAAATCATTAAGGCTATAGATGTCGAGACGAATGAGCTATACCCCGTCGTGATCCAGCCCATAGAACCAGAGATAGGAAAGTGCCCCTGGTGGTGAAAAAACGAACTAAAATCAGAAAGCTCTATCGAAGTCGAGTCGAATGAGCCATACCCCGCCGTGATCCGACCCATAGAAACAGAGATAGGAAAGCGCCCCCTGATGGTGAAAGCTAATCACGTTTAGGGGCAAAGTAGGGGGATGAACACCGGAGATGCATAATAGGATTAAGCGGTCACAGACCTTTCCAACGATGTATCACATGAGGGGTATGTGCAAAATTTAGAACCCCCCCCCCACCTCCCTGCATAGTATGATTAAGCGTTCACAGACCTTTCCAACGATATATCACATGAGTAGTGTCGGGGGGGGGGGCGCAAAATGTGAGGGTGACACCTGTGACGCATAACAGGAATAAGTTGTCACAGACCTTTGTAACGATATGTGACATGACGGATATCGTTAAAATTTAGAAAAGTGTCCCCCCCCCCTTGTGTAGGCAAAACACGCTGCGCCCCTCCCTATAATTTTTGACGCAGCTTTATTTTTAAAATTTATGTTATCTCTATCTCTATAAAAGAGTAAGTGTCTGTCTGCCTGCCCGCGGATTTCTCCGTAATTATACCACCTAGGACTCAGAAATTTTTGTCATGTGTAGATGTTATCACCGGACAGTATACCTCACGGTCGGATTTTTAAATTTTAATTTAGATTTAAAAAAAAAAAATTAAAACGTGTATATGGAATTTTGGGTTCGAGGCTATTTCAAGCTCCTCCCATGAAATAGCCTCGGCAACACCATCCGTGGCAACGAAGCAGCTAGCCAATGAGAGCAGGTGCAGCATCCAGGATCTAGCCACAGATTAAAGATATTCATTACTTTATGGATCTAGCTACCAGCGACGATTTATTTACTTTCTGTTCAGTGAAGTGTAAGATGAAATTGGCCTAAACCCAGTGATAGAACTATATTCGTGTGTCTGCAACGCTAATAATATTTCAAAAATAGTCTGAAATATGCAATATATATCATATTAAGTTCCTGATAGTTAGTTTTGTCACTGGGGTTTAGGCCTATTTCATCTTACACTTCACTGAACAGAAAGTATATCTTCATGTATCTGCAACGCTTATAATATTTAAAAAAAACTATTCTTGACTGTATTTTTAGTTAGTTTGTTTCATTTTTTAACATTTTTAGTATGAAAATATTCAGTAAATAATTTGTGCAACGCTTATAATATTTTAAAAAACTGTTTTTGACTGTATTTTTAGTTAGTTTGTTTCATTTTTTTAGCATTTTTAGTATGAAAATATTCAGTAAATAATTTGAGTTCTTGGGCGGTTAGGAATCCATTGTGATTTTTTTTTTACCTTATACTTACAAATTAAATGTTTTTGATGGAAACAAACAATTTACATTAAATTTTTGAGTAATTTATTGTTTACAATTTTTTTCCTGTAATTGTTTTGGACAACATTTTTAGTTCCCGAGATTGATGAATTCAAAACATGCGATAAATTGTTAAGATGTATGTTCTCATTAAGATTTGTTATTGAACTCCATTTAAGCACCATTTTTAACTCCATTTAACAAGTTTCATTTAAGAACTTATTTAGTCGCCCAAGAAAAATATTCTTAATGAAACAGATTTTCTGAGCTGTTTCTATATACTCATGATTTTTTTGTTGGGGCGTTTTTGAGTGATGTTTATGATTTAAGAACTTTTTTAGTCGTCCAAGAATCTAATGTTTTTCTTGAACTTTACTTTGAATAAAATGAAAACATTCAGTAAATAATTATTAAATCTTAATCACCTGAGAACGGATTTTTTTTTTCCAAATTTGTTTCTTTTGTCACTTTATAGAATGCATACTTTGCGACGATCGGCCGGTAGCATCCAACCACCACCACCATCCATAAATATCATATAATACAATTCTAATACCGTGCAAGCGCCCCCCCCCTGGTTATTTTACGATTTTCCGTCGCATTTAGGGGGGCGGATTAACGAGATTTGACGGTAATTATTAAATTGTTTTGATGAACTGATTATAAATTCCCAGTACGTGAAATATTTATGATGTGCATTTTGTGACATGAGTTTCATAAGAATCACTCACATATAGGACAAAATTAGCACTCACCAATCTGCAAGTAATACTAAAAATTTGTCGATTGACTGTTTTGCCACCACTGGCCATCTTAATAGTCACACTCGCCAATTGTGATGATTGATTGAAAAAAGATTTTTTACCCCTGCTGTCATTTTCAAAACCATTTGGTACATTTCACAATTACCCCCCACCCCCCCAAATCATTTGACAAATTGTGATTTTTTTTTAAAGCTATTTTCCGATATTTGCACTTACCCCCCCCCCCCGAGACCATTTGATGATTTTTGAGATTTTTTTCAACTATTGATTGATCAATTTTGTGATTTTCCGTTTTCTCACATTATGAGTTTCATCAGAAAGTAAAACAATAAATAAATATGAATGATTTGCGGAGCTGTTTCAAAATAATTATAAAGAATAAGTCTTTAAAAATGTAAAATCAATGTTATTTCTGGCCGAGTTTTTTTTTAAATAATTATAAACCATTTTAATTTGTAAGCATGTTGTAAAAAAAGCACCATTTGTGACAAATTTTGTGTTTTATAAGAATCGCCCAAGAACGGACATGCAAATTTATGTTGTCATCGCACTCTTTATAATTATTTTTGTTGAGGGTTTTTGGGCGATGTGATTGAATTTTTGATAGAAACAGCTCCGCAAATCATTCATATTTACTTAATGTTTTAACTTGCTGATAAAACTCATAATATGTGAGAAAACAGGGATTTTTTTTTTTTAAACTTCATATTTACAAATTAAATTGTGGAAGACAATAGGTTTGTTTGTGTAGAGGTTTGTGTGTGTGCTGTTTTTAATAAAGACAGTTGCATTTTTCCCGCGACCCTTTCACGAAAGTTTTTTCTGTGAACCTTTCACAAAATCTGCATTTTTTCCACAATCCTTTGACGAATTTCGTATTTTTTCTGCGATCCTTCGATGAAATTCAAGTTTTTCCTGCACTCATTTGACGAAATTTGCTTTTTTTGTGATCCTTTAACGAAATTCGTGTTTTTCCACATACTTATGTCGAGATTCATGTTTTTTCAGCGATCCTTTGACGAAATTCACATTTTTCCTGTGATCCTTTGGCAAAATTTGCGTTTTCTCCGCAATCCTTTGATGAAATTCGCATTTTCCGTGATCCTTTGATGAAATTTGCTTTTTTAATGATCGTTTGACAATATTCGTGTTTTCTCTGCTGCCTTTTGACGAGATTCATGTTTTTTAGCGATCCTTTTACGAAATTCCTGTTTTTTCAGCGATTATTTGATAAAATTCGTGTTTTTCTTGCGAACCTTTGACGAAATTTGCGTTTGCCAGCGATTCTTTGATAAAATATGCTTTTTTCTATTATGATAGGGAAAAGCGGATTAGGATAGGTAGATAGGGAAACCCCATTATCAGACCGGGACATTAGATGTAATTAAGAAACATTTGTATATTTGTAATAATTAGTGAAAATGGCGAGATAAAGGGGGTGGGGTGGGAACGACTTTTTATTAAATATCACATTTATTCTACATCAACTTCCTCTCACCACCAGGGGGTGCTTTGCTATCTCTGTTTCTATGGGCTGGATCACAACGGGGTATGGCTCTTTCCACCCGACATCAATAGAGCTTACTGATTTTAGTTTGGATTTTCACCACAGGGGGGCGCTTTCGTATCTTTGGTTCTATGGGCTGGATCATGACGGGGTATGCCTCATTCGACTCGACATCGATAACCTTAATGAATTCAGTTATGTTCGTATAGAACATATTGTGCTCCCTGGCGGTGGAAGGTGTAACTAAAGGATTTTGCAGCTAACTCGGGTTCTATGGGTCACATCACGACACGGTTTGGCTTATTCGACACAACATCAATAGAGCTTACCTATTTTAGTTCTGAATTTCACCACCAAGGGGTGCTTTCCTATCTCTGTTTCTATGGGCTGGATCACAATGGGGTATGGCTCTTTCCACTTGACATCGATAGAGCTGACTGATTTTAGTTCGGATTTTCACCACAAGGGGTGCTTTCCTATATCTGGTTCTATAGGCTGGATCACGACGGGGTATGGCTCATTCGACTCTACATAGATAGAGCTTTTCGATTTTCACCACCAGGGGTGCTTTTCTATCTCTGGTTCTATGGGCTGGATCATGAAGGGGTATGGCTCTTTCGACTCGACTTACAGTAATATATGGGAGTGTGTATGGCACGCCCAGTGTTTGCTGTCTAAGGTAGTGGGGCCCCCAACATTAGATTTGTTTAATAATAAAAAAATGTTCAACACTGATTTCAGGTACATTTAAGGTTGTGTTGGCACGGGCAACGCCGGGCGGGTAAGCTAGTGTGTTATAAAATATCGTAAAGTTTCAAACAGATAGCCTTATTATACTTCCTAATTTTGTTCACGCCCCTCCCCATCTCCTCCCCGAAATGTGACGCGCCACTCTTTTTTATAATTTTTTTTATCATGTCTTATAAACTATCTTAAAGTTTAAATCAGATCGCATTGGAATTTAATATATTTGCTGAAATTACTATTATATATAGAATAATATAGAAATAAACCCTCCATTAGCTTGTAATTAAGATATACGAACAATTTTTAGAATTTCTGAAAGCTGATTTTTATATATTTATTTATCTATTTATTTATTTTTTGTTTATTTATTTATTTATTTATTTTTGCGTTGCCCTGTGCATGTTTGGAATTTCTTAGCAATTTCTTAGATTTACATTATTTTATTCAATTAAACATTGTACTGTTACAATAAATTTAAATGGAAACTTCACTTCTAAAACAAAAATAACACAGGCCTACAAAATTTAACTTTTTATCTGGGGTTTTCATGAATTTATGTAAATTGTAAGAAATCTGCTATGCTTATTTCAAAATAATATCCATTTTTATGTATCACGTGAGGATTTCTTTCTATTAAGAAACTAAGAATTTGGAATTTGAGAATATACAATTTACACAACATTCATTTAAAAATGTACAAAAAAGTCAGATAAATAAATAAAATCATATATACATATATAAATGTGTGTGCATGTTTTATAAGAAATTATATTCTAGTATATATAGTAAAATTACTTTTCTTTATCATCAAAAGAACGCTTGTATCCTTTAGATTTTGAAGCTGGTTTAGTGTCTCTTTTTAGCCCCCAGCAGTAATCTGCCAACATATTTACATTCCAGTGTCCTTGATAGCGTTTTTCCATGCATTTTATGTCCTGGTGAAATCTCTCACCTTGTTCTTCACTCATTTCACCAAGATTTTCAGGAAAACATTCAAGATAGGGGTGCAGAAAATGCATTTTTAAACTCATGTTACAACCTAGTTTTTGAAAGTTTTGAACCATTTTTTTCAATGATCGTTGCGTAGTTAGGATCTTTGTAATTTCCTAAACATTTCTGAGTAACGTGTTTGAAACTAACCCATGCATCTTTCTAGATTGATTTAATTTTTTCCTCAAAATTTTCGTCCTTCATTAACCATCTCATATCTGGGCCAACGAACACATCTTCTTTGATTTTACCTTCCGACAAATGTGGAAAAACTTCATTTAAATATCGAAAACTATCCCCTGTTTTATCTAAGGTTTTTACGAATTGTTTCATTAAACCTAATTTAATGTGCAGGGGAGGCATGAGGACTTCTTTTGGATCAACTAAGTTCTGCCGAATCACTTTTTTTATATATCCTGGATTTATACAACCTCTTGATGCCATATTGCTATAAGAAACTGACAAAACAAACGTAAGATATAAATAAACGAACAAAATAAATGCATGTTCTCACTACAAATGCGCGGGAGAAAATTGCGCCATCTCAGGCAAATATCAATACATAAAGTGGCGCCATCTATATTTATATTTCACATCCTTTAGTGCAGTATTGTATTTTAACATTTATTAATGTCACTTTACTAAGAAATTTATTTTTGTTTTTATTAAAAATCTATCTTATTTAATAAATATTACACATTGATTTTATTAAGAGGCACCCCCTTCTTTTTTGTTTTGTGAAAAAACTGTGGGTGTTAGAAAAAAAAACTAATGTCATATTTGTGACCAGCGTGACTGATTTAATAAGAAAAAAGTGCCATTCTTCAAACCCCAGATCTGTGTTGAGCTGTGTAATTTAACAACTGGAGTTCATTAATTTATAGGTAAACGACGTGAAAGGTATTCCTGCGAACGAAATGCCTGTCCTTTACCGTGTTTTTTTTTCTTTTTCTTTTTTTTAAGAAATAAATGAATCACATTTAATTCATTTAAAAAATTTTGTTTACGTTTGGAAAGAAATTTTAAATGCCGATTAGTCTTAATGTATGCATTTTAGAAGGTACATCTTCCCTCAAAAACTAATTTATTTTTAAAGATCTTTCTAAAAACGTAAATTATATATTAAAAATATGTTTAAAGCATAAACACTACGTCTGATTACTTTATTTTACAATATTATAAGAACACGTATTTTATCAGACAATTAAATACACTAAACAAACATGAGTGAAAAGTTAACCTGGGACCTTGTGCATGCCGTGTTGACGCGCTGCGACAGAGCCACCCAGACCGATATCCTTGAGCGGCAATTTCTCATACTTATTCATGTTGGATACAGTCATCTGCTACAATTTGCAGTCATATTTAATTGTCTGATAAAATGTGTGTTCTTATAATTATGAAGTTTTATTATTATTTTTTTTTAAATATCTTCAAAAGAAAATGACTGACTTGCAGATGAAATTTGATGTGGTTATATTATAACCTGTAACTGATTTTTTCTATTTTAATACAGATGGTACATGGTCGTTGGCGGGTTTTATCTCTGTTTTGGCATATTTTTTTAATCGCCAAGTTAATTAACAGTTTTTTGCTAATTAAGAATAGAAAATAATTCTTTTATACACTGAATTTTATAAAAGCACATAGATTACGTAATTACTTGTCTAAAAATGCAATCCTTTTTTTATTCTGCCCAATACTAAGGCCTGTAGCTTGTTTGAAAAAAAAAAGTTTGACGAAGAAAAAAGTGATCATTTTAAGTAACTCGACGTTTTAAAAAAAAAGCTATATCTCTGTTTATAAATCACTTATGAAGATAAGTTTGGTCTTAAATTGAAGAAATTCTTCCTTAGATTCTTCTAGTTTTCGTTTTTTTTTTCCTACGACGCTTGGTTTGTTTGATATCTGATATTTTAATCTGGCATGTTTTGTCGATTTAACATTGCGAAGTTGCTTTCTGTATATAAGCATTAGCGGTCTTTATTCCAGTTCTTGGCGTTGTTTGTGTGGCGTTTTTTTTTTAAAGCTTGGCTTGGCAGAGCGACCGCCCTGCTTGATATTTTTTGCTTTAAATATAAAAGAACTTCATATTTTAAGTTAAATTATGTTCGTTATTGATTTACAGTTTATTTCAAAATATAATTTGTTTATAAACAAACCAGGGGGAAATTGACACAAGAAAACCCATTGGGGTAAAATTTATCCCGCGGGTGTAGATACATAATGGAAAGGGGCGCGTGTACTGACGGGTTAAAACCTTGGTTCCCAAATACTTTCTCCGTAATCCTTGCTAGGAGTTTTTCATATATCTCCACTCTTCTCATAAACATGCTGTTACTCATACATCTACTCAAAAATGTGCATTTGTTTGTGTATAATGATTTCATGTTAACGAAATAAATCAATAATTAGAACTAACATTTTATATTTTATCTTACATTTTATAGTTTATTTGAATTTTTTATAATATCATTCTAACTTAAAAAAAAAAAAAAAAAAAAAAGAATTATAAACATAAAGTTAAAAATAATTTTAAAATTTTCAATTTTTGTTCACGAAAAATTATTCATCTTCATATGCAAATCTTCAAACGCAACTCCTACTCATCTCAATGTGATGATTGAACTTATTTCATGGAAATGAGTTCTTGTGTTTTAATTTTAACCATTTATATCTTGCGTTTCCGTAATTCATAATTTTGTTTTCGGTACCCCTAACTGTTCCACCACGTACAACCAGTCGTACACGTAACAGAGGTTAGCAACCATTTTCCTAATTCAAGTTGAATTTTTCTTACATGTTAAACAAAAACATTGTTACCTTAAAAATATAGGATAAAATCGGTCATAAAAAGTGCTATTAAATAATATCATTATTATTAGAAAAAGTATATGTTTGTGAAGTAATATTAATAATACCCTGAAAAAAAGGACCATTTGAAGAATAATGTATTTTTCAAAATGTTTCTATTTCAATGTATTTATTGTTTATAATTAATTAGAAGACTTTAATTATGAATATACTATTGGTCAGGTGTATAGAAGCAGTAATATGCACAATCAAAGGTAATTCAGTAGGCTTCAATCAATATAAATGTAATTATGCACATATTTATTGATATGTTTGCTTCTGAGTTAATTTATTAAAATATATACAAAAAATAATAATAAAAATAAAAAATAAAAAACTTTTTTTTATGAAGATTTATTTTAAGAATTTAGTTAAGTGAAAGATTCATTCTTTTTGAGAAATTAATATTAATAATTAAAAATAAGTCATTATGTTTAAAAAGGTTTTTGAAAATAAAAGTAATCCATTGAATTATTAATATCTGCGTTTTTAAGATAATGAAGTTGTACTTGTGCATGTATCTGTATTGTTTGCTAAACACTTAATTTTTTTTTTCATTAGTAGCTTGGTTTCCTTCCGCTTTTATCGCCTTATTAAAATTTGGATTTGTTGAATAATCACCAATTTTTTAAGCTGTAGTTTTTCTTTAATATCTCTCTTTTTAACAGTTTCCAACATAGTTGAAAGGTGTTTATATCTTCGGGTTTTTTTTGTCTGCTGTCTGTTCGTGCTCTAACTTGCGTAAATATATTCGGATTGCCATGTAATTGATATATGTTATACAGGTTTTCTATGGCTTGTTTGGTATTGAAAATGAAGGGTGTAGCATTTATAGTTCGTTTACACGGATGCTCTAAAGAATTCCGTTACATTACGGTCCATGGAGGAAAATTGTTTTCGGATTATTTTAATGATGTTCGAGTATTTCAAACATATTGAAAATGATACATATGTCACTAATGCGCACTACAAGATGCTTAGAATAGAATATGGTGCGCATAGATGTGTATAAAATCTAAAGATCCTATACAGGGCTGCACAAAAATCTTGAGTACATTTCCGTTTGCTTACAAAATTTCCTGTAAGGGAATTTTCAACTGTGTTATGCGTTTCCTTACTGAAGTAAATTGCAGACTGCTATGTATTATATATACGCATCTTTAGATCCTATACAGGAGTATACAAAAGATTTCTGAAGATTTCCGACTATTGACGGTAATTGCTGACATTGTGTTTTCAAATGTGTTATGCGTTTTCCATATTGTTTACTTAAATGACCTCTTTCACCTTATTAAACGGGGAAGTTTTTTTTTATAATATTCTGAATATATTGGACTGTGTTTATAATCTATGCTTGACGCATGATATTTCGTTCTTGTTTATAAAGGAAAACTGAACTGATGAGTAGTTCCAGATACAAAACATCCGTTTACGAATAATAATCTACTAATAATGGAATAATGGAAATTATTCGGTTAAGCTCTTTAGAAATTGCCCTATTGCAATCACTTCACATATATACTATATATACTGGCAGGTTATGCCCACTGCGCTGGTCAGTTTCTCCAAACGAACGAAATATGTCTGTGAATCAAACGAAATATATCGGTGAATTTTACCTTGTATTTGAAAGTAATCTGTATCTTACATTCAATGGTTGCAGTGTCATAGTTGAGATTTTTTCCAACAGAGCTAAAATATGCCGGGACCTGCAAATCGCTCTTTTTGAAAAAATCTCAACTATTATACTCCAACCAATGAATATAATTTACCTAGTTGAATATACTTTTCTCTGTTCATTATGACGTAATCTGTATCGTTACCTGGAGTATCCTTCCGCAATACTAAGAACAATACAAACTCTATTGCGCTATTATATTTTCCAAAGTGCAATCAAAGTTTTAGCTGTTAAGAATCAACTCTTTTTTTTATTCGTTTTCAGTAGGATTATGTAAAGAAAGATAGAACTATATGCAGTATACTAAAACCATCCCTAAAATTATCTAACTATTCTGTAGAACTTTTTAAAAGACTAATCAATCGTAATTGGGTTCACCTGACTATATTAACTTTGCGTATAACTTTTTGACTAAGCAACGTAAAAAGATATGCAATACATTAAAACCATCCTTTAAAAATTATGTATTTAGCAATGCAAGTCTCATTAAAATCAGCCCAGTAGAACTTGTTAAAATGGCTAATAATTCCCATTCGAGTTCAAGAGATTCTAGAAATTTACCACATAACTAAACAACGTAGAATGATATGTTATTCAATCAAATCTTTTCTAAAAATTATTCTGTCGAACAGTGCAAGCCCCATCAAAATCCATCCATCAGAACACAAATTAAAAGCAGCCAGAACGAAATCCCCATTTGCGTTATTTATACGTGGGATGTTTTTTAAGTATGGGTCGCTTGAAAATAAAAACATAACGAAAGAAAATTTTCTAAAACCAAATTTATTTTCAGATACTCCATACATTTCTCTATTTTTCAACATAACTGCCAAGTTTGTTTAAACACTTATCATACCTTACAACTAGATTTTGAATACTCTCTTCAAAGAAACTTGCCGCATGCTCCGATAACCATCAGGTCACGGCCGTTTTCATCCATGTAGTGGTTGCCGCCGAGATGATGCTTGAGATAGCGAAAAAGGTGAAATTGCTCGGCGCAAGGTCGAGGCTGTAGGGGGGGGGGGGGGGTAGGCCAAAAAGTCCCAGCCAAAAGAGTCCAATAAAGTTCGGGTCTGAGCTGCGGTGTTAGGCCTTGCATTGTCATAGAGTTGCAAAATTCCCTCTCTCAGCTACCCGCGTTTTTTGTTATGAACCGCTCTGCGTATCGTTCGCAAAGTTTGGACGTACTTCGCACGGGGCGGACGATTCGAAAATCTTGAACATTTTAAAGACACAGAACAGACCGTACAGGTTAACTACATAGCTGCAACTGAGCACAGTTGTTCCCAAGCAATGCCGGGACACGACGCAAGCACTCGCTGCGGCGCGTGCGCCACCTATTAGTGTATACAACAAAATGAACCTTACTTAAAAAACACGCCTCGTATATAGTAGGTAGATAGATAAAATTATAAACAAAATACGTTTTATTTCAACATGAAAGCATTGTTTCTAATTTACACACACAAAACTAAAAGTTGCTATTGTCAAGATTTGCGCTTTGTTAATGGAAAAGTATCTATTTAATTATTTTATTTTATACTTTGAGAACACAATACGTTTAAAATTGTATTCAATATTAAATGTATTCTATCATTTTATATTAAATGAACGAGCAATTTTTGGTGTTGGTATGATCTCAAAAATGACTTTAATGATTTTCCCGATACTTGCGGGCTATACCTAATTTGAACTTGAGTAAAATATTTAGCTATGTTTCAAATTTTGAAAACTCATTTTGATAGGTAAAATGGATTCCATTTTCAGAATTGAGTAGAAACTCGATTTTGAAAATGCAGATGAAAAGCAGCTGTAAATGCAAATGCTCTAACGATTTCCAAGAAATGTGTCTCCTACACTAATTGGATCCCGAGATTACGATATAGTTAGGAGCCGAATTCAGAGAAATTCCGTTTGATATGCTAAAATCAGTACAATATTGAAAGTGATATGAATTGAAAAAAAGTTTTGACGAATTTCAGAATAAAAACTATTTTGAGTACGAGAAAAATATGTAACTTGGTCTTGACTTTGAAAAATTTCGTTATGATATGTTTAAATTCTCCTTTTGTAAAAAATCTTCCATAATTGGAGTTCTGGCCAATACTATTGATCATTAATCAGCAACATGGTTACTGATGAATTGATTCCGGGAGATTTGTACTCTATAAGTAATGTAATGGCTCACATATAGGTGACTATAGGCGCGGTTTAGAAGACATATATTTTTAACAATGCGTTAGCAGTATCTTATTTGTTTATCTATTGCGCCATTTGAGGCTTTAACACTGATATTCTTTTTAATTTCTCTTATGGACATACTTTACTTCGACACCAGTTTTTCAATCAATGAGAACACATGTCCACCGCATCTTGGTTTTCGGTCGAAATTTCTTTTTCTAGTAAGTACTGTGTACATGCCTCGCTTTGAACGATTTCAAATTTTGGAGCTTCCATAACGGGAATTTATAGTAATCTCAACTCAAACATTTTGAAAATTTCTTATATTCTGAATTCCGGAGCTTTCGGCATTTTATGTAACCGACAGAAGTTTAATTTTCAATGTTATACTGCTGGAGGTAAAGGTAGGCTGATAGGAACAAATCCAGCATTTGTTAATATTTGCATAATATACATCAATTTTTGAGACAGTTTTTATTTTTAAGCAAAAATAAAAAATGCACATTTCTTTCATTAATAGTGCTAATATAGTATTATAATACCGTTACTATGTTTAATTTCAATTGAAATTTGAATATTTTTGTAAAATTAGTACACATATTTCTGCTTCCAATTTTGTTATCGAATTATAATGTGCACCTAAAGTTCTGAGATCAACTCTAAATTTCCTCTATAACAATTGACGATTAAATCTATAACGACGCTAAAAAGCCGAAAGAGAAGTTAATGGGTCTTAAGATTAGCATGTGCTCACATGGATATTCTAGTTAGTTGTGTACCGGTTGGAAATAAAGTTCGAAATTCATTCTCTTCTATTTTTTTGAAAATTAGAACTATTGTAACAGCATTTTATTCCAGTTTATGCTTAATGTGTGTGTATCCATATTTTGTGTACTTCATATATATATATATATATATATATATATATATACAGTTCTATTTTAATTTGCAGAAGAAAAAAAGACCATTGTTATGTAACTGAAAGAAATGTTTTTTTTCGTTAAAACAAAAATGAAATTTTATATTTTCACCCGACAAACTGTGTTTGCAAGGTTTCGTTTAAATATATCTACTACAACGTGTGACCGGTAAATAAGATCACTGCTCACAGAAATATCACAGTATTATACATTTGTTAAGAAGAACCTTATTGTCTTTGAAGTACTCCCTTTCGGATATAACGTATTTCTGAGAATGTTCATACAATTGTTGGACACGTCTGGAATCTTCGCTACTTTTTCGCTACTGTTTTAAGTTAGCTGGAAACAGCAACTTATCTGTGTCATTTCTGTGGCGATAATAGTCTTGGAAACGGTTTATATACATAGCAGTATGAGGCGGTGCATTATCGTGCAAAATATACCATTTACATGATTCTGCGAACGAATACTGCTGCCACACGCGACGAAACATACGAAGAGAATACACTTAAAACTCATATGTTGCATCTACCACAGGAACAAACACCTACCGAAAAATTTTAAAAAAGAAAGGGAAAAATCTACGTAACAAACGGAAGACTAATGCGCATGTGTCAGCGCGTCCGACGGTTCATATTTTCGAAAGGAAGAGCAATTTTCCTTACTTTTCGCCCTCATCTTGTATAAACCCATTCAATTTAACATAGCCTATATATGAATGCTTGAAGACCAGCTAGAGTAATGGAAGAAGACTCTTATTAACGTATAGGATGTAATAATACACAGACGTTTGCTCGAAAAAACATCAGAAATTGACACTAAAATTTGTAAAAATTTCCTATCTTTTTTAAAAAAATACGTACAGACAAGGAAATAAGAATTATTCTCAAAAATTATATTAACTTTTTTCTAATTAAATTTATGTATTATATACAATTTGAATTGCTCTTGATCCCTTAAGAAATCAATTCAATAAAATAAGTAATTAAATTTAGACTAAGATTTCGTACATTTCAAAAATGCGTTAATAAAATAAAAAAAGTATCATATTCCATTGAAAGATGAAATATGTATTTCATCTTTCGAAATTCTAAATCAAGAAATATCTTTGAATGTGACAAATTAAATTCCACATGATAAAAAGATTTTGCTTCAAAAGCGAAAATATATTTACATTTCTATAAAACGGGTAAAAATGAAATGAAATAATATAGGAGAAGTGTCACGTATTTTGGGCTTTGTACGTTCAAAAGATATTTTACAGTGCCTTTGCAATGGACAACTTTCAAATAAGGAAAAGATACTTTTTTGTTCAAATAAATGCAAAAATTACATTTAAGTATCCTTTCCTCACACACAAGACGCATGTAATACTAGCATATATATTTTTGTTTCACTCTTAAAATAAATTTCTTAAAATGGATTTTTCGATAAATTGTTTAATTTCATATTTTAAAAATCACATTCATGAAATTATTAAAATTGTGATGTTTCAATGGTCATTCAAAAAGCGAATATAAACTTAATATTTAAAGTTTCAAATCATAAAATTTTTCTAAAATTATATAGTATTACTTTATTTCAGATCATGGAAAAGTTTGGAATCTCTTTTTAAAAATAAATAAGGCAGAGCTAGGAGAGTCTGCGCTCAATTCAAAAGAATAACAATAAAAAATCTAAATATTAATTTTTTGCTAAACTATCCATGAATAATTTTTACTTCATTTGTTTTTTATGCATTTCCTATGCTATTTTGTTGTTATGTTGCAATTTAATAGAACAGTTGTAATAAAACCAAGAAAGTTATTTTACGCAATCTGTCCTTACAGGGTTGGTGTGATTGCGCACATGGGTAGTAGAGATTGTTACTAATAATAACTACAATTAAATTGTTAACAATAATAATTACACTTAAATGATATTGTTGTAAGGTTTTTGTGAACAAATATAATTGTATTAGGAGTGAATATTTCAACCTAATGATTAAAGAATCAGAAAAGGGAATATAACTTTAAAAACGATTAAAAAAATTTAATTAAAGGGGAAAAAATTAAACAATCAGAAAAAGCAAGTCCAGATAAGATTACAAAATAACATTAAGTTACTTGATAACACGTTTAACTTAAAATTAGTCCATTTTCATTTTTCATTTTTTATGCAATTTTTCCAATAAGCTGCGTAATCTCTCCTAGCATGGAAACTAATGGGATCAATGCGCTATCTCTCCTAAGTAGCAGATGCAAAATCTATCCAATTTCGGTAGGAGAGATTGCACGGCCTTTAATTTAAACAGGGCCACTACTAAAACGAACCGTTGATGTTCACATTGTTAGTCTAGATTAGTAGCTTATGGGAAATCGTTTAAGTTTAAAATATTTTATACTACTGACGTTGTATAGAAATTTTGATGAATAGCTATGAAAATTCAAGCACTTACTTTGGGAAAACAAAACAAAATAGCAATGCTTTATCTTAGTCGCTCAAAACAATCAACGTGCACTTTCAAGTAGACACTCCACTACTGCTGTTGTACAACTGAATGGAGTCGCTGCGCGCTCACTCGACTCCTTCCCCCCGAACCTCTACATGCGCAATCTCTCCGACCGCGCCATCTCTCCTAACTTTACCTTACATAAAATAAATAAGGAGTACATGAATTGTAAAAGTGATATTTAATGTTATTCTTTAATTAAATTTATATATCATGTACATGTTTAACAATTTCTGATCCCTTTTAAAATCAATTATATAAAATATTACAATTTGATTTTTCGTATTTCAAAAATGCACTAACAAAATCAGTGGTGGAACTAGAGAAGTTTTATAGTCCATGCATAAATTAAAATATCTGTCTTCGCATTCAAAATTTTGAAACACGAAATGTTTTTGATTGCGATGAAACAAATTTCCGATTATGCAATCTTTTTTTGCTATCGGAATAACGAAATAATGCATATATATTTGTGTAAAAGACGTCGAAATAAAATAAAAAAAGGAAAAATGACTCGTATTTTACACTTTGAACATTCATGAGTTTTTTTTTTTTCAGTCTATTGAAACAGAGAACTTTGAAATGCTCGTAATATAATTTTTCAAATAACTAAAATTCAAAAATTTAGTTTACGTTTGCTCTATATAATATAAGAAACAGATGAAATACTAGGATATATGTTGGTGTCCAGGTTCAACAATGAATAGTCCAAACAGTTTTTAAAGTTAATTACGTTATAGTTTTAATATCTTGATTAAAATATGAAATATTTACAATAATAATTTAAATTGGTATAACATTTGCAATTTATCCGACCGTCTGTCGGGTTTAAAAATTAGTTAATTGCGCGGTCCATCAACAGGCATAAAATTACAAGGTAACAAACAATCTTTCTATCGGAACGAAAGCTCGCGCAGATCTGCTTTCTTCTCACGATGAAAATGCATATCATCAAATTTCTATTGTGCGGGAATCATCGAACTTTGATCCCAACTCACACGCCTCAATTAAATATGTGGTTTGCTTTGCAGTCCAAAGTTCAGATGAACTATTGCGACCACATATATATATATATATATATATTTACTTGTAAATTTGATTGTTTTAATTGAACACTTTGATAAAACGTTTAGTTTCCTATTTTAAAAAAAGCATTGATGAAACCTTTAAATTAATAAATGTCAAGGGCCGTTTAGAATTAGTATATATGTTCTCATAGAAGAGCTAAATCATAAAATATGTCATAAAATATTTCCATAAATTTCCAATATTATGTAATAATATCGTGAAATATTTTTAGCTCAAAATTTTAAAACTAACTGCTTGCAAGCCAATAAGGATTGCATAAATTTCAAAAGAAACACTATAAAGTATTTTTTGATTAAACTTACATTTTATGTATATGCTATGTTACGTACACGTAATCCGTAATCCCTTTCGAAATTAGTTTGATAAAAGAAATAAGTGGATATAGACTTCCCTGCATTTAAAAATAGCATTGACAAAATATTTTACGGAAATGAAGGAAATTGATAGGTTAATAAAAAATAAAATATGTATCTTTTCTTTTGAAATTATAATTCATAGAATATATATAAATATGACAAAACATTTTTTTAATCAAAAGCAAAATAATAATAATAATAATAATAATAATAATAATAATAAACTAGACTTGCATTTTTGCTAAAGAGGTCAAAATAGAGAAAAAGTGTCACGTATTTTACGCTCTGAACGCGCAAGGGATAGTTTCCAGTTACATTGAAATGGATAGCTTTGAAATTACGGTAAGATATTTTTTTTTTCAAATAACTTAAATTGAAAAATGAAGAGAGATATTTCTCTAACACGGGCAGTACTATTATATCCCGAATGTTTGCTTCGCCTTTTTTATTCATTTATAAATATTCGTAATTTAAATTTCATACACATTTTTTTAATTAAAAGAATATATATATATATATATATATATATATATATATATATATATTAATTTAGTTGTTTATTACTGATTGATAAATGAATGAAATGGTTTTGGCAGAAATGAAATACAGTAGACTTCCGACTATCTGGATCAATGTGACTAGTGGGCAGGCCGGATAATGTAAAAAAAAAAAAAAAAAAAAAAAAAAAAAAAAAACCCTCATAGTCTGGAATTAAAAAAAATCCCATATAATGTCATACCATTAAAAATACATTTTTATACCACAACTGGTTCGTATTCATGTTTCCTAACCGCTTAGTACAGAGCGGTACTTTATAAATGTTTGTTATGTACTTTACTGTAGGATTTTTTTTACAGAAAAAGAAAGTCCAAAAATAAAACTTTGTAAACTTTGGATACGATATCAATAATGTTTACAGTGGCATTTTTATACGTATATAAAAATTTGTAATTTACAAGTCATAAAGATAAACACATATTAAAAAAGATTAAAATAAATCAGTCACTTATAGTCAGTCATTTATATCACACATCAGTAGGAGTATGCATATGATGCATATACAAGGTACTTCTACCAAATAACTACATGCTCCTTATAAGGCATCCTTTATCTTTATAGGGAACGGTTTCGGGTCGACAAATTACAGCATATATATGACAGTTTGTGTGCCCGTGACATGTGCCGATATTTTCAACCACAACCTCAACCGGCTTCGTCGTCATTTTCAGACCACTGTATCTTCCAACACGTAGTTGTTAAAAAGAGTAAGTAAACTTTCACATGAAATCAGCATAAATTATTAATTGAATTTTAAAATCTTTGTATGATGTTCGATATAATTTAACGATCTTTTAGAATGCATGCTGAAATATTACGTATTTTTAATTATGCTTGTGTTTGAAAGTAAAATATATGAAAAACAGAAATGCCTTAATAAGGGCAGGCAGTGTAAGACATGATCTTATTAAGGGGCACTTCATTTGTATCGTATATTATCAATACTAAAGCGAATTAACATTTTCTGTGTCAATATTTGTAGAAAAATGGAATATATCAAAACGGTGCAGAGGTAAAGAGATCTTAATAGAGTGAAAGACAAATGGTATCAGAAGTTGTGGCTGTTCAAAACGGTATGCCCGAACGTAGAGCTGCCACATAATACTGTATTATAAAGTAAACACTTTCTTACGCTCTAGTTTGTTTTAATATCTGCAAAATACCTGTTAATTAAAGTAAAATCATCTAAATATAATAAAACGCAGTGTAACGATTCCGGTGTGAACCCATCCATCTTACCAGTCGGCAATAAGATGGTGACAGGTTAGACTTAATTTGCATTTGAGATGTGGATGAGAAAACTTATCTGCCTAAACACAAATATCTTCTACCTCAAATCACCTCTGTTCAGCATATTTTTCTATAAAACATTCAAAAATAACTAAATTTCAATGATTTGGGCAATCTCCTAGACGCATTATTTTAGATTTGGAATAAACTAAAAGATCGTTTTCGTATTATTGAGAGCGAAAATTAACACCTATAATTAAATTACCATCATTATTTATGGAGATCTTAATTATTGCGATCATTATTAGGATTAAAATTTTAGTTATTCAGAAAAAAAATATTTGGAAATTTTGAGCTGAAAAACAAATATAAAGAAAAAGGTTACGTTTCGTAAAATTTACCATTAACATAACTACCATGAACAGTAAAATTTAACATTAACCCTGAACTTAACGATTCAGGTTAGTTTTCCTTATTGTCAACAAATAGTATATGAATATTTTTATCAAATATTTCAAATTTTAAATGAAAATCCCGATTTCTACCACCATCCAAGGACGGGCATTTACACTAGTGTATTTAAAAAATTATGGCCTTACTTAAAACACACACTCCTAATGTTTTGCATCCCATCATAAAAACTCCACAACTAACCATACATGCCTGCCTTTTTGTTTTCTACTCTCCTGGCAACAATTAAACAGCGACAAGTTTATGGATGATGTAATATTTTAAAAATATGTATACATATAACACCCAACAACATTTAAAATGTAAATTTTGATATAACACAACATTTTTATTACTGCATATTTCATTTATTTAAGACTACTTTATTGTTGGCACTAAGAAATGGAAACTTGTAAAATGCAATTATAAAATGTTAAATGAATATCTAGAAGTTTTAAAACTTACTCAAGAAATGAAATAAATATATATGTCTTCGCTTTCAAATTCTAAATCACGGAATATATTCGAAAGGGACGAAACAAATTTACGATGATACATTTTTTGCTTCAAAAAGGAAAAAGATATTTACATTTATATAAAACAGATGGAAATAAAATATGAAAAGGAAAAATGGCACGTATTTTGCGCTTTGAGTATTCAAGAACAATTTTCCAGTCCCATTGATATTGAGAAATCTAAAATCCGTATTGATATGTCTTCCAAATAACTTAAAGTCATAAAATAAACGCAATTTTGCTGAATATGAGAAACAAATACAATATTATTATAGGCGTCAGATGCTATAGTTTTTTCTTTCTTGTGTGTACAAATAAGCGAGAAACATATATTTTATATAGATAAAAAATGTGACAAGTAATCAACAATTTTTACTGTAAAATTTAGACTTTTTTTACTTATATTTTGCACAAAATTGTATTTCGCTTTGAGATTTCTTTTCAATTGACATTAACAGATTTAGAATTCAAAATTGCATTAAAAAATCTTAACACGTAAAATGAATGTATGCTTTTCTTATGCAAAAATCAGATGCTGAACTAGTATATGTATCTCTGATGAATATATATATATATATTTTGTTTGCTCGTCGTTTAGCTGTATATGAAAATATATTCTGTATCTATCGCAATATATTTAAAAAGACGAAATAAATGTATATTATTTTATTGAAATATTTATTAATTTATCCATTTTTTTTTGTCACTGAAATTTTATTTATTTATTTTATTTTTGGCTTTGGGATTGTCCCATTGATGCTAACAAACTTACATTAAAAAATCGTTAATTTTTTTTTATATAAAGGACATACATAATTATTTTTACCAATACAAAAATCAAGTATGTATATTTTCTTTTAAATTCTAAATCATAGATTATACTTTGAACGTTTTCAGAAACAATTACGCAGATTGATTTTTTTTCGAAAGATGATAATTATTTGCATTACTATAAAAGGGGTGAGAATAAAATGAAAAAAAGGATTTAGTGTCGCGTATTTCACAATTTCAGCATTCAAGAGAAAATTCCAGTTTCTCTTGCAATGGATAACTATAAAATATGGCAAGATAATTTATCCAAATAAATTCAGATGAATTAGGATAAAGTAAAATGTATTATATGTATTCTCGTATTGCGTCTGTGCCCATGTCTGAGTAGTGAAAATTCCTATTTAGTTTTAAATTACATTTATTTGCATAAAATATCTAAAATTTAATAAAATTTTTATTCATTTTTCTTCATTATTATCAGTATAAAATAACTATAAGAAAATAAATATAGCAATAACAATTTCAGTGAAATCAAATAAGCCGTTGATTATTTTCGTTGATGTTATTACCTTTGTAAATACATAAAGTGTAAATTAAACCTTTATATGTACACATAAATGCAGCAAAAAGAAACATAACTTGAATTTTAATTCAAAAATCGAATGTTTGTTTTCTCGCCTTATACGAAAATCAGGAAGCAATAGTAAGATATATGTCATATGTTTATTTTTGCTCCATTTATGTGTATATATAAAGGTTTAATTTATGCTTTATGTATTTACAAAGATAATAACATCAACGAAAATAATCAACGGATTACTTGATTTCACTGAAATTGTTATTGCTATATATATTTTCTTATTGTTATCCTTATTGTCATTTTATACTGAGAGTAATGAAGAAAAAAGCACAAAACATTTATTAAGTTTTAGATATGTTATGCAAATAAATGTAATTCAAAAACTAAATAGGAATTATAACTACTCAGACAAGAGCACAGATGCAATAGGAGAATACATATCAGATGTTTTAGTTTATCCTAATTATCACAATGTATCCCAAATCCTAATTTATGAAAGTAAAAACCTGTTAGTGAAAAATATATAAATAATCAACACGATTTTCACTAAACCATTATTGTTTTATTTATTTATTTATTACCGAGGTGCATACGCTTCTTAGAAATATTTAAGAGTGTGGCATCGTTATTTCAGATCAGAAATCTGGTCTTATTTTTTTTTCAGATTAAAAATATTTCTGCGATTAATCGGATAATTTAGAATTTTGTCTGCAAGTAAATCAGACGAAAATTTCTAACCTAAATATGTGATAAAACTATACGCTCACAGTTACTACTAAAGTTATTTATAAAATACAAGCTGCTTTTTTCGACACTGACAAATATATCTTGATCTAAAAATAATAGGACATCGTATAAAGAAACAAGTTGGGAATTGTGCGTCAAACGTGACAAATGAGGTGCGTTTGTACTATAACTAGTTTTATAAATATTTATATCGTCTATTACTACGATATAAATAATTTCAATAAAATAAGAACATTTTATGTTGGCAACATCTTATCTTTTGTTGACAATTACTGAAAATTTCAATGGGAAACTCAAGCCTATCTTTGAAGACTTCTGAAATTGAAATCCCTATTTATACTCTTTTTTCATTTAATATGTAACTCTCCGGAAACATCTATCCAAAAAACTGTCAGTAGATTATATGATTGCTATAATTAAACAATTTTAGTATACAAATTCGGTTTTTAAATTCACTAATACGTAAATAATATGACTCCTTCTTAAATATCACGCAATCACCATACTAGAATCATTACCTATCATGGGATGTTATTGAAATAGTTACGTATAATAGGATTTAATAGAATGAAGAAAACATTTATTAATATCTTTTTAAATTTTGATTCAATTTTCAGAAAATTTGTAATGACTCGTCGATTATATGTATTAAATTTCAAACCATCCGGTTGGGTAGTTGTTGTACTGTTATATGCGGACGGATCAGGCGACGACTATAGGTGCTACTTATTTATATAATTACGAACGCACATAAAAAATGATGAAAATACATAAAATATTATTTAGAATTAGGATGAAGCAAGGAAGACATAGACTTTTACGATAAAATAACAATAGATCAGATAAGTGAGGGATGCATGATAGCATGAATCATTTTCTTTAGTATGGAGATTCTTCTATATCTTCTACATATTTTATGACAAAATATTCAGTTGGCGCATATAAAAGTTAATCTGAATAAATTAATGCCTAAAAAGTAAATTTCAATGTAAGAACTATATTGCAAAAACTTATAAATTAAGTCACATTTCTTAATTTAAACAAAAAGTAAAAATGTATGAACTTTCAAAAATGTACTGATGAACTTTGATGCTTTTTCTATTTCATTTATATGAGACAAAATTGGATTTGCACAGAAAATATTTATTTTCAAAAAATCATGAAAGTAAATTATATCAAAGGAAAAAACTTAGTGTTTTATTAACAAATCAGATTACATTTCATAATTTAATGTGACCTGTCACAATAAATTTCCGATATTATATACGAAAAATTCGCCTAAGTTCTAATGGTATGGAAATTAAATGATGCATACTTGCATGTATAAAGTAACTAATGAAAGAAATTTTTTAACATCATAGATTAATTTAAAAAATATTTTCGAAATTTTTCTGTCAGATAACCGCAAACAATCCTCAAATTTATAAAGAAATATAATGTATAGAAAAAAGGTGATATTAAAAAAAAAAGACTTTGATGTTTTTTCTATTTCATTTATATCAGACAAAATTGAATTTGCACAGAAAATATTTATTTGCAAAAAATCATGAAAGTAAATTATATCAAAGGAAGAAACTTCGTGTTTTATTAACAATTTAGATTACATTTCATAATTTAATGCAACCTGTCATAATAAACTTCTTATATTATGTACGATGAATTTGCCTTAAGTTCTAATTCTATGGACATTAAATTATGCATACTTGCATGTATACAATAACTATTGAAAGAAATTTTTTAACATCATAGATTCATTTAAAAAAAGTAATTTCGAAATGTTTCTGTCAGATAATCGCAAACAATCCTCTAATTTATAAAAAAATATATAATGTATAGAAAAAAAAAGTGATATTGAAATAGAAGAACAAACATTACAAAATCGATATGTGTCTTGGTGAAATTTAATGAATGCTCTATAATTAAATGGCTAGACAAGTCTTAAGTGTATTTTAAAAGTAACTGTTTGATTAAGAAGGCGGTTATATATTTCGATATTGAATAAATGCTGTTTCCATGGCAACAATTCCGGTTTCATTTGTCTCCGTTACTAACAATATCGAAGTCGAATTGAAAGTGCTCAGAATCGGAACTTAATTTTGAGTTTGAAACAATTTTAATCGATTTAAATTTTGATTTAAAACATAAAACATAAACTTTAAATATCATTACATATACATATAAATGTGTTTCAAAACAGTATTTATAAAACTCACTTATTTACTTTAAACTTACAGGGTTATTCTAAATGATGGACCCATTTTCGAAAAAATGTATTTATTAAAGTACAAATCCAAAATGAACAATCTTTATGCCAATGAAAAGATGATTTTTCAAAGTTTTTTAAGACATTATAAATGTTCAATATGTCTACCATTTTCTGCACGGCAAATATCTACGCGATAGCCAAATTCGTCCCACACACAAGAAAGCGTATCTGCTGTTACTGAGTGCACGGCTTTCAAAGCGGTGATGGTTCCAGAGGCGGCCGGTAGAGGTCGCGCGGCAATAGGCTGCGAGTTCGTTTCACTGTCAGTTGTAAGGGAGATGGCTACTGTGGAACACAAGGTTTTTTGCGTTCTTGAGTTCGTAAGAAGTGAGCAAACGGTGGACACATTGAACATTTATAATGTCTTTAAAAAAAACTTCGAAACATTCTCTTTTCATTGGTATAAATATTGTACATTTTGGATTTGTACTTCAATAAGTACAATTTTTTGAAAATGGGTCCATCATTTAGAATAACCCTGTACTTAAACTAGTTCAGTATGAAGTGTAGAAAATGTTTAAACAATAGTATTTATAATAAAACTTTTTTTTTATTTCATTGTGTCGCCAACATACGATAAATCGCTATAAAAAGGTATTTTAATTTTTTTACGGACGCTATATCGAGATTCCGCAGAAAATATTTTTATAAACATATATATCCTCACGACAAGAATATTTTGTAATTGTTTCAAGTTTTTCTGAATGTGCGCTTGTGCAAATCTTCCTTGTCAGTTTGAATGGGAAGGTAGCAACAAAAATGTATAATAATCCGAATAATTTCTCTTTCTTGTTCTTGTTTTTCCATAGCAATGGAGTAAATTAGCTGTTATCATTATAGAAATGTCACGAACATACAAAGGGCTATCCATAAAAACGGAGAGTAAAATCATAAAAAACAGACAGAAAAATCACATTAGAAAAAAAAAAAAACATTATTCTTTTTCAAAATATCTTCCCTTAAATTATGTGCAACGATCCCATCGTTCAACCAGTTTTCAAAACAAGTAGAGAAGCCTTTCTCTGGACGCTGCTTCAAAGAACCCTGCACAGTTGTTAACATTTCGATCATTTACAACACTTTCTGGTCGGCCAGGCCAAGGCAGACTAGATCTACAGGCATAGTCAATTGAGATTAATGTATGAAGCCTCCCGCCAGAGGACTCTGATACCCTGCCCAAAATTGAAATTTGACTTTGACCGTAACTGAAACAACCTGGGCAGGGTTGAAATGTAAACAAACAACAAAATTACGTCACGCCGCCATGGTTTACAACTCTTCTAACATTCCAATCAAGCTTAGAAAGGACAGCGAATTCCAATACCTGTCAATTTTTCGATTATTAAAATAGTATCGCAAGTGAAAATATGGTAAATTGTTGCGTTTATAACTGTAAATCTCGAAGTGATCGTAGCTGCAATGTTGGAGATAACGGCGAAAAAATATCGTTTCATAAATTCCCTCTGGAACCATCACGAAAGGCTGCATGGCTGAAAGCAATAAGCTGCCAAGTCAAGATCTCGATTTACATTATCCTACAGTTAATATTTTTATTGTATTATTAATTCTTTAAATGATATTTTGATATTAGTAATAATTGCGTGATAGAAATACCCTGAAGTAGGGCTTTTTCCAAAGTTCAAACCACAAAAATAAATGTATTCATAATATTGTTTTTCATATACATATTTGTTAATTAATGAAAGCATTAAACTCACGTGAGTCACTTTATTTTACTTTAGTAGTTACTCTTATTAATTGTGAAATTCGTAATGCATTTCTAATATATAAACACTTATATTATAAAATGAAAACATTTACTGAAAACAAAGAACTTTTCAAAGTTGTTATATAAAAATATACAACTAACACATCTTTCCAAATCTCAAATGGCTTTAATATCAAAATATTAATCCACCACAGTTATCACCAAGGAAAGCATGAAGTCTTAGAACGTCAATGAAATGATGTCTTCTTTTGAATTTTTTATAACAGCAGGGTGCATTCTCAGGTAGAAGTTTGTTCGATTTTCTGTCTGTAAATGTAACCTGCTAGTTCTCGAGACACTGAAGGTCTTCCACATCAACTGCAATTTTTTTCAAGATTAGTGAATATGCTATGTTTGCTGTTAGTGTAGACACTCACCATTCTTTCTGCTGCCATGTCAAAAGAGGATGTGCTTCAAATAATCATATTTTGATATTAAATTCATTTGAAAATGTTCTTTTAAATATTTTTAATGTTGTTCAAATGGTCTTTGTTTTCCTGTAAATGTTTTTATACTTCAGTCTGAAACGTGTTATATATTAGAAAAGCATTACAGATTCTAAATATAATAAGTTTTTTATAACAACTAAAGTGAAGTGACTAATATGAATTTAATATTTTCATTGTTTAATAAGTAAATAAAGTATATACAGTTTAAATATTTCAAGAAAGTGTTTGGCACAGATGTCATATACTTTGGCGTAATTTTTTTCTGACGCCAATTTGGCAAAAACGTCGTTTTCGAATGCCACAATAAAAAAGGAATAACAATTTTTAAAAAAAGTTTAATTAATAACTATAGAACAAAACAATTTATATAATTCAAAAAAAGAAAATATAAGTAAATAAACAATTTATTAATAAATAAACAACATTCGGGTTACTATATCAAGCAAAATAATGACACTTTGGCACCAGTTAAGTATCCCAGTGTGTGACATTGGTGTCAGAAAAAAAAATCATGCCAACGTGGTGCATATATGACATCTGTACCAAGTGTTTTAACTAATTTTACAATTAATTATGAATAAATTTTAAACCATTTTTCCATTAGACTGCCTAAAAGATTATTTATTTCATTGAATTGTAGCATATATTTTATTTCTCTCTACCTATATATTGCAAATAATTTGAGTAATGAATTAATTATTCAGTTTTACATGTATTAGTTAATATGCAAGATACAGAAATTATGTAAAGAAAATTAATCTATAAATTCCAGTAGAGTATTACTTTGAAAAAAAAAAAGTAATACCAAATGATGAATTGTTGTAAATTGTCTGTGAATTGAAACTAAGTTAGAAAGTATTATACAGTAGAGTCGCGGTTATCCGAATTAATGTGGACCAAGCTCACCTCGGAAAACTTGGTTAAACGGGATTTACATAAATGGCCACTAATTTAAGAGATAAAATATAAATTTACACACAATTTATTAATTTTTATAATATACTTACAGTCATTGTGATGTACACTGCAAATGCTTGTGGAATAAAAACAGGTAATGAAATTGTTTATTTGAAAAAGTCCTTGATATTTTTTTGTTTGTGGGATGATAAACGTTTCTTTGCTGCAATATTATGCCATTTTTTAGTGTCTTCAATATTGTAGGTGTAGCCTCTTCTTGCTGCTCAATGTATTGAATAGTTTTTCAACAGAACTTAGACCTTCAGAATGTGTAATTTTTTCTGGTTAACATAGCTTTAATCATCACTGCTCTCTTGTATGTGATTTTCAATCATATCTGTAATCATGGCATCTGTAATTTCTTGCTGTTCATCTGCATTCATCCACTCAGCAATGTCTTTTTAAGTATGGGTCTCAGAAACAGGAAGTGTTTGTGCTAAGCTGAATCAAGATTTGTCATCAGATGCTTCATTTTTACCATTTGATTGCTCTTCAGACAAAATTTTCTGTCACGATTTCTGTAGAGTCGTTGATTCAATTTCTTCCCATGCTTCGGAAATCCAATACACAGCATCCTTTGGTGTAATTTCTTTCAGATATTCTGCAACTGTTCGTTCTTCAAGATCTTTAATCAGCTTTCGTAACAGCTTTTTTTCTGCAATTTCTTTTCAAGTTCTCAAGAACACCTTGGTCTAATGGCTGTATCAGTAAAGTGACATTTGGGGGCAAAAAATATGCTTTGATATCTCCACTTGCTAGTTGTTCCACATCCAGATGGCATGATGCATTGTCTAAAAGAAGGAGTGCTTTTCTTTCCAACTTGCTTTTCTTTAAAAAAAAAATTCCACTTTAGGGACAAATTGTTCATAAAACCATTCCTTAAAAAGTTCAGCACTCATCCACGCACTTTTCTGATTTCTGTAATATACAGGAAGACTCGAGATGTTGATGTTTTTGAATCTCCTTGGTTTTTTTGACTTTCCGATTATCATGGGTTGTAATTTTAAGGAACCAGATGCATTACAACAACTTGAAACAGTTATCCTTTCTTTCATCTTTTATATCCGGAAGCTGATGATTCTTCTTTTGCAGTTAAGGTTTTCGATGGTAGCATATGAAAATTTAATCCTGTTTCATCACAATTAAACATTTGATCTTTACACAAATTGTTTTCCTCGATATATTTATGAAAATTTTCTACGGATTTTACTACTGCTTCAAAATCTGCAGATAGCATTTCACCAGTTATGTTGAGTTGGAAGAAACTGTCAATGCCAATGAAATGTAAGCTGAAGGTGAAAGAAAAGTCATAAAATTCTGAGATTCCAGCCAAAATGATAGAAAGGGATTATTCTTTTTTTTGTGACTCGGTTAAGCGGGACTCGGATAATCGCGACTCTACTGTAATTCTACCTTTTGTACTGTTTTAAAGTGTCCATATTCTCCTGGAATAAAATTTTAGGCAGGTGACCTGAAAAAATGTACTCAAACATGCAATTAATAATATTGTTTTTAAAGTACAATAACACTGGTTAAGAAATTTTGGCATTTTCTATAGAAATTGAGTCAAGCTTGATTTCATTTTATTTTTTACAAGGCCAGGCCATGAATCAAAGTTGTAACCATTCTGGTCAAAAGCTCATTTTGACTAAAGATTAGAAATAAAAAATTTTAATTGAAAAGGTAAGATACAATAATTTGAAAAGATTTATTTTGCAAAAAATGTGCAAAGTCATGGTATATAAAATTGTAACTATTTATGAAATATTTCAAAGCACTTAGGAAGTATACCCTTCTTGCATCATTTGGAAAGAGTGAAAAACATTCTTTTGTCACAGATTTTTTGGTACTTCTCTATTATCCTGTCGACCACTTTTCATAACAAAAAACTATTGCCAAACTGTAACGCCAAATGAACGGGAGAACGTTGCCATTGGAATATCAAAATAAATAAATAAATAAAATATAAGTATTTAAGGACACAATTGTTATTTTAATTAATGAAATGACTAATAAATCAGTGAAACATAATGAAAAATACACGCAAATGTCAAAGTAAAAACCACTTGATGACATAACAAACACGTATAATGTTTCTGACATCAAGTAAATGGAGCTGCATTTTTGGCGTTTAATCTTACAATTTGGCGATAGTTTTTTGTTATGAAAAGTGGTCGACGGGATAATAGAGAAGTACTGATTTTGTTTATATAAAATATTACATGTTACAACTAAAATAATTTAATGAGTTAAAAGAAACCTTCTACTTTTCAAGTAAAATATTCATGATCCAAACATTTATTTTCATGCGGAAAAAAAATTACCTGATAAATGGTTCATTTTTGCATCATCAGAAAAGGTAATGGGTTAAAAGATAGTTTCTTACTGCTTATATTAACTTTTTTATATTAAATATGTAAAATAAAATATTTATGTTTCATGTATAAATGAAATATCTAAAAAAAGCATATTTTTATTTTATTTAATAATTTTACATTTAAATTCTTAAGGTAGTAGATCAGAGGCTTCAGCATCAATTTTTCAAAATAGTTTAATTTTTATCTTGTTTCACATAATATATGGCACCTTGAAATCTGTAGTTAATAATGTTGCAATATTTGTAGATTTCTAAGCACATGAGATTTCTTAAAACTTCAGAAAATCTATAAGAATGTCAAATTAGCCAGATTTTATTTAATTTTCTCTTTCCGATATGCTATGAAATTCAGTTACTAGGCAAATGTTAAATATAAGAAAAAATGGGATTAAAAAAGCTTACATATTATTTCAAAATTGTAAAAATGATTTTAAAAAAAATCTTTCATATTTTTTGAGCATATGCACAAAATTCCATAAAATATTATATAGAAAATCACGAAAGGCCAAGGAAATTATTAAAAAAATTTCAAACAGATTTGATTAATTTAAGACATTGCATGGCAAAAATTTAGCATTCATAATGCAATACCAATTATTCTAAACATTCTTTTGTACAAAATATCTGAACGAATGAACTTTTATATGGTATGTTGATATTGTCATATAAGACACAATTTTTCAGTGACATTAAAAAAAAACTCTAATTTCCTCAATATTCTTACGTATAAAAGTTTGGAAATGGCAACATTCTTCAATTTGTTTGTTTACAGAAAGTGGTCGATAAGGTAATAGACAAGTACCGGATAGTTAATTATTGAAATGTTTTCTGTTTTGACTAAAGTGTCAAATGAATAAAAAATAGAGATGTGAAATATACTTGCATAATCATTGTATTTGTTCTAAAGATTTCCAATTAATAAATTTGAAGTTTGGGACAAGCCTTGGTAATGTAATAACATTTACAACTTTTTTAGATATTGATTTTTTTTTTCATATTTAAGGTACATAATGTAGTGAGTGCTTAAATAGAAATACTCACAAAAAGTCCAGACATTCATAGTTGACTTGATTAATTCATATTTTTAAAGAAGAACATAAATTTTCCTATTATCTGAGAATGAATAGCATTCAAGTTTTGCGAATTATAGATTTGTACTAGAAAAATGTAATCATTTATTTTCATCCTCAAGATAAGATCAGATTTTTTTTTTCCAAGGTGGGGGGGAAAAGATACCAAAAGTATACAGCAGAAATTTGTTAATAACATTTTAAAGTATGTTTCAAGGTAATACATTTTCATTTCAAAGCCTCAATTTTCATGTTCCTGAACAGTGGTGACCATCCCCCCCAAACGCAATGACGCAAATCCCCCCCCCCCAAAAAAAATCTTCATACATTAAAATTGCCCCCCCCCCCTCTAAACAGAACATCATTGTAAAATATATTCTATTGATAATTTAATAATAGTATTCTTACGTACTATCAGACAAACATGAAATAAAAGTTTTAACAGCGTAATAAATAAGGAAGATATATATTTTATTTTAGCAGTCTGATTGTTTCCATATTTAAAAATCTTGACTGACAAGATCGTGTTAATACGTTCAAATAAGCTCCCATTTTCACTAGAATACAAGCATTATTTCAATTAATATAATTCTAAAGATATAATACAATATCAGGGGCGGATCCAAAGCATCATTTTTGGGGGTAGCGATACATTGTTAAAAGTAATGGGTATAGTATAGTATAGAAAAACCTTTGAAAATGGGACCTGTCTGTAACAGAAAAATTTCATGGTTCCGAATGAAGAAACACCATACAAATATGCTAGCAAAACAAAAACCTGTCTAAAACGGAATTGTAGTCCCCCGATCTCGGGGTTTGAGGAAATTTTTAGTAGTTTATAAAGTAGCTGGAGGACTCTAGAGCTATGTTTAAGAAAGTTAAAAGATAATTGGATAATTTTTAAAGAAGCTGCACCAAGGGCACCAAGAAAGAGATTAATATTCAAAATTGGTGGTAGCTGAGGTCCGAGAATTTTTTATGTCGTTCATGTAGTAGCTGGAAGACCTAAGAAGTTGTTAGGGAAACAAAAAGCTAGTGAATTGGACGATCTTTAAGGGAGCTATAGCAGGGGCCCCAAAAGAAGGCCAACTGATGGTTTTGTGCAGGGTCCTAAGATGAAAACATCTTAAGAGGTCCTATAGTATTTAGCGCTTTAGATCTTCAATTAGTCGAAATTAAGCAATAGGGTATGAATTAATCATTAGAATAATATTTTTAAAAAAGACATAAAAAAGTCCTAGGGCCTCAATAAAAATATGAGGGTGGTGGCTCGGGGAGAGGAGTCCAAAACTAAATTTTAAAGTTATGCATTGGGAGGGTGACACAATTGTGAGAAGGGTGAAAATGCATGGCGCACAAAAAGTTCAAGGGGCCCCACACTAGGCCTCGGGGTCTTAACTGCAATATAGAAATGGAGGAATAGCTAAATGGAGAAAAAGCCTCAAAAACAAAGACGATCGGATTAAAAAGGGGCAACTTATTGACAATTTCAGAAACAAAAACTTCAACGGGCCCCGTAGCAAGGATAGAATGCGAATGATGCCTAGAATGAAAATGCGAAAATATCTAAAAAGACAGGACATGAGAATCACTCTTGCAAGACAGTACTTGTTTCTCGAGATCTGTATGATAGCTCGATATAGTACATTTAACCCCTTCAGGGGCAAACTAGTCTTGTAGCTAAAATATTGAAATGATTGATTGACACCAGGATTCACGAACGAATTTACTTTAAAATAAGTAAAAGATTTTCCTCATATATAAAAGTATAACCTCTTATAAATTCAAAATTTGATTATAAAATTCTGGTGTCATTGTGGCATTTTGAGATTAAAATTAAGTGGTATATATAATATACCGGTGCCCTTCAAGGGGTTAATGGTTCATTTTTAAATAATTTAATAACAAATAAATACAATATAAACTTAAGCATGTTTTTAATCAAAAATTTTAATCTACACGTATTATAAAAAATATAAAATATGTCCCTTCTAAGCATTGACTAATAGATGATTTCTGAACCGTTAGTCTTTGATAAACAGTTTCAATTTAAAAAATATTTAAAATTAGCTGAAGGATTATGTTATACGCTGTTTAGGTCAAAAAATGCATTTTTGAAGACGTTACAAAACTTAACTTTTTATACGTCCTTGGGTCCTATAAGTTATATTTAGTGAAACAATCCTCATGCTCTGACGGAAAAATCATTTTAGTATAAACAAAAGTTACCGAGTTTCAAATTTGGAAAAAGTTGGCACTTAACACAGTGCCTGAAATAATGTACGATTTCGATTTAACCGCACGTCATTTCGGGCCCCATGTTAAAAGCAAAAAATTTATAAATTTTAAACTTGCATAACAAGGTGAGTTTTAGTTGTACAAAAATGATTTTTTTTTTCATTTGATATATCAGAGCTTCAGGATTGTTTTACCAAATATAACTTATAGGACCCGTAGGCTGTATAAAATATTAATTTTCATTACAGCACTTATCAAGCACTTATTCATAAGAATTGCATTTTTTGATCCAAATTATGTCCAACATAATTATTTAGCTAATTTTAAATACTTTTGCAATTGGAACTATATGCCTAAGACTAACGATTAAGAAATTATCCATCGGTCGACGTTTGGAAAAAACACACTGTATGTGAACAAATACAGAAAACATATTCTGGAAAAAATGGAAAGAAGAACAATTCTATAAAACCAATTTGATAAACGTTTGAAAACAAGTAGAAGTAAATTAAAATAATAATAAATTTCATTTTTGTCTTGCTGCAGACTTGGCGGTTTAACATATGAAAACCATATTTTTTCATTATTTTGTGTAAAAGAATACACCAATCTGAAATACATTATGATGTTGGAAAAAGTATTTTCAGAAATAAGAGCTACAAGTTTAAAAAATGCAATTTTTAAGCCACTGAAGTTGTCATACATTCAGAAAAATTATTAAACTCTTGATTAAACTTTCCCCCCTCTCTTTGAGAGAGAAGACTAGATGTCTTTAGAATTATCTGACAAAATTTAAAGCATTTTTTTTTCACATATTTGGTTGCATGAATGCAAAACTAAGTTATTTATAAGCATGTGTTAAACATTTTCCCACCTGTATTCCAAATATTTTTTTTATTACCGCACCTTCAAAGATAGCAAGATGCAGAATGGGTTCTTATTGCCCTTATCTAGAATTTAAAGAATGAAAAAACAGGAACATTTCTGGAAATTGAATGTTGAAAAAAAAGTTAAAAGTGATATTAAAAAAATCAACAATTTTTTAATAGTGAAAAAAGGAAGAAAATATTAAGAATTTAAAAATTCCCCCCCAAAATGTACTTTTTCTCAAAATCCCCCCCAAAAATAAATTGTATGACGCACTTTGCGTCACCAAACCCCTCTCTGGGCACCCCTGTTCCTGAAAATCTGTTTAAAATGGCATTTCGTTCTTATAAAATATTGTACAACTATGGCAGAAAGACATGAGTTCTGTTTCCGAATGAACAAAAAACTTCAAACAGAAAAGAGATATTTCACGGCTTCTTTATGTTACTAACAAAACCACGGACTGTGCAAAAGGCTTCAAAATCAGATAAAATATTTCTCTTTATATCCATTAATAACAATTCAGTTTTTAAAGTTTTGTAAAAAACTTAGGCCACATTCTTGTTTTTCAAATAACGAGAGTTTATATATTTTTTTCAATTTTTGTATAACTAAAATTTTCACCATGAGCCTGCAGACTGGTATAAAAATAGAGTCCAAGCTGGTTTCAAACACTGACTGAACCCGATAAATGAGAATATATATTTTTTCCAGATTACCGCAATCATAATGGAAATCATATATATTATTTCTCCTGTCAACATATCTTTTTCTAAGAAAATACGAAACGCAGAATGACGAATGAGATAGCATATGAAAGGATTTTGAACAGGCTTCTGACATAGCACACTTAACATTTCGTTAAAACATGTTTTTTGATTAAAAATTGCAGTTAATTAAAAATTAAATCAGCATTGTTTTCATAAATGAAATGAAAGATTTTCATCAAATCAGTGTTGCTACAAAAATAAAATACTGCATTATCAGATGACGTCATCCTATAATTAAAACACGATTGTTAATTTGTTTCTTGCTTGTACTTTTTGCAAAAATATCTAGCTTTTAATCAGATTTTATTTAATTTTTACGTGTGCATCACCTACTGTTTATTTGTTTAATCATGGCTGTGTATATGCATACTGTATCGAAGCACCAGTAGATTACGTAATTTAAGGATTATTTTCTATTTAGATATATATTTCATTAGGATTCACAAAAATTTTAAGTACAGTGAAACTTCCATTTAACGAAGTCTCATCGTTACACTTAAAAACTTCGTTATGAAGAAAATTCGTTAAATAGAAATCAACTTAAATTCATGAAATTTTTCCTTCAGATATGACAAACAGGTGTTGGATTCAGAAGCATTTGATTAAGTTTTAATTATGAAGCCGTCTTTTACAAAACTGGTGTGTACGGTCGATGAAATCAGTATCACATTCCCAAGCTTTGACTCAAACATTCATCAGCTCTGATACACATAGGTTCTCAAACTAATGTTTTTTTTTTTTTTCTTTTTTAATAATGTACTTCAAGATATTTTATTATTCCTTAGACTAATGGCTGAAGTTTAGAAGTTGTATTGGCAGGAACACAAATAACTTTGATGTTCTTCGATTTGCATTTTGAAGCACATTGTTGTGGATGTACAAAGCAATTGTCTGTCAGCAATGGAAGTTCAGAATGGTAACTGTCTGACTCTAATCGATATTTTTTGCTTCAATGCACCTCTGACGCCATTGTGTCACTGCATTTTCTATATCATTGAATGTAAAAAGGGGATTTTGACTTTCCCCAACTGTTAGCGCAGGAGTCTCGGCGTGGGAGAGTAATGATTACAAATGTTTTTCATAATGTGAAAAAAAAAATGTTTTATTTAGCACCAAGCAGAATGGAACTTATTTAAATGTGTTCATTTCCTTACAATCCACTGAAATAAATTCGCATATCCATCGCAACAGCAACCTCTTATTTTGAATTCTGTACCAGTACAAAAGTGGAATAAACTTAGTTATATAGAATATATTTTTCGTAATATGGAGATTAATTTATGTGCTAATGGTGTTCAAAGTCAATGTTCAGCAGAAAATTTCGTTAAATAGAAAGCTTCGTTAAAGGGAAGTTCCACTGTATTTTTTTTTAAATATTTCATTAAACTGTTAATATTTCTGACGTCACTTAAATGGCTGCTGGACCACAAAGTTTGAACATCCCATGTCTAAGTTCCCATAGGCAATTCGTTTTTTTCTTTTTTCAGTATAGGAGTCTTGACAACCTAGAGGAATGACCTTGGCGAGAGAAGAAAATTTGGCAAAAATTTTTCTGGCAATCTAGTATCATGTGAAAAGTGTTTGAACAAGTTTCTGAGATAGTACACCCACATTTCGTTAAAACGTGTTGTTTGATTAAAAAAAAAAAAAAAAAAATCAGTTAATTAAAAATAAGTGCTGAAACGTACCAGGAAATAATCTGAAAGATTGCAGTCTTTCTGGTTAACATTTGTTTCAATGACTTTCCAGGTTTAGTTTGAATTTCCCTGATATTTCCATGTTTTCCAGATCTGTGACCACCGTGAAAAAAGTTGCCAAATTTCCTTCTTCGCCAAGGCAGTTTTCACTATTTCACCAAGTCCCATATACTGGAAAAGTACCGAGAATTTAATTTCTGTATCCAACTATGTAAAGCACATTAAAATCAGAGAGTTAGGAACTCAGATAGTACAGCGCCATCTAGTGTCAGTTATTTTACTTGTAACATCGGGATGAAGATGTAAGAACATATATTTTCATTTTTACACTTTAAATTCTGACCCATAGATTTTGAAAAAAAAAAAAACATAAACGTGCAGAGTTTTAACTTAAATTGCAGTGAGCTCGATTATGAAAGATTAATGGGTTTCAATAGGAATTTCGCCAAATTAGCCAGATATAGCCAAATTGGCTTCATATATGGCAACTTATTTTTGTTGCCAAACCTGGCAATATTTTGCCAAGTTTGTCATTATTTGGTGTTATTGTGGTAACCCTGTTATTAGTACATTTCAACAATTACTCATTGTTGAAGTGATCAATGTGACAGTCCAATCAGATTGTGATGGACACACAGAGATTTCGATTTTATATAAATAGATATTTATTTTGTTGAAAATGTAGAATGCTTGGTATTTTTGCATCAATAATTTAAGCAGTAATCAAGCAATATCAAGCATCAATAATCAAGCAATTAAAATTTGATTATTATGAATGCAAGGCGTGTGAAATTTTCTATGAAAAATTTCCAAAGTATTAAATAGGAATTTATTCAATTATCGATGCTGGATATTCATTGTTTTCGTGTTTGCCTCAGGTTGGTGGCTCACGGAAAATATTCCATCTTGTGCTGCGTTTGTAGCCTTGCCAACATATAGTGAGAAAGTTCCAGGCTGAGTATCATTCCCAAGTGGTTCAGTTGGTAGAACGTCAATGCGCTATACTGATGACCCAGGTTCGAGTCTCGGCTTGGGTATTTTTTCACTGTGTTGGCTTTACACCTATTAAGAAATTAAAATTTGATTATTATGAATGCAAGGCGTGTGAAATTTTCTATAGAAAAATTTCCAAAGTATTAAATATGAATTTATTAGATAGTATTTTACATATTGATGTCTGAATTTTGATCAATTTTTACAAATCATTTGAATATGTATTTTTTCCCCCTTAAATAATGTTTAAAATAACAAAAAAGCAATTTTTTATAACTTCTCATTATTGATCTAGTACATAATCAAAATTTGATCTAATTCAGGGCAACTTGGCAAATTGACTGAGTATCGAATTATGTAGTGAAATGCTTAATTGCAACCTTGCTATAAACTTAATTAAGAATGCAAAAATTTTTCAGTATTTTTTTTAATTTACATAAGAACATACATTTTGTTATTCATAAATATACAACTATTTATTATTACAGATATTTATGCTTTATATATAATTTTTTGTATGCAGGAAAAATTCATACAATCCTGTGTAGTGGAGTAGACGGGATATATGTATGTAGTCAGCATTTTACACAAAATGATTACAAACAAGATGCGAAAATTAAAATGCTTTTACCAACAGCTGTGACAACAGTTTAAAAAAAAATTCCTGCTAATAAGCAATTAAAATTCAGAAAGCGCAAGATATATAATTAAAACTATCAAGAATTATCTCATAAACGACAACAACTAGATGAAGAAATTGAAGCCATTAAACAAATTTCTCCAGTTTGTACAAGTTTACAATTAGAAAATTTCAATTTATTATCAACAGTATCTAGTCAGCAAGATTATATTAAGTCCACAAAAATTGTAGCTATAAATACTAACCTTTCCAATAGTGTATTATGTATGCAAAAAAAAAAAAAAAAAAAAAAAAAAAAATACAGATGTCTTTTACAGAAATTCCGAAGACTTAAAACACCTATAATATCCACAAGCTAGAAGCATCTACAAGTAATATCAGTAAAATATTAACCGAGCAGCTTCAATGTTTTGGAAAAAAGAAACATCACTGGTCTGAAAACACGATAAGATACTCCATTTTGCTGCACAGTAGATCTGCAACTGCATACAACTTCATACGACAGAAAAATATGTTTTCTCTTCCATCAAAATCAATACTTAAAAGATACGTTGGCCCCACCTCAGGTGCTACTGTTTCATCTCTTATTTTAAACAAAGATTGGTGCAGGAATCTAAAAAGTTAGCGAAAGATGTGGAATTCTTTGGATCCTTAATAATCGATGAAATGAGTATAAAACCTAGCATAATGCACAATAAGCAATCCGATGATTTAAATGGCTTCATAACAACAAAATCGAATATTTCTGAACTTGGAATTGAAAAAAAAGTTGCTAACTATCTTCTTTGTTACGTATTTACATGCCTCTTCACACATTTTAGGTTGCCAGTAGCATATTATTTTTCCAAAGGAAGTATTGAAGAATGTTGAAGAAATTGGGTTCAAGGTCATCAGAATCGTAGCAGACAGCCTCAATACGAATGTGAAGCTGTTTTGCATTTTATCTGGAGATAATGTTCCTAAGCCAGTCATTCCACATCCATTAGATCCATCAAGAGTTTTATTTTTGTCATTCGATCCCTGTCACATTGTTAAACATTTCAGAAATATCTTCTTTTCAAGAAATATGTATAACAAAGGGCAACTTATCAGTTCAGAATTCATACAAGTGTTATATGACATGCAAAAGAATAAAATTATAAAACCTGTTAGAAATTTGACCTTCAAACATGTTTATCCCTCCAACTTCGAAAAATTGAATGTTAAAAGAGCCCTTAAAATTTTCAGTAGTGATTTGATTTCTGTACTGAAATATTTGAAACAAAATGCTGAAAGATTCGGAAAACCAATATTTCTTGAAACAACAGCTACAATAGAATTCCTGGAGACAGTACAAAAATGGTTCAATATTCTAAATGTTGGAAATACGTACCATCATATCACATCAAGAAATCCTGATGTCATGCATTTTGCATCAGTGAATGATGAGAGGCTAGATTTTCTTAAAGACACATTTTTAAATTATTTAGAAGAGTGGAAAAATTCTTGAAAAAACCCAGTTCACTTCATAAGTAAAGAAACATATTTAGCAGCTAAAATAACTACAGAATCAACAGTTGAATGCATTAAATTCCTTTTACAATCTGGTTTCCACTATGTACTAACAAGAAAATTAAATTCAGATGAAATAGAGTCATTTTTCTCGGCCTTACGACGAATGTCTCAAATGATATCACAAATGCGAACAACTGCATTCAGAACCTGCACAAAATATTAGTGACAGGGATCGTGGCTTCTTCTACAAATGTTAATGTTACTACCAGCAATAATGAGTGGATGACAAACATGAAGAAGCTGAAAAGCTCTACAGGTAAACACTTCCAACTGGTGAAGAATTAGCTGAACTTACAAATGAAGTATTAAAGAATGTTGAAGAAATTGGGTTCAAGGTCATCAGAATCGTAGCAGACAGCCTCAATACGAATGTGAAGCTGTTTTGTATTTTATCTGAATATAATAAGCCAGTCATTCCACATCTAATAGATCCATCAAGAGTATCTCTTTTGAATTGGTTCATCTTCCTGAAAATAAAATTAGTTATTGCTTTTTTTCTATAGAGACTTATAATTCATTTTGTATTATATAATTTTTTTGAATTATTTTAATGAATAAAAATTGTTTCAAACATTTCTTTTAGTACTCACTAAAATTTCTTTAAGAGACAAAATCTGTTATATAAATAAATAAGATGGTTATTTCTGTAATAATGTACTACTGTTATATACAATACTCCCTCAAATCCACAAATGACTAAAATCTGAATATTGTTGCACATGTAAACAGTGAAACTTACAGTTGAGATGTAAGAGAAAAAGTCATGATTTTTTTTTATCATTTGCTACATATTTTAATAAGTAATTGTGGTTAATGTGACTTCCATTTAAAGAAGTCTCATCGTTACTCTTAAACACTTCGTTATGAAGAAAATTCGTTAAATAAAAATCAACTTAAATTTATGAAGCTTGTATACACATAACCCACATAAAATAGAAAGCACACATAAAATGAAAATATTTGAAAAGTATATTTTAATTTGGGTAGACTTTTTTTTTCAATGTGTATATCAGTAAAATTTAATTAGAACAGTATTAGAAAAAGCACATAACAAAGAGAAGTAAAAAAAAAAAAAAAGTTGTGCACCTTTTATTTTTTCATTAAAATGTGATTAAATGTGTGCGTTTTGATTAAATGATTCAAATGTGTTCATTTTCATACAGTTCGCTGAAATAAATTCATGCACCCATCGCAACAGCAACCTCTCCGTTTGAATCTGTACACGCACGAAAGTGAAATAAACTTCTTTATATAGAATAAGTTTTTTGTAATATGGAAATTAATTTACATGTTAATAATGTTCAAAGTCAAGGTTTGGCAGAAAATTTCGTTAAGTAGAAAACTTCGTTAAATAGGGACTTCGTTAAAGGGAAGTTCCACTGTATTTTATTTTATTATTTAACTTGATTGTTTTAATATTTCACTTTATTGTAAGCATTCATTATGATTTCAAGTGCATTGTTGCATTAAAATTACTGTTTAAAAAATTTACACAAAACAGTGACCAGAAATACACAAAATTCTAAAATCTGCAAAACCGCTGGTCCCAAGCTATGCAGATTTGAGGGAGTCTACTGTATTAATCTTTAATATGTGATATTTAACCAATGTTATCAAAGGTATTTTTTAAACTTGCCATGTTTTCACCAGTAATAGAATTTTAATTGAAAATTTTGTTCAAGAAACCTTGTTTATTCTTATTGTTTCAAATATTTTTAAAGATTGCAAGGTTCTTAACAAATACTTTTTGCAGAATATAATATGTATGCATATAATTATGCATCCAACTTGTAGGGCATTTAGTGAGTACCACAGGTTTATATGTTCATCAAGTCTATTTTAAAAATACTCTGTTTATTCTCTCTCTGCTTATCGTTAGTTAAAATTATGTTTGACTATGTTAAATGAATTATGACATAAATAATTTAAAGAATTATATAAATTTCTTGAATTACATTAATGAATAAAAATTGTTTCAAACATTTATTTTAGTAAAAACACTACTATATGAATTATTTCTTTTGTAAAGCTATTTAAAATAAAATATCTAAAGCATTGATTTGCAAATAGTGGATTATGTGTATGTGAGAATAATTTTTACATTGATGTTACTTACTAAAATAAGAGATTAAATCTTTTAGAGAAAAGAGCATAGTATTTTTTTACATTATGAATTACTATTATAAATTAATCTTTAATATATAAATCTATTAATTTTAATAAATGTTAGAAAGGTATTTTGTGAACTTGCAATGTTCTCTCCAGTAATGTATTTAATTGAAATTTTGTTATAGAAACCATTTTATTCCTCCTTTCTCTTTCTATTTACTTTTTGTTAAAATCACTTATTAAAACTCTATGCTTGAAATTGTTAAATGAATTAACAATGTAACTTAACAACTATTTCATATTAAATTGTTCCAGCAATTTCTTTTTAATAAAAATATTTCTATATACGTATTTCTTAGTTCACATGTTCTTCAATTAAAAAAAAAAAAAAAAACTTTTTCTGTTTACTCTCTCTGCTTAGTCTTTGTTAAGAATACTTACAAAAACTATGCTTGACTATGTTAAGTGAATTAATAACATAAATAATTTAAGTAATTTTTAAAATGTATCTTCTCGTACAATTTTGAACATTTTCAGTTAATTTTTTTAAAACTATTTGTAGAACTGTGCTGTATAATTTTAAGTATCTGATTTATCCTATGTTAATTAGTTTGGTAGAAAAAAAATAAAATGTGCATGTACATGTAAAATTACAGTAAAAAACTGAATTTATTTTACATTTTTATGCGTGAAAAAAAAAGTTTTACTTTCTTGTAAATACGATACTTAGTTTTATCAAACATACCATAAGGAACAACCTAAAAAAAATCGAGTCAATTGAACAATATAGATAAAAGTTTTATCCCTTTGAACATGCCTATTCGTCATAAAAACAAGAACTGAGGAAAATCACTTTTAAATTAAGTGGATTGTGGCATTTAAAGCGATGTAATAAAATAGCTTTAAACTGTATTTATAATACTCAGATCTTTACAAAACTTCATGAGAATGTACTAGGGGTAATAAATTATAATTTAAGCAAAAAATTAGAAAATTGATATTTTCATCATTTTTTGCAGAATCAAGGGTAGTGAGTCCCCTTAAAATGTAGAATCATAACAAAAGGAACGTGCCTATGTTTTAAAAAGATTAATTGACTTCATAAGATTAAAAGATATTACTATGACCAAACAGCAGTCTTCTGTAATCGGGTGCCACCATTATTTTCTTTTGACGGGGTATTTTTCAGTTCCCAAAGCTACATCCACCTTTGTCGTGGCAACTTACGGCTGTTTTTCTTAACGATTAAGTAAAATCAACAACACATTTGAAAATCACCTTGCATAATTGGTTAAGTAAAGTTGTCACTACCTGCGGAAGTTTACATACATACAACACATACTTTGACAACATTTTATGAAAAACCTTCTGCTTTTACTGAAAAACGGAAAAAATAATTATATTACATTGTTTCCTAAAAAGAGTATCTCATCAAAAAGTCACCTGTAAAAAATGCAGCCAAGTCTCGTAACTCATTTACCGTAAAAAGTACTGAGATCGTATAAAGCCAAGTTTAACTATCTTATTAACTCTGAAATTTTCATTCACAAATCACTCCTAGTCTCTACATCTTTAGTTAAATATTATTTTGTGACTTGGCAATTACGTAGCACGAGAATGTGATGTATAGTTAGTTAGTTAATCAAATAATACTATAACATATTAAAGTGTAATAACTTCCCTGTGCGTATATAATTTGCCTTAATTAAATTATCCCATCCCATCCCATAACATAGTAAGGTGTAATAACTTCCCTGTGCGGCTTAATTGCCAAGTCACAAAATAATAATTAACTAAAGATGTAGAGACTAGTAGTGATTTGTGAATGAAAATTTCAGAGTTAATAAGATAGTTAAACTTGGCTTTATACGATCTCAGTACTTTTTACGGTAAATGAGTTACGAGACTTGGCTGCATTTTTTACAGGTGACTTTTTGATGAGATTTCACTTCTTTTTGTAAGTAATCCTCCTTTTCTTGATTTTGGGTTCTTTTTAGAGATTATCCACTGATTTTCGCTAAGCCCACACTCTGTCCCTATTATTTACAGGTATCAAAAATTTGAAGCTTTAGTTTCGTTTACAAAGTACTGTAGATAAAAAGAGATTTCAGGTTCCTAGGCAAGCACTAAGTTATGGGAGGGGGAGTGTCAAAAGTACTCTCAATTGCTTCCAGGATAGGTGCTATCCGTCTGAGATATTACTCGCAGCCCTGGATACTTGATATTTAACATAAAAGAACTTTTTAGTATAAAAAGAAAGCCAAAATTAAAATTTCCGGAAATTTCCAATAAATCAAACTATATATTCCTTTTTTCGATGGGTTTTTTTTTTCGTATTTTTTTAGTCTTTTTTTTATTATTTAAGGATTTTTTAATTTTTTCTTACTTTGTGTACTAAACCCTGCCTTTCTGCCAAATGTCAAGCTTCTAGGACTACAAAATCGAATTATTTTCAAATTTTCGACTTTTTATAAATTTATTGATTTTTCGATTTCAATTCTAAGTTACCTGATTGTCATGCCAATATAGTGGTTATTTGATCCGTCTTCTTAGGATCATTTAGGTTCAATTTAGAGATAAATCAAGTGAATCTTAGAGTCACCATGATTTTATTTAGAAAGGACTATCAAGCCATAACCAGCCAGTAATGTCGGGAGGGTAGGGGGAGCTGTGAAAATTTTTGTGGGGCTAACATCATTTAACAATCCATATTTCATATGTGAAGTAATTAGAGTACAACCTATGAAAGAAAACAAACCTGTCTATAAAGAAATCGCCTATATCGTAGCCAGTCTATAGCGGAACTTTTCTATAACGAAATTCATAAACGAAAGAAAAGAAACCATAATCCGGGGGAAATAACATAAAACAATTAGGGGCGTTGTACTAGCTATTTGAATTTAGCTAGTTGAATTTAACGAATATTTTAATTGTTCCTTTTATTGAATAGTAAATACTACCTTTACACCAAGTTTTAAGTTTCTAAGACTACAAGATAAAATTATTTTCAATTTTTTATTTTTTTCGAATTTTTCTTATAATTTTCTGGATTTTTTGATTTTTTCTTATTTTGTATCCTTTATTACAAATTTCAAGTTTCTAGCGCTACAAAATCGAATTATTTTGAAATTTCCGATCTTTTTCGAGTTTTTTATTTTATTTTCGAATTTATTGTGTTTTAATTTTCCCTTTTTCTGTATCCTAAACAATAAGTTTACGCCGAATTTTAAGTTCTAAAACTACAAAATCGAATTTTTTTAAATTTTTCGAATTTTTTGTTTCCAATTTTACAGATTTTTTATTTATTTCTTTTTTTGTATCCTAAATACTACCTTTATTCCAAATTTTAAGTTTCTAGCTTTACAAAATCGAATTATTTTCAAATTTTCGTTTTTTTTTCCGATTTTTTAATTTTATTTTCAATTTTTGTTGCGTTTTTAATTTTTTCTTTTTCTGAATGCTAAACACTACCTTTACACCAAATTTTCAGTTTCTAAGACTACGAGATCATATTACATTTTCAATTTCTCTCTTTTTCTTCCTTTCTTTCTATTTTTCTTTTCTTTTTTTTTTTTTTTTTTTTTTGAAATTTTCGATTTTTTTTTTAATTATCCATATTTTTTTATGTTTCCTTATTTAGTATCTTAAATATTACCTTTATTCCAAATTTCAAGTTTCTAGCGCTATGAAATCGAATTATTTTCAAAATTTCCTTATTTCTCGATTTCTTTCGATTTTTTAATTTTATTTTCGAATTTTATTGCGTTTTTATTTTAACTTACTAGCCGCCACTGGCGACCAGTTTGATCGCCCTTAAATGTATGTTAAGCATTGTAACAAATTATTTTTATTCATAATTTATTTTTTTCCTTAATCCCTCGCATAACTGGAAAAATCTAATAGATAAATCAAGAACTTTTGCGATCGCGGCAGCATTTCGCATATTTTTTGTTGTTATGTATTTCATCTTTCTTGACAAAAACCGCTTAACCCACTTAAGAATTTATGCTTCATGTCCGTTTGCTTATCACTTGCAATATGTTCGCTAATGCGGAGATTCTTAAACATATTTGGCGCAAAACAAAAATCGCGCCAGCCCCGGTGCGTCCGTGACAGCTGTTTCAATTTAAAATACATGACGTTCACATTTTTCATTTAAAATAGAAAATAGAAAAATAATAATTATCATAAATCAAAACATTTGATTTCAAATTAAAGTATCGTTTCTAATTTGCACGCGCAAAAAATAAAAGCTGACAATTATTTTCGAAATTTGATTCATTAAATATTATTACATGAGTTCAACTTACGTCAAAAAAAGATCCGGAAGTTGAGTTGTATGGAACAGAATTAAGGTAAACTTTGACTCTCTCACTGGTGCGGATTATTTTTTTTACGCCAGGCAGCGATCCAAAAATTCATGGTTTAATATTTTAAACATTCACAACGAATGAATCTTTTTTCTTTGTTTACTTTCATATATAGAGAATTTTAACTGCGAACCTAATTTAAACTGAAGTTATTGCAGAATGTATACATAATTGAACGTAAGTCATCTCTCAAATATTAATTTATTTTGAACGATCTTTCTAAAAATGTAATTTTTATGCAGTTTTATTTGCAAAAATAATTTTGAACAAAAATGGCCGCCTGGCATATGAAAAAGTGAAACGGACATCCCGGAACTGTTGATGACAGTCACATGACTTACGGTTTTATTATATAGATTCTGAATCCTAAACACTATCTTTACCGCGAATTTTAAGTTTCTAAGGCCAAAAGATCAAATTATTTTAATTTTTTTCATTTTTTTCGAATTTTTCGAATTTTTGATTTTTTTTTCGAATTTTCTAGATTTTTTAATTTTTCCTTATTTGGCATCCTAAATACTACCTTTATACCGAATTCCAAGTTTCTAGCGAAACAAAATTAGATTATTTGAAATTTTTCGATTTTTTTTCGATTTTTCGATTTTATTTTCAATTTTTTTTGTGTGTGTTTTTTATGTTTTCTTTTTCTGAATTCTAAACACTACCTTCTAACCAAATTTTAAGTTTTTAAGACTACAAGATCGTGTTATTTTCAATTTTCAATTTTGTTCGATTTTTTTGAATTTTCGAATTTTTTTTTTTTTTTTTTGTGAGTGTGTGAGTGACAAAAAATCGAAACTTAGAGTTCATATATCGTCTGCACTAATTTATGGGTATTTTTTTAATTATCCATATTTTTTAATTTTTCCTTATTTAGTATCTTAAATATTACCTTTATTCCAAAATTCAAGTTTCTAGCGCTATGAAATCGAATTATTTTCAAATTTTCCTTATTTTTCGATTTTTTGATTTTATTTTCGAATTTTATTGCTTTTTTTATTTTAACTTATTCTGAATCCTAAACACTATATTTTCTGCGAATTTTAAGTTTCTAAGGCTAAAAAATCCAATTATTTTAATTTTTTCAATTTTTTTCGAATTTTTCGAATTTTCGATTTTTTTTTTCGAATTTTCCGGAATTTTAAATTTTTTCTTATTTTGCATCCCAAATACTACCTTTATTCCGAATTCCAAGTTTCTAGCGCAACAAAATCGGATTATTTGAAATGTTTCACTTTTTTTCGATTTTGCTTTCGATTTTTTTGGTGTTTTTGATGTTTTCTTTTTCTGGATACTAATCACTACCTTCACACCGAATCTTCAGTTTCTAAGACTACAAGATCGTATTATTTTCAATTTTCAATTTTGATGGAATTTGTTGAATTTTCGAATGGTTTTTTTTTTCGAATTTTCCGGATTTTATAATTTTTCCTTTTATTTGTATCCTAAACACTACCTTTTTTCTGAATGTCAAGTTTCTAGGGCTACGGGATCTACCTAATCTTTTTGATGACGCGTGAACGAGTGAGTGAGTGAGTGACAAAAAATCGAATGTTTGAGTTCATATATCGTCTGAACTAGAAAAAACAGAAAGTTGTAATTTTAAATTTTGGTCCTGTGTGCCAAATACTCTAGAAAAACAAAGTTTCAAATTTTTGGGATACTCCAGCGCGGAGATATGGGGGGGGGGGGGTCAAAAGTGCCCTGAGTTGCTTCCAGAAAAGTATGCTTACGGCTGTCCTCTCTCGACTTGGCGGAGGCACTGCCGTGCCTCCAGATCTTGCCAAGGCTGTGGTTTTCCTATTAGACTTAATGTTAGCTATATGCTCCATTTTTCTGCAACTAAATTTCCTCATGCCAATATAGTAATTCATTGATTCGTTTTCTTAGGATCGTTTATGTTCAATTTAGAGATAAATCAAGAGAATCTTAGAATCACCATGATTTTATTTAGAAAGGACTATCAAGCCATAACCAACCAGTAATGTCGGGAGGGAGGGAGAGATGTGAAAATTTTTGTGCGACCAACATCTTTTAACAACAAATATTTCATATATAAATTAAATAGAGTAAAGCCTGTGAAAGAAAATGAACCTGTCTATAAAAAAAAAAGGTCTATAACGTAGCCAGTCTATAGCGGAACTTTTCTATTACAAAATTCGTAAGCAAAAGAAAAGAAAAGCATAATCCGGGGAAAATAACACAAAACAATAACGGAAGGTGTACTAGCTAATAGGACAATTATCTTAAAACCTATCTAAAACAAACTATCCCCATCCTGTTGGATTTGTTTTTCAATGTTTTACTTTATTTAATGCAAAACATAGACTGCATCCGACAACTCATAAAAAAGTCCTCCGGCCTGTACCGGCAGGAAAAGGTAGCTTTCCTATATCTTCGTTTTAAAATTTTAGCTAATGTTACTCGAAAACAGCAAGTTAAAATGCAAAGAAACCGTTTACAAAAGAATCGTTTACACTGAATTTGAATAAGAAATTCGCCAAATTATTGAGCTATAGCCAAGTTGGCTTCATTTATGAAGACTTATTTTTGTCGCCAAATTTGGCGAGATTTCACCAACTGTCGCCAAGTTTGGTGAGAATTTGGCGCTAATGGATATGAATATATAGTTTTATGCGTATGATTGGGAAAATGATTACAACAATGAAAGAAAATAATTTGCGAGAAATCGCGTTCACTAAAACTTGTAAATTTATATTAAAATCATTAAAATTACAGACATTACAATACACTTTCATAAAACATTAAAAACATATTAAAATTGGACGTTTCGGATTTACATGGAAAATCCCTCTTCAACAACAACATTTCACTTAGCGTAAATCATAGTTCTGAAATATCAACAAATAGAAAATGCAACGTATCAAAATTTCGAAGTCAAAGTTACAGTTATAATAACACGGAGTATTCATTCGGGATTGCACCTGCTTGACCATTATTGACCATAAATTTATCGTTGGTTTTTTGTAATGTGCTGTTTTGTTTCAAAATGTCAGCCACCCTAGAATTTCAAACTGCTCTATCTCAGCCAATTTTTAAGATAGAGGTAAAACAAAAAATGCTCTGGAATCCTTGTATCAAGTCCTAACACCTAATTAAAAAATAAACTTGAATTTTTAACTTTTTTGTATATTTATTTTAGTTTTAAAATTTTCCGTGGCCGCCATCTTGAAACAAGATGGCGGACCAAGCTGGCCAACGAACTCGGTCGAGGCATTGGTGAGCTTAATACACACAATTAGTTTCATCCAAATTAATTTATAAATACGAGCGTTATCGTATCAAATTATTTTCATTTTTTCAATTTTTTTCGAATTTTTTTATTTTTTTTTCGAATTTTCTGGATTTTTTTAATTTTCCTTTTTCTGTATCCTAAATACTACCTTTATTCCTAATTTGAATTTTCTAGCGCAACAAAATCGGATTGTCTTCAAATTTTCGGTTTTTTTCAATTTTTTCGATTTTTTCAATTTTGCTTTCGAATTTTTTGGTGTTTTTGATGTTTTATTTTTCTGGATGTTAAACACTACCGTCACACCAAATCTTAAGTTTGCAAGACTACAAGATCGTATTATTTTCAATTTTCAATTTTGATGGAATTTGTTGAATTTTCGAATGTTTTTTTTCGAATTTTCTGGATTTTATAATTTTTCCTTTCTTTGTATCCTAAACACTACCTTTTTTCCAAATGTCAAGTTTCTGGGGCTACGGGATCTACCCAATCTTTTTGATGACGCGTGAACGAGTGAGTAAGAAGTGACAAAAAATCGAATGTTTGAGTTCATATATCGCCAGAACTAGAAAAGACAGAAAGTTGTAATTTTAAAATTTGGTCCTGTGTGCCAAATACTCTCTATAATTGAAGTTTAAAATTTTTGGGATACTCCAGCGCGGAGATATTGGGGGGTCAAAAGTGCCCTGAGTTGCTTCCAGAAAAGTATGCTTACGGCTGTGCTTTCTCGATCGTGTTATTTTCAATTTTCAATTTTGTTCGATTTTTTTGATTTTTCGAATTTTTTTTTTTTTTTTTTTTTTTTTTTTTTTTTTTTTTTTTGTGAGTGTGTGAGTGACAAAAAATCGAAACTTAGAGTTCATATATCGTCTGCACTAATTTATGGGTATTTTTTTAATTATCCATATTTTTTAATTTTTCCTTATTTAGTATCTTAAATATTACCTTTATTCCAAAATTCAAGTTTCTAGCGCTATGAAATCGAATTATTTTCAAATTTTCCTTATTTTTCGATTTTTTGATTTTATTTTCGAATTTTATTGCTTTTTTTATTTTAACTTATTCTGAATCCTAAACACTATATTTTCTGCGAATTTTAAGTTTCTAAGGCTAAAAAATCCAATTATTTTAATTTTTTCAATTTTTTTCGAATTTTTCGAATTTTCGATTTTTTTTTTCGAATTTTCCGGATTTTATAATTTTTCCTTTTATTTGTATCCTAAACACTACCTTTTTTCTGAATGTCAAGTTTCTAGGGCTACGGGATCTACCTAATCTTTTTGATGAAATTTTAAATTTTTTCTTATTTTGCATCCCAAATACTACCTTTATTCCGAATTCCAAGTTTCTAGCGCAACAAAATCGGATTATTTGAAATGTTTCACTTTTTTTCGATTTTGCTTTCGATTTTTTTGGTGTTTTTGATGTTTTCTTTTTCTGGATACTAATCACTACCTTCACACCGAATCTTCAGTTTCTAAGACTACAAGATCGTATTATTTTCAATTTTCAATTTTGATGGAATTTGTTGAATTTTCGAATGGTTTTTTTTTTCGAATTTTCCGGATTTTATAATTTTTCCTTTTATTTGTATCCTAAACACTACCTTTTTTCTGAATGTCAAGTTTCTAGGGCTACGGGATCTACCTAATCTTTTTGATGACGCGTGAACGAGTGAGTGAGTGAGTGACAAAAAATCGAATGTTTGAGTTCATATATCGTCTGAACTAGAAAAAACAGAAAGTTGTAATTTTAAATTTTGGTCCTGTGTGCCAAATACTCTAGAAAAACAAAGTTTCAAATTTTTGGGATACTCCAGCGCGGAGATATGGGGGGGGGTCAAAAGTGCCCTGAGTTGCTTCCAGAAAAGTATGCTTGGCTGTCCTCTCTCGACTTGGCGGAGGCACTGCCGTGCCTCCAGATCTTGCCAAGGCTGTGGTTTTCCTATTAGACTTAATGTTAGCTATATGCTCCATTTTTCTGCAACTAAATTTCCTCATGCCAATATAGTAATTCATTGATTCGTTTTCTTAGGATCGTTTATGTTCAATTTAGAGATAAATCAAGAGAATCTTAGAATCACCATGATTTTATTTAGAAAGGACTATCAAGCCATAACCAACCAGTAATGTCGGGAGGGAGGGAGAGATGTGAAAATTTTTGTGCGACCAACATCTTTTAACAACAAATATTTCATATATAAATTAAATAGAGTAAAGCCTGTGAAAGAAAATGAACCTGTCTATAAAAAAAAAAAAGGTCTATAACGTAGCCAGTCTATAGCGGAACTTTTCTATTACAAAATTCGTAAGCAAAAGAAAAGAAAAGCATAATCCGGGGAAAATAACACAAAACAATAACGGAAGGTGTACTAGCTAATAGGACAATTATCTTAAAACCTATCTAAAACAAACTATCCCCATCCTGTTGGATTTGTTTTTCAATGTTTTACTTTATTTAATGCAAAACATAGACTGCATCCGACAACTCATAAAAAAGTCCTCCGGCCTGTACCGGCAGGAAAAGGTAGCTTTCCTATATCTTCGTTTTAAAATTTTAGCTAATGTTACTCAAAAACAGCAAGTTAAAATGCAAAGAAACCGTTTACAAAAGAATCGTTTACACTGAATTTGAATAAGAAATTCGCCAAATTATTGAGCGATAGCCAAGTTGGCTTCATTTATGAAGACTTATTTTTGTCGCCAAATTTGGCGAGATTTCGCCAACTGTCGCCAAGTTTGGTGAGAATTTGGCACTAATGGATATGAATATATAGTTTTATGCGTATGATTGGGAAAATGATTACAACAATGAAAGAAAATAATTTGCGAGAAATCGCGTTCACTAAAACTTGTAAATTTATATTAAAATCATTAAAATTACAGACATTACAATACACTTTCATAAAACATTAAAAACATATTAAAATTGGACGTTTCGGATTTACATGAAAAATCCCTCTTCAACAACAACATTTCACTTAGCGTAAATCATAGTTCTAAAATATCAACAAATAGAAAATGCAACGCATCAAAATTTCGAAGTCAAAGTTACAGTTATAATAACACGGAGTATTCATTCGGGATTGCACCTGCTTGACCATTATTGACCATAAATTTATCGTTGGTTTTTTGTAATGTGCTGTTTTGTTTCAAAATGTCAGCCACCCTAGAATTTCAAACTGCTCTATCTCAGCCAATTTTTAAGATAGAGGTAAAACAAAAAATGCTCTGGAATCCTTGTATCAAGTCCTAACACCTAATTAAAAAATAAACTTGAATTTTTAACTTTTTTGTATATTTATTTTAGTTTTAAAATTTTCCGTGGCCGCCATCTTGAAACAAGATGGCGGACCAAGCTGGCCAACGAACTCGGTCGAGGCATTGGTGAGCTTAATACACACAATTAGTTTCATCCAAATTAATTTATAAATACGAGCGTTATCGTATCAAATTATTTTCATTTTTTCAATTTTTTTCGAATTTTTTTATTTTTTTTTTCGAATTTTCTGGATTTTTTTAATTTTCCTTTTTCTGTATCCTAAATACTACCTTTATTCCTAATTTGAATTTTCTAGCGCAACAAAATCGGATTGTCTTCAAATTTTCGGTTTTTTTCAATTTTTTCGATTTTTTCAATTTTGCTTTCGAATTTTTTGGTGTTTTTGATGTTTTATTTTTCTGGATGTTAAACACTACCGTCACACCAAATCTTAAGTTTGCAAGACTACAAGATCGTATTATTTTCAATTTTCAATTTTGATGGAATTTGTTGAATTTTCGAATGTTTTTTTTCGAATTTTCTGGATTTTATAATTTTTCCTTTCTTTGTATCCTAAACACTACCTTTTTTCCAAATGTCAAGTTTCTGGGGCTACGGGATCTACCCAATCTTTTTGATGACGCGTGAACGAGTGAGTAAGAAGTGACAAAAAATCGAATGTTTGAGTTCATATATCGCCAGAACTAGAAAAGACAGAAAGTTGTAATTTTAAAATTTGGTCCTGTGTGCCAAATACTCTCTATAATTGAAGTTTAAAATTTTTGGGATACTCCAGCGCGGAGATATTGGGGGGTCAAAAGTGCCCTGAGTTGCTTCCAGAAAAGTATGCTTACGGCTGTGCTTTCTCGATCGTGTTATTTTCAATTTTCAATTTTGTTCGATTTTTTTGATTTTTCGAATTTTTTTTTTTTTTTTTTTTTTTTTTTTTTTTGTGAGTGTGTGAGTGACAAAAAATCGAAACTTAGAGTTCATATATCGTCTGCACTAATTTATGGGTATTTTTTTAATTATCCATATTTTTTAATTTTTCCTTATTTAGTATCTTAAATATTACCTTTATTCCAAAATTCAAGTTTCTAGCGCTATGAAATCGAATTATTTTCAAATTTTCCTTATTTTTCGATTTTTTGATTTTATTTTCGAATTTTATTGCTTTTTTTATTTTAACTTATTCTGAATCCTAAACACTATATTTTCTGCGAATTTTAAGTTTCTAAGGCTAAAAAATCCAATTATTTTAATTTTTTCAATTTTTTTCGAATTTTTCGAATTTTCGATTTTTTTTTTCGAATTTTCCGGATTTTATAATTTTTCCTTTTATTTGTATCCTAAACACTACCTTTTTTCTGAATGTCAAGTTTCTAGGGCTACGGGATCTACCTAATCTTTTTGATGAAATTTTAAATTTTTTCTTATTTTGCATCCCAAATACTACCTTTATTCCGAATTCCAAGTTTCTAGCGCAACAAAATCGGATTATTTGAAATGTTTCACTTTTTTTCGATTTTGCTTTCGATTTTTTTGGTGTTTTTGATGTTTTCTTTTTCTGGATACTAATCACTACCTTCACACCGAATCTTCAGTTTCTAAGACTACAAGATCGTATTATTTTCAATTTTCAATTTTGATGGAATTTGTTGAATTTTCGAATGGTTTTTTTTTTTCGAATTTTCCGGATTTTATAATTTTTCCTTTTATTTGTATCCTAAACACTACCTTTTTTCTGAATGTCAAGTTTCTAGGGCTACGGGATCTACCTAATCTTTTTGATGACGCGTGAACGAGTGAGTGAGTGAGTGACAAAAAATCGAATGTTTGAGTTCATATATCGTCTGAACTAGAAAAAACAGAAAGTTGTAATTTTAAATTTTGGTCCTGTGTGCCAAATACTCTAGAAAAACAAAGTTTCAAATTTTTGGGATACTCCAGCGCGGAGATATGGGGGGGGGGTCAAAAGTGCCCTGAGTTGCTTCCAGAAAAGTATGCTTACGGCTGTCCTCTCTCGACTTGGCGGAGGCACTGCCGTGCCTCCAGATCTTGCCAAGGCTGTGGTTTTCCTATTAGACTTAATGTTAGCTATATGCTCCATTTTTCTGCAACTAAATTTCCTCATGCCAATATAGTAATTCATTGATTCGTTTTCTTAGGATCGTTTATGTTCAATTTAGAGATAAATCAAGAGAATCTTAGAATCACCATGATTTTATTTAGAAAGGACTATCAAGCCATAACCAACCAGTAATGTCGGGAGGGAGGGAGAGATGTGAAAATTTTTGTGCGACCAACATCTTTTAACAACAAATATTTCATATATAAATTAAATAGAGTAAAGCCTGTGAAAGAAAATGAACCTGTCTATAAAAAAAAAAAGGTCTATAACGTAGCCAGTCTATAGCGGAACTTTTCTATTACAAAATTCGTAAGCAAAAGAAAAGAAAAGCATAATCCGGGGAAAATAACACAAAACAATAACGGAAGGTGTACTAGCTAATAGGACAATTATCTTAAAACCTATCTAAAACAAACTATCCCCATCCTGTTGGATTTGTTTTTCAATGTTTTACTTTATTTAATGCAAAACATAGACTGCATCCGACAACTCATAAAAAAGTCCTCCGGCCTGTACCGGCAGGAAAAGGTAGCTTTCCTATATCTTCGTTTTAAAATTTTAGCTAATGTTACTCAAAAACAGCAAGTTAAAATGCAAAGAAACCGTTTACAAAAGAATCGTTTACACTGAATTTGAATAAGAAATTCGCCAAATTATTGAGCGATAGCCAAGTTGGCTTCATTTATGAAGACTTATTTTTGTCGCCAAATTTGGCGAGATTTCGCCAACTGTCGCCAAGTTTGGTGAGAATTTGGCACTAATGGATGTGAATATATAGTTTTATGCGTATGATTGGGAAAATGATTACAACAATGAAAGAAAATAATTTGCGAGAAATCGCGTTCACTAAAACTTGTAAATTTATATTAAAATCATTAAAATTACAGACATTACAATACACTTTCATAAAACATTAAAAACATATTAAAATTGGACGTTTCGGATTTACATGAAAAATCCCTCTTCAACAACAACATTTCACTTAGCGTAAATCATAGTTCTAAAATATCAACAAATAGAAAATGCAACGCATCAAAATTTCGAAGTCAAAGTTACAGTTATAATAACACGGAGTATTCATTCGGGATTGCACCTGCTTGACCATTATTGACCATAAATTTATCGTTGGTTTTTTGTAATGTGCTGTTTTGTTTCAAAATGTCAGCCACCCTAGAATTTCAAACTGCTCTATCTCAGCCAATTTTTAAGATAGAGGTAAAACAAAAAATGCTCTGGAATCCTTGTATCAAGTCCTAACACCTAATTAAAAAATAAACTTGAATTTTTAACTTTTTTGTATATTTATTTTAGTTTTAAAATTTTCCGTGGCCGCCATCTTGAAACAAGATGGCGGACCAAGCTGGCCAACGAACTCGGTCGAGGCATTGGTGAGCTTAATACACACAATTAGTTTCATCCAAATTAATTTATAAATACGAGCGTTATCGTATCAAATTATTTTCATTTTTTCAATTTTTTTCGAATTTTTTTATTTTTTTTTTCGAATTTTCTGGATTTTTTTAATTTTCCTTTTTCTGTATCCTAAATACTACCTTTATTCCTAATTTGAATTTTCTAGCGCAACAAAATCGGATTGTCTTCAAATTTTCGGTTTTTTTCAATTTTTTCGATTTTTTCAATTTTGCTTTCGAATTTTTTGGTGTTTTTGATGTTTTATTTTTCTGGATGTTAAACACTACCGTCACACCAAATCTTAAGTTTGCAAGACTACAAGATCGTATTATTTTCAATTTTCAATTTTGATGGAATTTGTTGAATTTTCGAATGTTTTTTTTCGAATTTTCTGGATTTTATAATTTTTCCTTTCTTTGTATCCTAAACACTACCTTTTTTCCAAATGTCAAGTTTCTGGGGCTACGGGATCTACCCAATCTTTTTGATGACGCGTGAACGAGTGAGTAAGAAGTGACAAAAAATCGAATGTTTGAGTTCATATATCGCCAGAACTAGAAAAGACAGAAAGTTGTAATTTTAAAATTTGGTCCTGTGTGCCAAATACTCTCTATAATTGAAGTTTAAAATTTTTGGGATACTCCAGCGCGGAGATATTGGGGGGTCAAAAGTGCCCTGAGTTGCTTCCAGAAAAGTATGCTTACGGCTGTGCTTTCTCGATTTGGCGGAGGCACTGCCGTGCCTCCAGATTTGCAAATGTGGCACATATGCAAACAAAAACGAAATAAAAATTGTGTCAGAAAGTAGCCAGCTTGAATTTGAGAACACAGCCTCAAATATGATTTAATTTTTATCATTAAATACTTTTCGAATTTAATAATTTAATTATTTTGAAGTTTTTATATTCATGTGTAAATATATTTTTGAATTGAAAAATGTTTGGAAGCATTATTATTTGGATATTTCAAAACCTTACAACAGTCGATAAAAACAGCTATTTCAAACTATTGATTAAATCACCATTCATATTCAGACAGTGAAATTTTGAATAAAAAGTTGTAAACAAACTCTTTAAAAATAGACTCTTTTACATAAGGATTCATTAAAAAATTAATGTAGTTTAGAATAAAAGAAAAAAAGAAGGGTTAAAAACATCATAACTTTGGGAACTATATAATAAAAAGGAAATTTGTGAAAATGTTTCTCTGTCATTTAAAAAGGCTTTTATCTAATCCAAAGGAACTACTTTCTGACACATTTCTCAATTCATTTCTTTTCAGAAACGCATAAGATTGGCAGGTGTTCTTATTCAGAAACTATGTAATTGAATGGCAGTACCGATGTTTTGATAAAGGCAATATATCTTTGAGAAAATACTGTCAAAGTTAGCTTTTTGAATCGAATTTTCAAAAGCGATAGCACAGGAAAAGGAGAAACATCTAAACAAGAATCTCTTATATCTCGATAAGTAATTTATTTATCAACAACGGAAATTGCTATTCCATTCCAAATCCATCGAATAGTCACCTGTCAATTTTATGCCTTTACAGTTAAAAATTAGCCAGAAAATGTGTCAAAGTTTCATATTGTTGAGCAGTGAATCTGAGAACCACCTTAAGGTATATTTCCAAAGATTATGTTGTTCATTATCGCTATTAATATTTTTACAAAACCTATTGCCTGCCCTTCCTGAGAACAATTATGTCCAGTTCGGCTTGACTACGTAGAAAAAAAATGCAAGCCTGATCTCGGCCCGGAACGAGTCTGCTGAAAAAAAATTAAGCATGGGCTAAGACATCATGTAACTGTCCGTGTCCGATGCCAATCTCGACGCTGGACATGTTACTTTTCTGTGTTGATGTTATCAAACTAGTATTGGCTCGTGACAAACATTTATTCTTATTCTCATAAAAGTCATAGTCATTGAAAATGGCTTACGTTTTATCGTCTTCATTTAAATCTTTATATGGGGCTGGTAGACCCAACAAATTTTCTATGAGCCCAACAGGACTGTTCAATTCTTTTGCCAGCCTGGTCCATTTATTTTGTTTATTGGCCCAGCCTGTTAAAAAAATTGTCCTAATTCTGCTGGCCTGGCCTGTTTGAAAATTCGCCTTCACTTTGCTGGGACGAGTATGGGCCCGTGCAGACCTTTACCTCAATTTGAAGTGTGTTACTTATTAGACGAGCATAATTCTAAAATTAATGAGTTATCTTTAATAAGTAAATAAAGTACATGGTCTGAATATAACAAGAAAGGGTTTTAACTAATTTTAATATTTCTAGAATTCAAATAAATTAACTAATTTTATTTTATTTTTTTCTGCATTTCTCAGCAAAAATAAGAAAGATACATAACACAATCAAAATTATTTAAATACATGAACATACATATACTAGCATCTAAAAAAATTTGGAGTGACTCCACTCGACTTTGCAAATGCTTTACTGTAGATTCAAATAGTAATACAGCAATAAATAAAAACTTTGGTCATAATGTTACAAAGGTGAAGTCTAAGGACCTAAAATCACAAGGAAATTTTAATAAATATTCATGTACCCACCTATATATATAGAATCATTGTAATAATAACTGTAAACTTGAATCAGTGCACCTAAAAAATACACCATTATTTGTATAATTGGTTTGTATCGTGATTACAATACTTTCCTTGCACTCAGGGGTCAGAAAAACTACTTCTAATTGTAGCAAACTACAACCACAACTACTTTGTTGAAAATGTAGTTAACTACAACTACAACTACTTGTTTTAAAAAGTAGCAACTACAAAAAACTTTTCAAAAGTAGTCACTATTTCGCTACTTTCAAATTTTGTCAAAGTGTTCAATTTACATTAGAAACTGAAGACACAGATTAAATAATAAAATGACCCTTCATTATATCTCGTCTGCTGGGATACAATCAAATAAATGCGACATAGCCGACGACATAAAAAAATTAAGAAAGATACCATACAAGAAAATGTTTTGTGTTTGTCTCAAAAACGTTAGTTTATACACACTTAACAAATTTCGTAGCAAAATTAGGAAAGATATTATAATCTAGAAAATTACAGAAAGATAACCCTAAATGCAAACAATAAATAAATTTGTAAAAAAAAGCAATTCAGAATAATAAGAAACCCAGCGTTAAAACATCAAGACCTAATAACCTCCAAAGCAGAATATGCTTAAAAGTGCAACATACGTTGCAGAACATTTCAAGTGAAATGTTCTTCATGTATTTTACATTCTTGAACATTTCAAGTGAAATGTTTTATAATTTTTTTTTCAATTTTGAAGGGGGGGGGGGGAATGAACTAAATGCAAAATGTCTTTTGCATTCTATATCAGATGGAATTGCACTCCTACATATACAAGAACATCTCCCTGTAATTTTTTTTTTTTTACTCCTGCAGAACATTTTTGATCAGCTGAAGGTTTGTTGTAGAACATTGCAAAATATTCTGCTTTGGGGCTAATAACGAGTAAATAGACAAGTGTTGCCAATAAGAAAAATAATTCTTTTGGTGGGTTAGTACTTGATTTCAGCAGCAAGTGTCAATGGAAAAAATCTATGAATTCAGGCGATGCATTGCTATACACTGCAGCTGAGATTTGCCAATGTGATTCAGAAATTGTTGAGCAGAACAAATTCTGCACAAAAGAAGCAAGTTTCAACCACGTGATTTGCAGAATGGCACTGTTTTTTCCTGAAGTAGAGTTAAAAGTAGCATCGTTTCTCGCTACAAACTACTGAGTTTTTGTATCGCACTATTCGCTACACTACATTGTTCAAAATGTAGCATGCTATACTACAAACTACTGTAAAAAGTAGCGACTATTGTAGTTTCGCTACTTCCGACCCCCTGCTTACACTGTATATGTATGGTATAGGTGCAGATTCATGGCCACCAGTCACCATGTGGCAGCTAAATTTGTTGCTTTGGCCAATAACTTTCAATGTTAAAATTGTTGTGTGTTTACATGGATGACCTTCCTCTGTCGAACAGCAAATTTCCCCTTTATAATTTTTATTTTTTAAGGATTCCACAGATTATCCTACAGTTATTACTTTTTTTTTCTGCTGTCCATAATTTAAAAGTATGATTAAACAGAAATACCACATTTCCGCATTCATTGAAATCTTCAGTTTTTTTTCTTAAAAAACTGCAATATCCTGTCAATATGCGCCATGAATGAACTCAGCAGTAACACCATACTGCAAATAGTGCCAAGAAGAGAACAATTTTGGGTCTGACTCGATAAATTTGTAACTCTAAAATTATTTGGATATGTTCTTACAGGTAGACACCATATATAGGCAGATAAATTTTCCACAAATTAATGGAATTCTTTGAATTTTTATTATTTTTGACTTCTGCAAAATTAATTCATCAATCGTTCAGAATGAAAAGAAAATGGGAATTTCCTCTATTAGTTCTTCATGAAAAAATCTTGCAAATTTCAGCGATTGCTTGCTGAATAAATCTACAAATTTTATCAATCACTCACAAAACAAAACCATGAATTTCCCAAACCGGTCTCAAAAGAAAATACACATTTTGTCAAATGGTCAAGAAAAGAAAAAAAGGGCAAATTTCATTGATCAGTTGCAAAAAAAAATGCAAATCTCAATAACAAATTGCAGAAAATATTGTAGATTTCATCCATCTGTCACAGAAAGGAAAAAACAACAAAAATTTTGTCAAGTAGTCATGGTAAAAACAATCTCTACTTTCCCCAAACAATCAGGAAATAAAACCATGAATTTCATCAATTGCTCATGGATTTAAAAAAGCAAATCTCATTAAGTAGTTACTAAAAAAAAAAAAAAAAAAAAAAAAAAAAAAAAAAAAAAAAAATCACAAGTTTAATTAATCGATTGCAGCAAAAAGAAACTAATTTCATTGAATAGTCCCAGAAAAAACATTCGTTGCAAAGGAAAAAAAATGGCGAATTTCATCAATTGGTCACGAAAAAAAAACTCTAATTTTCTCAAGGTGTCGCTAAAACATAATGTGAAAATCACCATGAAAAATTATGCATCAATTACATTACAATTTCCATAGTGTTTAAAAAAAAAAATTCTTTAAAACCTTTCCATGCTCCCGGTAGCAGAAAGTTCGAGACGAGCAATAGATGTCGCAGATTTTTTTTCCATGGAATTTCTTTTGGATTTTATTTCGGAAAATATTGCGAAATGCGTCAATTGCTCACATTAAAAAAAAAAAAAAAAAAAAAACTTAAACATTTTTTCAGTAAAAAAATACAAAAAAAAAAAAAAAACTGCAAGTTTCACCGGCAAAACGCGGGGGGCGGAAATTTGTAAATTCGCTTATTTGTCTGGGGAAAAAACATAAAATTTGCCAATCAGTATTAGGAAAATGTCACGAATTTCGCCAATCGATCACAGGAAAAAAATCACAAAATTCATCAGTTGGTTATGGAAAAAAATCGTGAAACTCTTCAGTCTGTCATAGAAAAAAGTTGCGAAATTAGTCAATATGTTGCTCAAAAATATCGAGAAATTCGTCAATTAGTTACAAGAAAAAAAATCTCAAAATTCGTCAATAGGTCCAGAAAAAAAATATAAAAATTTTTGTTTGTATCTCTCGAGAAAGAACATTCACTTCTATGCTGAAGTGCCCCTTTTTTGAAGGCGCACCCTGCTTTTTTTTTATTTTGGGGGAAACACTACTGATATGCCTTAATTCATGGCCTTCTGATCTTGTTCAATATCATTATTGTTTACTAGGACATTTAAAATATTTTAAGTAAGAGAAAAAAATTTGCAGTTCATGTAAGCACAATTTTATCCAACAAATTTTGAAATAAAAATTTTACAGAGTTAAAAAATTGCACATAGCAGTAATACTTTAGTTGATATCAATTATTGATATACATAACTTGAATTGTAACATAATTTACCTGCAGAATATTTTCTGCCCCTGTAATATTCATCGCAGACACATGGAGAATTTTCTGCTACTGGGCCCATGCTAGTAACCAGAGTTGTGTAATATAGACGCACGCAGTGCACGGAAATTTTTCCGCCTTTTTGTTTCTAAATGCATTGACAAAATAATCTCTATAATAAAACTATAAGTCATGTGACTGTCCTCAACAGTTCCGTGATGCCGCATCGCTTTTTCATATGCCAAGCGGCCATTTTTATTCAAAATTATTTTTTCGAATAAACTGCATAAAAGTTACATTTTAAGAAAGATCGTTCAAAATAAATTAATATTTGAGAGATGACTTGCGTTCAATTATGTATATATTCTGCAATAACTTCAGTCGAAAGATTCGCAGTTCAAATTCCCTATTCATAAAAGTAAACAAAAAAAAAAAGATTGATTCGTCGTGAACATTTAAAATATTAAATCATGGAGGTAATCATTCGCAAAGCAAGTTCTCCGCGAATGAATTTTTGGACCGCTGCCTCGCGTCAAAAAAATAATTCGCACCAGTGAGACAATCAAAGTTTACCATAATTATGTGCTATACAACTCAACTTTCGGACCTTTTCTTGACGTAAATTGAACTCATGTAATAATATTTAATGAATCAGATTTTTAGCATTTTTAAAATCGCTAATACAGCTTTTATTTATCGCGTGTACAAATTAGAAATGATACTTTGATTTTGAAATCAAATGTTTTGATTTATGATATTATTTCTTATTTATTTATTTATTTTCTCTTTTAAATGAAAAGTGTGAAGTATTTTAAATTTATGTAATATAAGCATTTTAGATTAAAGTTAAGTATTTTAAATGAAATGAGTGACAGGTTTATAATTTAAAATTAAATTAATTGTAGTATGAATGACGGTGATGGAAACGATATTTGGCGAATTATCATCTGCTCCCGGCTAACGAAAATACTCATAATTAAAAAAAAGAATAAAAATAAATAAATGATAGTTTGTTGTAAATAAATATTGATATACATATCAAAAATAATTTATAGAATTAAAATAAAAAATAAAAGTAAATAAACAACAATTTCCATAACAAAGCTTTCGCCAAATTGGTGGGGGAGGGGGGGGAATCGCGCCAACGTGCGTATGTGACATTTGTGCCCAAAAAATATGCAAAATGCTACCATGATCGCAAAAGTTCATGATTTGTCTATTAGAATCTTCCGATATGGCGAAGGATTAAGGGAAAATTAAATTATGAATAAATGTAACGTGTTGCAATGTTTAACATACATTTAAGGGAGACCAAACTGGTCGCCAGTGGCGGCTAGTTGATAAGAATTCAGCTCTTCCTATCATGGATTTTTAGCTTTATTATTATTTTTAACCAAAATAATTATTCTTTCATTAATATTAATTAATTTTAAATGGTAATTATTTTAAAATACTGTTTTTAATTTATATCATCAAAATAACATTTGATGTAATTTGATTAAACATTAAAATAATTTGCAGAAAGTTTTTGACTCAATATTTATGTGCACAGAAAGTTTTTGGTTTTATACAAGTCTGCTAATAACATCTGTAACAAGCCTTATAGTATTCGATCTTTCTCCATAATCCTACAGTCAAATTCATCCCTGAATGTCAGGAATCATTAAATTTTATGGTTTAATTTGGTACTAGCCAAATTGCCAAAAAACTAACTGAAAGTGATTTTTGCCCACAAAGCATTTAGTGGATTTGCCAAATAGTAACAGCCAAAAAAATGTGCTAATCGTTCTCAATTTGCTGTTCTGCATTTCATAAAAAAAAATCTCACACTGAATCTGTGCCAGCAATTCACTTCATAATTTGTCCTGTTCTCTTTGTGCGAACATCTTCAAATAGCATGACATCATTTGCTTCAGACACAACTCCAGCATATGACACAGCAAAAATCGGAGATTACATATGTGCAAGATAAGATGCATGCTATTTTGGATGAACGATGTGCTACATGCATAACATATATGCTTTTCGGATTTCGTTCAGATCAGATTGTTTTTTTCGAAATGCGCAACAGATACTCGGTTATAATTACTTCAAAAGAGGCTTAGTTCGCCTTAAAATATTTAGAACATCTTCTAAAAAGTGGTTGCCCAAATATGAAGCTCAATGTGCAAAATTCAGTCTTAAGAATATAACAAAAACTGAGTTGAGAAATAGACTGATAATTAGGGATGTAACGAATATTCGGCCCTTTTGCTGAATATTCGGCATGACCGAATACCTGTAGCCGAATATAATTAGATATTTTGCCGAATACTCTAAGATACTTGGTTAAATAAGTTCCAGAAAATCAAAACAAAATGTGATTTTAAATATTTTTAACAAACAATATTAAAGAATTATATCTAAATACATTAATTATTATAAGAAAAAGAAATCCTAACTTACTCAATTTTAAAGCTTTATGACAACTTATAAATAACTGTATATAATGATATTACATAAATAAAAATACTTTTCTTGCTGCATATTTAGGCATGTGAATTTAAGTAAGTATTGCAACATTAATTTCTTTTACATTAAAATGCAAAATGTATACTGCATTTAAAGTTTAAATCTCTCTCTATCTCTCATCAGTGAATTTAAAAATATTAACTTTATATCTATTTTTTTAATCTGATTTATAATGATGATAAGTTTCTTAAACAATGAAATTCATAAATATTAAAAACAAATATTTTACTGTCTTGTAAAAATCCTTAATCTTTCACAAATTAAATCAATTTTTTAGTCTTTACTTTTACTTTTAAATAAAAAAATTAGAATAAATATATGACTATATAAGTACTTTACTAATTAAAAATTAAACATTAGATGTTGATTAAACGAACTAATGAGCTTGATACATTGAAAAGAAAAAAACTATTACCTATACTGAAAAAACATTTAATGAGTTACTTCAAAATAACATACAGGGGTAACAAAATTATTTATCACTTGCACTGTAAAGCCTGAAATTGTGATGCAAAAATAATAACTTTTCAGCATTTTCAGGAAGAAGTCTGTTTCGTTTGGTTTCATATATATTACCAGCTTCAGAAAAAAAACGTTCACTATATACTGTGCTTGCATACATTCAGCTGTTATGATTTTTGAACATTCAAACAAAAAATTAATTTCAATTAGTACTTAATTTAATTTTTGATTTTAAAATTGAAAAAAATAAATAAATAAACAGTTAAAATATTTTTTAAAAGTCAGTATTCGGCCTAAAACTTGGCCGAATATTCGGTATTCGGCCAAATCACTATTCGTTACATCCCTACTGATAATCAAGAATTTAAGTAACTTAATGATGGTTAATTTGGAAGGGGAAATTCAAAAAAAATTTCGCTTAAAAAAATTGATATGTAGTGTAGGGTCAAATCTTGACGGGTCAATTTTTCAGAGTGATGTATTGTCTGTATATTGCATAATTAAAAATAAAACTCATGTTACAGAAATTTTGTATAAATAAGTTTTTTCTTGGCTAATGCTATTTTTATTTGGCTAAAAGTTATTGAGTTATTGGCTGTAATTAGCCAAAAAGCCACAAATATCTTTTTTTCTACATTGAAACCAAAATTTTATTAAAATCTAAAACCTGAAAGAAAATAAATATTTTACATATATATTTTATAGACATATATTTTTATGGAAATGCTGAAAAATATAGGGGAAAAGTTTATCTGTTAAACAAAAAAGTTAGAGAACAGTTTATTCATAAAATGTTCAGACCTTACATTAAAAAAATTTATTTATATAAACTGTATACAATAATAGTGAGAAGATTCTATAAAATCATGTCACCCAAATTTAATAATTTTTTTAAGTTTTGTGCATTATTTTAATTTAAAATTTATTATTAGTTTTAAGCTTTTAATAACATACAATATTTACGAATAAATGATAACATTTTTATGGGTTAAATTCTTAATATATTATCGTAATTTTGCGTAATAATTATTTTTCTGAAGAACAATCTGGTTTAATTATAGGCAAAACCAATATCTATAAATTTTTTTTAAACATAGAAAGAAATATTAATACCAAAATACAATCAATTTTATTATTACTTATTTTAAGAACATTGTAGAATGATCTGCTTAAAACAGCAAACTATTGCTTTAAAATGTATTCGTGTAGCTCCGTAACAGTTTGAGACTCAGAATTTGCATAATGTTCCTGATGATTTTTTTTTTTTTTTTTAGATATTTTTCTTACAGAAAAACAAATGTTTGAAGTGTGTTTTAATTTTTATACTGCAAAATAATCTCACACACTACCGGTGTCAAATGGCACATTTTAAAAGATTTCGATTTATGATTTTTCATTGGAACAATTACAAATAATTTTTAATACATTGAACAGCCCCCTTTTTTTAAAGATTTTTCAAAAACTACAAGCAAAATAAACACAAATAAAAACTTTAAAAAGGTGACATTTCACAACGGTAGAAATAGTGTTAGAGTATCGCATGCAATTATAAACAAATAAGAATCTAGCAAACCTAAAAAATTCACATTTGTTAGTAGCTATAAAATGCAACAATATTAACAAAAATATGTTTATAAATAGTGATAATTGAATGGTATAACTATTTAATTCGTTTATTTGAAAATACGATTAATGTATCTCAAACTTCCATAATGATCGAAATAAAAGCCGTTATCTGGGCAGGGTTTAAATGTAAACAAAGACCACGTGGTCCAATGAAATGGTTCAGGGTTTGAAGTGAATCCGGCTTCACATTTTCGGCGGTTTTTGGCGAAATGAGCTGGCCGTATATATATTATAGTCGGCCATGGCCAGGCTTAGAAGCCAGTTCTACAGATAAACGTCCTTTAAAAAAAATAGTAGACTCACCAAAACATTTCTCTTTGTCTACTTCTTTCATTAACTTAACTGTTTCTGGAGCTGTCTTTCACAAACAATAGCAAAATTTTATGGCAGAACGCATTTCGATTTTTAACTTTGAGTCACTCACCTCCATTTCTGTAGGGCAAATAAAAATAGTTTTTTAAACAAGCACGACACTATTAAAATAAAATCGTCTGCTTCGTTTAGAATATTTATAAACGTACAGTTAACAGTTTGAAAAAATCGTCTACAGTTTTATTTTTTAATTTCGCGGTGTTGCCACTGCGTAAAAAATAACTCCCCTTTTTTATGGAATGCCTTTTTATAAAAATATATATTAATATTGTGGAAACTAATTTAAGTTTCCCAATACCCAGAGTTATTATGACACCCTCGGATCCACACAAACCAATGACATTAGTTTCATCTTGCTTCCATCTATATTCTAGTAAGAGCAGGGCTTAACAAATGCGGTCGCCAGGTTTCCGCTGGCTACCAACTTTTTCTATCTGGCCACTAAGTTTTTTTTAATCTGACTTTGTTATTTATTTATTTATTTACTTATTTATTACAAAAAATGAACTAAAAAATGAGCACAAACGTCTCTCCAACACCAGTGCTTGTGCGGGCAGCAAGCGCAGTAATCTTCCTCTTCTCTCGTTCTTTTAAAGGAAGAGCAAAGTTTAAAAGGCATTTTCCATTTTATGCACAGAAAGCGCCATTGTTTTCCGTTCTAGCCGGCTTAGAATGTCACGTGATGAGAATGTGGGGAGAGGGGGAAGTTTCAATAAGAAATATTGTCAACCCAATCTGTGACATCTAAAAATTGGATGCAATAATGATTAAAAAGGCTTAACTTTTTTTGTAACTTTCAAATCAGATTTTTGTGTTCAGAATTAAAATTGATTAATCTATCACATTCATTTTAAAGAATAATAACATATAAGTGATTATAACTAATTTATTCGAAGTAAATGTAGAAAACTTAATTAAAATTTCAAGAATAATTCATTTTAATAAAAATAATATGCATATTTTAAATATTTCTTCCCCGCTTAAAATTTTTGGCGCCTAGCACCTCTTTGCATCACACATGTACGTCACTCAGTCTTGGAGACAAGTGTCTGGTACTGGGTTGTTTCTCAAGAAAATTTTATAATTACATTGTTTGGATTATTATCTGCAGTAAATGGAAATAAAAAATTGCACTTCAGAAGGGTATGTTTTTTTTCTTACATTTTTATGGTAGATCGTTGGAATGTTGGAAAAATTGTTTTTCTTTATTTTTTTTTTCAAAACAAACCTTACCCGGCTGCTCATTCGGTTATGTAATCCCAGCGTGGGTAAATATTTTTCGTTAATTTTTTTTTTTCGTTTTAGCAACGTATATTACTGCGAACATCACAATGTTTAATTAAATTTCTTGTAAAATGTCTCATTATAGATACTGCAAAGTTACAAAATATTAAGAAATAAACTTGAAATTATATTAAAACATTAACAAAAAAATTAGCTTTTATTTGTAATTTGGCAAAACTAAGAGAGTTCATTAAATGCAAATTTCGAAATAATAAAATCAGAATTATTTGACTGAATTCGATAGACTAAATAGGCAAAAAATCGTTTCCCGGTTTCATTATTTTATCGGCTCTCTCATCAGATATAGATTTTGTAGCACTCAACTATTCGGACTTTTGAAGCATTCGGCAATCACAATTTTCCGAACATGTCAGTTATTCAGAGTTTACAATATTTCCTCTTTTTTTCAGAGATATAATTTTGAATAAATTTCCTTATAAACTTAGTTTTATTAAGTATTATTCTGAGCTATGTAACTAATAATTCTAAACTATTTTGTGATTATTTTTTCTCACTTAATCCCCAAAAATACATTTGTGCTTTTGGAAATCAATACGTGGGAGGGGGGGGGGAATTTTATTTTACTGGCGACTATTATTTATACCTGGCTACCAGATTTTTTTTCAAATTTGTAAAGCTCTGAGTAGGAGCATTCGTAAAATGCAAACAAATTGGCAGACATTAAATATAAAAGATTCTAAACAGAACGGTCTATTGTCATGTACTGAAGGTATCCTAGATGGTTATTTCCTTGCTTATCATTGAAACTTTGAAAATGTTTTTAATAAACTTAGCGAGCAGGTCTTGTAGAGCTTGAGCCCTATGGTAGGCATCCCTGCTTAGTTGAATTTGAATTTGAAGCTTTGGATTTATATAATTTCTGAATATTAGCTTTTTATATTTATTATTTATGTTTTAAAATTCAAATGAATCGACCAGGGATACGAGGTCAGCGTTATTCACGGACATATTTTTAGTTTACAGTATAGATTTTAAAATGTAGAATACATTTAGATTTATTTTTCCCAAAAAACTCGAAAGATCTTATACAACACAAATGTAACACAACCGGTTGTTACACAGCTAGTTATACATTGTTTTGATCCATGCAACTGTGCTGAAGATCATTAACAGTTATTTCTGAGTATTTTAAAATAAGAGGAATTTAACAGTATTGGAAAAAAATCAATTAAAAAAAGAAACATATACGTTTGCGAATCGCTTTTGCCATAAGAAAAACACTACACTCATAAAAATAAATAATAGCATCCTTATCATATTTTCTGTCTGTAGACGCATGTAATGTGCTTATGAAACACTTAAAATTGTCATATAGGTTCAATATTTTACAACATAGCCTACAAAGACGGTCTCTTGAAAAATTGAAATGGAATATTAGTTTACAGTTTTTGATTCTTGTCGTTTCATTTACATTTAAAAAAATGTGTTGTAGTATTTTCAAGTGCTCAATCACTATGCATTTGTAGTTATTATATCATTTGAAGGATGTAATGGAGACATTTCATTATTCTTTACCAAAATATAGCAAACAAAATTAATAGATTTTGTTATTATTTATAAAATTACTGATAATATAATTATTCTATTAGTCAATATGATCGAGAAAATATTTATTAAAATAACGTTATAGTATTATCTTTACAAATAATCAAAACTCATAAATTTATAAAGTAAATAATATATTTAGATTTTAATTACTTTGCATAATTAATAAAAAAATTGCTTCCAATAACTGCTGACGTAAACGCAAGGATGCTATATCTTATTCCTTGGTTGCATGTAAAGCTGGAAAATTTAGAATGTCAAAACGAGAAAATGTCGACAAACGATTTTTGTTTCTGTAAAATAAATTGATTTGTGAAGCTTGAATTATGAACACAATTTCTTCAAATTTTCATATGAAATTCATTTTTATCAAGATTTATTTTCATCATCAACTCAAATTGAACATAATTTCTCCTTTCTATTTTAATGAGAAAACAACGTCAATAAAATTTTAGTATTCCGTTTTATTTCACTTTTAACTGTTTTATAAAAAAATGAAATAATTCAGTTGTCATATTTAGATAAACTTCATGAAAAGTTATAAATAATATACCGGGAACTAATTCAAATTTTAAAATTCTGTGAGCTTATATGAGATCATCGGATCTGTGGGTGATAATTTCAATTGGTGATAATTTCATTACCATGCATTGTATGAGTCAGATTTTCTGTAGTATTTAGGGGGCGCCGACCCCTGTTTGCTAACGCTCGCCAATACCCCTGATTTGCGATGCAATTTATACTGGGATCACTACGTGTCACCACATACTGGGGTCCCATCTTGCTTCGCTCTCTTGCCACTTTTTGGGGCAATTCTATCCAGAACGAGTACTATCTTAAATAATTTTAACCATAAATCATTTTAACATACGCAATTATAATTTTTTTTAAATGTAAAAAAAACAGTAATTAAAAAGTTCGTTGAAAACATAATGAAGAATGCATTTAGGTGTTGCAACCAATGGCCATAAACCATTTTAACGTTATTAAAATTACTGTGGAAAAACAATTAAATTAAAACTTCTTTGAAAACACAATTAAAGAACGCGTAATAAAAATTTATATTTGATCCTATAATATTGTACAGATTGGCTTTCACCATATATAATTTGATATTAAATATCGTTCGTCTAAAGTTTATTTGGCGTGAAAAATACAGTATCTCTCAGACGCTTGGCAAGTTAAATAAAACTTAAACAACACGTTTTGTGCCTTGTTTTAAAGAAACCCTTCATCAAAGAGCTGATTTTCTGAATGCATCACGTGACCAAAAAACGAGCCAATGACCATTGCTACTCTTACAGCGGCCGAAAAACCGTGCTGTCTTTAAAAAGAACAACAGCTCTGAATTTTGATTTGCTAAATGGATCACTTGACAGTGAAATAAACCACTGATAATCGTCGCTCCGGAAACTACGGTTGTTTCTAAATGTCAAGCAACAAATTCAGCCATATTTCCAGGGCACGTAAGAAACATATACAGAGAGATAGACAAGTTGCGTGGCATCCCGATGTGTTGCATTTTAAATATATGAGATCTTTCGAATCTTTGAGGGAAAATGAATCTAATTTTACGGTAAATTTCGAAACAAAAACTAATTTATAATAATATTTACGCAACATTTTAAGTGATGAATCATATTTACAATGTAGGTTAAACATTTTATCTATAGAAATGCACGTTATCGATGACCTTACTTTTCAAACACATTTCGTTCTTTCGAATTTTGACTTACAATTCCAGCGCTGGTAGAATAAAACGTTCTTTCGAATTTTGACTTACAATTCCAGCGCTGGTAGAATAAAAATGACGTCATTTTTATCAACTTATAGAAAAATAATGCCATTTGATCGATTTTTTCAACAATATTTTAGATTTATGAATTAGAATAAATGCTTACAAAAATGTTATTTTTATGCTACACTATTCTGCTTTTCGTTTCCTTGTTTTTTAAAAGAAGTTTTAATAAGCCTATTTAAAAAACAACTGGTCAAAAATCCGTGTTTCTCCTTTAAATTAATTTTCTTTAAATATAGGCAATAATTCTCTAGTTAAATGCAGGAAGCTTTAAGTTACTTTTGCTTAACCTCCTTGGAGGAATGTAAAACTGAAAATAAAAAACAGCAACGGAATGATTTTTCAAGCTAATAAGTCAGCAGACGTATTTATACTGATTCCTTAATCTTGAACATATGATTTTTTTTAAATCAGAAAATATGTCAATAAAAATCTAATAATCCGTATTTTTCCCTTTCCCCGCTTTTATTCACAATAACCTATACAAAAATGACGTCATTTGGATGAACTGATTCAAAGCTATTTTATGTTTAATTAAAAAAAAATGATTACAAGAATATCATTATTGTCGCTAACCATTACCAATTTTCCGCCATCCTGAAATGTTTTCATCGAAATCTATAAAACATAATTACATGAAAAATATCGTTTTTCCTTTAAATTATTTTCTTGTAAATAGGGGGCAATAATTCTCTACTTATATAAGAGCTTAAATTGGATTTTTTTTATCCTCCTTCGGTCAATATAAAACTAAAAATAAAAAAATAAAAAAACTTCGATGGGATGCTTTTTTTTTTCATTTTAAATGATTTTGTTGACAGACGAGTTTTTGCAGTCTAAAATAAACGGATTCCTGAAGTGTGAATACATGAAAATGAGTTTTATTTATACTATTTTTCTGGAAGAATGAAATGTATTCACACTATTGTTTTCAGTATCTACACTCTAAATAAGAAAGAGTGACTATTCACTCCGGAGGAGTGGATATTCACTCTATCGCAGAGTCAAAATTTGCCCAACCTCTTTAGAGTGACTATTCACTCTAGGCAAAAGTGAAATTATTCACTCTCTGAAAGAGTGAATACTCACTCCCGAGAAGTGAATAGTCACTCTAAACAGGGGTGGATACTCACTCTTTCAGAGGAGTGACTATCCACTCTTGCAAAAAGAGTGGGTTTTTTCACCCTGATAGGAGTGAATAGTCACTCTTTCATAGGAGTGGCTATCCACTCTTTCATAGGAGTGACTATTCACTCTGGCAAAAGGAGTGGATTTCTCACTCCTAACAGGAGTGTATAGCCACTCTTTCATAGGAGTGAATGTTCACTTTTTATGGAGTGAATAAAAAAAAAATTTGTTTCTTTTTTGGGCATTTTAAAAGAATCATATATTTTAGAGCATGCAATGAAAATAGACACAAGCGTGGTAAAGATTGGACTAAAATACTTTATTGGCAATATTTATTTAATTCAGTTTGTAACAGTAATTGAACTCTTAAGGAAAAATTCAATTAGAGTTACATAATGAATTAAATTAGATTACTGACAAAAAACTAAAATATTTTATTCCAAGCTTATCACTATTGTGTTTTCTTTCATTGCACGCCTTATAAAGATATGATAGTTTTAAAATGCCCATAAAGGCAAGTAATTAACCAAAATCTTAATCAGTGTATATTATTTCTTTCCTTTTCAAATACCCATTAAGTTTTACTTACACTGTAAACTGAAATGTCTGAAATTCAGACACTTAAGTGTCTGAGACGGATGGTTAAAAAAAGAGACACTTTAAAGTGTCTTAAAAATTTAAGACACTTAAATGTGTCTGAATTTCAGACACTTGAAATGTCTGAATTGTGGCCGTTTTTGTGCTCTGATTTGTGAGGAATATGCAGATATATCTGACCACACTTTTTTTAGCATTAAATACAGCCATGTTTGACCACAGTGAATCCTGGATAAATTGGAAAATATTTGACCATAAAGCAGGGCTGGGTTTGTTCCGGAAGCAGAACCTGATTAAAGCAGGGGCAAACTGGGTCATCCCCCCCTCCCCCGATTTGAGGGGGCCCCAAGTTTGGTATGAAATTTTTGTAAAGCTGATATTTTAAATCTCTTTCGACTTTGTACTGATTATAATCAATATTTTGAACTTTTAGAGTAGGATACGTTTAAAAACTAAAAATATATTTATCTAAATACAATAAAATCTTTCAATAGTGGACACCGCATCATCGTAGAATTTGTGTGCTATTCGGAGAAAGCGGACTCTTCCGAATAACAGACAAATTCCGTCGTCCTGGGGTGTCCGCTATTGAAAAGTTTTACTGTACTTAGATAAATATATTTTTGGTTTTTAAACTTATCCTACTCTAAATGTTCACAATATTGATTATAGTCAGTGCAACGTCGAAATAGATATAAAATATCAGCTTTATGAAAATTGCATACTAAATTTGAGAACCCTAAAATCATAGTGGCAATGGCTAACGGCCCAGTTTGCCCATGCTCTTATGGAAGAAATCGAATCTTGCTTTATGGCCAAATATGTATTCTAAAGCATGAAAGTGTTTAATTTTTTGTCATAGTATAGAAGATGTGCACTAAAACAATTCGAGGGACAATGACTACTCCCCCCCCCCCTTCCCACCCTCTTTACATACTATCGCAAAAAATTAAATTCATTCGATTACTGAGCATATAAAAAATATGTTTTTATATAATATTTTTTATATTCAACTTCATTCTATGCTAAAAGCATGTACAATATTGATTACAACTTTTCTGCACCGCCCGATTACACGAATTAAGTCATTGAATACTGTTGTCGGCAACGACTTCATTAGCGGCGCACATTAAAATGGCCGCCATTAAAAAAAAAAAAAAAAAAAAAAAAAAATCATTTTAGAATGAAAATTTAACACTGCAATATTAGATTAAAACTGTAATGTTGTTTTAGAAGAACAATGCAACTTTTCATCAAAATTGACTATTTATTTTAGATAGAAAATACTTCTTTTAGAAAAATACTTCTGATTAATTGTTTTAAAGGATCATCAAATTAAAATTGATATAAAATAATTTTGTACCATATAGTTCGTTTTCTTAGAAGAAAGTACAAGTTTATTTCCATGAAGTATGCTTTGAATTGTTTTAAGACTTGAATAGAACAGTTCAATAATGATAATAAAAAAATAATAATGGCAACTATAGTTTTTTCATTCTCTGAATGTTTTATATATTTTTTAAAATACTAACATATATAAAAACCAGGTTTATGCTATGGGAAACTTTATATATATATAATATGTGTGAAGAAATATATTTTTTCTTTTTAACGTAAAAACATATTAAAATTTACTGAAAACCCTGTATTTTAGATCTTATACAACACAGTTAAACAATCTAGAGTTTTAAAAAAATAAAAAATAAAGAAAGAAAAATAATAGAACCAGTAAATTTAGATCTCGAATTTTATTACAACAATGAAAACCATTTAGAAAAATATTTGGACCAAAATTATGCAAAAATGTAAATGTCTAGCTTTTTTTATTTTCCATTTTCTATTTTTAACCTTTTTACTAAAAATATTTTTTTAAAAATATTAAAATTTGTTTTCAATATCTCAAGTTTTGCAAAACCGAAAGCTAAAGTTTTGAGCAATAAATCAAAGTAAGTAATGATATATTTGTTTTACAATTAAAATTTGCTTTAAAACCAAGTAATATTATGTGTAACTTAGAAGATTTTTTTAAATTCACATTCTCAAATTAAAAAAAAAAAATATGTTCTGCCAGTTTGCCAATAAGTTTTTTAGGTTTAACAAATCAGATTTGACAAAAATAAATTCACCCCCCCCCCCCCCCCAGAAAAAATGTAAAAAGATTTCTCGAAGAAAATTATTGTACATCTCTAATTATAAAATATAAAAAATAGGTCACCACAGGAGTTTGACCGCGAAAGAAAATGTTATAAGTATTCCGCATATTCATCAAAGCAACATTAAAAATTCCTTTACATATCAAAGTGTTAAAAAAAATTATAAACACAGCATTTTTTTTTTCAGCATAAGGTTTGATAACTTTCTGTTATTGCTTTTTTAAAAATACATATTTTAAAGTACGCATTTAAAAAATATATATATATTACTGATATTTTACAGTCATAGTAATAACATATAATTGCATAATATATATGTATATATATTTCTGAACTTCAATAAAATCAATGCTGTGAGTTATAATCCAGATTCTTTACAATAAAAAACTTTTATTGATAAAGTGGAGATCTAAAGATATATTAAACAAATTTGCTAATTTTGAAATTGATATGAATTTATTTGAAAATCATAAAAAATACACAAATATTTTAACATTAAAATATATTTATTTGGATTTAAAAAGATACAAATATAACAAATACATATTATTCTTATCAAATTAATTTAAATAGTAATTAAATAATCTTATATAAGCAATTATATTCCAACAAAAGCTTTATTTGAAAACGAAAATTAGTAGTTGTTTATAATCCTACCTACCTTGGATGAGTTAGTCATAACCATAATAGTAAATTATTTTAAACAAATATAACACGAAAATAAATAATTATGAGATTAAGTGTTGATTTTATAATATTTATAACTTGTCAATGGAATAGTCAGAATTGAATGAATATTATAACAAGTTGTTGAGCGTACTCGCTCAATTAAGGTAGTTGCACACGTCTGGCAAAACATAAAAAAAAGCACTGTTTTGCAAACCGATTTGTTAAAAATATTCATTGAAAATAAATCGCACATATTTTCCTTTCGAAAAGGGGGAAAAAAAACACATCCGACTGCAAAAAAAAACTCACCAGTCGAATTTTATAAAAATAATATTCAAAAAGTACAATACGAAAATAGATAATTCTCAGATTAAATGTTGATTTTATAATATTTATAACTTGTCAATGGAATAGTCATAGAGCGTACTCCCTCAATTAAGGCAGTTGCACACTTTTGGCAAAACATAAAAAAAAGCACTGTTTTGCAAACCGATTTCTAAAAAATATTCATTGAAAATAAATCACACATATTTTCCTTCTGAAAAGGGGGAAAAAAAACACATCCGACTGCAAAAAAAAAAAAAACTCACCAGTCGGATTTTATAAAAATAATATTCAAAAAGTACAATACGAAAATAGATAATTCTCAGATTAAATGTTGATTTTATAATATTTATAACTTGTCAATGGAATAGTCATAGAGCGTACTCCCTCAATTAAGGCACACTTTTGGCAAAACATAAAAAAAAGCACTGTTTTGCAAACCGATTTGTTAAAAATATTCATTGAAAATAAATCGCACATATTTTCCTTTCGAAAAGGGGAAAAAAAACATATCCGACTGCAAAAAAAAACTCACCAGTCGGATTTTATAAAAATAATATTCAAAAAGTACAATACGAAAATAGATAATTCTCAGATTAAATGTTGATTTTATAATATTTATAACTTGTCAATGGAATAGTCATAGAGCGTACTCCCTCAATTAAGGCAGTTGCACACTTTTGGCAAAACATAAAAAAAAGCACTGTTTTGCAAACCGATTTCTAAAAAATATTCATTGAAAATAAATCACACATATTTTCCTTCTGAAAAGGGGAAAAAAAAACACATCCGACTGCAAAAAAAAACTCACCAGTCGGATTTTATAAAAATAATATTCAAAAAGCACAATCTTCGTGATGAACGGAAAAAAAAATTAATAAAATACACACCAATGTTCTAACAATTATAAAATTTTATAAATTACAAGCATTTTCTTCAGCGTATATTATTTCTATGTATCGTTTCATAATTACTGTAAATTACTTGTAATCCACATCCACACATAAGGACTGACACAAAATTATAAGCACATAATTTTTCAGTATCAAAGTTACGAACATCTCTTCAAACTACTAAACCGTTGAACTAACATTTTAAATCGAAGTATTAACGCGTCAGCCAATCGTCATAGACGTCTGCCAAGAATGAAAATGGTCCTCGTCAGCGGTCTGTTAAAAAAAAAAAGACAATATTTACGTCAGCATTGCTAATGGTGCGATCTCTGACCCAATTGACTCATTAAACTTTTTTTTTTTTTATCAGCGCAGCGGGCAGAAACTTTTTATTTTCTGGCGTTAAATTTATCAATTATCAAAATATAATTACTACAGTTGTTATATTTTCAGACAGAGGGAAAATAGCTTAAAAAAAAAAAGATTGACGTAACACTTGCATATAATATATCGAATTTTAAAGAATTTAAAAGCAATTTTCATATTTCAGATTTTTGCTTTAGATATGAAAATCCAAAACATTATTCATCCATTAACTTTTGAAAGACTTTATAACTTAATCTGAATTTCCATACGTTATTAAAACTAGAGTGGTCACTATTTGTATATACAACTTTGAAATCACTGTTGTTAAACTTTATAGAGACCAATCAGTGTCACATCGTAATTGGAATTTTGCGATCGCTTATGGAAAGTTTAAAAAGACGTTTCTGTTTAAAATGTCAGCTAAAAATTATTATTTAAAAAATATAATATTAAATTGTTTTTAAAAAGGATAATACATATTATTCCCCGGTGAATTTATAATATTTAAACACCACGAAAATAAGGGACTAAGATTGTTTTCGTCAGAGATGGGGTGTGGGGCTCTGTCCCCCTGAATCCACCGTATAAGTCAATTTTTAATTTTATTTATCCTGTATTTTAGTTTATTATTCTAAAATCATACATATTTCTGTTGTCAACATACCTTTTTCCATGAATTTACAAAACACACAACAATAAATGAGGTAACCTCCTTCGAAAGGTTTTTGAAGCAGCTTCTGACATAGTACCACCACCACATTTCGTTAAAACATGGTTTTTGATTAAATATTGCTATTAATTAAAAATTAAATCGGCATTGTTTTTATAAATGAAATGCGGGATTTTTCCTCAAATTAGTGTTGCCACAAAAATAAAATAACCGCATTATATAGTGCAGAACAATGATTAAAAAAAAATAAATAGTAGTACAAAAAAGATAAAATATCAATTCGCCACATAGGTTTACTTTATATTTATGGTTAAAAAGCAAAATTGATATTGAAATGTTTAAAAGAAAATAAAGACACCATCGATCGGTCGAAGCAGTGGTATTTCACGTGTATAATAAAAGGTATGCTTTGTTATATTAAATTTTATTTTAAGTGCATTCAATTTTTTTTCATGTTTTCCAAGAAGCGGATGGATATCTTGTGAATTGACGAAGTTATGAATTTTTTTCTTCCTAAAATCCTATCCCCCCCCCCTTCCTTGAGGCCATTTTTAATGATATCAAAAATCTGTCATACATAAATTTTCGGCCCTTTTCCTAGAAATATTAATAACTTTAAACGGATTTGATACATATCATAATTAAGAAGTTATGGGGTTTTTTCTGTTTTCACCCCCCCCCCCCCTATTTCGATTTTGCCCATTAACGAACTTGACCGAGATTTTATGTCCTTTGATTATATGTTATCAGTTTGGAAGAGATTTGTGCAGAATTATTGAAGTTATCGTGTCCATAAAAAAATGATATAGCTATATAGACAGATAGATAAAGTTTTGAACTGGGGGGGGGTGGTTTGGGGTTTTAGGGGTTATAATCGGCGTAGATCTGCAAAAATTTTCAGAAATTCCAACATAGGGGAGAATGTAATAGGTAACATTTCTTACGAAATCTACCTAAAAAGAAAAAGGAAAAATGATCATTTCGTTTCTCTCAATAAATAAATATGGACAAAATTATATAATGCCAGGCTTTCACTCTTCAACGGAGTGAAATATTTCACTCTTGTCAAAGGAGTGAGACAGTCACTCTCGACAACGGAGTGAGATATTTCACTCCTTTCTAGAGAGTGGAAAATCCCACTCTTTAAAGAGTGTATTCTTATAAAATTCACTCCAAAAAGAGTGAAAATGCCTCTCACTCTTCCAAAGAGTCAACTTCTCACTCCTCCCAATTTTAGAGTGTAATGAAATAAAAATAAAACTGCAAATTTTACTGAGAAATTGACGTTAATAAATATATAATAATCATTTTCATCGGCCAAATGGAGTGAACTGGTTGCCATCATTACAAAAAATGTCATCTAAATATAAAAAATAATAATATGTCGGAATGTAATTCAAGTTTTAAAATTCTTATATCTTATATGACTTCCTACGATCCATTCGAATAACTTGTGTTAATTTCATCGTGCTGCGTTCTATATTCCAGGAGAAGGAGTTTGGATATACAAGCAGACAATCAGATTATAGCATTCTACTTGTGCACCTCATGTACTTTTTTACCCTGTTACTATAACTGTCTGTATTCAGGAACAATATCAGTTTATTTTAACAGGTAGTATAACTTTGGATGAACATCATAAAAGGAACGTAGTAATACAAAGAAAAACCAAACAAGAACGAAAAATTATGCGTGAAGCATAGATTATGAAACACTTTCCAACACAGCCAGAAAACTGTAACGAAACTTCACCGTTAAATAAGATGAAAGACGATATGTAAGTAAACAGTTTCGAAAACATCTAACATATTGAAAAATAAAATTTTCGAAATTACCTTCCAGTGTCAAAAAAGTAGTCGAATTATTTTGTGCAGTCCTGTATATGATCAATAGATGTGGATATATAGTATGATAAAATTTATTTCAGTTGGAATATTCACATTTAGCAAATTTCTCCAATCGATGGAAATGCACTCGAAATATTTTGTACAGCCCTGCATATTATCTGAAGACTTTTGTACACACCACCTATTAAGCTAAAAGGCAACTTAAAACTCACCTGCAGCAATTACCAAACAATGTATCTTTTTTTGCGTAGCCCTGTATATGAATTTATTTATATTCTGCAAACTTCTATTAATCTACTAAATATAGTTCAGCCGGAAAATGCGAGAAAACAATTAAAATGTACCTTTACGCAATTAACTTTCATAGTTTGTAATACTTACAAATTCCCTTGTGTAGCCCTGTATATGATCAACCGAGTTTATAAACACACGTACTATGGAAAAAAAAATAAACTTAAAAATGCACACCGAAGTTGAAAACGCACTCATCACACAAAGACTGTATCGCGCATGTACTGTAACCCATATATTTTGTGTGTCCCTGTAAATAAACGCAATGTACACAAGAGAACAATTTATAGTACACCTCTGTAATGCATATAATTTTCATTGTGTTTGAAATAGTGAAATATCACTAAATTACACTGCAGACGATTTTTGCCCATAGAACGATGTGTAACAAAATTCTTTTGTTTGACTCTGTCAATGAGTAATAAATGCTTTTCACCCCATATTCTACAAAAAGCATGTTTTAATGTACTTCATACTTATATATCAATTTCTTTATGTTTTAAATGACGTAACGTCATCAAAACGATTATTCACCATTGACGGTAATGTAACGGAACACTTTTGACTGTCCCTGTAAAAAAACTATAAGTGCTACACACTTCAGTTAAAATAGGGCACATGCTATAGATAACGACAATAACATATAAAACTTTCAGGGCAATACGAGCATATTTACGGGAATTAGAGCATGAACAGAAGGACAGACGTCAGACAAAACGAAGTCATAAACACTTTTCAACTGGGTTGGAAAGTGTTAAAAATAGATACAAGTTTGTGGATTTAAATTGTTAATTTATTATCTTCTTAATGAAAGAAAAAATGTCCCCATTCAGAAAAAGCTCTGAACACATTATGAAAGCCGAGATGGTTGTAATATACTCTTTTAGGTAGCTTTCATTACAAAAAGCTACCTATTGCAGCGGTTCTGAGAAAGATTCCAGAAAATTTTGGTATATTTTCATGATACCCAGACCACAAAACCACCTCCCTTTCAAATGTTGATTTATATAAATACATGTATATATCTGACATTTGTCATGCTGTAACTCTCTTATTTATGAACCTATTTGGATGTGATTGAGCATGTGTGTAGAACATACCACGGTCTCGAAACGAGTTCGCTGGCCAGCTTCTTCCACCATCTTGTTCCAAAATGGCGGCCAATTAAAAAATTTATTTAAAATTTTTAATTTATTTTTCAATTTAATTTTTATTTATTTATTTAAACTTTATTTATCAAACTTTATTTAAAATTTTTAAAAATTCCACAAATGTATAAAAAAAAATTATAAAGTGAAAAAAGTTGTTTCCGTTAAGTGTTCGATTGTGATACAAGGATTCCGGAACATATCTTGTTTTGGCTTTATCTTACAAAATGACTGCGATAAAGCTGTTTGAAATTCTAGGTTGGCTGATATTTTGAAACAGTCTGATTTTTGTTGTGCTGTAACTCTCATGCTGAAATTCGCATTCAATTTCAATATTAACGAAAACCGGGATTGAATATTCCATAATCAAATGGGTTTCCAAGTATATTAGCTTTGGGTGTTTGAGTAAACTAAGTTGAATTTTTAAAAACATGGAATATGGAAGCTACCTTTTCTTCCCGGTACAGGCCGGAAGGACTTTTTTTCAGGTTTTGTAGATTGCCAAAATATTGAAATGTAAGTACGGCAAACGAAGTTTTAGAAAAATATTACACGATATTCATTCTACCAGGATGAAAATTTGGATTATAAAAGAAATTTAAATATTTAACAGAAAAGTTAAAGCTAATAAATACATGAGTAGAATATAATGAGTAGAATTTAATATTGTTTCAAATCTTTTTTATTTGACTTTTTAAAACTACGTTAAACCTTTTATTTTTAGTAATTCAAACTAGTTAAAAAAAATCGTTACGTAATTGAAAAAAAAAATGCTGAATTCTGTAGTAAAATTCTAAACGCTTTACACTTCTGACTGGTATATAAGTCAAGGATTGTGACAAAATTTAGGTGCAGAAAAGAATGCGAAGAAAGACTGCGGCAGTGGTTTCCTACACATAAGATGACTGTTGTATTTTGCTCTTTCACCGCTTAAATTTTGGCGATGTGTTTTGAAATACCCTATATTTGAAAATTAGATATATTTGATCATAAAAAATAAGAAAAATAATATGCTTCATTCTACTTATTTAAGAAAAAAAGAAAAATGATTGACGTTTTTAAAAACATTTCTGTACATGAAAAGGATGTTTGTGAAAGGAAAACATCTATAACGAACAGAAAAAAATGTGAATGCATTTTTGAAAGAGATAAAAATTATCGCTAAAACGCTTTTAAAAAATTCAATGTTTTATTTTAAACCTATGTAATTAACTTAATATTAATAAAAACTGGTCATGAATAAAAGGAATTTTTTAAAGAACGTAATAACAAGTTTCGATGTATAATTTTTTTTTTCGGCATTTTTTTTTCGAAGAAAAAAACCCCCAATATTAAGCAAAGAATTTTTTTATAAAGAAAAATCAATCAGTGCTATTTATCTCATTGTTTGATTTAATGAGATTTCAACTTTGTTAAGATATAAAGCTAATTTAAGTAATTGAATTTATGCGGCTTTTATCTTTATTTTACCGTTTGTAATTTTTACACGACTTTTTATAGCTAAATTTGTGGCTTATTAATATATTTTTTTTTTGTTTTCACAGCAGTTATATTAATTTATGTTTTATGTATAAAAGAAATATAAAATAAATTTATAATATAAAGATCCATAAAAACACTGTCTTTTTCGCAAATTTTATTTACCTGAAAGAATTTTTAAGATTATAATTATGGACAAGAGATTATAAGAATTATAAAGAAGCATTGCAAGAACGGTAACTGGTTTACGTTTTGAACAGACCGTATTTAATTCATTATGCCTATACTTCCTTATATGCGTACGTACTTAACCCTTTGCAGGCAGGAGACTACGATCATAGTTCTGAATAGAACAAACGTGAAAAGAGGGAGACTATAATCCGAATTGTGTGATCAAAATCAGTAAAATACTACATTTTGTGACATTACTGGTTTTATTTTATTGCCATTTCTTACAATATTATCCCATTTTCAAATAGATTTGAATGATTCCTGTAGTGATGAAAGTGAAATAATTGCAAATAAGCAACATTCTATAGCAGAGGTTCCCAAAGTGTGCTCCGCGGAGCACTTGGGGCTCCGCCTATACTTTTCAGGGGCTCCGCGGCGTTCCAGAAAAATAAACAAAACATGATAGAAATTAGCATATTGCAAGTGAAAATTTTTCGAAAGTATGTAGGTATTTTCATGTGTGTGTGTCAAAAATAATTACATCTATCACTGGGTTGAAAAATACTATAATATATATTTTCTTAATCATATAAAATATTGCTTTTTATATGTATCCATTTTCTATATAATATTTTTGGTTTAAACTAGTTTATTTTATGTTTCTGCATTTAATGTATTTTAAAAATTCGATTCAAAATAATCAACAAGAAATAGTATTCTGAATCGAATGCACAACGTGAATCGAAAGAGCAAAGTCGCGACAGTGCTGTTATCTCTGCTTACCAAACAAAATGGAAAACACTTTGTTCTTTGGAGCTCCGCCTATTCATATGTTTATACTTAGTTATTTTTTGCTTAGTAACCAGGTTCTAATTTCCTAATGAGGTAAGAGTGTCTCACACTGTTTATTTTCCTTCGCTTCACTCTTTGCGATCTTTAAAATGAGGTATTTTATACTCCATTACTTGCTGTATTTACTGAGAAATGTGTTATTTAAGTTTTTATTGTTTCAGTGATAGAATGGATTTTAATTGGTTTTCGATTTTCGTTAATATTTTAATTTAAGTGGTTTAGTCTCAAATTTCATGTTCTATTTCAGTTTTAAATTAAAAACTGCTTCAATTATTTAACTTATTCAGTTTTTCAAAAGTTGTAATTAATTTTGACACCCTGTTCGCGAAAATGGAACATACGTATTTACGAAATAAATATTTATTTTCATTTTCATCATTGCTAGGGCTGTAAATTTTATTTTATATTTAAAATTTGTAGTTACTCTTGTAACTTATAATTTATTCCAACATTTTTATTACTGTAATATTTAGTGTTTTATTTTAACTTTGCAATGTCACATTATTAATGTTAATATTATTTTGCTGTTCTTGGTGTTTTCAATAATATTGCCTCAACACTGAATAGTTCGAATTTTATTGTAACATTTAATTGAAGACGCATTTCTGTTTTACAAAATTGTACTTAATTTTTAAAGCAATGTATGTTGCTGAAAACGCATATTTTTAACATCTTGTATCACTTAACAACACCTCTTTAACACTATAACTACCGAAAATTTACTCAAGTTTTATAAAATTATTTCGCACCAAAATTTTTATTTAAAACTAATTAACTTATTCATTTAACATATTTCTGTGAGTTTTCTATTTATTTTTTTTATATTTCTGTGTACTCATTTGGTAACAGTCAAAATGACGGCTCATGGCCGTTCTAGTCTTAAAATTTTGTTTTAATTGGTCTCGGCATTGTCTAAGATTCTTATGTTATGATGCCACATTTTCCTATCAGAAATAAGGCTGTAGTAATTAAAAAAACATATTGGTTTGTTATATTTATCATCACACTAACAATCTATACTTTTGCTCACCTCCACCCCTTGCTTAGTCTTTTCGTCAATGAGTACTCGCCCTGATATAAATTTAACCCCACCCATATACCCCCGTTTTGTTAGTAAGTTTTTCTACTAGTTGCAGTTTTTTTTAACATGGATAGTTTTTGAGGCAAAAACAAAAATGAAAGAAAGTTTCTTTCAAAATTAATAGCTATATACTCCAAATAAAACATCCAAAAAAGTGAACGATTTGCCCCGCCCACTTAAAAATTAAAACGATGATCTGTTTCTAAATAAATTTAAAAAAAATATGTTTCAAAAGAAGAAGCTCAGAGGCGATTCGTTTTCGTTGCATGTTTAGAAGTATTAGAAACGTAAAGAAGAACGAAAAAAGTATCCTTAATCGCATGATTCTATTACGGGTGAGCGGGACTAGTGAAAATGTGTTATATAATTACTCATGGGCGACTGCGCCTACGCATTTTATTTCTTTTCGCGAGTAGCCTTTTGTGATTATACAGAAGTCTCTCTTTGTAAACGAAAACTGTACAATTTACCTTTTTTTCTGTGTGTGTGTGGTTTTCGCCATAAATAATAATAGTTTCACGTAAGTCCCAATGCAATGCATGACCCAAACAGGGTTACCATTTTGATCTTTAATTCCGAGTTTAAACTGGAAATCCCGAAAGAATATTTTTTATTTTAAAAAGGGATGTCATTAACCCCTTAGCTGTATTGCTCGAACGTCGCTCGGGTAAGAGGAGTTTGTTTTCTACGTTACTAAAAGCTTTCAGAATTCACAAATTTTTAACTATAATTTTTGCTGTATTTGGCGGACATCTCGATTATACAAGGTAGATATTTTAATACGAAAAAGTGGTTTGTAGTCCTTATTTTTAATTTATTGTGTTCAATAATAGTAATATTAAATAAATCTGTCAAGGGGTTAAATAAGAGAAAATTTGATTTTCAAAATTTCTAGTATGAGTTCAGAATTTCTGTATGAAGAAAATGGCCAAACTGAGAATCTTGGCCTCATGTTGGAAACTACTCGTTCGGACTTTTATCCAGCAGATCTTTCTCTGCTCCATAGGGATAAAAAAACATTAATTTGTAAACCATAGAGTACCGTGGAGTTAAGAGGCTCCGCCTTAGAAATTCTTCCCAAAAAGGGCTCCGCGATCCCAAAAGTTTGCGAACCACTGTTCTATAGGATTTTTAACTTCACAAATTCAGTATTTTTACTAGAAAAGTTTTAATAGTAATCATTTTTAATTTATTCAAGCAATGATTATCATTATATAAAGCAAAAATACGTATTCAAACTCTCTTATGAAAATACTTAATTTCTGAAAAATAAACCCGCCACATTTGACAACACTGCTGATAAGGTAATAGCATCTATCAATAAAAATATATAGGTAATTAGATAAATCTATATGTAATTGGTCAATGTTTTATTTACCTAATTCAGTTTCTTCAAAACAACAACGTTCGTAAGTTCTCTATTCACATGCGCAACAACTGAACTTCAAAAACCCTGAAAATGCCGCCTGCCTACAAAGTGTTAAAACACTCTCCTCCGTCATATAACATACATCCGTAATTAAATATAACTTTTAATGCAAATAGAACTTACATATACCAATTCCTTTTCTCAAAAAAGGAATGCAATTATGACAGTTGAAGAAAATTCTATAATCTTGATTGAACTATAGATTATTTGTGTGTGTGTGTCTGTGTGTGGGGGGGGGTGATGAAGGAGTTGATCACGTTAATACTTTCCGACACAGCTGAAAAGTGTTTATGAATTCGGTTTGTCTGTCTGCCTCACCGTCTGTCTGCCGTCTATCCGTGCTCTAACTCACGTAAACATATTTGGATTGCCATGCAATTGATGTATGTTACTGTGGTGCACTATAAAGTGTTCGTTATTGAAAATGAAATGTGTAGCAATCATTGATCGGTTACAGGGACACACAAAAAATTTCGTTACGTTACGGTCCATGGAGGAAAATTGTTTGCGATGTATTTTAGTGATATTATGCTATTTAAGAAATATAGAAAATGATATATATCCCTGAAGTACACTACAACATACGTACTACAGGATAGGATGTTCATATCATTTATTGTTTATTTACAGGAGAACACAAAATAATTCGGTTACAGTATTACCTATTAATAATAATTGCTGGAAATGCGTTTTTCATTGTGGTACACGTTCTTAAATGTATCTATTCTTTTCCATATTACTTGTTGTTTATATATTTTATAGATCATATACAGGACTGCACAAAATATTTCAATATTTTTTAGATTGTAGATGGTAATGACTGAAATTGGATTTTTAAATGTGTTATTAGTTTTACAATTTGTTTACTTAGACATAATTTTTCACGTTATTAAACTGTGAGGTAGTGTTACAGTATTCTGAATGATATTGACAGTGTTTCATAATCTATGTTTGTTGCATGATTTTTCGTTCTTGTCATTTAAGATAAAAAATAATACATACATGAATCAGTTACAGATTTTTCTGCACAATGCAAAAGTTGTACAGTAGGTACTTTCCACCACCAGGATATTTTTATAATAATAGATCTGGGCAATCATATCAAAAAGAAACTTTGTATCTTAATAATCTTCATGTGCTTTTTCGACAAGTTAAAAATGCAAGAATTAATAAAGTACATTACATAAAAATGAAACAATATAAAAATTTATTTTTTTTAAAGTTGAATAACAAAGTAAAATATATGTTAAAGTAAATTAACTTCAAATGATAAAAATAAATTTCATGAACTTTTTTTCCTTCTAGACAACTAGTAAAAATATTAACATTATAGTTTGAAGAGTAATTAATTATCAATCTTCTCGACAGGTGAAACATGGACAATTTGATTTTAACACGTAAAAAATATAACTAAATCTGTAATAGATATTTAATTATTTCACAATTCTCGTCAGTAACGATATTTTTTGAAGTGTTATGTTAAATAAAGTTTATTCCGTGTTTCTTAACCATTCAAGGAGGAATTTGGGTTTTATATTATTTTCGTACATATTTATATATATTTTACACTATTCTGTCGAAAAGAAAATAAAATTCTAGTAACTTTTTTACAGAATATAATTGTAAAAAACAAATCTTCCTAATGCATGTAGAAAGTAAGTATTAAAAACTTCGCCCATATTTTTAATATTGATATTAAGGCTTTTATTATATTATTTTATTAATTAATGTTAATAGAAAATATTACTAAAATGCATTACAGGAAAATCTTCTTTTCCTCCTCACTTCCTCAAAAAAATAAATAAATAAATAAATAAATAAATAAATAAAAAAAATCATTATCACAAGTTTTCCTTACTTAAATAAATTTTCCAAAATGTATCTTTTACATTAGAATCATCTTCTTCAATCATATTTCTGCCGATGAATTTTCAAACGTATTTTAATTACATGTTTAAATATACAAAACAAAATTTTAATAACATAAACAGCTTTCAAAAGTATAATTAAATTTTTTCTGTCATTCATAAAAGGAGCGACATGTTTATTTTAACTGAGCAATAAAAGTATAATTTTGCTCACCGAAACGAATCTTTAACAAGAAAAGCAGCTTTCAAATGTTCATTACACTGCACTTTATTTCAGTGTCTGTTAAAATGAGTGACATAAAACTGTTAATTGAGTACGAAAAGCAGCATTTTTGAATGAAACTCAAAAGTACGATTATACTGCATTTTGTATCTGGCAAAGGTAAAATGACTTCTATCAAATTTTTAAATGAGTAATAAAAGCCTATTTTTTTTTTTTTTTTTTTTTTTTTTTACATAGGAAAAAAAGCCCTTTCCGTTCGCGATTGTCTTTATATATAAATTACTAGACTTATATTCAAATAAAATACCTTCTACATATGTTTTATAATTTTAGTATTACTGTAATTGGAGTTAACGTGAAATTACTTTAAATTAATCTTTCTACTTTACTTATGACATTAGAATTGTTTTATTTCTTTTAATTTAAAACCTCAGATCTATTAAGATCTATTAAGTGTCTGAAACAAATAATTTCATACATGCCAACTTTTTACCTTTTTTAAAAAATCAAATAAACATGTTTTGAACCAAAATAAATATTTAAAAAAATGTGCGCTGCATTTATTTAATAAAATGTTGTACATACTTTATTTTATTTATCAAGTACGATTTCGGGTTCAAATTTTTTTATTTGTCTTAAACAGAGCGTCGACGTGGGCAGCCGTGTAATTTTGGGCAATAACATCACGTAGGTGAATATTCTTATGAGGAAAATTGTATGAGAGTTTTGCTGCTCTTAAATTATCACAGAAGTAAAACTTTTTTATTAGACTCTCGTCTGTCATAGCGAAGTTTCTAAGACAGCGATTTCGAAAGAGTTTTAACATTCCCAACACATTGTGTGATGGAAGTATGGTAATTCGGACTTGTGTGTGTGTGTGCGAGCGAGAGAGTCAACACGACAACATCTAAACGACACATCCGATTGAGCTCCTATTTGTTGAATATATCATAGACCACTGTCACAAGTACTTTATACATTTGCGTAAAATACAGCCGTAATGTATTTAAACCATTTTAAACCATTTTGCAATTATATTGGGAAAATCATCAACGAAGATGGGCAGAGAAAATGTGATAAATATTTCGGTGACGTAATTGATCATTATTTCTGTGGAGGTAACCTCACACGTTCAAAATTTGGAGGTCCAGCGTTCTGTTCCAATTAATCTCACTGTAAAGATTTTTCTTTTTTAACTTTATAGACACGTAACAGCAATTTTTATACACATATTGGTGTTTTATGCAAATTCCAATTACATAAATCAGTAATTTTGGAAATTTTATGTCGGAAACAAAATGTTTTATAACCTAATTAAAACGTAGAGAAATGAAGGCCAGCGAATCTTCCTATGAATCCACTCTAAACCGACAATGGAATTCCGACAACAAGATTTCAGGGCAATGGCTCAATCAATGACAGTGTTATTTTTCACAAAGAAAACTTTTAGTGAGACAGACGTGATAATTCTACCCGAATTTTATAATTCGGTATGTGACATGAGTAATTAAAGATCTATTTTTAATCTCAAACTCTATGGACGATTCTGTGCCCTGGCATGTGCCGTAAGTATTCATCTATCACATTCACTTACAGTTGATATAGCAGTTATTGTCAGTGGTATAATCGAATTCTGACGTGGACTAACATGTGTAGGCTTTTCAGGTGTAATAAATTGATTGATTTGCTACTTGACTTGCCCTTCAAGATTGATCATTTGCTGACAAATTACTCAGAAATATCATTGATTCCAAACTGCTTAGGAGAGTGTTTTTAATTTATAAAGCATGGCTTAAAAAATAATTTTTTACGAATTCAATCGCACATACAATCTGTGTAAAGATTGAAATTTATTTTATTTTGTCACCTATTTAATGCAGTATTTTCTTTTGAATTCGGCATTCTCTTAAGAGCTATTATCAACAGTGGTACAACGAGTTCTCTGAATTTCATACACACAAGCTAGCATGCTACGCTTCAGTTACGAAGATGTATATGAATTTATATATGTGTTACACTCAACTAATGATTGTTGACAGTTTAAGTTTAATGGACGCATGGCTCGATACCAACGTGTAATATTTTATTTAATATTGCAAAATTGGCGAATCAAATTGATTTTATTTCCTTAAGAAGCACGTTTCTATCGAATAACAGAAAATGCTTTAATATAAACATATGAACTAAACAACGGTACTTTATTTTTTTTAATTACTCCGTTTTTCCAGTAATCTGTTAACTTTTTTTTTCTAAGATGCAATTAATGTGCATGTTCTTTGCTTAAGTACCTTTTTTATGCATACTCTAAAAACACCTTCATCCTTTACTATTTTTAGCGGAACAGATTAAAAAAAATTAATTACTTCCTTCGAATAATAAAGGCCCTTTTTTAGTGCAAGAATAAGTTTGAGTGGCTTAATTATACTTGTTCCGCATTTCGTTTTTCAGCATAACTAGTGACGCGGCTTTTTAGCTAAGCAATTTGAAAATAACTTTCAGTTAAAAAAGACTTTAAACTCCAATAATAATCCGCAAACTGTAAAATAAAAAAATCTCATGCTATTACATTTTCAGACACAAATTATATATTTTTTTGAAATTCCGAAAATTCAGATTGATTTTTTATTATATTCATGGCACATAACATATAGTTAGAAAAATCCTATTTTTTTAAGTATAGCTTTTAGCTTAATTTATCAATGAGGATGAATGTTTAAAAAAATCATGAATTATACAAGAATTAAAAAAATCTTATTTGCACATTTCAATTTGGCACCAGAATGGCTGAAAATAATTCTGTGGACGTTATGCAATGTTTTTTTTATATATGTTTACCACTTCATAAAATATTATCTATGGAATGTATCAGTACATAGATTAGTTTAAATACCTTGCATATTTTTAATTTTATGCAACAGTAAAAAACAACGTAAATTTCAACATATGGTTACATCTTTTTTTAACATGCCAACTACATGGCGAAAAAAAAACCCGAACCACACGATGATATGTTTAATGAATTAATATTATTTTTTAACACAACCATTTTGATAAATACAGATATCACACAACGTGAATATTTTTCTCTTGAGTGAAACAGAGAGCAGCCGGGAGAAAAAACCCAGGACCTTTGGCTTTTGCTGAAAATGCTCTACAAATTAAGCTATTCTGGACGTCTCCGGTTTAATCTGCTAGGCTGCATCGTCTATCGCAAACCGTATGCTAAGCTAAAAGGTTGCTTGGATTAGAGAACATACTCCACTGTTAGCTCTGGATTTCGTCAATTGTTGTATCTTTGGAAAAGTGTTGACAAAACAGTGTTGGAACTTCCTTCCCGAATCCTACCTGTCGTGAAATACAGGCCAATTATTTTTCGGCAACGTCATACATAAAGGAAAAAAGCTAGAAGAATTCATCAGATGCTAGTCCACCAAGTTCTATAGTGATTAGGGTGGCTGGCTCATGGACAAGAGGTGCCGGATGCGAACCCCAATCAGACAAGGTTGTTTGTAGTTGGTCACATTCCACTTTAAACGGAGGTCCCGGTCTGTTTAGCCACCTCGTGTAAAATATAACCGTAGCACCTGTGAATAACAAACCAATGAAACATCAGATGCTAGGTTCTCGTGTTAATCGTGCGAGAGTAATCTTTAATTAAACCCAAAGTCTCGTTCATTAGTTAATCGTTAGTTAATACCCAATGCAGAATCTCCCCAACTGTTTGTCTTTTGATAATTTAATGCATACTTTCCTTAGATATATACTTATATTTCTTTACATTAATGTCAATCTTACTAATTTTAATCCATGTAATATTTTTAAATGTATTTTATAGCATACTTGCGTACAGGGGGATTTATTGGTCAGTTATATAAGGTTCGTTGTGTTCTTGGATTTCAGTTCATTTTTCTCCGCAACGTAATATTGTCTTTAATTAATCATGGAAATTGTGCGATTGACTAAGGCAAATATTGCTCTTTGGAAATCGTGGTATTGAAATTTAAGGACAATACGAAGCTTGTGCAACTTTTCACTAAATCTGTCGAAGCATCCGATACTGACAGACAAAAAATTCAAAGGCATACAAAAGATAAAACAAACCATTTTTCAACAAATGAAGGTAATGGAGAAATACAGGTAGAGGTTTTGTTCCCATTTTATGTGTAGAATATAGAAATGAATGAATAATACATCTCCTCGAAAATAAAACATTCATTTTTCTTTTATTGGGGTGCTTCTATGGAAAATGACACGACGTTTTTTGTCAATAATAGGAATAGGCAAATGTTTTGATTAATAAAAAAACGTAGATATGTTAGAATGTAATTAAATTATTATTCTTTATATATTGTGTCATTTTATACCACTAATTTGAAATAATGCAAGAAAGAATATGTATTATATACATGAATAGAATATGCCTACATAACAAAATGTTTCATATGGTAATTTTGCATAAATTGATGTGTGTCTTCTACAAAAACCGATAATAATATACCTACATAAACAAAACACAATGTATAATGATTTAAAAAATTAAACTCTATATAGATTGTATCCAATTTATATTAAAAACAATAAAGGATATACTTCTGATGATATTAGAATGTCATCATCTATAAATAATTTCAGTAATACTTTACTTACTTTCGATGGCAGAAATGGATTATTTTTTTCTGTTTTGTAGTCTACAGTAATGTTACAGTATAAAAGCTAAAAGCTTTGAAGTCCAAATGTATTCGCATTTTCATCCATCTGCTGTCGTTTTCAAGGAAAATGGTGTTTCTCCGAAAACGACAGCAGACGTTTGCCTTTGTTTATTTTATTTTTTGAAATACACGGAATATTTCAGTTAAGAGTTAAGATTTTCGTCTATGGGCGTAATAACTTTTTTCTCTAAAACTTTGAAAAATGAAAACTATTTATATTCTTCCGTACCTATTAAATTGATGAGCACTTAAAATATTTTTTAAATATTGTTTGACTTATTTTAAACTAAAAACACATAGTTATATCCCATTAAAACATAAATTTGGTGTAAGGGAATAGAAGGATGTAAGCATTGCGGCTGAAATATATATATTATATAAAAAAATATATATTCATTAGTTTGTGGTAGCATTTCACAAAGCGATATACATACACACACACCTTGTACAATAAGGGATACTTAAAAAACAAAACATTTTATAAACTTGCTCCGAAAATAATTTAAAGACACTAATATAACAGATAATCTGAATCATATTAGAGACAAAATTCAACAATTCATAAATAATTTCGGTATTGGATTGTTTAGTTTTCATGTATGCAAATTCATATCCCTTTTTTTGTCAGTTTACAACATTGTTATGATATAAGAGCTTTGACGCAAAAATGTATCCACGTCTCCATCCATATGACCTCATTTTCCGCAAAAAACGGCCTTTTTAGGTAACTTTCCTTACAAAAAGTGAAAAGCTACCTATTGTAACCGCTCGAAGGAAAGCACTTCCGGAAAATTTCGGTATGTCTTCACGGATCATGACCCCCAGACCCCAAAACAACACTCCGTTCAAATGTTGAGTATATATATATATATATGTGTGTGTGTGTGTGTGTGTGTGTGTGTGTGTGTGTGTGTGTGTGTGTGTATCTTTATATATATATAGATCTGATCTATGTCATACGATAGCACTCGTATTTATAAACCGATTTGGATGTAACTAAGTGCGCGTATTAAGCTCACCAATGTCTCGACCAAGTTCGTTGGACAGCGTGGTCCGCCATCTTGTTTCAAAATGGCGGCAACTAAATGATTTAAAACTAGAAAATACTAATAAACAAAAGAATCAGGAAAATTTTTTTTTGTTTAAGTGTTAGACCTTGAGGCAAGGATTCCCGAGCAATTTTTGTTTTGCCTATATCCTAATAAATGGCTGAGATATAGTAGTTTGAAATTCTAGGGCGGCTGACATTTTGAAACAAGCCAGAAGATTAAAACAAATCTAGAATTAATGAATGAGTTTCAGTGAGCGTGATTTCTTGCAAATTATCTTTCATTGTTGTATTCATTATCCCAAACATGCGCATAAAAATATATTCATATCCATTTGCTTCAAATTCTGTTTGGTGAAAAGTTTGGCGACACTTGGCGGAATGTTGCAAAATTTGGCGAGTAAAAATAAGTCTCCATAAATGAAGCCAACTTGGCCATAGCGAACTAATTTTGTGAATTTCTTATTCAAAGTCACTATTAACGAATAGTTTGTAATCGAGTTTTTTTCATTTTAGCTTGCTGTTTTCGGGTAGCAATAACTAAAATCTTAAAACGATGATATAACAAAGCTATCTTTTCCTCCCGGTACAGGCCGGAAGGACTTTTTAGATAGGTATCTCATTTTATTCCATTTCATATTTTGTGGAATGCACAAAAAGTCTCGAAAAGAGTTCAGTTTTTCATTCTGTGGAAGCAATAATATATTAAGGTCTGGACAGCACACTTTCGGAGGTGTTTTTTTTTTTTTTTTTTTTTTTTTGAATTTTTGAAATTTTCACTTTATACCAATTTTTTAAATGACATTTAACTTAAAACTTTGAAAAATATAGAAAAATTTTATAAATTACACAGAAATATTTTTTAAGTCAAAAATAGTAAAAATTATGTGAAAAATTGATATTTGTGCAAAACATGATAACTCAAAATCAAATAAATGCATTCACATTTTGTAAATTGCATAATAAAGAGTATAATTTTCTCTACGACATAGAGTAACCGTATTCTAATAGCATCTCTATCGCAGAAGCTATGACACTTAAAGTACTAATGTAATGAAAAATTCGTAAAATTTCTTGTAACTTTTTAATTTATACCTGTGTAAATATAAAAGTAATTAATATATCATCATGATTGTAGTCCATTCCCTCAATAAACATTTGTAAAATAAGTAAAAATAAATCAAGGTATTTGATGCCTAATGTTTTGCTATAGGATGTTTTGCGTATACAGTAAAAATTTGAAAAACTTCATTTTCAGAAAAAGCTAAAAATAACTTTTAAAGGAGATTCTAGGAATAAAAAAAAGTATTATTCTTTAAAGGTGTAATTATATACTCCATGTATTTACTTGAGCATATAATCCAAATTAAATGCTAAATCTTGAAAAAGAAGAATGTAAACATACATTTTAGCTTACTTCCGGTTTCCAGAACGATAATTCCAGTTGTTATATAATACTTCGGCAAGCTGTAATAGATGTAACTTTAAACGGCTGTAACTCTGCTTCTAATTCAGATACAGACACAATTAAAGATACAGACACAATTCGATAGATAAAAGATCGGATTTTAATATTATTACTAAAATGAAAAATCGATTTTTTCATTGAAAATGACGCCTCTAAGGGGTGTGCGGATTCCCTAAAAAACGTAAAATGGAAATGTGTTTCCTTTTCCCGCAACTGTTATAATATAATCTTTTTAATGTTATTTATATATCTTACACATTTTAAATTAGAGATACATTTTTTTTAACGTTAAACCATTAGTCTGCTATAATGCAATATATGGGTGGTTCAATCTATTATAAACTATAAATATTTAATAAAAATATTTTTTTTTGAGTTTCTTGTGTTCACCTGCATAAACCAAAGATTAAAAAAATATTTCTAAAAACTATATAAGCCGCACACTTTACATAAAATATAAATTAAAATAATGACACTAATGTGGTAGTTTTTTCTTAAGGCATTAGCTTATCAAATTTACAGTCTAAAAATAAATTCAATACTATTTTGTTTACTTTTTATGAGCAAAAATTTATTTTAAACCGACTTTCAATGAAGGTCATTATCATTTGTGTCTTTTTTAGGGCTTCGTACTTAAAAAAGTAACAAGAACGAAAAATCATGCGCCAAGCATAGATTATGTAGCGCTTTCCAACGCTTCCAAAATAATTTTACAAAACATACCGTTTAATAAGCTAAAAGATAACATCTAAGTAAACAATTTGGAAAACGCATAACATATTTAAAAACATAATTTCAGGAATTTCGAACAGATACAATATTCGGAAAAGTATCCGAGTACTTTTATTCAACCCTGTATATGATCTATAGATTTGTATATATACTATATAGGATGATAAATTTTAGTTTAGTTAGGAAACGCGTAGCACAGTTTAAAATTCTCCTTCTGGAGTTTCTGTCAATAAACGGGAATGTGTTCTCGAACTTTTGTGCGACCCTGTATATGAAATACAGAATTTATACACACCCAGTAATAGACAAAAAGTGAGTTCAATTGAAAATCGCGTTCAGCAACTTAAAACGCCAGGAATTATTGTTAACAGACAGTAGAGAATTCTTTTGTATGTCCCTGTAAATGAACGATGACTGCTATACACACACTATTCTGCAGTAAGCCTCTTGTAATGCACCTTAATAATATATATAAATTTCAATGCGTTTAAAATAGTGAAATATTATTTAACCCTTTGAGGGGTGGTGGTATATATTATATACCACCTAATTTTAATCCGATTCAAACCAGAAACTTTTAATAAAAGTTTACTTTTTTAACTATGACGAGAAAAAGTTGAAAAATTGCTTATCCTTATTTTGAACTAAATTCTTTTTTAAATACTGGTGTGAATTCGATGTTACAGGAACACAATTGCTTGCCCCTGAAAGGGTTAAATAAACCGCAGACGATTTTTCTCCATAGACGTAATGTAACGGAATTCTTTTGACTGTCCCTGTATAGTAACTATAAGTGGTATGCACACCCTATTCCATATTAAGCTTCTTCTAATGCACCTTAGTGATATATATAAATTTCAATGCGTTTAAGATAGTGAAACATTATTTACATAAACCGCAAATAATTTTTCCCCATAGACCGCAATGTAACGGAATTCTTTTGAGTGTCCCTGTAAAAAAACTATAAGTGCTACACACTTCCGCTGAAATAGGGAACATGCTATAGATAACGACAATAACATATAAAAATTGCAGAGCAATCCGAGCATATTTACGGGAGTTAGAGCACGGACAGACGGCCAGACGGCCAGACAAACCGAAGTCATAAGCACTTTTCAACTAGGTTGGAAAGTGCTAAAAAAGGAACCATTATAAGATCACTCCTGTGTCTGTATGTCCATCTGTCAGAGCACTTTTCTCGTAAACTATGGGACGTGGAAAGTTCAAACTTGGGAAGATTATAAAGCCTTTTTACCTACACATTTTCAGATTATTAGCCATTCACAAATATGATTAAGAGAAATTTTAGAGGGCAAATTAAGTTACTTGAAAAAAAAAGTTTTCTTTTTGTATATCGTGTGAAAGATCTCGTAATACCGTACTCAAAAATATATTTGTTTTAATTATAGGTATTATATTTTCAGACATATCGTCGAAAGAGTACTCACAAATATATTTTCAGACATATCGTCGAAAGAGTACTCACAAATATGTTCCCCTCACCTCTATTTCCTAATCTACTGAAACTAAAATTATGAATAAATTAGGGATTGTAGGAGTTTATTTAATCCTTGCAGGAAAACTTTAGCGATTTTCCTTGGTCAACATAGTTTTTGAGAAAAACGCAATTTTCCGTTATGTACAAACTTTTCTTTCCAGGCGGTCACGGTAGTGTTGACGGGTGTTCGAGGTATCTATAAACGCAGAAACATCCAAGGATATCTAATAATGAAAAAAATGTTGGTAATTACCCGAGATATTAATTAAACTACTTGAAAAAAAAATATTTTTACATATCGTGTAGGGTATCGATTGAAAGATCTCGTAACACCGAACTCAAAAATATATTTGTTTTAATTTTAGGTATTATATTTTCAGACATATCGTCGAAAGTATACTCAAAAATATGTTCCCCTCACCTCTATTTCCTAATCTACTGAAACTAAAATTATGAACAAATTAGGGATTGTAGGAGTTTATCTAATCCTTGCAGGAAAACTTTAGCGATTTTCCTAGGTCAACATAGTTTTTGAGAAAAACGCAATTTTCCGTTACGTACAAACTTTTCTTTCCAGGCGGTAAGCGGTAGAGTTGAAGGGATCTCGAGGTATCTATAAACGCAGAATCATCCAAGGATATCTAATAATGAAAAAATGTCGGTAATTAGCCGAGATATTAATTAAGCTACTTGAAAAAAAATTACATATCGTATAGGGTATCGATTGAAAGATCTCATAACATTGAAGTCAAAAATATATTAGTTTTAATTTTAGGTATTATATTTTCAAAGATATCGTCGAAAGCATACTCAAAAATATATCCCCCCTCTCCTAAATCCGAATCTACTGAAACTAAAATTATGAAGAAAATACGGGTAGTTATTATGAAAAAATTAGGGGTTTATTAATTATCAAAAAGTAATTAGACCAATTTAATTGTTCTATGTATCTCTATGCATAACTCTTTAACTTTTTTTTGTCTGGTTGCTTCTTTACATGTCTTTTATTAATATTACAGCTTTTTGAAATTTTTACGAATTGTCATGAAATTTTAATATATTGTTAAGGACCACAGCACAACATTTTACATTTTAAAAATAGCCGTCGTAACAACAACTCGAAAAGGAGATATGATTGTCTTTTGACCATGAAGAGTTATTGATATCAATAAGATTTCTATATAATGTAGATTACAATCCTGTAACAGACCAGGAAATCTGAGTTAAGGAGTCAGGTAACCTTTGAACTCACAAAATATATGAAAAAGTGACCTCTATAAGAATTACAGTAACTCCATAATTGATTGACTTTGCATTATAAAATTTAAAATGCATATTAAAAAAAGGTTTATTTTATAAATTAAATTTCTCCAAAAATGTATACATTCATATAAACCTTTTAAATTTATTTTAAAATATAATAAACTTTTACAGAAGAATTATTCTTGCATGTATTGAGCGCATGACTTATTCACATTTGAATTGCTAAAACGAACCAATTTTCTTTTTAAAGGAGTACATATGTAATATGTTCTCAAAATGACCTACGATGAAAAAAATAAAATGTCTAGATCCAGAGAAAAAAAAATAGAGAAATTTGAAACATCGAGTTTTTTTTAACGCAAAACTAGTCATGAATTCTAAACTTGTTACTTGAGAAACATAATAGTAGGTCATTTTGTGCATCTGTATGATTAAGACATTAAATCAAAATTTCATGAAATTCTAACAAACCATATTTAAGAAATCGGGCGCGCAATAGCAAATATCTGCGTTTTGAAAAAATTGACTTCAAAGATCAAACAACCCCTTGATCATATAAACAAGAACGAAAAATCATGTGCCAAGCATATATTATGAAACACTTTCCAACACAGCCAGAATACTGTAACGAAACTTCACCGTTAAATAAGGTGAAAGAAGATATGTAAGAAAACAGATTAGAAAACATATAACACATTGAAAAATACAATTTTCGAAATTATCTTCTTCCAGTGTCAAAAAAGTAGTCTAATTATTTTGTGCAGCCCTGTATATGATCAATAGATGTAGATATATAGTATGATAAAATTTAGTTCAGTTAGAATATTCATATTTAGCAATTTTCGCCAATCGGTGGAAATGCGCACGAAATCTTTTGTACAGCCCTGAATATTATCTGAAGACTTTTGTACACCGCCCCCTATTAAGCTAAAAGACAACTTAAAAGTCGCTTCCAGCAATTACCAAACGAAAATGTATGCGTAGCCCCTATATGAATTTATTTATGTTCCACAAACTTCTATTAGTCTACTAAATATAGTTCAGCTGGAAAATGCAAAAACGGAATTAAAAACTATCCTTAAGCAATCCACTCCCATAGTCTGTAATACTTACGAATTCTCTATTGTAGCCCTGTATATGATCAACCAAGTTTATAAACACACACGTACTATGAAAAAAAATAGTTAAACTTAAAAACGCAAACCAAAGTTGAAATTGCACTTATAGCACGTAGACTGTAAATATCGCACATGTACTATAAACAATATATTTTGTATGTTCCTCTAAATAAACGCAATGCACGTAAGAGAACAAATTATAGTACACCTCTGTAATGCATATAATTTTCAATATGTTTGAAATAGTGAAATATTAGTAAATTACACTACAAATGATTTTTCCCCATAGAACGATGTGTAACAGAATTATTTTGTTTAACCCTGTAACTGAATAAAAAATGTTTTGCACCCCATATTCTACAAAAAAACATGTTTTAATGTGCTTCATAATTATATATCAATTTCATTATGTTTTAAATGTCGTAGCGTCATCAAAATGCACTTAAAACGATTATTCCCCATTGACTGTAATATAACGGAATAATTTTGACTGTCCCTGTAAAAAAACTATAAGTGCTACACGCTTCAGTTGGAATAAGGAACATGCTATAGTAAACGACAATAACATATAAAAGTTTCAGAGCAATCCGAGCATATTTTCCGGAATTAGAGACCGGGTAAACATCAGACGGCCAGACAAACCGAAGTCATAGACACTTTTCAACTAGGTTGTAATGCGTTAAAAAAGCTCAGACTATTTTAGACATAACTCCTTTTCTAAAGTGAATTTTTGCATGGGGTTTATTTTAAAATGTTCCTAAACAATCATATTTAATTATAATCTAATAAATAATTTTCGAATTTTTGACACTTTAAAGGTTACGTGACCCTTAAGTGAGCTCGACCCTACGCGTTGTTTTGGTTGGGTAGGGTTTGCAAAATTGGTTTTCGTTGCGGCTTGATATGACTTTAATTGTTCCAGATTAGGGTCAGTATGTGGGTGGGTTTGAGTCTTGCAAGTCGAATTTGATAACCCGATTATTGAAATGGATGTCCACAATATTTTATAAGAAAAAATACCATATATTTGAATATAAATAAATATATATGTGTTTATAATGCTACATAAAATATAAAATTCATTTTATAGATAAATGTATAGTGTATTTTTTCATAATTACATTATAATATGGAGTTTGTAATGTGTCGGTTTTGTATTGAGTTTCTGGTTGTGTTTAAATGGACTTTTTCGTTTCGTTTAAATCTATACGTGCAGGACTCGACTCCAGTGGGGATAACAATACAAAATTCCTACAAAAATACGAAATGAGAAGGAAGTCGTTGAACTTGGTTTTATTTATTATTAAAAATTGCTTGATTTCTATCATTTTTGTTACTTTATGGCGCCATTGCAAAATAAAAGCTAAAAGATTTGAAATTTCAATGTATCGCCATTTTCTTCCGCCATACGTCGATGTATAGGAAATTGTTTTTTCGGAAGTATGCTTTCTTCTTTATCTTTGACTTTTTGTGAAATGCACAAAATATTTCAAAAAAGAGAACAGATGGTTTTCTTTTTATGGCTGTAATCCGATTTTCCTTATAAAAGCTTTTTAAAGGAAAAAATATTGTTTCACCGGAATCTATTAAAATGAAACTGGTTTCTTCGAAATTAAATTTTAGCATAATATCAACTTGTGATAATAAAATTAACATTTCATTGCATTCAAATTATGTAAATAAAATATATTGTAATAAAGATAATGTTAAAGTAAGTATAATGTTGAAAATGTAACATTTCACCCACAATGATTTGAGATTCACAATTTACAAAACACAGAAACGTTATAATATAAAAGTTAAAAACCGACAAATTCAAACATATGAAGTTTTAATCCCTCTGCGGCGTCGTTTTGAAATAAAATTAGTGTTTTTGAGAATGTATGCCTTCCTTTATTTTATTTGCAATTTTGTAAAATTTATCGCATGACGATTTTAATTACTAATTATTATGTCACTTATTAGTACTATTGGTATACATTGTTAGTTGAATAGAAATTAAAGTATTTTACCATAACTGCCTCTTTTTAATTTCATTTTACTTCTTTTGATAAAATTTATTTCCCGTAGTTCAGTAATATTAATTCTAAACAGAGCTTATTTTAAAGCTACGATTACACTTGAAAAATCATTTAAACGTCCAGCAAACGCGGTGTCGCAAATATTACGTCATAAGAGATTTTTCTTAAATACTTCTGTTATATACCACTGAATCTCTCGGAAGGTCATTTCTATTCTTCACTTTATGCGTTTGCATAGTCAGACCTAGATCATTATTTACGATTGAAAATGTTCTTAATGTGTACAGGGTAATGTAATACACCTATTTATTAAAAACTTCTTCTCAAATCAGGATGATATCTTGTAACAAATTAAGGAAACGTTGCATCGCTTATTTTCGCAAAAACGTTGGATGTGACAGCATTCCAACCATTCTTAAACAACCTCTTAATCTACTGGAACAATAGATATCATAATCAATATTGAGAATTTGTGGAATTTATTCAAATGCTGCCTTTTAGATCGGGCGGAACATTTTGTTCGATGGGTACTTTATGGCAAAGGTTTACGAATTGGCGTGATAAATTTCTACATCGTCATATCTAAGATCTTTATCACTACCAAACCGTATCAATACTGTTGTTGTATCATAATATATTTATTCGGGACCTTCATGTACTGAATAAAAAGACACATATTTCTTAATCAAGAAATAATATAACCACAGACGCAAATATACAATAACCTCTTCCGACTTACCCATATTTCATAAAAATGTTCTTTATATATAGAAACATGAAAAATTTTTATATTTTCATGATTTATAGAAGAATTTATAATAGAAACATTTCTTTTGCTGCCACTGATTTTCGGAAACGTTTCCGAGTAATTTTTAAAATGTACTAATCAGTTTTCACAAACTGGAATAGAGGCCTTTCGCATGCTATCAATTCTCAATCAAACGTTTTCATGTTGAGCAATCATATTTCACAGACAAATATGATAAATTAACAGAATTAACATTCACATTGAAATTAATATAAATTTTCTTCTCTTGCATCTAAAAGTTCAGATAGGTATCCGAAATTATTTAATTCTGAATTAGTATCCTCCTAAAAATCGATATTCTGGTTTAGCAAAACCGATTTAAACATTATAAAAACTACTCGAAAAGTTAAAAAAATAAGTGTCTGCAAAAGAAACTTTCTTTTTATAAAGCCTTCTTCTAATCTAAAAACTTTATAAGTTTCTGTGGTTTCTAAATATAAGGATAGTTTTTCGGAATCATGTTTAACTCTAAAGAGGTAATTGTATATTTTAGTGCGTAGTTATATTATATTTTCGTAGATTAAGAAGCATTTATCTTTTTTACAGTGTGTTATTGGCTGGGTATAGTTTTATTCACTCCTTTCAGAGTATATATATATATATATAGAGAGAGAGAGATATATATATATAGATATATATATATAGATAGATAGATAGTATATATTAAAAAAATTATTTCAATTAATTGTTGTAATAAATCAAAATTAATCTTAAAAGTGATATAAATATTTAATATTACATTGAAATAAACAATGTATTTAAGACAATCATTGTTTAAGTATTTTGTTTCCATATGCTATATTTATGTATAATTACAAGTTCCGGGAGTAAATCTAACATGAAACGCAATTTAAGTTATCAAAACTCATCACTGCATTAAGCAAAATAAAAAAAAAATAATGGAAAAAGAAATTATATTAATCATATCCGCATAAATTCCAAGTAGTTCCATGTTACAGATTACTCATCAAAAGTTTATAAATATTAAGTGGGGAGACAGTTACTGGTGTTTCTTTCATGCTCTTTGCTTTTAAACGTTGACATGAGTCTAAATATGTGCTTATTCATTGCAGGTTATTATTTTTTCTTTTTTACATTTTACATACTCTTTTACATATTTAAAAAATATCGTATAATAGAATTCTCCAAAACATATTTTTCTTTATAATATTCAATATTTTTTAACAAAAACATTTTAAAGGAGTATTATGTAAATTATTATTTTGTTCATAATGTGTTTATATATGTATTTACCTAGCAATCTGTCTGTCTGTGTATATACTATTCCTTATATTATCTACCTATTTACTTATATCTATATCTATCTATCTATAGATATATCCACCATGCATATGCATGTATATATTTGAAAGCATTGAGGTTAAACAATTTATTTATTAATAATACAAAATATATAATTTATCGAACAACTATTTAAATTTAAATAGTATTAATGCTGGCTAGTAGTCACAAAATTTGAAATTCTTCAAAGTTAAATAAAAAATATATATTAAATTGAATGCATCAAAAATTCATTTAATATATTTGAGTCTGATTTTGTCATTAAATTTTCTGTTTATTCATACAGCTTCTCGTTGTCAATATGTTTTACATAACTGATGAAGAATAAAAAGTATTTTAAATTCGAAACTTTTAAGAAACTATGTCTCTAAAATATTTTTTTTTTCAATAAAGGCAAGATAACACTTTAAATTAATGTAAAATACATTATGCGATATATATTATGTAATTTATTAAAAGAAATATAGATATTTTAAATATTGATTATTCAATATTGTGTTTCAAAAGTTGTATACAAATCTATACATATCAACGATGAGAAAGGAAGGACATAATTTCTTTTTGTCTCTAAATTCTCAACTCAGTACGTTTTTCCTAAAAAATCACGAATACGGGGAAACTTTACAAGTAGCTTTAAAGTTACATGTTAAAATGATTCCAAAAAGAATTCCAATTAGAACAAATGTTATCGCAAAAATCATCCAATAATTCTACGAAAAATGTTCATTTAAAACGAAATTTATAAGCCTTTTTTCAAAACACTTTTTTTTAAATTTTGAATTTCATTAATTGTAATTAAAGAATTTATGAACTACAAAAACCTTGAAATGTTACATATGGTGAAACAATATGTAAAATTACTGACACATAACAGATTACTGACACATAACAGATTTTTTCTTGTTAAAATCACTTTTACAAAGTTTTAAATCTATTATGTACTAATTTTTCTATTTGAAAGTATACTAAAGATACATTAAAAAATCATTGTTGACAAAAATGTGAAAACTTCTGCTTTTTATTACTAAATATTAATTTGTCATAAATATGGTCGATATCTCCAGTAACTGACACCATACCTTTTTTAAAAAACCCAATAGCTGAAAAATAAATTATAACAGTTAAGACAAAAGAGTTACCACTAGATGCCATTACTTTGCAGAATTTTACAAGAAAATGGTTATTTGAGATAGATTCCTGCTGAAGTGTCAGTTACTAGTTAGGTGTCAAGAACTCGGAGCGTCACCCTATTTAAGCTTGCATGGTATGACTATATGCGGTACTAAGATTTAGTCTGGTATTTCTCATATAAAAGTGTGAATTCAATTTAGAATACACTTTACAGTTTATGTTTTGGGTTAATTGTGATCCATATGACAATATTTAAAAAATAAAATTTGTGTTTATAATGGATTTATTTTAATATTGCATGCAAAATGCGCAATTTAGTATTAGAGGGTGCATATAGTCCATAATTTTGTGCACCGCTCCTTCTGAATAGTAATGATTGCCATTGTACAGAAAAGTAATTATTGCGTTTCATTCAAAAATATGAAATTTGAATGCCATTCTTTTCGTCTTGCCAGTCTGATATCCCTCCTTAACCCTTAAATGGATTTGTTGTTTTGAATTTAAAAAAAATAATAAATAAATAAATAAATAAACGTTTTTTATAGCGATGTAGTAATAGGTTAAGTAAAAAAAAAAATAAAAAAAATATTGCGTTTTTATTTTGTAAAAAGGTTGTATGTAGACATTTAGAAACATACAGTATTTCTTAAAAATTTGGTTTATATCCAATAAAATTTTCAAATGCAATGTCAAACAGTGAGAGCTTCTTGACAACAAATGAGAAGTAATTTTTTTTTTTCAATTAGATAAATCATCACTCTTTTACAGGAAACTCGAAAATAGAAAGAGTCTCTCCAAATAACACACTGGAATTTATCACCCACCATGTTCAAATGTGAAAAAAATATATATAACTTACCCATGAAAAGTAATGTCAAGTTTCTTTCTTTCACACATGGTTTATTGTCTATGGTTATAAACGTGCGTTCGGAAACGCACAAACTCGGATTTTTGAATAAAATTAAGCGGAAGTGGAATGTAGACAATTGGCAATAATGCCGGGTGGGGAGCATTTAAGGGTTAAGCACATCTGCAAATATTTCTAAAAACGCCGTTCATAAATTAGTCTGAGATTAGATTTTTTTTACTAATATTGTCTTAAGAAATTTGTATATGTAAATCCTTGTTCTGCTTGAAACAAGAAAGCAAAAACTTGATTTTTCTTACCCATCATACGTAGTATAGGGTAAGTCTTGTAATCGTTTTGAAAATCGAAAAAAAAAATTGACGGATTTACACGTTTCAGACATTGGAGATTCCGAGAAACATATTTTTAGAAAAAAAAAATTGCCGTCCGTCTGTGCGTGTGTCTGTGTGTCTGTAAACACTCTATCTCCCGAAAAAATTAAGCTAGAGACTTGCAATTTGGAGTGTCCTTAGTATGTAATAATGGGAAGAAGCCTATTTCATTTCAATAACCTCGATTAACCAGAACTATTTTTTTTTTCGGACTCTCGAAATATTCGTTCTGATAAAAGGTATATAAAAATTTTCGAAATTGGTTATTTTAAGAAATGAACATAAAAGACAATGAAAAACATAAATTTTGCATACAGCATGAAGTCGATCGGATAATGAGTTGCTGAGATATTTGTAATCCCATTTACCACACTCTTCGATTTTTCGTGACCCTGTTTTTTATCCAAATTTCACTTCAAAGATATATTTTAGTTGGAAATTTGACTCTTAATCAGATGTAATAAACCGCTAGTTAATAGAATTATTATTTTTGGAGTTATAAGGATGTTTCTTTCAAGAAATTCAGTAATCGAGCCTTTAAAGTTTGTGACGTCATCAAGCCACGATTTTATTTGAATTGCAATGCATTTTAAAAGTAGTTTACATATTGTTATTTTAATATTTTACATTATGCATATCCATGATGGGTAAGTATTACGGTGGCCCCCAACGACTAGTTTTATTGAAGGTTATTTTGCTCAACTCTTACATTTATGGAATCACATAATATATTTTTATTGTCAGCATAATTTTTTTTTTCATACAATGATAAATTAGGTATTATACAAAAGATTTTTAACAGAGATTTAGTACATTTGGAATAGTATATTTATATCTCGTTAAAAAATTTCTTTTCAAAAATTGCAATTATTTATAAGAAATTGAATTCCTTTAACTTACCTTTGTAATTTTTTCTTGACAGTTTTATTTATAAACTGTAAAAACTTGACCAAGCGGCCAACACTATCGATTTTCGCAAACGACGTCATAGCTTCCGCTATTATCCATAGTCATCAAGATAGAGCGTAATTAATTACTTTAAAACATTCTAGATAAGTTGATTATAACCGAAAAACGATACTGTTTGCTTTTTATCTCGTTTAAGAGTATAGATTTGCATTACATTCAAAATTTAGTTATTTAAATGCAGAATAATTAATAACTTTCAAGTAAAATATTTGTTAGTATGCTGTTACCACATCTTAGAAAAAAAAAGTGGAGTAGAAATTTTTTTTGATAAATTTTGAGTTATTGATATATAGTTTTTAAATACAAAATTGACCTCATACTTATTTATAAAACATGCATAAACATTTTAAATATTAAAATGTAATATTAATTTTAATTAATAAAATTGAAACTTGTTATTAATTATAATGACGTTTAATGGACGTAATTGTCACTAATTTTCCTTTTCACAAGTATCGAACTATTGTATTACATATTAAATATATTATTTGTCTTAAAATGCATTATTATCCTATTATTGCGATCTTTGTTAAAATAAAGTAACACAAACTTTAGTCTTAGAACGCACAAAATGAAATTTGGAAAAGAGCGAATTCATTTATTCCAATTATCTTATATATTATTTTTGATGTTAACATATTTTTTTCTCTGCACATAAAAAATACATTGTAAAAATGTAAAATGTTTCTTAAATATAAGAAAATATAATATAACCACTACCAAAAATATACTACAACTTCTTTCGAGTTACCCGCGATTCCTAAAAGACCTCTTTATGTTTGATAACCTCAGAAAACATTTAAATACATACATTTATGCATAAATAGCATTTCATTAAGTGTATATACTAATAGTAAATCAACAAAAATGGTTTTAACTTTAAAACAAATGAAGATTAATTTTGGCCAGTATTTTGCGTCAAATACAGAGTGTCTCATTTATTTTGCAACCCGCATAAACGGGAAGCAAATGAGCAACACGAATGCACGCGGACACTGTTAGCAGAGAGAGGTAGCGCTATGGAGAGGCGTGCGAGAAACACTACCAACACGCTAGAAAACCGCACGAGACACTTCAGTGCTAAGGAGAACGAAGTGAAAGGTAGTTTTGCGTCATGATGCTATGTTCAGAAAAACGGGCGTTTATTATTGAACATTATTTTCGAATGCCTTCGTACAAAACAGTCAAGGAATGTGTATGAAAACAAGTTTCCAGACTAGGTGGTGCCGAATAAAAGCACAGTTAAACGAATCGTGGACCATTTTCAGACAGAATGGACTGTGGAATTGAAAAGAAAAAAAACATCTGTCGTTTGTCCTAACTGACCACAAAATGAAGGAAATCGAGACGAAAATCAAAGAGAAACCGGCCACGTCAGTAAGAAAATTAGCTTTACAAACAGACGTTCACCGAGTCACTACATACCGCGTCTTGACCATCGGCCAACGGCACTCTGTTATTTCTCCAAGAATTTTTTGGTGATCGGCTAACTACAAAAGGACTATGGTCTCCACGCTGTCCAGACCTGGCACCGTCCGATTTCTTCTTGTAAAATTGCATGTTCCGTGAACCGGTAGCCTCGATTACTGAACTGAAAACTCGCATTACGGAAGAGATAAACGCTATCACACCAAACACATTACATAATGTGTCTCAAAACCTCCTCAAACGGGCCTAGATATGTATAGATGAAGACGGCGGTCACTTTCAACACCTTTTGTAGTCATTTAAGCACTTCTGTAAAATAAAATTAGATGTTTGTACATTGTTCTTTTTTTGTGGTTGCAAAATAAATGAGACACTCTGTACTCCACTGTGCGGCAGTAAATATATGTAAAATAAAAATAAAATGTATATGTCAAGAACCGATTACAATGATTAAATTCTTTTTTAATGAATCATTTTAAAAATGTAACACAAAATGCACCGTTAGAAAAAAAAATCTATTGTACGTTTACAATATCCGGGATGTTACGGATTTTTTTATTTATCTCGAATAAAAGAGATTATGAGAAAGTGTCAGAAAATAGTGAATATGGATTTGCTATTGAGATAATTTTTAAAGTAATTGTTAATATTTATCATTAATAATATTATTATCATCCTAATTATCATTAATAATAATTATCATCATAATATTTATCATTAATAATTGATAATTGTTAATGTAATTTCAGATAATTGCTAAAATTTACATAAATTTTTATGATTGCTAAGATTGCTTTTTGGTTTTTACACTAAAAAAAATGTATGGATACGTAAATTGAGCTAGTAAAATATCCAATGTTTTTGACAGTGTGAAAAAAGACGTTCTACAGTTTTAGTGACAATCCTCATTTATCGAAACATTCTATGAAACTGTTCTATGAAGCATAATCTTAAATCCACATATACACACTGCAAAACAATTGTTGATTTTATGGTATAATACTGGTATCACAGCTGCCAATATTATACCGAAAAATGAACATTTTGTTTGCAATGTATATTGTTTTTTACACAGTTATGAAATCACTTTCATCGATAAAAAAATTTCCGTAAAAATACGGAAATTGTACTAGCCAAATATATATATATATATTGCAATAACATGATACCTATGAAAAATAAAATACTTGATTGAATTAATTAATCATTTTACATATTGTATCAACAGCATTAGACATTGTAGTTTACATATTATTTCAGTTGGTTTTCTATTGACTGTGCCTAACGTGTATGTAATAATGGTAGAAGCTGCTGAGTCAAAATACCAACCCACTGGAGACTATAAAGATTCTAATGGTAAGTGTTTTTAAGACTAACTTTGAATTTGTTTCATTGAATATATATGTTATTATTACAGTAATACAGTTGACAGTAGATTCTATTTGTCTTCTCCCCTGCCCGTTTTTTGTTGAATGAACTTTTCACGAAATGCTTACACTTTCGGGAATTTCTATGGAGTATGGTGCCTGTATTTTCGGATAGAAATCTTTCTGATATTAAATGAATAGTTTATAATATTTTTTGCAATTAAATAAAGAAAATGTTTCATTCGAAAATTGTGGTAGAACAATGTATGCATTTTGACTGTCAGTGGACAAGCTTTAAATTTTTGCTCGAGGAAGTGTGTGGCAAAAATTTTTGAGGAGAGTAACAAGCTATTACAAATGCAATATCTTTCATAGCAATAGTAAAACACAGGTAGAAAGATAAATTGTACATATTAGTAGTAAAAATTTATATTTAATTTCGGCGCCATCTGTGAGAATATGATTTCGCAATAGAATGTTTGTCTCAAAATTTGTCACAGTACGCTCAGTGGGAGGTGAAAACAAGAATTTTGTGGTACAGATGTCATATCCTTCTAAAAGCAAAAAATGTATACCAGTACTATGTACGTTATGGCACATATTTTTATTAGCCATTTAGAAGATTCTGCAATCTTTAATTAAATTTTAGATATTATTTAATAAGGTTATTAGAGAATTGCGGAAAATTCAAGAAAAAACCCATTTAGAAAAAATCAAGTCTAATAGGACTTCCTATCAAGAATACATCGGACGAAAATACAATCTTAGGAGAAAAGAAAAATATTTTTTGTCATTACATTCCTACTCTATTTTCTTTTGTTACTAATTCTGTAATATAAAAACTCTAACTTATATTGCTCACTCGGGTTGTTCGCTATAGTCATATCTCCCTTGCTTTAATGGCATGTTTTAATTAATACATACACATTGGCACATTTTAAATAAAATATCTAACGTAATTCAATATCAATGAAATTCATTTTTTCAATTGAATGCCTCCCGTTATAGCACGCTTTTGAATTTTTTCATATCTTCGAGCGTGCCGATTTAACGAAAAGTTATAGAATTTTAAATAATGTGGATTATTTGAATTTACGATGAAAAATAATTTTATAAAAAGCATGCACTGTTAATTATGGTACTTTAAAAAAGCAAAACGTACTCATTTTTAAAAAAATTCTTAGTTAACAATAACTTAAATTATTTTAAGTCTCAAGTTTTAATAGGATACTTATTGATTTGTTTGAGTATATCACAAAAAAATTAAATATTACAAGAAACAGAGTGACCTAAAATTAATTGAGCTTTTATAAAATTCAGTATGAAATAAACTCTGGACACTAGCAAAAGTATTCTTGAAGGAGTGTACTGTATAATGTATTTACCACGCTTCTTTGTATCATTTACAAATATCCCCTATACCTGACGCCGCACTGCTCAAACTAGAATACTGTTCAAAATAACCTTACAATTTACAAACAAAAAAATTAGTTAAAATCTATTTCAGCAGCTAAATAGAATGATGTTTTACAGCGGAATGAACTTCCATTCAGTTTTATATGTTATTTTAAGCGCTCTTACAGTTTGAGACAGCTTAATGACAACTATCCGTGATATATAGAATTTAAAAAAAGGTAGAAAAAGTAGTTAAAGAAATTCTCGATTTCACACATTAATCACCTGCGAGAATAACATCAATAGCTGTTTAAAAAGTATTTGTCCATGTTAAGATAGCCTGAATATAGCCAAACACGTTTGGTTTTCCGGACGATGGACATATTTTACACTTGAGGACTGATCATTCCTCCGTTTAATTTTGTTTGCAACTGAGTCAATGTGAAGATACACGCTTGATACACAATTAAAACAAGTCACCCCTTAAATTGTAGACATATCCTTTCCTTGTAATCAATGTCACACACGGACTCTATAGATCCTCCTTCAGATATTGTTAAATCCTTAAGTTACCTCCTTAAATTTAAAGAACGCAACTTTTTTTGAACAATATTTTAGCGGCAAATATTTCCGTGTTGTTGCATGTTCCTTTCCACTTACCAAGTGATACACGATTTCTATACATCCGCAAAAAGATATACCGAACAATCTTGTTACTGGGACTTTGGGGTGAGTCTTGGAATCAAAAATGTAATTTCAGTTCCGAGTCTATAATGACGAAGGTATTGACTTGATTCAACAATGTTCTGTCTATCAATAGCCGTAACCAACATTTGAGAATCACAATACGTTTCCAGTTCTTCTAGATTTTTTCTTGTTCTGACTATGTTTGTGATAAAATCACGATATTTAGTGACACGAAAACATTCATTTTCACATCTTAGTACACTGCAGTTATATACACATGGTAAAAAAGAAATTTACATTTCATATTCAGTCCGTAAGAAATTAACAACAATCTAATTAGAGTTACCTAATCAGAGATTTACTTAACACTGTAAGCTTTATAAGTAATGATTAGTGTTGAAAACCTTAAAGTGATGTTACTTGGACATACTTACAGGTTTTGTCCAAAAATGGTTAATCACACTTTGTAAATTAAATTTATTAAATTATCTATATAATAAGTAATTTTTAATTGTTATTTTTGAAAATTTTATTCTACTAAATGACTTTATTTCACTATTTACGTGAATTTATTGAGATCTGAAAACACAAAATCCTCCAAAATTACAAAAGGACTCCTGAGAGAAGAAAGTACGCAGATTTTTAAAGTTGAAAATTTATAAGAATATTTTAATGCTATGAAATAAGGAGAAATGTCTTTGAGAAATATTTGTCATTTTTCAATAAGTAGATCAACGTATATTTTGCACTATAATATAAAAAAGTAAATCATTCAACTAACACTTGTGAAATGATTATTATTTTAGCTCCATTCTAAAATAACTTTAGCATGTAATTTTTTGTATTACTAGGCTAGTTAACAAGGCATAAAGTTCTAAAATATCTCAATCAGCGTCACAAAATTTTAGTTGTAATTTCCATGCATTTTCCAATTTAATTTAAAGTCTTTCTTATAATTGCGAAAAAGGGATTTTTAAATGCGTTATACGTCTTCTAAACTGTTTACTTACATATTGTCTTTCACCTTATTTAACGGTGAAGTTCTGTTTCAATTTTCTAGATGTGTTGGAAATTGTTTCTTAATCTATATATGACTCATAACTTTTCGTTCCTGTTTTACATATAAGTGGTTAAAACTGGAAATACGCATGTGAGACGAGAGCACCGCATACACTAGTAAATATGGTATTTGGAAAAAATATATCCGTATTCCACATGCACTTTTATTAAACAAATACTCTTGAAATCTTCAAAAAATATAATAGAAGAATAAAACATAATTTTTATTAACATTTAATTTTAAATACATTATGGTAAATTATATTTTCGCACCTCATGTGACTGGTTTTGATACAATTACACCTGTAAGAAAACGGGTAAGTTCAAATTATTATTCTTGAGTGGATTTGTTTATAAGAAAATCTATACATTTTATAAAGTTTAACAGCATAAAAATAATTAATATTTAATTTATTAATTTGTGTATTGATTGTGTTTGTGCACAAATTATTTCCTTATTAAATTTATTATTCCTGAGTATATTTATCTGCAATTTATTTGTATAATTTCCTACAGCAGCTGCAATACTTGAAGATGGAGTCAGAATTTACAACCATATCTCCCTGCGTAATCTTCTCTTTTTATCAAACGACTCGGAACATTCAAATATAAAGCTGAATCGTACGGCAAGAGACGCTGATACATGTCAGTTACCTACTAAAGCTGAACATTCATCTCTATTGTGTGTTCGATACCCTAAATACGTGTTAGTATAGACTTTATATTTTATATATTTTATTATCACTTAACAGTTTTGCACGGAGAGCCATTCAGTCAAGAAGAGTTTGCATGCTTCGTTACTAGAAGCTTTTGGATACCACTAATAAGGAAGGTCTCTTTAAAGCGCATACTCATAATATCTTGACATAAATACTAATGGACTACTCATGTACGTAATAAAGAATCAGTCAAATTGAGCTACGGAATCCCAGTAGAAAATACGCAAAAAAATAAAAAACTTTCGAGTATTTGGCGCAAAAAGATACGATTTGGCTAGCAACACATTTATCTTGCCAAATGATAACTATTTCAATGAATTTGGAAATTGCTTAGTGAGTTTTTAAATGCGTAGTACTTTATGAATTGAAACTTAAACGCTTAAATAGCATATTATTCTTTCTATAAGCTTATGTAATATATATACAAATTGGGTATTGCTGAAGTTATTTATTTTTACACGGTTTCACCGGCTGGAGCAGTTTTGAATGTATTTTAACAGTTACTGCCGGATAAAGAGCGATACATTTCGATATTGAATAAGACGTTGTTTTCATGGAAACAATACTTTTCTCTTGTTGTCTCCGACACTAAGAATATCAAAGTCAAATTGACAGTGCTCAGAATCGCACATTAATGTTTAGTTTGAAGCATTTTTTATCAACTTAAATTTGTTCTAAACCGTAGAATACGATTGTTAATTTTCTTTATATATACAAATGTATCTGACAAAACCGTAGTTAGAAAATTGTATTCATTTAAGTTAAATTTACTTAAACAAGTTCAGAATGAAGATTAAAAAAAGTTTTCCCTAAAAGAACATTATCATAAAATGATATTTTTTTTTATTTCATTCTGTCGCCAACCAGCGATAAATCGCCAAAAACACGAAATTTTCATAATTTCTTACGGATGTTATATCGAGGTTTCGCAGCATTTTTTCTATAAACGTATATATCCTCATGAAAATAATATTCTGTAATGTTTAAAAAAATTCGGAGTATGCCCTTATGGAGATCTTCCTTGTAAGTTATAATAGTAATCTTCGGTTTATAAACTGGCAGGCATTTTTCAATTGTATAAGGTAAATATTTTAGTACGAAGAAGTAGTAGGGGAACTCGGGGCAGAACGGGGTGCCAAGTTGAAAAAATGTTTTAAAAATACAAAAGTGTTAATTAAGAATTCTGAAATTTTTCTGTGTACACATTATAATGTGATAATCACAAAAATTTAATAATATTGTAAGAAAACAAAAGATTCTTTTTTCAGAAACAGAACATTATGGTATTTGCGCCGTGAATGGGACAGAACGGGGTGGTAAAGACAAGTAATTATAAAGAAAAAAAACATATAAAACTAGTGGAAATGCAAAAATAAATAAGTTTGCTCTATATTTATTTAATTCTTAGCGACTGTAAAGGTTTAACTACAGTTTTCATTGTGTCCTTCTTTTAAGCCTATTGAAAAATTCACGCACTAGGACAGTCTCATCATCTACGCTATCTACTGCCACACAGAAATTGTGTGCCATTTTTTGCCAATGGAACAATCGACCAAACCTTCAACTGACTTTGAGTAAAATTCACCGCAATATAAACATTCACAGTCAGAACAATCCTCAGAATCACTCTCGCTAGTTTTGGGTTCTCTCTCTTCAGCTCCTTCTTTTTTTCATTTTTCCTTTTTCTATTCATCTTCAGGCCATTTTCTTTTTTTTTCCTTTCTTAATTTTATTACCTTTCTTAAATAGTATTAACATTGCTCTTTCTTTTTATTTTCTTCTTTTCTTTAATACCGGCTTCTAACTATTTTTGTGTGGGTAATCTTCTAAGAAAGCGGTCTTCCCACTTTTTCGATTTGTCTTTTTCCGTCTTTCTTTAACTTTTGGAATAGGCATTAGCATTTCAGGTGAAGCATGAAATGAAGAAGACTCTGGTCAGTTGTTATCCAAGAGCATCAGGAGCGGTAGAATTGGCTTCATTAAATTGCACCTTCTTAGCCGACGTGTCATCATTAGAGTTGGTTTGACAGTGCTCAGACAGTGCTCAGAATCGCACTGCAAGAATTTTGTTGAGTCATCTCAAATTTTATGAAAATCGAATCAAAACTTAAAAAGATATTAATAAAAGTTTTCTTTATTCTGTTAAATCCCATCATACGTAATCTATATAATAAAAGCGCACGTCATGTGATTGAGGAAAACAAGTACGGGCTAACCACTTCTTTTTTCATGTGCCAAGCGGTCATTTAATCTTACAACAGTAATGTTACAACAATTTAATGACAAAAAAATTGTATGCATGTATTTCATAAAATTCTTGGTAGGCAAACTAGAAGTTTATTTAATTAATTTTCTTAATGGTGTTAAATCTGATCTTAACAAGTGAATTTATACCGATTATACTTGGCTGATAAGAAAATATTTATATTAGCACAGATTAAACATCGCCTGCTGAAACCTTGCCTGCTTTATCATCGAACCTGATAGGTTTGTTATTTTATTGGTGTGGTAGGCGATGTTCAGCTACAAATATGATCACCTCTTCACATGAAGGCCTACCAAGTCCGATGTCAGTTTTGTCTGATGAGAGAAAATCGGCATCGGTGAATATGGATGTATCAGTTGGCCATATTCTTGCAGCTTGAAAACCACTAATAGCAGTTTTCATTGTTGCGCTTTGGATAAAAGCTGATTCAAAAAGCGTTGAAATTTGAAAGAGAGTTGCGACTTTCCCTGGTTTGCTTCGTAGCCATTTTCGAAGCTCATCCCTGTAATGAAGATTTAAAGGGAAGGGTTCATAAGTGGCAGAATGGGGAAGTACCCCATTCTGCACAAGGGACAGGATTTAGGTTAAGGATATAAGGTCACTCGCGAAGGATACGTAAACAAACGTTTAACTACACGAAACTAAAGACAATTAAATGTACTTCAAGCATGAACTAACTCTAGTTGTAATATAAACAAGTATACATGCATTACCTTGATTACAAAATCATCACAAATTACAATACAGGAGCAAAGAATGACACAATGAAAAATTCACGCATCAACGCTCTAGAAAACTCAATTAACATGGCTGCCGAAGTTGAACGACAACACGTTTTATTACTTCTGCTTATTGCCACTCGCTGCCAACATCTCTTTGACACCGAAAAACGTCAAATTTCATTCCGCCCCGATACCCCGTTGTGCCACGGGTTCCCGTATTTTGTCCCTATTTGTATATTATTCTGTCAAAAAAATGAAACTCTTAAGGGGTTAAAAGGATATATTATATTTATGAGTATATTAATGTGCAGAGATAAGGGATGTGAATCTCAGAGTTTCATTAAATTATGTTAGATATTCTGGTTTCATGAAGCAACTGAAAATAAAGTATCAGATATTACAATACTTTCCCTTAATAATTATAGAAAAGCTGAAGCATTGAATTTTTAAAAATCTTTATGAAGTACCTTTTTTGAGTGCGTTAGTAATTATATAAATATGTAGCACCTATAATCATTCGCTGGTCAACCCGTCAGCATATAACAGCTCAAAAACTGCGCAACCAAAAGGTTGTTCCAAAAATAACTATCAATTTTCATGATCAGCATGTTTAATAAAGGAAACGGATAGATGAATAGAACAAGGAACATGTATACATAAGAATTTAATAAAGTTCAACATGTCCACCCTGAATGACAACAAACACAGACCAACGTTCCGCCATGGAACGGAACACATCCTTTAGTTGATTATGTGTTATGCTGTTGACTGCTTCCACAATCCTTCCCGCAGCTGATGCACATTTGAGATTTTAACCCTGTTCACAAAGGATTTGATGCTACCCCAAGCAAAGAAGTCAAGGGCGTTAGATCAGGTGACCTCGGTGCCTACATACGCTGTGATCCTCTATCGATCCACCGTCCCGAGTATTTGCAAACATCGAGAGCAAAATTGGGAGGAGTCCTGTCCCTGTTTGAATACAACGCTTATTCAGAATTCCATCGGATTCCAATTGTAGTTGAAAAAAAAAAAAAACTCAAGCATATCAAGGTAGGTTGTACCATTTACAGTTCCTCCGCAAACATGAACGGCCATAAATCTTAGTCTTGGTCATCCCTAACCACACATTAACCTTCGGGGTGTGTCTTTGCCATTCTTGTTTCTCACGAGGATTGCTGATAGCCCATATCCAGCAGCTGTGACGGTTCACTAATCCACATGTGTGAAATGTGGCCTCGTCTGTGCACAGGATGTGGTCTAACAAGTGACCAAATGGTCACTAAGCATTGTCATACGGGCTGCATAATTTTCTTCCTCCAGGTAATGCACTGCACGTGCTACGCCTTTTTCTTCAGAGTAAAACGAAGAGTACGCCAAACATTGGTTTGAGGAATTCTCAACTCACGGCTCAGCCGACGAACAGAAGCACGTGGGCTCCTTTCAACTGCTTCATGAATGCTTTTGACTGTATCTTCAGATGTTCATGGTTCGTCCAGGACGTTTTACATCCGCCATTCTACCGATTCGTCTGAATTTATTCGCAAGTAGCCTGATATTGGCCCTTGTTGGTGGCTGTTTTCCGTATTTTCGATGGTACAGCTGACGCACCTCTTCATATGTTTTATCACCCAGTTTCCAGGAAACGATGGCTATTCTTTCTACTAAGGAAAGCATTTCTGAAAATACCTGTGAAAGAAATCAATAGATTAGTTTTTTCATAGAAATGGAACGTTATTTTTGGAACACCCTGTATATAATTGATGCAGAATTTTGTTGAGTCATCTCAAATTTTATGAAAATCGAATCAAAACTTAAAAAGATATTAATAAAAGTTTTCTTTATTCTGTTAAATCCCATCATACGTAATCTATATAATAAAAGCGCACGTCATGTGATTGAGGAAAACAAGTACGGGCTAACCACTTCTTTTTTCATGTGCCAAGCGGTCATTTAATCTTACAACAGTAATGTTACAACAATTTAATGACAAAAAATTGTATGCATGTATTTCATAAAATTCCTGGTAGGCAAACTAGAAGTTTATTTAATTAATTTTCTTAATGGTGTTAAATCTGATCTTAACAAGTGAATTTATACCGATTATACTTGGCTGATAAGAAAATATTTATATTAGCACAGATTAAATTAGTTAATGTGCAACTAATGTTATGTATAATGTAACTAATTTTCAACTACGTATTAAATTTTACTTTACTGTGGAATACAATATGGTAGGAATTATAAAACAGTATACTTATTATCGTGCATATAAGAATACGTATCATCTGTCATAATTGTATTGTATTACTCTGACCGGTAATATGAATTTTCCATTTACGGCAGGATTCCTTCTACAGGTATAACTTTCATATGTTTTCTGTACTGAAACAAAACATTAGAAACCTATTTTTTGAATAATAAACTGGCTTTATAAATTATGCATGGTGTAGTCAAAACGAAAAATTGACCTTTGTTTTACTATATAAAATATGAAAATTTTCATTAAAACGATTCATTAAAATTTATTACTAAAATAGGTATTGATGAAATATCTATACAAAAAAATTTAAAAAAAAATTTAATTGTTTAAGTTAATAAAAATTTTTAATTTAAAAAAAAATTAAAAACCTATATGTTAAATGTATATAAAGTTCACTGAGCACTTTCGGCTTCTGCTAATCCGTTTTCAAGGGGGAAATTAGAGGAGAAAAGCTCAAATCTTACTGACACGAGACAACAGAAAACTATTTTAAAGTGTTTTGAAGGTCGTCGAAACCACACTAATGACGAAGGGGGGGAGATAGAGAAAGATCAACCCCGCGATTTACACGGGAGACCAAACTCTTCTGTAACTTGAAGTAGTTCGAACAAAATACCTGGTATTTGGTATGACAAAACGACTTTACTACAGTTGTTTGCTTGTGCTAACATTTCTATAGATTCCTGAGTTGTACAAGTATTAAAATCAGAAGCCTGCATAATGAGTTTAGCCCTATTAAAACGTATTTCAATGTCATTAGTTTGGAAAAGTCTGGAGAGGTCGGTAACAGGCCTTTTTTTGCTGTAATCTTTTATATGCGTATTAATTATTATCTTGAATTTTCCAGTTGTCGTAGCAATATAATTTAATATTTTGATTCTTACTTTATATCTGTAGGGGATCATGTAAACCCCTGATTTATTGTTCATGACAATAGGATCAATTATTTTCTGTACAAGATTAATTAATTTGGCATAGTACCTGGTTATTAATATTATATTATATTTCATTCGGATGTATTTTAATTTTTCGTAGAAGTGAGGGATATAATCCTTTGATATAAATTTAACTTCTTTTTAAAACATTTTCTGAATTTTGGTCGTTTCCGTATGCTTAAGTCTATAAATCAATTTATAAATAAATCTACTGGAAAAAACATTACTATTAGCGATTAACGTAATTCTATTTAACTCATCGTGTAGGAGAATATCAGAGCAAACTTCATTGAATCACACGAATTTCTTAAATTTTGTGGAATACACTGAATTAACTCTTTTTTTTTCTCTATATAAAAATACTAAAATAATTTAATAAATAAAGTGTGCATGTGCAATGATTTTCAATACTTGATTGTCAACCAACCAGTTTAATAAAGAACTTTAATTTCGTATTTGTTGAGCCAAATACAATGCATTTATTACACATGGTGCCATATCTTTTCTTTATCAATCATACAGTACAACATTTATTTTTATTTTCTACAAGAATTCGTTTTACTGTACACTCTTCGTTTTCATAAAATGGTGCTTTGTTAAGATAACAGCACCCACTTAATATTTTTTATTGTTTAGGGTGATTTTAAAATAATAGAAATTATTTTGTAGGATGATTTTAAAATAATAGAAATTATTTTGTAGGATGATTTTAAAATAATAGAAATTATTTTGTAGGATGATTTTAAAATAATAGAAATTATTTTGTAGAGTGATAATAAGCTTCAATACAAACGATTTATTTATAATAAAACTGGGTGTTCCTTCAATCATTGAACACTATACGGGCACTCTAAGTAAAACTCCGAATTTCGTTAATAACTTTAACAGAATGAAGATGTTTTACCGATTTTTTATATCTTTGTGAAATATCATGGCTTAACGGTAAATTCTTTCTTTGTTGTTGTTGTTGTTTTTGCTTGCCCAAATAATTTAAAACGAGACATTGTTGGCTGAAGTAGCGGAATTTTGCTGAAAGTACAGTGTGTCATGGACCAACCTACTGTGTAGTTGCAGCACTTATCTTGGTGTCATAATTCATACACAGCAAAGTTAATCTGACGATTATCTTGCTAAAATATCTTCATTATTGTTAAAAGTGTGAACAGATTTTCAAAATGTGAACGGATCAGCTTGAAGTGAAGGATTCTATACTTGTGACTGAATAAATTGATAGCGACATTGATATTACACGAAATATCATCCCCGAAATATTCCATTAGTTTATAAATACCCAATATTATAAAAAAGTCGGTATCTATGCTATCGTGAAATACCTTTCAAATAATTCGAATACAGATTTTTATAGATTTGTTAACGAGAAAAATAATCTTTAAACAAATTTGCTTTATAACTATATTTTTTCTTATTTTTTACAGCATATGCAAACAGACGTGCATATTTGGGCACACTTTAAGTAATGGAATTTCGCGAGACTATAAATGCGTACATGACGAAAACAGATGGATACCAAGCGCCGAAATGGAAGAATGTTTACGTGAGTAAAATTTAAGAATATCTACTCATATATTAAATTTCAAAATCATATTTTGCAGGCTGTAGTATGAATATTTGTCGCCTATATATTTGTATATTAAGAAACTGTTACAATTTTTCTTTTTATTATTAGATCTGCTTTTAGAGCATTTCTTTTTCCACTTTGAAAGATAATTTATGCTATTGATGGTTAAAAACAAATGAAAAATCTTCTAAATTTTCCCGATATTTATATTCGTATATTCAAAGAATATACAGTAATAAAATACATTGAAACTTGGGCTGTCGAACGCCCTAGCTATCAGACAACTTAGTTCTCGTACAAGATTTTGGACAAAATTTCATTTTTTTCTCCAACAGCAAGAGAACGATGAACGAAGAACAACGTTGTTTTATCTACTTATCTTTAATTGAGTTAGCAAGAGCATCTTCTCCTAAACAACTGAATCTACAGACATGGCAAAACAACCAAATTTATTTTGCTGTTGTTGTTGTTCTTGGGCATAAAGCCCTCTTCAGACATGGCGATCGCAACGGTAAATAAAGTTATGCATTTTGAAATTCTTATTAAGCAAGGCTGCCGAAATCCGCGGATTTTTCTTTGTTCTTTTGTTCATTTTTTTTCGTTTTTCATCGATGCGAAGTACATATTCATGCGATAAAGTGATCCCAGTAGTAATGAATTTTATGCATTTTGAGATTCAAAAACAGCGAATTGATGCAGTACTTCTCATGACCTGAGAAAAAGGACCTGCAGTCCACCTATTTTTCTCCTCAATATGATTACATCCAGAAATTTATATAAAAAAATTGTTAGTACGGATTTTTTATATATTTGGCAATTTCTTACGTCATGTGCTGTAGTGAAATGTGCTTTTACAATTTACTGCATTGTACTTTGCAGGGTATTGTTTGAAACCAGTAAATACAACGATTAACGTGTGATTTTTTTTTACCATTTAATCGTATATTCATTATTTATTTTAGTAAAATTTTATTCTGTTCTAGTACAATTGGATACTCGAACAATTCTTCGAATCAAAAATTGTTTTCGTCAATCAAGGTACCACTGTAGAATATATTAGATATAACCAGATAAATATTTCGACGTGCAAATTTCAAAAGCTTTGCTATAATACCTGCGAAAAATTTGTTTTGTGAAAAAGTATTTGAAATACATTATGATATGCTGTTTTATTTACTTATCTTTGAACAATGGAAAAATAATATGTCATTTATATACCTAGTATTAAGTTTTCCATGTTATATCTAGCGTCACAGAATAGAATATTACTTTTAAATAATTAAACTTTTGCAACTGAATGCAACTTATACCAAGTTGATCCAGTTTGATGTGATTTGAAGTAACGTCAGTTGTTGACAAAAATGTAGCTTTGTGTAATATCATGTTTAAGTAGGGATTTCTTTAAATCAATCAGTTATTACGAAGTTTAACTTACTTTTGATGACTTCATTTTGCGTTATTTTTTATATACGTAGCGAAGTATTGCTAACGATTTGGTGCATGTGTGTGCATGCGTGCATGATTGTAAGTATATGGTATAAAGTAAACTGCAGCAATAAAGCGCCATCTGGAAATCTAAAGTGAAATTTTGACGCTGTGTAATAAAAGTATTTGTATTCGAAATCTATTGTAAATATATTTCCGTATTCTTCAAACAATTTCTAACAATACTATGTTACATTAGAAAATTTTATTTTTAATAAACAGTTATAGCCAAATATAGCCAAAACACATGTTGAAATACGCGTGTGTCTGCTTAAGATAATACACACTTTTACTTACCCATCATACGTAGTATAGGGTAAGTCTTGTAATCGTTTTGAAAATCGAAAAAAAATTTTTGACGGATTTACACGTTTCAGACACTGGAGATTCCAAAAAACATATTTTTCGAAAAAAAAAATTTGCCGTCCGTCTGTGTGTCTGTGTGTGTGTCTGTGTGTGTGTCTGTGTGTCTGTAAACGCTCTATCTCCCGAACAAATTGAGATAGAGACTTGCAATTCGGTATGTACTTAGTATGTAATAATGGGAAGAAGCCTATTTCATTTCAATAACCTCGATTAACCGGAACATTTTTTTTCGGACTCTCGAAATATTCGTTCTGATGAAAGGTATATAAAAATTTTCGAAACTGTTTATTTTAAGTAGTAAATATAAAAAACAATAAAAAAAACATAAATTTTGCATAAAACATGAAGTCGATCGGATAATGAGTTGCCGAGATATTTGTAATCCTATTTGCCACACTCTTCGATTTTTCATGACCCTGTATTTCATCCAAATTTCACTTCAAAGATATATTTTAATTGGAAATTTGACGCTTAATCAAATGCAATAAACCGCTAGTTAATAGGAGTATTATTTTTGGAGTTATAAGGAAAAACCTCTTTCAAGCAATTCAGTAATCGAGCCTTTTTATGACGTCATCAAGCCACGATTTTATTTGAATTGCAATGCATTTTATAAGTAGTTTACACATTTTTATTTTAATATTTTACATTATACATATACATGATGGGTAAGTATTACGGTGGCCCCCAACGACTAGTTTATTTTTAAGCTCATAAAAAATAATGAAATACTTTCAGTTTGATTAAAATAAAAACAGACAGTTGTAAGATTTTGCAGGTAATAGACGCAGAATTCGACTAGATGGGTATAACAATCATAAATTAAAAGTTTCTCAATTTAATACACATATAGGGTAGTTTGCGCCTGATATAAAACTGAAACAAAAGACACTGCTTTTGTTCAGTAAATTAAATCATCTGTAAAAGATATAAACTTAATATCGTAAATTAATTTGCAAGTAAACAGAATCTTGTTTGAAATTATTTCTCTTTCTGATCACTTTGCATTTCTGGTCCTTTCTCGGAGGAAGCTTTGCTGTATTTTTGGCTGCTGATTTAGGTTTCTGCTTGACTATGTCTAAATTTTGCGTTTTTCTCTAAATTTTAACTACTTAGGGGAACATAAACAATTTAGTGTGCTGTGAAAACTCTCTTGTGTTTCGTGGATTGTGAGAAAAACTAATAATGACATTAGTGAGAACTATTTTTCAAAAGACGTTCACGATGAAGAACTGACTACTTCTTCGTATTCCGTTGTCACCGTCCGTTGAAATGCTTTCTGAAATTTTTTGTTGTATTTGCCGTTTTCGGGATACGTAGGATATTTTTAATATTTTCGCTTCACAGTTTGTATTTTATGCATTCTTTGACTATTTTCAATATTGATAGACAATTATACGGTACTTTACTTGAAACAGTTTACAGTGTCTTATTACGTTGATATAAACACGTAATTTATGGAAATCACATATTATTACCTCTACTTGTCTACGTTTTAATATAAACGCAGTCAAACGTGTCAAATATTAATTAATTGTCCAGATTCGTCCAATGGGGATTTATAAACGGACGACATGATAAGGTACTTACAAATTTATATTTTGCTATTCAATCTAAGTGTGTACGTGTTCATTATCCCTATTTATTTTGTGTACATTTGCTCCAGATTGTTTAAAGTCGGTGGTGCAGGTGTACACAAGTGGCATCACATTAACCCCCTGATCGCCGAGCAAAAGGGCAAATTTGTAATGTTGTTTTCTCTGTAATGTTTTTTTAAAAATGCTTAAAAAACCGAATTTTCAAACTTGAGATAAAAGACTTAATTACGTATATAAGTATAATCCTTGAGAGTATCAATCATTACTTGATGTTTTAAAAATGCATTATATTTGTAGAATTATATTAATTTAAACAAACCTTGTATTTCTGTGAAACCTGCAGCATAGTGAACGGATATATAAGGTCACGGCGGTGAGAAGGTTAAACTGTACACAGCCTAATCTCTATTTATACGTAAATTTATTTAAATTTAAACGTTTACTTGCCACATTGAAAAGACATTGATTTAAAAGCTCTATTGGGAACTGCGTGTCGATAACTGACCTGCCTAACTCCACTATCGAGTAAACACTAGCTGCTCGTTAGGAGTGTCAACGAATACACCTTGCGATAGAATAATGACCTAATGCTGCTTTACTGCTGTAAATGCCAAAACTATTTTCCTGTTAAAGCGCCACTTTTTTACAAAAGAACTATGCCCGATACATGGTGTATAAACTTATCATGTGTGTACACGTGCCCCAGTGTACCGTATATGACATACATGCACACATTACTGTAAAAAGAATATACCGCAATCGATTGTCGGATTTTTCATCATAACTTTATCCTAACTGACAAAAGATGTGAGATATTTCACTGTGCAATTTATTATGATTTATTATGAAAAATACATATAAATATCTGACGGCTGGGAAGAAATATTTTGATGGAGGAACCTATGTGTGCCACAAAAAAATAGAGAAGATAAGCCATATTGTTTTCTAAAGTTACCATCAATTTTATGTTATGATCCTACTCTAGTCAAGTGATAACATTCCCATTTTAATGTTAAATCAATGGAGGTGTTCTTTACGAATTTCCCGTTTGCATTTCAATATATTTCAACATTTTTCTTTCGTAGGATATGTAAGGTCTATGTCTAACGTGATAGTTTGGTACTTTTTCGATTTTGGTTGCAGTTTTATTTTCTCACTATACTTGCTAGTTCAAAATCAAATTAAAATTTTGGATCCGAAATTTTTCTCAGAATGAAACTGCAGCAGAAATTGAAAAAGTACAAAACTATCACGTTATACATTGACCTCAGATATCCAGAGAAAAAAATAATCATTTAAAATATAGAATTGCAAACAAGAAATTTATAATTGACTCTTCCATTGGCATAACATTAGCTTATGAATGTCTTCGCTGCAATAAACTAGGCTCTTAAGACACTAAAACTGATTCAAATTCTGCGTAAAGCCGATTTTTAAATGATCTGGTCAATAAAATTTTCAAATATTTTTATATATTTGTTTTAGTTTAAAATAACACTGTACATCAATATAGCACAAATTGCATGCAAAACTGAAAAGAATATATTGAGTAAAAAATAGTTTTATCAAATTGGCAGATTTCTCCCCCCTCTCTTCTAATCTATCCTAAACAGAAAGAAGAATTACGCGTCTTGAATGAATTAAAACTCTTTTATTCGAGCTAAAATACATTACATTAAAGGTATTTTTCTAGCCTATTATAAGCATATTAAATTTTTGTTTATTATTAAATGTAAAAATATATAACTTAATAACTAAACCATAATAAAAAAGCAACAAATAAATAAACAAAGGTTTGTAAAATTATGCTTTAAAATATTGGTATAATTTTTGTTTATAAGTTTCTAAACGTTAATATGAGACATTATTAATATTAATAATCATTATTATTTCTTAATAGTAATGCATGTTTATTAAGGCTAAAGAATCTGCTTGAACAATAGAGATTGAATTGAAACTCAGTATTTTGTATGTTGATGTAACCGGAATTCGAAAACGAACTTATCTTATTTAGTTAATATATAAGTAAGCACTATAAAATCATTTAAAATTTTGAGTGTTCATAAATACACGAATTTATGTGTTTCTATTTGGAGTAAACCGTACTTTTACATAAAACTGCCATTAAATACGTAAAATATCCATAACATACTATTTTATATTATCACATTATGATTATAAAATACCTTTCTATTTATAATATAATAGAGTTAGCTTCGTTAGAAATTGTAAAAAAAAATCTTAAAGTCAATAATAACAAAAATTAAACGTTCACTCATTAAGAATTCAGGAGATAATGCATTTTCATCACGCATTTGGATATGAAGAATTTTGTTTCAAGATCTAATTTATAATTCTTTATTATTTTTACATAATCAATCTTCATAATATCTCTCTTTAAATATTTTAAAGTTATGAAAGAATTTTTAAAATTATGAAATAGTTATTTGTTTCAAGATTTCGTGACTTGCTATGAATTTTAATAACTTGTTTCTTTCAGCCTTTCTTGACTGTGCTCTGAGAATTGTTGGCTCGGGTCGTTACACATGCAATACAACTGATGCACAAGGGAATGGTCCAGTATGCAAAATTGCTTGCAATCATTACGAAGATAAACCACCTGTAGCGGAAGCTTCATATCATTGCGATAACAGTGGAAAATGGTCTCCAAAGTTACCGCATTGTGTTGCACCTAAAGGAGGTATAAATTTGATTAACAATTTGTTGCATATACAAGTTGTGTATCCAGAAAGTAAATATCTGTAATTTAGTGCATTGTTTTGCATTTCAGCTGCACTGGAACCACTTTTTGTGAAGCAATGAGACCTGGCAATGAGACCTGGTGCATTTTATAGACCTATAGGCCAAATGTAAAATAACAGATACAATTTGTCTTCAAAAATCGTATTATACATATTTTGTATACATTTAATTTAAAATTAATGAATTTTTAATTGTTACTTTTATGCCAAAAGCGAGTTAAGTCGCCAAATATGGTGCAGCGACTGTTTTACCCGCCTCATCTTGCGGTATGTATACGTAAATATTATTGCACTGCACATATTAGATTTAAATCAGGTTACGTTTACTTTTATTAATTTTCGATAAATTTGATAATTGATAGCATAAGAATTGTTTTTTTTTAATCAAACAATACATGTATAAATATTATATATATTTCTGTTGAAAATGTTTAGGATTACTTACTTATTTACATACGTTATTAAACTTCCTAAATTGTGGGGGAAATATTTTTTTTATGCAATTTGGTTAATTTTCTGTGCCTAATCAGTTCCGTGCATACAATTTATAGTGAAATAGAAAACACTTCTCGCATACAGTAGACTACTATGATATACGGCCAGAATTGACTGGGAAAATTCTACTGTAACAAACAAAGTTCATTTGCGTCAGTAAAACTGCAATTATATTGTTGGAGCATTTCAAAATAAAATTCATAGGTTATTAAAATTATTTTAAAACTTTTTTCAGAATTTTAATTTTCTTATTAACTATTTTGTATTTTAAGTACAATTTTTTTCAGACAAATGTCATCGGTTCCAATCTTTGCCCTATAGAACTCTAAATCATAATGCTAGATGCGAGCTGCACCAAAAGTGCTTCCCTTATTGGCTTGATATTAACACAAGTGTTAGTATTGAGCACTGAACTGCAAATGCGAACTAAGCGGTCCACTTTGTCCCACGGCCATATCATACTTTTAATGCGGGCAATTAATAATTCCTGCACTTTTATTAATATTAATGGAATTTTTCCGCATACTTTTTATCCATTTTCGTCATTTCTGCACATTTTTCATATTTTTATGAACAATATACGAATACTTAACGAATTTTTCATTTTTTCTTGTTCAGCTTAAATAAAATTTTACTTTGAAATAAGATGGAATTAACCATTTGTGATGAAATTAAATAAAACCCTGGATAGACGATCAGATAACGTTATGAATATTTGAAACGCTTACTACTTGTGACATGAGTTTAGTCATAAGGTTTTGTAATGCGCAGAATATGTCAACAATTGAAATTCACAGTCATATGGGTTAAGTGTATGCTGAATTTATCCTGAATGACATAGTGGTACATATACGGTAGCGACACTTTAATGAAATATGGAGCATCGTGCATGTTGCAGAACGCGCTGACAAGTCATCTCTTTCGATGTAGTGATATGTACTGCAATAGATATTTTTACTATATTTTATCCTTTTTTGCAGTTGAAAGCAATTTTTTCTAAAAACTTCTGTGTAAAATGTTGATACTGACATACAACTGATATCACTTGTTTGTCATCAAACGTGGCATCGTTTTTCGATGTGGTTGTACAAACTATGATATAATGTTTTGATAAGTGTTTCAACAGGAATCACAGTTATGTTGAAAAAAAGTTAATGAATCCACAGCCCATATACACTTCAGTGTATAAAAATTTTTTCGTTCCATTACATTTTGGTATTTGCTCGTTAATCATCGGAACTCAATTCTTGGACGCCGCAGGTAAAAATTGCAATATGTATTCATGTATTCAATCTTGAACAATTTTTTTTATCCTTATTTTTCGAATTGTAGCATCAGTGCTAAATTTAAATTATTTCCCACTCAATCTACATTGCCATTTGATGCGAACACTTATCAGAATAAATTATTATATGTTATTAGCATTGTAGATAAATAAATAGAATATTTAGATATTTTTGGAGCATGTTTTTGTCGCACATTAAAATTTAAAATTCTAAATAATTATTAATAAACATTGTTTCTAATGGTATTTTCGGCACTTCTCCATTATCCCGTAGACCACTTTCCATAAAAAATAAAATTAAATAAAAAAACTAAAAAAAACTTTCGCCAATTTATAGGGTTTAACGCCATAATGCATGATCGTGACACCACATTCATTTGACGTCAAATGCGTTACACTTGTTTGGTATGTTATCGAGTGATTTATAATTAGACATTTATCTATATTTTTAATGATGTTTTACTGATTTATTAAGTATTTCGTTAATTAAAATAACTATGATATCATGATATTAAAGAAGAAAAAGTATTAAAAAAATGTTGTGATGCTGTACGATAACTACAATATTAGTTTCAACTGACGTCACTAGCATTTATCCACCAGCTAATAGGAATAATTACGAAAAATAATACAAATAATTAAATATCCAAGATTATTTTTTTCTGTTTTCATTAATATATTGTAAATTGTATTGCTTAAAGTTACTCGTAGTTGACGCTTTATTCATGTGGCCATCTTCGATTTTTTTATTTATTTTTATTTTTTTTTGAGATTCTAATGGCACCTTTCTTTCATTTGTATATTGGTTTTGGCGTAATATTTTGGCGGTAGTTTTCTTTTATGGAAAGCGGTTGCTGGGTTAATGGAGAAGTCCCCTATTTTCTATTGGTTAATACCATTAATCATTTTTTGTATAGTTCAATTATAATCAATTGCATAGAAAATGAATACCAGCTATAAGGAATAATTACGAAAAATAATATAAATAATCAAATATCCAAGATTTTTTTTCTGTTTTCATTAATATATTGTAAATTGTATTGCTTAAAGTTACTCATAGTTGACGCTTTATTCATGCGGGCTTCTTCGAATTTTTTATTTATTTTCATTTTTTTGATATTTTGATGGCACCCTTCTTTCATTTGTATATTGGTTTTGGCGAGATATTTTGGCGGTAGTTTTTTTTATGGAAAAAAGTTGATGGGTTAATGGAGAAGTCTCGTATTTTCTATTGGTTAATACCATAATCATTTTTTGTATAGGGGTCAGTCCACAGTATTCATGTGTTACGTACGGGACATTTCACAGCAAATGTTTAAGATATTTGTACTTTCCTCAGTATCAAAATATAAATGAGAAAGTTTGCAATTATTTTTAATGCATTATATATCACTTCAACTAGATTCTTATGAAATTTATTTTTGTTTGAGCCAATACATATATATTTTTTAATTAATCAAGTTGTGTTACGTACGGGACATCACAAAAAAAAATTAAAGTACCTCTAGCAATTTGGATTTTGCTCTGAATTTATTTAATATTTTCACAAATAAATTTAATGAGTAGAAGCAGAAATATACATTTTATTAATTAACTTTAAACTTATTATTTTTTAAATTGCGTCATTAATTAATGAAAGCTAATTATTTCTGTTACGTACGGGAGAAAGCTATTTGTTACGTATGGGACCTTAGACCAAATTTTTCTATATGGCTGCAAAAAAATGCTCTAATATTTATTTGATTTAAAAAATAATAATAATATTTTGGATAAATTTAAATAGAAGAGATTTAAAGCTTTGAAATGATGTATTACACTTAACTTTTTATAAAACTTTTTTTTCAAACTTGTGATGCCAAATACTGTGGAATAACCAATAGTTAAATTATAAATAATTGCACAGAACATCAATTGGATTGAGCGGTTCCCAAACCATGGATTTCAGGTGATGTTCTATTGGGCCGTGGAACAACAATCATCCGTTTCTTCAAAAACTTTTAATCTAAAATGCACAATTTATGCTTTATGCAATTACTGATTTATTGCAATTATAAAAATCTGCTAATAAATTAATCTGCTAAAAGAATTATTTCTGCTTCATTTGTTGTTAGTGTTTTCGATTTTCTTACTCGGATAATTTGTGTCATAGAATTTTATTATATATTTTCAATAGCATTTCCCTTGTGTTATTTAAAATATCAATGAAAATATTAAAAGGATCGTTTCATCCCCAAAAAGGGGTTTCAACTTAAAATGGGTTGAAATGAAATTAGTAAAAACACGATCACTACATTCACCAATATAAATATGCATTTGATTAATATACTTTTTTTTATATAAATTTATAATTTTATGTACATTTTATAACTTATTTTATAATTCGTTATTTTATACATTATATAACATTGTTTTATAACTTATTTTGTTTATGTGTTTTTTTATAATATATATTTTTTATGTTGTTTTCTTATGTAACACAAATTATAAAACTTAAAAAAAAACTTATACTTTCAGATAAATCATTGGTTCCACCTCCCAAAGGAATAAAATATTTTTGATAGAAAATATCTTCAATCTAAATTTTAAATTCTGGATTGGACATGTCTCGGCTACAGAAAATTGTTGCAGATTCAGTTCTAATGTAAAATAATTTGGTCAAAAAAGTTATTATAAATAATAATTTAATTTCTATGTTTCAATTATAATAATATACTTTATAAATTTTCACCTAATATAACAGTACTTTGTTGTACAATAAACGTTTTGTATTATCATATATCTTTGTTTTCTGTACTTCATATGTATTCAAATTATTCTTTATTTTACACGTTTTAGTCTGTATGAAGATATTTTGTAACACATATAGTTCATTTCGTTATGTTCTAAACATTAATAAAGACATTTGAGCTATATCTATCAAAATCTAGTCATGTACTCACTCAGTATAATCTGCATAATTACTTGAAATAAAATATTGTATCTATAAAAAGAAGACATATCAAATATCTCACTGAAATATCTTTTGTTTATTTGTATTAAAATATAGGAGTTTTACAAAATTTCTACCTATAATATATAAATTATTTTAAAATGTATAAATTATATGCAATGATTTTAGGTCATTTTGTTATTATTCAAAATAATATTTCAATATTTAGCTTACAGATTTAAAGTATTGAAGGATATATAAAGTGTGATTCAAAAGTCCTTAAGGAAATTTTAATGATGTCATCCTATTTAATTCCTAAACAAGAACGAAAAATGATGCGTCAAGCATAGATTATGTAACACTTTCCAACGCTTCCAAAATAATTTTACAAATCATTACCGTTTAAAAAGCTGAAAGACAACATCTAAGTAAACAAACGCAATTTTAAAAACGTATAACATACGTAAATGGAACGCGCATAACATATGTAAAAACATAATTTCACTGAATTTCCAACATATACAATATTCGGAAAAATATCCGAATACTTTTATTCAGCCTTGTATATGATCTATAGATTTGTATATAGACTACATAGGATGCTAAATTTTAGTTCAGTTAGGAAACGCGTAGCACAGCTTAAAATTCTCCTTCTGGAGTTTCTGTCAATAAACGGAAATGTGTTCGCGAACTTTTGTGCTGCCCTGTATATGAAATACAGAATTTATACACACCAAGTAATAGACAAAAAGTGAGTTAAATTTAAAATCGCGTTCAGTAATTTAAAACGCGCTTCCAGGAATTATTTTTAACGGACAGTAGAGAATTATTTTGTGTGTCCCAGTAAATGAATGATGACTGCTATACACACAATATTCTGTAGTAAGCCTCTTTTAATGCACCTTAGTGATATATATAAATTTCAATGCGTTTAAAATAGTGAAACATTATTTAATTAAACCGCAACCGATTTTTCTCCATAGACGTAATGTAACGGAATTTTTTGACTGCCCCTGTGAAGTAACTATAAGTGCTATGCACACCCTATTCCATATTAAGCCTCTTGTAATGCACCTTAGTGATGTATATCGATTACAATGTATTTGAAATTGTGTAACATCATTAAAATAAACCGCGAATTATTTTTCCCCATAGACCGTAATGTAACGGAATTCTTTTGAGTTTCCCTGTAAAAAAACTATAAGTGCTGCACACTTCAGTTGAAATAGGAAACAGGCTATAGATAACGACAATAACATATTAAAATTGCTGCGCAATCCGAGCATATTTACGGGAGTTAGAGCACGGACAGACGGAGGACGGCCATATGGCCAGACAGACCGAAGTCATAAACACTTTTCAACTAGGTTGGAAAGTTTTAAAAAGCGATTTTCTACTTTTTAATATTTAAAATAAACAATATGTACAGGTTCAAATTGAAAAAAGATAAACCGAAAATATTAAATTTAAAACAAAGTCATTTTGAGATTCAAAATGTGTACGTTAGCTCAAACTACCAAGAATTTTTAACATTGCTTGTGTTTTCCTCAGTATTGTTCTACTTTAAAGAGCGCGTGCTCTATAAAGAAAATATCATTTGCATCAGGATAACTCCTTTTGTGCAGATACGTCTGACCCAATCATACCTAAAATTGTATCTCCCGCTGCCTCATTTGTTAATGAAACTATAGAAATTTTATTTGTTGCGATTACATTGGAGTTTTTAACCTTTATCACGTTGCTGACTGTATAACGTAACGTATCTGACAATACTGAAACAATGGGTGTAGAAAATGTTAATATATCCATAATATCAATATTTAAAACTAAAATGGTGATTTTCTAAAAATTACAAATTAAAGATTTTTTGAAAATCCATACTTTTAATCAATACTTTATAATCCGAATCCGATATAACGCTATTTTTCAGGAATACAAATAATGCAATATAGACAGCAGACTAGATATTTAAAAAATATATAAAAATAAAAATAATAAATGCGCATATAAAGTTAGTAAATTGAAATGTTACATTTTATATTCCAATAGCTCTAATAAAACAATTTTGTAAATTTCTTTCTTTTGAGACATACTTAACAGAAACAATTAAATACTTAACAGCAACTAAATATATTTAGCTTTCCATAGTGTTAACACAGAAAGATAATTTATTTCAGTTACTCCCTGTGAATGAGAATAAGTAATGCGCACTTTATTTTCTCTATTAACAAGATATTTATTCGCTATTAAAAACGAGAAATGTATCTTGATGTGACAAAAATTTTACGAAACTATAATATAATTTCTTACGAGTTACCTTCAATTCCGCAAAGTTTTCTTTTATTGTCAGAAATATCAGAAAGGAATATATTTTCACCAGTTAAAGAAAAAATTCAAAAATAAAAACCTCTTTTGCTGGCCGTAAATTTCGGAAACTTTACAAAGGAGATTTGCAGTTTATTAATCAGCTTTCTAAACGCCGCGCCGGTATCACATCTTTTTTTCAAGAACTTTTAGTTATAAGTAATGGTTTTCAGCGGCTTGACAGCATTTATACATGCAAGAGTAACTAAATAATGTCATTTTACTCCATTATATGACTGTTGAAGATGTAAATTGTTTACTTGAAAATCGATAGCATCCAAAAATACAAATATTTCGTATTGATACATGGTTGAAGAAACAAAATAATGCACTCTGAAAACTGCTTCGTAACGGTCTGGAAAATTTTGTGCAGCAAAACAGACTTTATATCTTATAATATATAAAATGCAAATACGCCTTTCGTTCCGGCTGCTTATAACTTGAGATCTTCTAAATGGATTTTGATAACATTTACACAGTTAGGAAGGTTTTAGTATAAAATATGACTTTCTACCTTGCTTAGTTATACGCTGGGCGGGGCTAGTTGAGCTTAAGTCGAAAGGTAGGCATTTCCGGTCGGTTTGACCTTGACCTTTTTTAGTTATAAAGCTATGAGGGGGAGTAATCTGGTGAACGCGATTATTAAAATAATAGTTTTTTTAAACGTTCTACTAGACGGATTTTGATTGAAACTTAGATTGTTAGATATATACTTTTCCAGCAAAGGTTTTAGTATATTGCGTATTTGTCTACGTCTCTTGGTAATAGGGTTATAGGGGTAAGTTCTATAATCAGGTAAAACTGATTAGTAAAGATAAGCCATTTTAAAAATGTTCTACTGGACGGATTTTGATGAGACTTGCATTGTTAGATAGATTTTCAGCGGATGTTTTATTAAAGTGCATATCGTTCTGCATTCCTTCGTCATAGAGTTTAGGGGGGGGGAAGTTTTAGATTCAGAGGAACCGGATTATGAAATATTAGACATTTAAAAAATTCTAATGGATGGATTTTATTAGTTATATAATTTTTCAGGGATGGGTTTAATATATGATATATTGTTTTTTATACGTTCTTTGCAAAATCGTACTGAAAATTATCAATTAAAAAAGTTGGTCCTTAACAGCTCAAATTTTGTCTGCACTTTAGAATATATAACAGTGCCATGGCGTTTTGAGCAACGTGGAACGACATTCCAGGTAAAGGTCCACATTACTTTAAAACACATGTAAAATTCACCGATATATTTCATTGATATATATATATTTGAACATATATTTGAATCAAGGTTCGTTTGAAGAAACTGACCGGCATTAGCAGGCGAAACCTGCTAGTTGTTTCATAAATGATTCTTAAAATTTCGATAAACTACTAATTTTGTTGATTTCTGAAGATAAAAGAAAGCTTTTACGGAATCGTGGTAACTCGATATCGGTTATATTATATTATTGTAAACCTTCTTGCTCGATCAAGCACATTTCTTTTTTTCAGTGTACTTTTACACTGGGCTGTCATTGTCTTCCTGTAGGGTTTTATATACCTGCACGTAAAATGAATTCTCTCTAGTTAATATTGGTAATCGAATAAATCCTGCACTATAAAAAATAGAGAAATGTTTCTGAATTTACCAAGAAGGTTTACGAAAATATAATATAATATCTTAATATACGTGTTTCATGATATAAAAAAATCAGAAACCAATATATTTACGACAGTTAAGGGAGCACTTTTGAATTACAAGTTTCTTTTGCTGCCCAAAAATTTCAGAAATGTTCCCGAATGCTTTTTATAGTGTATGAACAAGTTTTCTCAACCAGGTATAAGCACGAAATATCGTTTTTTTATGCTTTCAATTTTCAAGTGCACACATTCATGTTCACACATTCAAGCACAGTGCACACATTCAAGCAGATTTGTTAAATAACCAGAGTAATATGGCCATTACTTTGTTCCTTTTGCGTGTTTAAATTATGTTACGGAGTATCGGAAAAACCGATATTTTGTTTTGATACTAGATTGAGAAAACTGATTAATACACTATAAAAAATAGTCTAAAATGTTTCCGGAAATTACGTGAGAAATATTTATTTTCGCTGAAATCTATTGATTTGTAATTTTCTGAAGATAATGGAATACTTTTCAGGATTGTTAGAAAGTCAAAATATATCACACTATGTTATATTTTCGTAAACCGTCTGTCTAGATAAAGTTTTTTTTTTTTTTTTTTTTTTTTTTTTTTTTTTTTTTTTTTTAACAATGATACGATTAAAATATTTCCCATGTACCTTTATCTTGAAATACACATCTGCACGCAAAACATCTTAAATTATTCTTCTGATTCTATGTATTACTTTATACTTTTACACTTTTTTTCACAGATGGAACTTGTTATATTATTTTTCCTCTGTATATTTTAAAAACAGTTTATTGATCACTTACATGCACATTCATAACGCATGAAACATTAGAGATCTAATATTAACATTTATCATATTCAGAGTAATTATTAATATTCATTAAAATGTAGGATTTGGAAATGTGTCCATGATTATAAAGAACAGACAAGCCGTTTTTTATCTATGATTGTTCATAATGTCATTTTAACATAATAATTCTTTGTACTACCCATTTTCACAGACATTATTTTATTTTCAAACACATCAACAAGCAGTTTAAATGTCTAAATGTCTTAAAAAATATTTTTAAAACTACTGAAAACTAGTCAATCTGTTAAAAATTGGAAAACAGTAAAAATATTTTTATCTGTCGCTGTCAGGCATCTTTAGTCACTGGTGTTATATTCTCTGCTTCGTCAGTCAATCTGTTGAAAACCCCCATTTTGCTTTTGCTTAATAATCTATGGCGCCATCTGTTATCTATTTTTGCGTGGGTCATATCATTGAATGTTTCTGAATTTGATGTAAATATTTCTATGGCTTCCCTCTGTAATGTGTAGTTTAAATTATTATAATAAGCTAATTTTTTAACATTATTGAAGTATATTGTAATTGGAGATTTGTTCTTTAATCTGACAATTGTAGTGGTATTTATTTAAGTTTATATCTATTCTGTGTTCTTTCATTCTGTCTTCAATTTTCCTTTTTGTCATGCTCATATATGAAATAGCTTTTTCTTCGTTAACGTTGAAATTAATCCGGTAATATACCCAATGTCTGTTGATCATTAAATTTATCTGCTTCTGATCTGGCCCCACCAGTGGCTGAGAGGTTCTGCTCTCGAAGCTGGTAGACGGGAGGTTCTGGGTTCGATCCCAATCGCGTCCGTCGGCCTAATCGTTCGGAGTTTTCGTGGTTTTCTTCGAGCCGTGGATTTATCCATGCGTAAATACGGGTTAGGTTCCCTTAGAAAGACCCCCATGGAGGTCACTCCCCCCGGGCCTATATCCCAAGTGTAGATAATTGGCCGTCAATAATCAACCCAACTCAACTCAACGCTTCTGATCTGATTAATTTAAAAATCCATGGATCTGGGAGATGAGAATATTTATTCCAAGTTTTTTGGATTATCTTTTTAATTTTAGGAATGGGGGGGGAAGGTCAACAGATTGGCTGACGAAGCAGAAAACATAACATCAGTGCCTGAAGATGCCTGAGAGCGACAGGTGAAATTATTTTTACTGTTTTACAATTTTCAACAGATTGTCTAGTTTTTTGTTGTTTTAAAAGTAATTTTTAAAATTTTTAGACATGTACACTGCTTGTTTATGTGTTTGAAAATAAAATAATGTCTGGCAAAATGGGTAGTACAAAGAATTATTATACTAATAGACAAGCCTTTAAACATCTTAAGCTGTTTAGCCTTTTAAGATATGACTGTAGCTTATTACCTGACTGGCCAATGAAAATGACTGTAATGTATTTAACAATGAACAACGTAAGATTTTTCATTCCCTTAATAAATTTTTTTGAATGGATACATTTATTTTAATAAAGTAAGTACTAAATGTTTGTCGCCCACCAGTGTCATAGGATATAATTATGTACCCTATGTTCTGTGTGATAACCGCATATCTCCAAAATGCTTACAAATGGCTATTCTATTAAAAATTATATAATGAGGTATGAAAATGCACAACAAGAAAAGTAGAACAAGAACGAAGAAGTTAAAAAAACATGAATGAAACTTCATGCATCAGGCATATGTCATGAGATACTTTTCAATTCTATTAGCATATTTTAGAATTGAAGAATTATATATATATATATATATATATATATATATATATATATATATATATATATATATATATATATATATATATATATTAGAATTATATATTTAGAGTATAGAAGGGAATGATATATTTTAACAAACAATTTATAAAACACAAGGTGGAATAAAAATCAATTTTCAGCGATTACTGTGCATAGTTGGTAATGCGTGTGAATCCTTTCGTGCAGCTCTGTATATGATCTATGCAATTTACATGCAACTTGTAATACACTAAAATTACTTCAAATTAAAAATGCATACAATATTTGAAAACTCACTTCCAGCAATTACTGCTACTCAATCTATAATCTATTGAAGTCATTTAGTAGTGCATGTCAGTGATGCATTACTACATCATTATTATTTCTTGTTGGAAGTAATGAAACATTATTAATATACTCTGCAAAACCATTTTCCCGTAGGTCATCATGTATTTTTTGTTCGCCATATTAATACTTAAAAATACTATGTACTTTACACACTATAAAAAGCATGTTATATCAGTTATGCATATCAATTTCACTATGTTTTCAGTATCGTAAGATCCTTAAAATGCATCACAGAATATTTTCCTTCATAAACCATGATGTAACTGATTTTTTTTATTGTTTGTGTTCCTTTGAACGAACTAGGAACACTACATACTTCATTTTTAATAGATAATATGGGACAGTTAGCCCCAATAAATTATATCAATTACAAAACAATCCGAATTCATTAGCAGAATTTGAGCACGGACAGTCAAACAGCAGACAGACAGACGAACGGAAATCATAAATAATTTTCAGCTATTAAATTACTGTTTAAATTTCTTAAAATATTTTGCAATTCTTTAATTAAACGTATTACAAAAGAAACTTTAAGTATAATTTTTAGTAATTTATTCTGAAATTGGATCTGTATTTATGCTCATTTAAAAATAACAACTAAAATTTCTGTATAATCGTGTAAAATAATACGTTTACGAATACGGTATGTCACACCTTCGTAAGCACCTACGCTGATGAAGAAGGAATTACGCTTGCCTTAATTACCGTCTATAAATGAGACAAATATTTCACAAATCATTTCTTTTACTAACATGGAATATGATCGAAAATTGTTCTTGTAATTCATATATCATTCATACAATTTTATTCAAAACACGCAACAGCACGAAACGGATTTTATTTATATTATTATATATTTATTTTACGTATTTATATTTATTATATATTTATATATTATAATTTTCGCATTAACGTGAAAGTTTTCTTATTTCCAGACAAAATTCGGTATATAATTTTTCTTGGAGAAATATTAGTCTTTTAATATTATCAATAGAAATATTTTAAATACTATATACTTAATGAATAGAGGAAAGTATATTCAACTAGGTAAATTATATCCAATGGTTGGAGTGTCATAGTTGAGATTTTTTCCAACAGAGCGAAAATATGCCGGGACCAGGAATCGAACCTGGGTACTTTGGTTTGTCGTACCAACGCTCTCCCTACTGAGCTATCCCAACGATATCCTGGACTGGCAGCGCTGCAGTTCGCAGCCTTGTCCAACAAATAAGAGTGAGATATGCCAGTCCAGGATATTGTTGGGATAGCTCAGTAGGGAGAGCGTTGGTACGACAAACCAAAGTACCCAGCTTCGAGTCCTGGTCTCGGCATATTTTCGCTCTGTTGGAAAAAATCTCAACTATGATACTCCAACCATTGGATATACTATAGACTTTATCAAAACTTATTATATAGCCATTATAAATGTTTAATAATAATAATAAAACATTACTAACAGACATCATTTAAGGGATTTTAAGAGAGCATTTGACTTATTACTATAATGTTGTAAATGACAACATAATTTATTTCAATATCGAAAACCCCACTGTTAAAAATTTCTTTCGCTTATTTGAAACAAATATTTCAAGAATATTTCTTTTTTCACTATTTTAGAACCCATTATATAAAATTAATATTTTTTAACAGAAAATAATACTGAAAAAAAATGTAAAAATACATCTATAAGTGAACCCTTGTGAAATATTAAAGAATATAAACTTAACAATTAAGAAATTTATTATTTTTTTCTTCAACAGGTTTCATTGTATCAATAAAGCATTTTGCTTGTAATTCTGTATATTGGAAGCTTTATAAAGAACGGTTACGCGTCAAAAAAAAAAAAAAAAATGCACGCATAAGCTTAGTAATGAAGACAATTTATTCTTCAATCGCTTCCTTGTTCCGCTAACAAACCTTTTTTTTTTTTTAATTCCTCTTTATTTGAAGCATTATAAAAAAGAATCACAGATATAAATTTTAAAGCAGGACATTTATTCGAAATTAAATGAGCACGTAAACTTAGCAATTATATGCATCATTTAATGCTTCAACTATATTCACTGTTCGATAAGACAACTTTTTAAAATACTTTTTCATACTTTAAACATTACAAACTAGAGCCACGCATCTAAAACTCAAATCAGCAGTTTCGTGCAAGTTTAAATCTGCACAAAAGCTTAGTAATTCAGACATATATCATATTATGTTTCAGCAGCTTTTACTTTTCTGGTGATACTTTTTTTCTATATATTTTTGCTTTATATATGAAGAATTATAAACAAAATTCTAAAATTCAGAGAAAGTTTTTTGGAAAATTCAATGTGCATATAAAAAAACATAGTAATTAAAAAATGCATAATTTTAAGCTTCAATACCTTTTTTTTTCACATAAAACACATTTTTTTATATTTATCTTATATAAGGAAAATATTAAACAAAGGCCATGAATCTACAAAACTCTCTAGCTGTCTACCCTTTTAATATAGAATGTTAGATTTTTTCTGCTACCGTCTATAAATTAGAATAAATGCTACACAAATAATTTCTATTTTAAAAAATAAATTACTTCTTTTAACTGATGTTGTCCATATATTTTTATCTGAAACACGCAGCACCACGTGATGACTCTTATTTTTTTGTGATTTTTCAATGATTTATTCAATGCTGTTATTTTTTATACGAAAATCATGTTCTGGTTTTCCACATACTTTTTGAAAGTATTTAATTTCTCATTTACTTAAGTATAGTAAATTATTAAATGAGGTAGGTGAGCTAAAGGTGCCCATAGTTAAGCTTTGGGGATTTTTTATTATTTTCTGGTTGGTTGCGTGTCGATGAATTTTTTTTTTTTTTTGTAAAATTTTACACTTATCTGTAACACATATCAAACATACACTTTTCTTTGTAAAATAAAATTTAGTTACTTTTATAATACAATTTCAAAACTGTAGCTTGTGGGCCACCTTTGGCGCATAATGTTCCAAAGGTGGCCCATGGATTGGAATGAATTTTAAAATGTGAAAAAATACCAGGTTAACTATTTTGTTTACTATCATCCACTGATGATCCTTTCTTTTGATATCTTTCAAATTTTTCTTCTTAATCTTCTTATCTTATGACACGAAAAGACCTTGAAGCCCTTTTTGTGCACTGTAGTTCAGGGATTTTCTTCTCAGAGTTACTATTTTCTTTTGATTTATCTCTGGTGTTAAAAATACATAATAATAACATTTTTCAGATATTTATGTAGAAATTTTGAAAATCACCCTTACTACACTGATTTCCACATTTTTTTTATAAGGTGGCCAACTTCGGAACATGCGTATGGTCGCCATTTGCACGACGTAAAAGTATTAATGCGATAAAATTCTTAGAATGGAATTAAATGTGGTTAAAGAGAAATAAAAAAGCTTTCAGAAAACGCATCGTAACTCAAAGTTCTAAAAATTTAAACACGTGTAAAGTAAAATATCTTCTTACCTTGAAATTAGAACGAATACTCCTCAAAAGTGAAATCACTGCATAAAATGTCGGAGGATCAATGTGATATTTTTTAATTCAGCCACGACACTGCAGATACATGATTGACAACGCAGTAGCACAATTTTGTGATAAAAAATTAAATTAATTCTACGTTTGAGGAGTCGGCTACCTTAGAAATACTGGCCGCCTTTGGTTCACCCATCTTATTAAAGATCTATTAGTAAAAAATTTAGAAAATTTTGATAATTATGAAATTTGTGTTCACCTTCACTTCCCTGTTTAGAAATCTGTAGATTGACATGCCTATCTTTCTCAGAATTAATAAAAATGAAAAATGTAACACAGCCATAAAAATAAAGCAAAAACTGAATTGAGGCATAAACTTAGTAATTAAAAAATGTATTATTTTATGCTAGAACAGCTTTCGTAATTCTGATAAAACAGTTTTCTTTTATATTTGTCTTATATTTCAAGAATCCTTGACTAGAGTCACGCATTTCAAATTCAAAGCGGAACATTTGAGCAAAAATTAATGCGCACATAAATTTGTTAATTAATAAATGTATCATTTTATGCTACAACAGATTTCTTTGTTCCAATACAACTTACTTTCTTATTTTTCCAATTTATTTGAACATTATAAACAAGAGTCACGCATCTAAAATTCTGTAGCTGTCTATCCTTTTGACATACAGCAGTAGCTTGTTTCTGTTACCGTTTATTAATGGGAATAAATGCTACACAAATCATTTCCCTTATTCACATGAAGTTGTTTCTTGTAGCTGAAATGTTGTCCATATATTTTTACGTGAGACACGCAACACAACGCAATGCCTTGTGTTTCAAACATTTTTTTGATATTTTTTACTTGAAAGTTTTCTTATTCAGACGAAAATTATAATGTTATTTATTTTCTACTTACTTTTTGTGAGTTTTTTGTTAATCATGTACTTACATAATATATATACCGGGTGGTTATAATTAAAGTTACGATTTCAAAAATCGATAATTTTAAAATTACTGGTCAGAATAACTTGATATTTTTGCAGAACAATTGTGAGGCAATAGAATTTTGTTTGGCGAAGGAAAAAATAGTTCCAACATGTGCCGATATATGGTGCTGTCAGGGTTCACATTGTCTGGAGATATACAAATTACTAATACGTGGCATGCACACCGCAGACATAGCTGCCATAAAAATGCAGATCGCCAGCTCTTTGCCTGAATGTTTCATCATAACTGTGACTATGAAGAATCGCGCTCTTCTCTTGAAGCTTTTTTATAAGAACGATGACTGTGCACTTGCAGCTATTACTAAGTTTCGGACATTAAAATCTATAAAAAGGGATTCAATAACCACAAATGGTCTGCGAAAAATGATTCCTAATTTCGAAGAGACCGGTTCATTTGACGTTAAACGAGGTAGAGGAAGGAAACCAGTTTCGGGTGTGGCAGTGGAGATGTGGCTACAGCATTACAAGAACAGACTAACAGTGATGCTGGAATCAGCAGCGAACGGAGAATTGGCCGAATGCTGGATATGACGAACAGCACTGTGCGTAAAGTCCTACGGAACATCTTGTTCTATTATCCGTACAAGATAATTCATGTGCAGGAGTTGCTACCTGCTGACGTGGAAGCACGTCAATGTTTTGCACTACATTTTCTTGCCCGGATGGAAGTGGACAACGGATGGCCATGAAACATTCTGTGGTCTGACGAAGCCTACTTTCATTTGCAAGTTCTGTAAATACGCAAAATTGCAGGATATGAGCGAACGAGAATCCGTCCCAGCTACAGCCGTTACCTCTTCAGTCTGAAAAGGTCACTGTGTGGTGCGGAACAACGGCAGCGTTTTTCGTCGGTCCGTTTTTTTTCCAGGAGATCATACCTCCGTGTCCCGTCACCGTTACTGGCAAGCGGTGTGAAGCACTTTTGCGTAACCATGTCCTTCCGGCACTTCAGCAGCGTCAGTGTATGGATCACACAATATTCATGCAATAGGGCACTCCTCCGCACATTGCTACTCCTGTGAATCAGCTACTGAGTGTTAACATCGGAGATGATAGGATCATTAGCCGACTTTTTCCAACAACGTGGCCACCACGTGCCCCCTACTTAAACCCGTGTGATTTCTGGCTTTGGGGGTACCTGAAGACTGTTGTTTACAGCGGGCGGATTCAGAATATTTCTAACTTGAAGGCAAGCATCACACACCACATCCATTGCATCAGTAGAGATACCCTCTGATCTGTTGTGGAGCATGCCGTTTTGTGCTTCCAATTAGTTGCGGAACAAGGAGGAAGGCATATCGAAAAACTTATGCCTTAATCATCAGTAAGCTGTTTGTTCCCTGAAGCTCTTTTTTTCAGGTTTTGTCGTTGTCGCTGTAAACACGCATTCTTGTCTTTTCGCTAATAAATTTTTAGTAAATTTCTGAACTCTATGTTTTACCTTTTGGCTAAAAACATTCCTGTGTTTAACGAATATATTTTTGGTCTTTCCCCTGACATTATCCTGCCAGCGCCATCTATCGGTACATTTTGGAACTATTTTTTCCTTCGCCAAACAAAATTACATTGCCTCACGATTGTTCTGCTAAAATATCAAGTCATTTTGACCAGTAGTTTTAAAATTATCGATTTTTGAAATTGTAACTTTAATTATAATCACCCGATATATATATATATATATATATATATATATATATATATATATATATATATATATATATATATATATATAATATATATAATTTAATATATATATACATATATATATATATAATATATATAATTTAATATATATATATATATATATATATATATAATATATCGATTATTAAATACTTAGTGATGGTTTTCCATATAGCCATAATAAATTTTGGATTTTAAGAAAAGAACATTGCTAACACAAATCACTGGAGGGATTTCAAAGGTGCAATTGGTTTATTGTAATAATACATTTAGCATATATCCGTTATTTAAATATCCAAGAATCAAACTTTGAATTTTGTTTATTTGAAAGAAATGTTTAAGAAAAAAATTTCACTTTCTTGTTTTAGAATCTAAAATTTGATATGTTTATTTTTTTAACTAAAGAACAATGGAATATGATCGGCAAGCATAACTGCAAAACGGAACACTTGTGTACAATAATACGCGCATATAAATTTAGTAATTTAGGTATATAGAAACATTTTATGCTTCAATATCTTAATTTTTTCGATAAATATGTTTGCTTTATTGTTTAAACTTCTATCATTAAAAAGAAGAGACACGTATCTAAAATTTTATATCTGTTTAGCGTTCTGACATAGAAACAGCGGTTTATTTTAGTTACCGTTTATGAATGAGAATAAATGCTGCACAGAAAATTTTCTTTATTAACATTGAGTTGTTTGTTGAATCTAAAATCCTGTCTATATCTTTTAATCTAAAACACGCTAACCCACATGATGGCTCGTAATTTAAACATTTCTTTAGATTATTTACTGAATATACGAAACATTTTTTTTTTCTATCTGACGATTATGTTATGTTTTCACGGAAACCAAAATATCATTCATTGACCTTTAACTGATATATGTAAATTAAAGTGAAAATTAAATTAAATCAGATTATAGTATTTAATATAGCCAAAGTAATAATTATTAATTAGTTTACAACACCTTCATATATACAAAATTATTTTTGACAAAATGTGATGTAACACCTTCAACCAATAAGCTCTTCAATTAAGACGTACCGCGGACATTTATGAGATAAAAATGTACAAGTGGAATTTTATACACTTGCCAGAACACGAAGAATCGTAGATACCGAAACCGCATTCACTATATACGCATCAATTTAGCTACAAAAATCAATAACATTATAAAAAAAATCCCTGACGGTTCGACCTACAGGCATAGGCGGATTCCTAAGACGCAGACCGTTGGGCGCCTGTTTTTTGGGAATTGCAGAAGAAATGACCTTTTTGCCATGAGACGGCATTTGGAAAGGCCCACTTCTAAATCTAACTTTTTTTTTGTTTTAATTTTGTTTTGCTATAAGGGTTAGTCCTATAAAAAACTTGTCAATATAAAAGCTCCAGATAATATTAAGAGGGTTTATAATAAATTTAAGTGATTTTGATATCTTCCGAATTGACGAAGTTATGAATTTTTTCTTCTAAAATCCTCCCCCCACTCCCCTTGGGTCCATTTTAATGATATCAAAAATCTGTCATACAGAAATTGTCGGCCCTTTTCCCAGAAGTAATAATAACTTTAAACGAATTAAGAAATATAATTAAGAAATTAAGGGGATTTTTCTGTTTTCACAAGAGCCCCCCCCCCCCCCCGTTTTTTCGATTTTGCGCCCATTAACGAACTTGACAGAGATTTTATGCCCCCTGATTTTATGTATGAGTTTGGAAGAGATTTGGGCAGAATTATGGAAGTTATCGTTTCCATAAAAAAGGGACATAGGTAGATAGATAGATAGATAGATAGACAGGTATATAAAGTTTTAAATTGGGGGTGGTTTTGGGTTCTGGGAATTATGCTTGGCGTAGATCTGCAAAAATGTTTAAAAAATTCCAACTTAGGAGAGAATGTAATAGGTAGTATTTCTTACGAAATCTACCTAAAATGCGAAATACCGCTGAAATCACTAGTATAGCAATCGACTCTGATTACATAATTTCATTTTAATCATTGACGAGCAATCCTATCTATACTACTATTTTGGCTGACAAAAGACTTTGCTTCGGAAGTTGAACTAAAATGGATTTTTGAAACATGATATTTGCGAATTTCTAAATAAATAATTATAGAGAAATTTTGAAAGTGGCCCTACCAGGTTTGATTTTGAGCCTATTCCGATTAGTTCATCGCATTACATATACATTATTTACTTGCGTAATTTGTGCCTATCCTTGTTTTTCGCAACCCACTACCTTTGAAAAACAAATTCTGTAAAAAACAAACATTCGCTTAATTTTCGCACGAATAATATGAGATAATTTAAATTAATAAAATTTTAATAGTTCACTGGAAGTGTCCTAATGACTTACAATATTTTACACTATTTCAATTAGGATCGTAATATCTATTTAGGAAACAAATTCTCTGTTCTCCCGATAATTTTTCTTTTCAACTGCATTGAGTGCAAATATGGTATGACATTGCGAGTAAATATGGTATGACATTCATAAAAGTCTGTTTAACTGAAACTTAAATCATGTGCTCATAAAACATTTTTCATATGTTGTAACAGTTATAAAATTTCGTGCAGTTTTAGAAATTATACTATATAAAAAAAAAATTACAAACAGTAACCATTCAGAACTCATTTATGCCATCCTGTGTAGAAAATATAGATTTTATACACATAATATAATAAATACTGAAATTAATTTTTATTAAATAAATTAGATCATTAAAATCTTACCTTAAAATATATCACTCTGACGATAACGTGTTATAATTTTTTCACTAGAACTTGTAAGATACTTATAAATTTTCAACCACCATTAAATATGTTAAAATTTGTTTATCTAGAATTAAAAACATATACTTCAGAAATCAAAGCTCATAGAATATAAAGTATGAATTTTATGCGGTCCAGAAAAATCAAAGTTCCATGTACTACATCTCTTAGCAAACATGCTGCAAAGATTTACAACAAGATATATAATTTCCTTTTGATTGATATAGTAAAGCAACATTTTACCAATTTTCAAAAATGTATTTCCCGTACACAATAACTCATGCATTTTTATGTTCCAATAAAATTTAAAAAAAAATCCCTTTTTTCAGGGAATAATTAGGAAGGAAACTGAAAGCATCAATTTAAAACAATATTTATTTTCTAAATAAATATTATTAACATATAATATATAATATACTAGATGACCCACCCGGCGCTGCTCGAGCCCGTGATAATAAATTTAAACAAAGCTAAAGTTTGTATGATTTTATATCTTTAACCCAATTTCATATAAAATTATTTATTTAAAAATGCTTTGCGCGAAGTCTGAAAATCCTTTAGTTCCACTTTCCGCCGAAACCGGTGCATTTTGATAAAAATGAACCTCCGACGCCTGTTCCAGCTGCCTGCAGCACCGTATAGTAGGCATGCAGCGCACGCGCTGCAAACTCTTTTAGTTCCACCTTCCGCCGCCAGGGGGAGCACCCTGTTCCAAAGAAACGACCTTCCACGCGAAACTCCAAATCGTGTCCACGCTGCCTCCGGCACGGTATAGCAAGCGTGCTGCGCACGCGCTCAAAATCTTTTAGTTCCGTTTTTCACCTCCAGGGGGTGCACTTTTTTCCATACGAACATCCAACACGGGTACCCGTTGTATGAAGTGAGTTGAATGAACCAATTGCCGTCGAAATCAGGTCCATAGAACCCTAGAAAATAGTGCGCCTCCTGGCGGTGGAAGGTGGACCTAAAATCTGTAAGACGAACGAAAACCAAGTGGAATCATCCAAAGGCCGTTGTGATCGGGCCCATAGATCGGGTCGAGATAAGAATACACAGTTAGATAATGAAACTTGTAGTATTGCCCGCCAGGTGGAACTTGGTCAAGTGCTCAACAACTATTCATTTGCTTTGATTGTTGGTATCCAACAGGTATATACGAGTTGTGTACTTTTTTAGAAACGAAAATTTTATTTTTACAAAAATCGTTATTTGAAATTTCCTGTATTCTCAATACATAACATTTATAAAACGCTACGTTAGAAGCTAAAAATCTTAAATTTAGTAAACGGATTTTGTTTTGTGCAAATCAAGACAAGCACTAACCCCCCTCTCTCCCCATACCCTCAAATATAACGAATAATTTATTTAAGAAAACCACCTTCACCTACATTAACTCGAACATTATAAAAAGAATTAATTTTTTTTGATAATTAGAACATATAACGAAGACGCTACGCTAAAATAGCCGGCAGATGATACCCTTCCCATTCTTCAATTTTAAATCTATATCTTAATTAGTTATCTAAATTTTTGATTATTAGTAAAAATTGGCAATTATTTCCTTTCATTTTCGCAAACTGAATGGAGGGATCGGCCAGAGAAACAGATCTCTTTGCAGTTCAAATTTTAATGAAAGAAGATCCCTGTCTGAAACTTTCTCGATTTTTTTCTTTGGCGCAGGCAGATTTTTGGTATTTTTTTTGCATAGATTAAGTAAAGTTACAGGCCAAATTTTTCAAAAATCGCATAGCAGGATGCAGATATATATATATATATATATATATTTTTTACATATGCTCAGAATGTTTCAAATAGATATCTTAAATAGTTTTCTTAAAATTCGCTAATTAGTAAAATAATTTCGAATTCGTTCATTTCCACAACAGCAGTTCTTTTCTTTAGCCATTTGATTTAAAAGATGACATTTTCGATGCTATGTTTAATGATATTCTAATTAATATCTTGAGTATTTATCAAAATATTAAAATTCTGAGTCTCAGGTGCACATGGTCAGACCTTAGACTATCCATACCTAAATTTTCAGAAAAACAGTAAAATAACTGTTTACATTTCATCTTTCTTACAAATTTATATATATATATATATATATATATATATATTATACTTTTGTAACTTGCGAAACACTGGATATTTCTTTGTGAAATGTATTTTAAATGGTGCATTCTATGATATATTAACAGCTATAAACCTGAAATAGACCATTTTCCGCATATATTACGAAATAGTGCTATAAAAGAAAGAATGTTTAATCTTATTTAGCCACATATGAGGATTTTAAAATGATAAGTTGTTTAGTTTCATGCTGAAAATTGAAGATTTATGTCATAAAATATGACTTTAATGCATATAAAATCTTTATTTTGCATGAGATACAACGTTGAATGTTCTTATTTCCGCACCTCTCTCAAATTTATGACCTCTTTTCTCATTTTTTAAAAGCAGATGACATCAGTGTATAACCAATCTCGGTGAAGAAAATCCTAGAAAACTTTGTATTGTATATATTTATTATAGCATATTTTAACACATTACCGCGTTTGTATATATTTTAAATCCTGAAAGTATATATTTTAAATCCTGATATATTTCTTATACACAGAATATATTGTTATAAAAATGCAAAAAAAAAAAAATTTAACAAACAATTACATTTTATGTCAACATGAAACGAAATATTACCGATCGCATCTGCAGATTAAAAATCCCTAAAGTTCAAGACGTCACATAAATTCAAATTTTTCATCAAATAATGTATATATAATAGTGATATTGGATTTTAATACTTATTACGTATGTTATGGTGAATATGATTAATCCGGTCATTATTAATAATATCCGGTTATTATTAATAATGACCGTAACATATATATACTCTTTGAACTGGCAACAGAAAACTAGTTTTTTGATCTATTAATGTCAATCTTACCAGGAATCCACGCCGTTAGTATAATATGAACAATAATGATAATCAGCAGCAGCAGATGTCAGAAAGAACGTAATTTCGAAAGAAGAAACACAATAAATAATTCTGGTGAAGTGTGTCGATCATGATTTCACATTAAAAAGTCTTGTAGTCTTTTCTTATTTTATTTGACAACACAGTAAACACAAAGTAAATTAATAAAGATTATTAGACTGAAAAAAATATTAAATTTCAGGAGAGCCGCCAAGAAGCTCCATTTTTCACGATACAAAATTATTCCAACTGAAAATACAAAACTGTTTTCTAATCGGTTCGAGGTTACGTCACATTACGTAACGCGCGCCGTGAGCATAACCCCGCCCACAGAACATGTGATAAAGGATTTCGTAACATCCTGCCCCACCATGAACACATGGGGGTTCATCAAAAATTTTCAAAAATATTACATCATACATATATAACATCATATATATATATATATATAACATAAATACAAGTAACCTAGTTTTCAATTAACAAATAATACCTCAATTATCTAAATTGTATACAATTTTCAAATAAAAAAATAATATTAAGGTATTCAAGTAAAAAATATAACATAATATTATTCAAGATCAATATCTATTCCAAGTACAAGTTTTAAATTAAATTATGAAAAGTAAAATAATAATAATATATCCAAGATAAGATTCAAGAATGAAACCAAGTAAGTAAAACAAAACATTTTTAAAGTTTTGCCCAGAATTTCAAGAAGACAGTCAAATATAAAATAAATTATTTAAATTTAAAATAATTCAGGTCAAGATGCAACTGTCCAAGATACAACCATAGTCCTGGAAATCAAAGTTTGATATGCTATCTAGATCAAATCATGAACACAAGAAAATTTCAAATATTAAATTCAAGAAACAATACAAATATATATATTTCAGTGATACTTACATACCTTCTTCAATAAGGAATAAAACAAGTTATAATTGTATCTTCTACTAAAAATATAAAAAAAAACAATTAAAAATATTATTCTAGAAAAATTCAAAAAAAGTATAAGTAAGAGAAGTTCAACATACATATGATCAAGAAAAAATCTAGAGTTTTTTGAAAATAAAAAAAAGTTTTTCAGTTTTTCAAGTTTCTGATTTCAAGATTATACAAGAGATTTATTGGTCTTTTAATAATGGAATTGTTTGTTTTCACTTCACAAGACCTTATTTTTCCATCTCTTCCAACAAATGTTTTTGTAATTCTTCCCAACTTCCAGAAAGCTCTAGGTAAATGTTCATTATGCACAAGCACAACATCATCTATCTTGAAATCAGAAGTTTTATTTTGATCCGTGCAGTGAGCAGATTTTAAGTTGAGGAGATATTCATTCTTCCAGCGCTTCCAAAAATGGTTTAAAATTGTCTCACGTAAACGAAAACGTTTCACTAAAGTTTCTTTGGTTGCTGGTAAGGTTAAATCGTTTACTTTTATAGTTGGTAAACACAAAACTCTTTTTCCTATAATAAAATGAGCAGGTGTTAGAGGAAATGGTTCATCTAGTTCTGAATAAATGTAAGTCAATGGACGAGAGTTTATGATAGCTTCTACTTCAACTAGAAGAGTTTCCAGTTCACTTAGAGTCAACGACGATTTTCCGATGACTTTACGTAAAGTACACTTCACTGAGCGCACCATTCGCTCATAAAAGCCACCCCACCAGGCAGCACGTTCGACAATGAATTTCCAAGAAATTCCCCGATCGGCGTAAAACTTTTTTACGTCCGGATGGCGGATAGCTTTCCACATTTCTTTTAATTCAAGTTCAGCTCTTTTGAAAGTCTTAGCATTGTCCGAGTAGATTATAGCACACAGCCCTCTTCTTGAAATAAATCTGCGAAATCCTAATAAAAATTCTGCAGTTGACATGTCTTTCACAAGCTCCAAATGAATTGCTCTTGTGATAGCGCAAGTAAACAATAAGATGTAATTTTTATTCTCACTCCCCTTCATATATAGGGGCCCCGCAAAATCTAGGCCTGAAACGGAAAATGGGGGTGCTTCGTTAATGCGGTCACCTGGAAGAGGTGCTATTACTTGTTGACCAGGACGTATGTTAAATTTCTTGCAAATTGTGCAGTTGTTGAGGACTGATTTTATGCACTGTCTATCTCTCAAAATCCAAAACTTTTCACTAATTTGTACCAGTGTGTCTGATACTCCTGCTAGGAAAACCCTTTCATGGGAATCTTTAATAATCAATTCAGTAAGTTTATGTTTGGGAGGAAGCACGATAGGATGTTTATCATAAAATGGCAAGTTAGCCTTTTGTAACCGCCCTCGTACCAAGAGTAATCCTTCTTCTGACAACACAGGATTTAGCGGCAAAAGGTTAGATTCTTTAGGGATATTTTTGTTCAGCTTTAAGCATTTTATAACCTCAGGAAAACTTTCTTCTTGAACAAGCTTTACCCAAAAATTTTCGGCATTTTTATTTCATCAGCTGATAACTCTGCAAGATTTCGTTTTTCTGCTTTTAGTTTTATATTAAAAATAAATCTAAATACCCATGCAGTTACTCGATACAACTTCTTTAGTGAACTATACCTTGACAAATTTAAAACTTGAATTTTTGCAGCGTTATTTGTATTAACTACACAAGAAATAATTTCTGCTTTTCGAGACCGCTCTTCAGAAACATTAGACACTTGAGTTGCGGACATTTTAACTCTGGGCCACTGATCTTCAGGCAAGGAAAGAAATTCGGGACCGTACCACCATTTTTGAGAATTGACCAATTGTTTTCCTGAACAACCTCTAGTGATTAGGTCGGCAGGATTAAGTTTGCCTTCGCAATGTCTCCATAAACTAGGATCAGACAAGTTATGAATTTCTGAAATTCTATTCGCGACAAATGGTTTCCATTTTTCTTTTGATCCTTTTAGCCAATAAAGGACAATTTCAGAATCTGTCCAGAAAACAAACTGGAATACCTGGAGAATATTTTTAAGATAATTTGCAAGTCTTGCACCAATAACTGCTCCCATCAATTCAAGACGTGGGAGAGTTAATTTCTTTAAGGGGGCAACTCTAGATTTAGACATGACAAAGCTAGTTTTAAATTTTTCTTTAGATGTTTGATATCGTAAGTATACTACTGCACCATAGGCTTTAGGATTAGCATCTGTAAAAATATGTAACTGGAGACCCTCCTTTTCCATGATCAGGGTGCTAAAGTAATATCTGGGAATTTTAAGTTGTGAGAGATCCTGTATTTCTGAAATCCAAGCTTTCCATTCATTTTCTAACTCACCAGAAAAATTTTCATCCCATGATATGCCCATTACCCATAATTGTTGCAATAAATATTTAATTCGAATAATAAAAGGAGTGATTAACCCAGCCGGGTCAAACAACATAGCTGCAATTTTCAAGACATTCCGTTTTGTACAAGAATCATTATTTAATTTTGATAACAATGGACGTAATTCTAGTCCCAAATTATCTTCATTATTGTTCCAAGTTAAGCCTAATACTTTTAGAGAGTTATTTGGTGGATCGGAATTAGAAATAGGTATGCTCTTATCAATCCATCTTTTTCTAAGCTCCTCGGAATTAGTTTCAAATTTTCTTAAATTCATTCCCCCTTCTTTCAAAATATTAACAGCTTCATTAGATAAATTAAAAGCCTGTACAACATCGTTTTCTCCGGTAAATAAGTCATCTACGTAAAGGGGCGAATTAAGGATTTCAAATGTTTTCTTGTGAGAGTCTTTATATTTTTTATATGTTTTTTGATAGTACAGGCAAGGATAAACGGACTGCAGGTGACACCAAAAGTAGCCCTAGTCATTCTATAGGGGACAATTTCTTTATTTTTGTCAAAATCTTCATAGTATAAAAATCTTAAATAATCGCGATCTTCTTCCGCTATAGATATCTGGAGAAAGGCTTTTTCAATGTCAGCTGAAAGGGCAATTTTGTGTAATCGGAATTTTAAAATAATATCCAGAACATTTGGGTTCAAGTTAGGACCGGGATTCAGACATTCGTTTAAAGATAAGGAATCCGCTTGTTTAGAGGAAGCATCGAAAACAATCCGAGTTTTTGTTGTAATTTTATCCTCTCGGATGACAGGTCTATGGGGCATGTAGTAACAGTTATTCTCGGAAAACTTTTTAGGGCACAATTCCACTATACCTTCATTAACTTGGTCAAGCAAAATAGAATTGTATTCTTTGAATAAAGACTCATCTTTCAGGAATTTATTTTCCAAACTAGAAAACCGCTTTTTTGCTACTTCAAGATTATTTTTAAGCAAATCACGAGAAATTTTCCATAAAAGACGTGTTTCATAGTGACCATTCAAGAATTTTAAGTTTTTTTGAAACCCATTTATTACTTCATAATTAGAAATTTTCTTTTCATTACTTTCAATAATACCAATTGCTTCAAGTTCCCAAAATGCTTTTAATTGAGTATTTAAATTTTCACCCGAAACATTTAAAGATGTCAAATCTCTTTCTTTCGAATAGCAAATTACATTTAAACAAGAAGTAGAATTCATCGAATAATTATCTGGCATTTGTCCAACTAATGTTGTTCCGAAAATAGACGTTTGAAAGTATAATTGCTTGTTTATTTTGGTAAGCGATCCACATAATGTTTCATAAATATAATTAGCTCCTAATAAAATTTGAACTGGTAAATTTACCTCGAATAAATCAGCTAATTGATATTCCTTTGATATAATGTTTTGAACCTGAGGATTAATATTTTGACATAATCGGGTACCACAGATTTCATCCGTAATTAATGCCTCAACATTAACAGAATTATACGGATGATATCTGCTTCTCAAGGTTATTAATACACATTCAATATCTTTTTCTGTAGGATTTCTGTTAGAAAATGTATAAATGAAAAGTTTTTCTTTTCTTAAGATTTTGGCATTTAATGCCTTTGCCAAATCACTCCGAATGAAGGTTTTTGTGGAAGCAGAATCATATAGTATTCTGGCAAATAATTTTTTAGATCCACTTTCCACCTGAACACAAGCCGTTTGCAGTAGAGTGACATAATTATAACTCAAATTTTTTGACTTATGAATAGATTGCATTACTGTTTCATTTTCAGGATTTTGGCTAACTTGTTTTAATTTTGAATCTTGATTTTCAACTAATTTTTTACATTTTGTTTGTGGGCAAAATAAGTGATTATGTTGTGTGCTTTGACATGTTTGACATGGCTGAATTTTTACTTTACAAGCTGACTGTAAGTGTTTAAAAAAGCATTTATAACAACGTCCGTCTTTCTTTAACTTAAATCTTTTTTGTTCATTGGATAAGATTTTGCATCCTAATCCAGTATGTGTATTAGAATTGCAAAAAATGCAAACACCTTTAGTAACAGTATTTAATGCAACTGATGTCGGGAAATTATTTTTTACTTTAAATTTCTCTTTAGAATATTCAGCTTTCGAACGAAACGTTTCCTGACCTTTCAACGAAATTCCTGACACTAGATCTGCAGCCTCCCTAGATTCGATTTCAAACTTGATGAATTTCATTAATTCCCCTACATCACCCATTTTCTTAGGATCCCTTTTTCTGTGAAATTCTACCACTAAATTATGTGGCAATTGTTTTAACAAAATAGGGATTAATATATATCCAAATTTATCTGAAGCAATACCCATAGATTGCAAATTCCTAATACTGACTTCACTTTCATCATAAATATGTCTGAGACCCTTAATATTTGATGAAGATTTAACAGGTTCGATTTCTAATAATTTATTAACAAAACAACTAATTAACTGGTCTTGTTTTCCGTATCTTTCTTTTAATAAGGTTAAACAAGACTTATAATTCTCTTCTTTTAAGGCAAAACCAGCTACTGATTTGTAAGCTTCACCGGTTAAGAAAGATTTCAAATATAAAAATTTATCAACAGTTGTTAATGATTCATTTGAATCTATGGCGCTTTCAAAGCTATTATAAAATTCCAAGAATTTACTTGAATCACCACTAAAGGTGGTTATGTTTAGTTTTGGCAAATTGACAGGATTCTGTGATGCATTATTTAAATTAGAAGTACTATTATTACTTTTCACGGATTCAGCTTGCTCGACCTTGAATTGCTTTAATTTACTTCTTATATTGGTTTTCGAATCAGATATAACTTCCTCATACTCAAGTGACTTTTGAATTTCGTTTTCAAATTCCGTTGCATCATCTGTTAATTCTTCAATTTTTTCATTTAAATTTTTAAGCTCATCTTGTTTTTCTTGCAAATTTATTAAATATTCAGACAGTTTAAATTTATCATTATCACTTTGAGTATCAATACTTTCCATAAATCTATCGATAGAAGTAATTAATTTAGTGCATGAAGTTCGAGCAAGCTTACGTTTTGATTTTAACTTATCGACTTTTTCCATTTTAGAATAACAATAATAATAATAAAAAAGTTTTTACAGTACCTTTTATCCGAGCATAGTCCACGAGAAGAGAAAAAAGAAACTTCCAATTAATATTTTTTCCTATATATTCACATTGATGAACCATTCAGAACAATTTCTAAAGCGTATAAACATATTCTTGTATTCGCGGGTATTCGGCGCCATGAACAATAATGATAATCAGCAGCAGCAGATGTCAGAAAGAACGTAATTTCGAAAGAAGAAACACAATAAATAATTCTGGTGAAGTGTGTCGATCATGATTTCACATTAAAAAGTCTTGTAGTCTTTTCTTATTTTATTTGACAACACGGTAAACACAAAAGTAAATTAATAAAGATTATTAGACTGAAAAAAATATTAAATTTCAGGAGAGCCGCCAAGAAGCTCCATTTTTCCCGATACAAAATTATTTCAACTGAAAATACAAAACTGTTTTCTAATCGGTTCGAGGTTACGTCACATTACGTAACGCGCGCCGTGAGCATAACCCCGCCCACAGAACATGTGATAAAGGATTTCGTAACAAATAATACAAAAATCTAAATATGCAGAAATCAAAAGAGCATATTGAAACACGTTTTTGACGAATAAATTATTTGCCCTCGTCTCCCCGTTATCAAGATATAAAGTCTTAAATTTGTTAATTTATTTATTTAATAGGATGGAAACAGGAGGCGATATTTTTCAATGTAACAAAACCATCAAACTCCAGTCTCTTGTCCATTTCCAGTTTAGTACACTGCAATACTCCGGCATGATTCGCTATGATTGGTACAGATCTGGGTTAATGTAAACTCGGCCACTTCCATTTGAAACGCCATTGCAATTTTTTTAGCAAGAGGTTGGCCACTGCAATCATTACAATAGATTTAAGTTCGTGAAATGTTCTTGGTGAAACGATTTTCTATGCTTTAATCATTTTTTGGTTCAGTACCGTACTTGTCAATATCATGTTTTGCGGTCTTCTGTCATTTTTATATTACAATATCTAAATATGTTTTGTATTTTTTATTAAAGTGATTATTGACCACGCCTGTTCTATCTACATTAAATAAATAAATTAACAAACTTTAAGACTTTACATCTCGATAACAGGCAGATGAGGGCAAATGATTTATGTGTCCAAAGTCACATTTCCCTATGCTCTTTCGATGACTGCTTACTTAGATTTTTTTCATTATAACACAAAGGCGTGGTTTCCTGGTTAAATTTATTTCTAAAGCCGGAAATACTCTTACATTTTTTAATAACGTCGGACACATGGAAATTTAAAAACTGTACAAAAATCAAATTTGAAAACTGTTCCACTATCTGAGATAATTTGTATAAATGATATTTGATATGTATGGAGTGAAAGGAAGCGACAAAGCATTTGACTCCGTGTTACAGGCATCTCTGAAACTTAGGGAATCTGTCATGTGCTTTTGAGAGGTTTTCTTGTATGAACAAATGCTCGTGTACAAGTCTGTGTAGTTCTTAACACGTGTTTCAGTTTGTTTTCTGTTTTTAATTGACTTTTTACAAGTATGGTTATTTGTTATATATTTACTTGTTTTGCAATTGTATTATTTTTTGATTATTTATAGAAATTCTAATAAAATAACTATATAATGGTAGTTACGAAAACTACTATAAAAAAGTTTTGCGGAGAACCATTTTATGCTTTTTACTAAAGGTTTTTTTAAGTCTTTTCAGAAGGCTCATAAATGAATTATGTATTACTTTTTATCACTTTTCAATAAAATATTTTTCCTAACACATAATAAATAGCCTATTTGAAAAATTCTATAACATATATATATATATATATGACATAAAAACAAACATTATTTTATTTTAAGGTGTAATTTCTTTTTTATTTTGACTTAAAAATGAATATTCGCGAGTATTCGAAAGATGTTTTTATTATTGTCTAACTAAATTTTTGTGCATTTATGTCGCAGGAAACTTATCACGTACAAATGAGATTTAGTAAATCAATGAATATGATCCCATTGAATACAAATTTATGTGTGGAACAAAAAAGCTAATGAAATTAAAGATGTTGTAACACATTGTTTTTGAAGACGTAAATTGTGCTTTTAAATAGAAAACTGTATACGAAACATTTTTTTAATCTAAAATTTTAATTAAAAAAAACACTGAATCATTCTTGTGCAGCAAAATTTTATCCAAATTTATGAATGAAAATTTAGAAAAAGTTGATTTCTGAAAACAAGAAGAAATTCTTTTTGCCATCTTTGTCGGATATTTAATACCGTATCATCTTCCAATCCTCATAGGGGTAATCCTATGTTCAATGTATTGTAACATACATTTTCTAGAACATATATAGGTATTATCTAGAACGTAAGAGTGATTAAAAAAATACATAATATTAAGAAGCGATAAATATTTTTGTATGGGAAATATTCAAACAAATCCTATACAAACAATTTTTGGTATGTAATATTGAATAAATCCAATTTATAACGCAAAAATAAAGAGTCACGCCAAACAGAACATGGATTTTCGCTCATATTGTATGCAAGAATGAAGATATTTCATCGAAATTTTCAACAAAATAACTATGCTTTGTATGAAATATAGTGCCATCATTGTGCTTGAAGTGCACTGCAATTCATTAAATCACATGGCAGAACATTTTGAATTAAAGAGCGTCTCCCTCAGTGTTGTTCGGAACACAAATATTAGTCACTTCCATCTATCTTTCTTTTTGATGTCATCCCGATTCACAGAAAGCAGAGTTATTCTGTTTCTCTTTCTGTTTTATGATATCTCTAAAATATCTTCATTATTGCTGAATTTATGAAAAAAATTGTGTCTGAAAAGAAGTAAAACACCCTGTATTGTTAATTGCAAAAGGAAATTACAAAGAAAATTTTCCATTAAAACAATTGTCAATTCAAAGTCATTTTTAGACGGCCACTCCTTCGTTTCCCTTTCGGGCTTCATTCCAAAAGGATTTTTGGAAGGCGCTCTTTTTTTATTCTGCAAACAAGTCAATAACATCTAAACTCAATATGTTTGATTGTATGAACAACATCCTGTTTGACTTGCATTATTTCACGTATTCTTGAATTTTAACTTTTTCCAGCCTTGATGTTCTTGTTGACTTTTGCCAAAAGTCCATTTCGGTAGATAAGAGTTTCTTTTTAAGGAAGATATTTAAGGTCCATATCTCCGCACATGTCTCCGTACAATGATTTGCACGATTGCACTATAAATTAATCGTTGAGTTTTAGGAAGAATATTACTACTCAATAGAATAGAATTCAACATTTTAATTTCTTTTCTGTCTTCACCAATTCTCATGTCAACATCTCTTTGGAATGATCCAACTTGATGAATGATAGATCCAAGGTATTTGAATTTTTCAACAGTTTTTATATTTATATCATCGAATAAAATATCAGTTTTCCGACTTGTTGTTAAGTGCTCAGTTTTACTTATATTTATCTTTAATCCCCACTCATCATAAGTTCTCTTTAATTTACGAAACTTGTATTTGGCGTCTTCTTAGTTTTTGCTATGATGACTTGAACATCTGCGAATAATAAAATATGGATATTTTTAGTATCATTCAGTTACAAACCCATTTTATAAAAGTTACTCGTTTATACTCTGAGCCAGACATTGATATATATGTTAAATAAAGTTGGTGAAAGACAACAACTTTGAAGAAGGCCTTTACTAGTGATGATAGGTTAAGACAACTCATTTCCAAGTTTAACTCTACAGTGGATACTATAATAATTTGGTTTAATGATATTGATCCGCGTTTCATTTATATTTTCTAATTTAAGTATTTTCCAAAGTAAACTTCACAGAACACTGTCATAAGATTTCTCAATATCCACGAATATAATTTGTGTTGTTTTTCCCTTCTACCTCAGTTTTTTCAGAACTTCTCTTAGGGCAAAAATATGGTCGAGGGGAGATCTACCTGATGAAAAGCCATTTTGTTCTTCAATTTCTTCATATTAAATTTCAAGTCTATTTCTTAAAATTCTTCCAAAGAATTTTACTATTGGAATTGTAATACATATTCCTCTGTAGTTACTGCCTAGTGTTTTGTCACCGTTCGTAAAAATTGTTGTTAAATATCCTTCCTTTCATTCTTGTCGAATTGGATCTCCTACCAAGATCCTGTTGTATAATTTCGTTAATATGCTTACACTGCTTTTACCACCATATTTTTATAGTTAAAGATTAACATCATCAGGTCCAGGTAATCCACCATATTTTCCCTGACTGTGTGCTTCTTCGGCTTCTGTGCTTGTGATTTGAAATTCAAAATTTTGGTGAATTCTGAAACTTTAAATTCACTTTTTTCTCCTTGAGGAGTTCCCCAAAATATGACCTCCTCTGAATTATTTAAAATTTATTGTTATTATGAGTATCCGTTGTCATTCCCTTTAAAATCTTGAAGGCTTCTGAGGATTTTTCTAAATCCGAGTTGGCTACTTATTCTAGCACATGTTCTTTACCAGTATTCATTTTTGCATCGTCTAATTCATTTTTAATATCTCTTTTTTCTTACTTTTCTATACCTCTAAAATAACATCATCTTTTCGATTTAATCAGTTTAAAAATGTTTTTTTCTTATATATATAATTGCTAAATTAAATTATAATTTATATTCTAAACAGTTTTTTTTTTTTTTTTTTTTTTTTTTTTTTGCATCCAGTTATTTAATGACTGATAAATAGTTAATTAATTAAATTAAAATTACCTGTTCCCACATTTGATAAATGTCCTAATAAACACAGATATATACACATAATTTCAAGACACAGAACTAACAATCAAATTGAAGGTACCTGAAAGTTTCTCATCGGCAGGGGGTGACTGTCATCAGGGAAAATCCGTTCAAATTTCGTTTTTTTTTCACTTTAGTACAATTTTTAGTATTTTGAGCATCCTATTTGTAAAAATGCATTCATATTTGAAAAAAAGATACAATTATCGGTCCAATAATACCTCTCGCATATGTGGCAAATTAGTTTGGGATGACAATTTTATTTTTCACTACTATACAATGTACATTGCGTTATTGTAGCGTTAAGCTGTGGAATTTTTTTCTTATTTTAAATAGTCTTATATTTACCCAACTCTTTTCCTTCTTTCAATTACTTTTTTTTTTTTTTTTTTTTTTTTTACTCCAACAATTTTTTCTGTCTGCCTTGTCTCCCATTTTTCCTGGAATTTAAAAATTCTGGAGCAATAGCTGGAGCAATTTTAACCCAACCGGAAATGATCTGCGAATGGAATTGAATTTTTCTTTTCTGTTGAGGTATTCAGGCTTTAAGAGTACATTGTGTTTAAGGAAAAAGTCTAGAGATTTATGTTAAAAGTCGAATTATGACTACTGGATAAATAACATAAAACTTCATTTTTTAAAATTTCCTTTGAAAGAGGAAAGAAAAAATTCAATCTTTAGTAGTTCGGATAAAAGTATAAAAAATATATTTAAAAAAATTAGTCTGTTACTAACATTTAGCAAATACAATTTTGCAAGTAAACGTTAAATAATATCTCAAATTATTTTTTAATGCATTTATCTCATTTATATTTTGCCTTAATATTTCTAGTTAAAATGTCATGTTAGAAACACATTTATGTCAATAATATATCAAAACAAAACTAATATTTAATGTTAAAAAATCAGTTATATATACGTTGTAAAAATAATACGAACCTTTCTTTTTTGTTCTTTTACGAAGAGAAAACTGTACTCTTTAGTAGTTCAGGTAATAATGCAAAAAAAAAAGTATAAGCAAAATGGTAAATATTTACAGTGCACTTCATATCAGTCAGAATAAAAAACACTTTATATTTGTTTAAACATTTTAATGGATTAATGTTGCTTTCAGTTTCACGTTTCAAGTATGAAAGTCACGTTTAAACAATAAGAGATGTCAATAAAACATTTATCTGGTAGAAAATATTATTTTCAGTACATTAAGTAAAAACCTTTAAAGAAAATATATATCTGTCTTAAAACAATGTTTACAATTCGATCTGGCATGTTTAAAGACAGAAAACGCAAAGAAAATTTTAGATTTTTTAAAAATTATTATTGTTCATATGTATGAAATACGAAATGCTTCAAAAGAGAACTTCTGGCAGATTTTGATTTAAAAAAACAGCTGATGACTTTTAATATTTTAATTTTAAGAAAAATAAAATTTTATATGTTTCAATTTTGTTGATGCTGTTGTTGTTTGAATGTCAGGCAGAGTGTTGTTTTAATATTACGTTTTAATGTTAGGATGCTTTATTTCTTTTTTAACCTACATATATGGAATGAAATAGACGACAGAATAAATAAACATGAATATAATCATTTTAAAAATCTAAAATATAATCTGGTATTTGCCTCAATTAAAAATATCGAGTGATTTTAAGACAATTGTATATGCTTAAAGAAACGTTCACAGGTAAACTATTACTATTAAACATTTAAAAATTATGCAAAATTTGAGTAAAACTAGACATTCACGTCAAAAATGCATAATCTACAATTCATAAATGACATAAATAATTAATTTTTAATTACTTGTAAATATAAAAAATTACTTTTCATTATAATTTTCTTAACGATGTTTAAACATAAGTTTTCTTTAAAAAATCAGATTCTATTTCTCGTAAATTAGTTATCAAACTTTTATAAAATAAAAATTAAATTGTGTATAATGTTTTAATACATTTATATTACAAGTATTTAAATTTTATGTCTTTAGAATGTGTTTGAATGTGTTTCAAGCATTACCAGACATTTGTGTCGATAAAGCTTTCATTTGATATAAAATATTGTTCTCAGTTCATTTAACTAAAACAAGGAAACATATTTTTAGTTTTATTTATTTTGAAGTAATGTTTGAAATTGAACTTGTCAAAAATAAGAAAATAAAATAGATAATAGATTTTAGAACCATAATTTTTTTAAATTATTTATATGTTTAAAGATTCTGTTCTAATTTAAGTTTAAAGGCGGTTCATGCAAAACATTTATTTAATAAAATTATCGTTTAATGCATTAAATTAAAACAAGGAAGCTGATTACTTTTTGAAGTAATATTTAAAACTGAATCTGTCAAGAATAAGAGAAGAAAATAGATTCTAAATTTTAGAAACATAAATTATACAACAGTTAAAAAAGAAAAAAACAGTGTATTTTTGAAGTAATTTTATGGAAACAAGTAGATTTGATATTTGAATATTAGGCAGAACATTTTGTGATTTTTTGTAGAAATACATAGGGGAAGGTGGCCTAAAATGATCCAAACGGGCAAAGCATTCCACATATGTTTTCTTTCCGACAGGTCGCGCTATCTACAGGGTAACACATAAACTAGTTGTGATAAGTACAGAAGAAGCAATTGCGGTATTCAAGCGATCGCAGTGTTACCCGTCTGAATAGAAATTGTTTTTTAAAATTTGTTTTTATAACATCCTTTACAAGGTAGGCACTAACTTTCAGATTTATCTAGATGTACAGTCTTTCATGTACAGAAATATGACTTAGTGTACTTAATGGAGTATGTTTTTAGATGTGAATTACACTTATATGTATAATGTCATAATTACTTTTATATCCTTTATTTGGCCGATAAAAAAACAATTTACAATTATTTTTAAATGAAGGTTCATTTTGCCCTTGGGTGAGGGTAAAATGATCCCCTGGACACTTTAAAAAAAATCTATTTTTTTCATTACTCAATTTGGGTTTAAAATATTATTCAAATATGTTTATAATGCAAAATATAGAGTAGAACATACTAGCAAAGGGCCAAAGTTTTATTTAAACAGTTATGTTATTTTACACGAGTTTTTCCCTTAAGGGGATAATTTAAGGCCACCGTCCCCTATGTGGAATAAATAGAAGAATTAAACATGAATGTACAATTCAACCTAAAAACTTAAGTATAAAGTAACACATTGCAAGACAAAAATGACTATAAACAGTATTAAGTACAATGGTTTTGTGTACATTATTTTCAAATATTCGTACAGTAACTTTTAAATTTTAATTCATCACTCAGAACCGAAAAGCGATACTCAAATAACGATAAACATGACAAATATATAAAGATTTTATAAAATTATTCACATTTGATAAATTAAGGCGTTATGAAATCATTTTACGGCTGCTATTTGAAATATCAATTATCTTACCATATTTGAAACTTTTAAAATCATGCAATAAAATCGTTTCCTTGAATATTTTAAATTAAGACTTATATTATATTGAAAGGTTGGTGGGCTTTGAAAAATATTTTCCATTATTTATGTCATTCCAAAACCAAATTTTTCGAAGTGTCCTGTGAAAAAAAAAATAAAACACAGAAAATCTAAAAAAAAAAAAATAAAGCTATTAATTAGTTATTTTCACATAAAAAATTAACATGCTCTGTGCATCCCAATTTAAAAAATAAAAATACTTTTTTTCAGTTTATTACTTGAAACGATTCATTTAAAAAAATCTGTTTCCAACATAGTTGAAAGTGTCTGTGACGTCGGTTTGTATGGGCAACTATCTGTCTGCTAGTCCGTCTGTCTGGATGACACCCCGCACTCTAACTGTTGTAAATACACTCGGATTGCCGTGTTCTTCATATAAGTTATCAGGATGTCGTATATCATATTCACTATTGAAAATGAAGTGTGTAGTATTTACACGTCGTTTACAAAACTGCTCAAATGAATTCCGTTATATTATGATCTAAGGGAAAAAACCATTTGCAGTGTGTTTTAATGGTTTCACACTATTTTAAACATAACGAAATTTATGCACTTTATTCAGGTTAACTATAAGATGATTGCTTTAGAATATGATATACATAACATCAAACAAAAAATTTCGGATTAAAGTACTGTCTATTAACGATAATTGCTGGAATTGCGTTTTCTCAGTTATGGCATACATTTTTTATGTTTAATTAAATTTTTGCATATTACGTAGTGTGTATAAATTCTATAGATATTATTCAGGATTAGAATTCCGTTATATTATGATCAAAGGGGAAAAATTGTTTGCAATGTGTTTTAATGATTTTACACTATTTTAAACATAAGGAAATTTTTGTACTTTATTCAGGTTAACAATAAGGTGGTTGCTTTAGAATATGATGTACATATCATTAAACAAAAAATTTCGAATTAAAGTACTGTCTATTAGCGATAATTGCTGGAAGTGCGTTTTCAGTTATAATCATACATTTTTATGTTTAATTAAATTTTCGTATATTACGTTGTGTGTATATATTCTATAGATATTATTCGGGATTAGAAATCCGTTATATATATCCGTTATATATAAGGGAAAAAAACGTTTGCAGTGTGTTCTAATGGTTTTACACTATTTTAAACGTAATGAAATTTATCTACTTTATTCAGGTTAACTATACACCCAGAAAAAAGTTTTGTTGAATCAACAAAAATTTGGTTAACCCAACAAAACTTTTCGTTTAAATATGGGTCAATGGAAATTTTGTTTGAATCAACAAAAAAAATATTGTTGATTTTTTTTTTTTTTGCAATTCCAAAAAGAAATTTTGTATCGTCAGCAAAAAAATGTTTTGTTAATTCAAGTAAAATGGTTCAATTTTACGTGAATTAACAAAATTATTTTTGTTACAGAGATATATGCTATGTGTTATTTTAACAATTTTCTTTTTTCAACAATATATATTTTGTTTGTTTAAATAATAAAATATGTTACATTACGAACTTGTTTTGTTTATACTACAAAACCTTTTGTTAAATGAACCAATCTAAATACGCTATTTAAACTATTTTTTTAATTCATTTTCAACAATGAATTACGCCTGTAAACCTTGAATAATAACAAGTGAATTTTTATCCTGCTTTTTTTCAAGCGAAAACCGAGAGAGTGAAAATTGCCCAAGCCGATCCCGGGTCCTCAGAACAGCGATCTGAGGCTCTACCACTGAGCTACAAGGAACGATATCTGAGCTCAGCATTTCTCACTCTTATATATGTTGGAACGGTTGCAACCGCAGCACAAGATGGAAATGTCATCAGGAGCACGCAAATTTCGGCGGCAAACATGAGACGACAATACAAAGCCTAGCATATGGCAACACATAGTTAATTTTTAATTCGTTTTCAGCAGTAAATTACGCCTTCAAAAAGCAGGATAAAAATTCACTGTTATATATTACCAGCGTACTTTCATCCAGTACCAGAGTACTTATTTACCAGAGTACTTTCTTCTTGTAAAGATAGAAGAAAGTAATAAATGGGACAGGGGTACTTTTAAAACTACCTTCGTCCGTCCCAATGAAAAAAAGTTTTAATTATCCAAAAATTATGTTAATCCTTTAATTATATAGCTATATAAGTCAAATAAATCAAGTTACGTTCAAAGATTACAGGCGTAATTCACTGCTGAAAATGAGATAGAGCTATTACAGAAATCGCAAAAATGCAACATAGCAGCGCCACCTGTTGCGCGATTTACACCAAAAACTAATCAGCAACATTTTATATCAGGAAGTAACTGAATATAAAGCTTTATTAAATTCCGTGCATTAGTTCTTGAGATAGAGCGCCCACAAAATTTTTGTCACATACAGACAGACAGAGTCATTGACAGTCATTTTCTAAAAACAGTCAAATCGTGTTCAGGACTTTCTAAAATCCGTCAAAAACCGGAAGTCGAAAATTTTCCTGATTCCAATACTTTCTTCTTGTAAAGGTAGAAGAAAGTAATAAATGGGACAGGGGGATTTTTAAAACTACCTTGGTCCGTCCCAATGAAAAAAAGTTTTAATTATCCAAAAATTATGTTAATCCTTTAATTATAAGCTATATCAGTCAAATAAATCGAGTTACGTGAGAGTTATGGCTACTACACAACAATTTAAATTTTGCAAAAACAACAAAATTTTGCTGGATTTACAAAATTATTGTAAAATTAAAAAAAAAAAACAGATTTTGTTAATTCAAGTAAAATTGATGAAATTTTGTTAAAATTTTGTAAGAGTGTTAACAATATTTTTTTGTCCAAGCAACAAAACCAATTTTTTTACTTCAACTAAAAATTTTGCTAAAACAACCAAAATATACTCACCAAAACATGTTTTGTTGTTTTAATCAATTCCTTTTTCTGGGTGTAAGGTGGTTGCTTTAGAATATGATGTACATAGCGTCACACAAAATATTTCGGATTAAAGTACTGTCTATTGGAGATAATTGCTGGAAGTGCATTTTCAGTTATGACATACATTTTTATGTTAAATTAAATTTTCGCATATTACGTAGTGTGTATAAATTCTATAGATAATATACAGGACTGCACAAACGTACTCCTATGCATTACTGTTTATTGGTTCTAATTGCTTAAAGATTGCTTTTAATTTTGTTATACATTTCCCAGCTTAACTGTATTTAAAATATGAATATGTGTTTGTAGAATCTAAATATATTCGTAAATAAAGCAAAGTAAGGAACTAGATAACATTTATAACTATGGATGGTAATTGCTGAATGTGCGTTTTTAGTTATATCATGCGTTTTTACCTGAATTAAATTTTAGCTTGATATGTTGTATTTATAAAAAATTTCTACAAAAGAATTCGAGTGCATTTCCATCTACTGGCGTAAATTGTTAAAAGTGAATTTTCAACTGTGTAGTGTAATGCGTTTTTTAACTGAACTAAATTTAAGCGTAATTTATGGTAATGTGTAGTTCATATACAGGGCTGAAGAAAAAAATCAACTATATTTCCGACTAAGGACTTTAATTTCTGAAATTGAATTTTCGAATATGTTATGCTTTTTTTTCTACTTAGATATATTTTTTCACCTTATTATATATGGTGGATCACGCATATTTATTTATTTATTTATTTATTTATTTTAAAGATAGTTTTTAAAAATCAAAATTAGAAAGCTGAATCAAAACTGAAATTTCAATGCAATTAATATATTGATAGATTTTATTGCAAATTTGTGGACAGTAAAAAACCCAAATATTCCAACATTAATGTACAGACTTATTTAAATATGTATGAAGCCTGTTTCATAAATTTATTTTAAAAAATTAACTGAAATTAAAGACTTTCAGAGCGCTAAACATTTCTTTTGATCAAAATGCATTTGTAATACATTATGGCATGTTGTGTCATTACATGCCTTTATGAAGTTTAAAAACACACTCCCTCTCAAAAATACGGCAATATATTGATTTATTTTATAATTTAACAAAATTTAAAACAAAATCAAAAATTCGTATTGTTATTGAATTTTTGTTCAATTAGAAATCTACCGTCTCCTTATGACTCAAAAAAATAATATTATAAAGCACAGTCAAACACCTGAAAAATTAGAAAAACTGACAGACGTTTTGAAGGGAAACTAAATTTTTATATTCACAATGAATTGCATGTATTATATTAAAAGTGTAGGCATTTATTTTTGTTATTTTTCTTAAAGACGAAACATCCTTTATTTTACTAATGGCATCAAAACAACCTCTTTTATAAATTTAAAATCTGCGTTACGCCAGTCAGTCTTTAAACTCTCAAAAAAAAACGTTAAATAAATACTCAAAAGTGTTTATAAAGTTTTATTTCGTTTATCTTATAAGTATTTGACTTTTGTTTTTCACGTTTTATTGTAACATTTAAATGATTACGAGACATTTATGTCAATAAAACATTCACATCATAAAAAAAATATCGTTTTCCGTCCATTAAGTTAAAAACATGAAGCGGAATACATTTATATTTTAGAGTAATGTTCATCATTCAATATGTCAAGTTTAAAACATGGAAAAGCAACTAAAGATTTGAAATATAAATTATAAATGTTACTGTGAAAGAAATACGAAATATTTAGTAAAGATATTTTTTTTTAATATTTCTGTTGAAACCAATAGCATGTAGCATTTCATGTTTTAATATTAAGTAGAATTTACGTGCTTTTTTCTTAAAGTGCAAATACAGAATAAATGAGCGAATTTTACAGGGTGACGAGATATAACACAGACAGTGTTTGAAGGTGAAACGAAAACTACTAAACTCCATCACGAATACTTATTATCTTTACATGAGATCTAAACTTCGGGACTCACTGATACAGGTGGTTTGAAGATTTTAATAATGGAATAACTAGCAAAATGTGTCCATGCATTGCATTCGGAAGACATGAAATAATGCAAATTTATTTCGGAACTGAAAATTCTAAAATAGACTGTATCGAATACCGTGAAACGGTTCTAATAACTTAGCAATAATAGATGCAGGTCAAACTCAAGTAAAATGCAACATTCAAAATATATAAAATACGCAAAGTGGCAGGAAAGAGCGTTGGACTCATTCCCGACGGTTCGAAAACAAAATCGCGAACGTGATGAAATTCTACCAGGAAACGATTTAACCTTCTTTGAAAGTGTTCCCTGGATTCCAGCCTAATGAACTGAAGCAGTTACAGTTCTTTGCAGTAGCCATATTTGTTGTCCTCAAAGACTTAAAAAAATTTATAGCATCAATAAAGTGGGTCTTTATTTTGAACAGCAACAATTTTTGTGAAAACTTGGTCATAATCGACACAGCAATAGAATGTTGTCGAAATACACCCTTAGTCTATCAATCATTATCGAAAGATGGTAAAAGCCAGTCTGTCACTGTGTGCGATGAGGTTTCTTTACTTTAATTTACTTAATTTACTTTAAAGTAATTTACTTTGTACTATATTATTTTACAAAACATCACTTACTTTTTTTGATAAAGGTGTCAAAATCAACCATCAATCTTACATTTAATACATTACGAAAGATGTTTCTCGATTTTAAAATGCATTTGAAATGAAAAATGGTCTACCCAGTAATATTCTACTTTAACACATACTACTTGAACAGAACAGATATTGCACAAGTTAATCCTACTGGCATTATGAAGAGCTCAAACATGGTACACAGTATTCTTTAAAACTTTGTCGGATGCGTTATACGGCACGATCATTCTACAGTTTGTTCTAAATCTCAAAGACGTTAGAATCCCTAAAAAAAAGCTGTTTAGTATGCAACGGTTGAAAATTTTCATAGTGAAAGTATTGAGAGAATTAGTGCAGCCAGTTTCGGAAAAATGTTTTAAGTAATTTTTACTTCTACATAACAGCAATAGACGGCCACTTCGGAAAATTATTTTTAAGCTTCAGATTTAAACTTTGTCTAGTATACCATTCTTAGTTTGTTAGGAACCAGAATTATATTACTATGTTTATTAAAACAATTATTAACTAAACACCATCTGTACCAGCTGTGTCTTGCCACTCTATAAAATGATGACTTAATTTTAAATGCAGAAACTTAAATTTAAATTTTATGATAAACAATATTTAATTCAAAATATTAGCGTGTGTTAGTTTAAAATGACAACACAACAAAATTTAGAACAATGAAACAAAATTTATATGTCTCGAGTTATTAACCAACACAAAAATGCAAATGATTAAAAAAAAGTGACGAGGAGCATATTATTAATTAGTTTTCTGGAATATATTTCAAGTATTCTGTAATTCCGGTCTTTACGTTATACCGGATTCATTGCAAACATTTCAAAACTGGTAGAGGCTCAAATGTAGGTCAGCATTAAAGAAAAATTTGTGATCGTTTATAAAATAACTGGATATTAATGAAACAAACACGTAGAAAATCTGTTATTGAAAAATAGTTGTAAAATATATGATATTAAAAAAATATACATATGTTAAAATGGATTTTTTGTGATTTGTCAGAAAAATAAACCTTTAATTCATTGTAAAGATGTTTATTTATATTTTTCTAAATTCTACTTGTGATTAGAAAAATACTTATTTTTAAAAATATATTCATCCTACTTCTATTCGATAACATCAATCACATCTTTCGTACATAAACGTACGTTAAATAAAACATTAAATTTGTTTATAATACATTTATCTTACACATATTTCACTTTTACCTTACTTGTTTTAAAGTCGTGTTTAAACGAACATCAGACATTTATGTCAGTGAATTGGTTGAAAAATATTGTTTTCAGTTCATTAAGTTAAAACTATGAAGCGAGTTTATATTTATTCTTTAAAAGAACTTTTATAATCTAATCTGTCAATTTTAGGAGAAGGAAACACGAAACAGACTTTTGAAATGTAAATTGTGGCGGTTCTTTTCGAATAAACACAAAATGTTTCTTAAACAGATTTTGTGAAATATGCCTGTAGAAATAAATATCTAATTGCCTTTTTTTGTTTTAATTTTACGTGGAACATTGAATACTTTCCATTACACAACAAATAATGATTAAATATAAGGAAGAATAAACGGGAATATGTCTTGAAGATTGTTGTTAAAATTATTAATACGGATAATCAAATGAAAGATAACGATAAACAATATTAAATACAACATATTCGTCTATATTTGTTTGAAATATTGGAGCAGAATTTTGGCTGTGTCAATCCATTAACCTAATATGATATATAAAACACAATACAAAACTAGGTAAAAGAAGACTGAAATATTAAGTAGTTAGCTAGAAAAAATTAATAATATTCGACGACATTTAGCCCTATATTTTAACGGACATTTATCGCAACATTGTTCAATCTGGTGTAGAACTTAATAATTTTAATCATTCAAATTTAAAAATATTGAGCGTATTAACTCCTTAAATCCTAAAATCGAAAAAGTACAAAGGCGCGTGCATAGAGATTGACCTCAGCCATCCAATGCCAAAAAAATCATTTAAAAATATTGAAATGCGAACAAGATATCTTAAAATATTTCCTCCATAGGATTAACATTAGCGAGCGGGTGTTTTCGTGTGAGTGAAGTAGCCTCTTAAAGTGTAACTGGTATTTCGAGTATTCGCCAGTACGATTTTTGAAATCCTCTGATGACTTAACTGAAAGTGGGTTGTGATAATGTAATATTGGGAAAGTTCGTGCCGGTTGGAAAAATCAATTCGTAACAGATTCTGCCAGGTAATTATTAGATAACGGAATCTATGTCTAATAAGTAAATTATAGAATTTTCCGGTAAGAATTGATTTTCCCAACCGGCACGAACTTTCCGGACAGACCAATACAACGTCAAGAGAAATCACCACTAGCTGAAGAACACTACATCATATAGCTTGAAGCATTAAAACTTATTTTGCAAGTTACATTTTGTAACTTATAAGGTGAAAAAAATGTAAGGATATTCATCAATAAAAAATGTTAATAACGGCTCTAAATTCTTAAGAAATATATTTTTCGGGTTGAAATTTGTGAGCTAAAGAAGCCATAAACTGTTATTAGTATTCCTAGGATGATTTCCATAACGGTTATAAGAAAGCTATTTTCGTCATTTTATCTGGAATAACTATAAACATAAGCACAGTTAAGAGGGGAAAAAATGAGACAGTCTGATCAATATTTTACTTTGAAATTGAAAGAAATTACAGTGCAAAAACAATAGGATCCACACAGAGTCATTTTGTACGGTAATTAAATTTTTATACGAAGTACAATTATCTAAATTTTCAAGATATGCATACGGTACTTATTCAAAAAAATATAAAAATTATAAACTTTTATTTTTCATTATTTAAATTTCATTTTCTCATTTTTGAAATTCAATACATCCAAGTAATTCACGTATTTTCCGACAATCATTGTAAATAAAATCATTAAATATGAGCGTGTTCTTGTAAAAAAAAACTAATTATGGTTAAATTATGTAACATTATTAAGAACCATCCCCAATTTTTGAATCGCCTAATAGAAAATGAAGAAAATTATATGTTTTCCGATAAATTTGGTTTAATAATAAAAAAAACATAGTTTCAAAAGTTTTTGCTATCTACTTGTCCAAAGTGATATGCATGCGTCTATTGGAAATCATTATTATTATTTTTCCTTAAAAGATAATTCAAATTATAAATATTAAATGATAAAAAACTTTCTTCGGAGAAAAAGATTGAAAGGTAATTTAATCGAACGCAGTCACCGAAAAAAATATATATATAATTTTTTTTTATTAAATTGCTAGAAGGTATAAAAAGAAAAGTAATTAAAACTTATAATTAGCATTCTTTTGAAATTTCGTTACTAAATTATAATAAACAAGATAATAATTTGTATTTTAATGATAATTTTGTTTTTATCATTATTATTTCAAATATCTTGTTTCGATATTTTACTTTATAATTTCTCATATAATTGCTATGTTATTGATTAACTTTTGTTATTTTCAGATATTTATTTAAAAATAAATATTTTGTAATGTTAAATTTATTCATATAAAATATATAACTTCAAAACTATTTATGTTATTATGTTATTCATAAATATTGTTTGATGGATTTTTTTTTAAACTTTAATTTTAATAAATTTCTTCATTTACAAATTATCGAATAATAAAGACGAATGCAATCATTTGGGTTTTTCATATTCTTAATTATTTTAAATTTAGATTTAAATTCAGAGCTATTGTAAAAAATGCATAAATCAGGACAGCATTAAAAACACTCAGTTATTATTATATCTAATCATAAAAGGTAATACTAAATTAAAAATAAATTTGGTTTAATTCTTTTTTAAAAGTTAAATATATTTTTTCTGAAAAGATCTACCATCTTTTATTGAAAATCATTCCTATTTTTTTTTATAATAATAAAAAATATGAATACGAAAAACAAATATATAAATATATAAAAATATAAAAAATAATACTATTACAAGCAGTCGGTGAAAGATAAAAATAAAATACAAAACAGGTCCTAATGGAATTCATTTAAGCTATATATAAAGATGAAAATATTTAAAACGTAGTATTTTTCAGAAATTTCGATACTAGATTATAATGAGCAAGATAATAACTTATACTTTGATGAAATAATTTGAAAATCGCCATTTCAAATGTATTCTTTTGACATTTTACATTCTACTTTCGCATTGATTTGCTCTGTTATCGAATTTTAACAGATATTTTGACGTTTATATCAAATAAAAATTCAATTAATTTTGTATTATTACATTTAATGAAGCAAATATGATTTCAAATTACGTACTATGTTATTATGACAGTCACAGAGGTTGTGTGATAGGAAAGGTCTACAAGGAGTAGATAAATTTGTTGAAGAATCATAACTGTTTACTACAACCATTGTTATACAACTAAACATTAGAATATAGATGATTATAAGATAGTGAAGCACACAAAGATTACCTTTCCCACAAATGTTCGATGTAGTTGACCTCTCTTACTCTGCATATGTGCCATCGGTAAATAGTTGTTGCCATATATTCATAAGGATGTTCTTGTTTATCAAACTATGTGCGTGCAGTGCTAATTCGTAATTTCAGTTCGCAATGGATTTCAGTATCGGAGGACTATATACCTTATACACTAAATTACCGTTAGTGTGGGATTCCAAAGGTGGCCATTTTTTGCCGGCAATAACCGAAGTAAGCATTTTAATGTTGTAAAGTAATCAATTTCTTACGTTGAATAAATGGAATTCCTTTTAAGACAGAAATCAAATATATTACCAACATTATGTTAAAAGAAACAATTTATTGCGTTGTTGTGTAATTTTAGTAAAAAAAAAAAAAACAAGATAGTGACAATTAAATAGAAAAGAATAGTACATTGAAAACAAAAAAAAGATTACCGTACTTACATAATTTAACTTTAAGTAAAAGAATCTTTCTTTCTTTTGGCGTTACTTGAACAAATGATCTTTTTACCATGCCATTTTCTAGCTTTGCGAAGCACATGAAAATTTACAGTGTTATATTACATTTTGATTAGTAATATTGGCAAACAGCCATTAGCAATTTTTTCACCTCTCACGTTTTTGGTGGTAAAAAGTTGTATTTCCTTTCATTCTTATCACTGACAGAATCATAATAAACATTGGTACATCAAGGTTGCTTTTGAAATAAATAATGTTCAAAATCAGTTTCGATTCCTCTCAGTCAGTTAATGAAAAATATGTCCGTATTATCCGATGAGAATTGCGCTCTAAGCGGTGTATTTAACATTAATTGCAAATAAGAAATGATGGGGAAAACGAAATTGTCCTCATTAACCACAGGTATGTCTTTAGCAGAGCCGCACATTAACAAGGGTATTTAATAACAACTAAAACCTTTGGATAAAGGTACTGCTTATCACGGTAGGCCATGGAATAACACCCCTGTGTCTAATCCCACGGCCAAAGTCGATTTTCTCCTTTTTAGGGGAAGGGGGAAGTTCGCGTTTGTCTGTTCTAATGCAAAGTATGAAGTATATGTAAGGCACAATATTTAGACGAAAAGCCGAAAACATACGATACGTCCAAGAAAACAACTTGTAATCTACAAGTAAAATAGTAATCTTATAATTATACCTAATTTAACCTACTAGAAATCTTAACTACGAGTAATTTGTGATTGCACTGATGCCTTACAATTAATATTTCTCAAATTATTTCCCTATATTATTATCATTGTTTAAAAAGCTTTCTTTTAACGAAAAGATTCTTTCTTGGTTTTCTTCTTTATTGTCACAAACACATAAAGAAAACATGAACTTGACAAAACACAAAAACTTCACAGTTGACATCCACAAACATATACAATGGAACTTCTGGTTTCACATTCTATTCACTAATGGAAAAATATTCTTAGAAATAAACCTATTTCAAATTACTTTCATCTAACATGAAAGCCTTAAATTAAATTATAAATTATTAAGTTCCCAGCCAACATAATACTGGGGAAATATAGTACAATAGAATAAAACAAGGACAATCCATGCCCTGCAAGCATCTTCCACCATCCAACTCAAAAAAAACTGACTGATGTGAGAATTCTGAATCAAAATGTTCTTAGAATTACATAGTGGCGCAATCTGTTATCAAACAGAGCAACTATTAACTGTACTGAACATACTCACACCCATCAAGAAGTTATTCTTGATGCAAAGGAAGTAAACAAAGTTTTACAATTGGTCTCTTAAAGACACCCCTAGAAGTTTTAACAGTCACTACACGGACTATTCCATCCTTACTTGGATGAGTTTCAATAATTTTGCCCAATGGCCAAACAGACGGAGGAACATTATCCTCTTTCAAAATTACTATATCATTCACTTTAAAATTTTCTGTAGGCACTCTCCATTTTTTTCTATTTTGTAACGAACTCAAATAATCAATACTCCACCTTCTCCAAAAACATAATTTTAATTTTTGCACAATATCCCAACGAGATCGTAAACACAAATTTTCCTCATTTAAAGGTTCAGCTGGGGAAGTATTAACATCACCAATTAAAAAATGAGATGGAGTCAATACATTTATACTGTCTGAATTGTTATCACTATCAATTGCTACTAATGGTCTGGAATTTAAGATAGATTCAATTTGAGTCAAATATGTGTAATGTTCTTCAAATGTTAAATTAGTACTTCCAATTACACGTTTCATGTGAAATTTTACCGAACGAATAGCGGCTTCCCATAATCCACCAAAATGCGGACTAACTGGAGGAATCATATGCCACTCAATATTTCTTTGAGACAGAAAATAACAAATTTCTTCATTTCTTTCAATTGAACAAATAAATTTATATAAATCTGAGAGTTGCCTTTTAGCACCTACAAATGTTGTGGCATTATCACTATAAATATGCTGAGGAGCTCCTCTTCTAGAGCAAAATCTATTTAATGAAGCAATAAATGCATAAGAGGTTAAATCACTTACCAGCTCCAAATGTAGAGGTTTAGTTGCAAAACAAACAAATAAAGCAATATAGCATTTGGTAGTTTTAGCTCCTCTACCTCGATATTTCAAAATATTAATAGGCCCTGCATAATCGATTCCGCATGCAGAAAATGGCCTGTTAGGAGTAACTCTGTTAATAGGAAGATCTCCCATTAACTGTTTGGAAGAGGCTGCTCTATACCTACAGCAAGTAACACATTTATGAATACAATTTTTAATTATCCTTTTGGCACGTATTATCCAATAACTCTGTCTAATGATGCCCATAAGTAAATTTAACACAGCATGAAAATGCATAACATGAAAATATTTAACAATTAATACACTTAATTTATGCTGAGTTGGCAAAATGACTGGGTGTTTTGCATTGTACTGGAGAGGTGAATTTCGCAGCCTACCTCCCACCCTTAGCAAACCGTCACTATCAATAATAGGACAAAGTGAGAAAAGAGAACTTTTTTTAGAAACTGATCTATTTGATCGAATACAACTAATTTCATCAGCGAAATATAGCTGCTGAACATAAGAAATAATCAAATTACCTGAATGTCTTCTTTCGATTGTTGATAATGGAAGAAATTTACCTTTATTCAAAGGACTAGTGTTCATTTTGCCAACTTTCTGTTTGCAATTTTTCACAAACCTAATACAAAACGCTAAAACATCAATAATTTTGGTAAAAGAAGAATAAATTTCAAAATATAATTCAAACAGAGAATTATTTAAAGTTATTGGAAAACAAAATTTAGAGTTCTTTTTCTCTTTATTTACAGTGTCTAAATCAGTCTTAATCTGAGGTTGAGGCCAATGTTCTTGATTCAAAGAAAGCTATTTTGGGCCATCCCACCAAAGGGAACAATTAGGAAGATCCCTGGGAGATAACCCTCTAGACGCAATGTCAGCAGGATTTTCCCTTCCTGGAACATACCTCCAACAGTCAGATGGGACTGAATCTAGAATTTCAGAAGTTCTATTGGCCACATAAGGCTTCCAACACCTAGGATGAGATGACAGCCATGAAAGTACTACCTGGGAGTCCGTCCATGCGTAGAACTTAATAACGAACGTATTCAAAATAGTCACAAGTGTAGAATATAGTCTGGAAAGTAGTAAAGCACCATTGAGCTCAAGCCTAGGAATAGAAACTGGTTTAAGTGGCGCTACCTTGCTTTTTGCAACCAATAGGGTCACCTTTGACTTTATTTCACCAGGTTGTACTACATATATCACTGCAGCATATGCTGATTCTGAAGCATCGCTAAATCCATGCAATATGATCTCTTTACTGGAAACTTGGATCCATCGGGGAATTCGAATAGAACAAACTTGTTCAAATTCCTTTTGGAATTTTTTCCAATTTGTTTGGAAAATTTCAGGAAGCGCAGTATCCCAATCTAACTTCATTAACCACAATTGCTGGTAAAACATTTTTATAGAGACAGTGCATGGTGCCAAAAATCCTAACGGATCAAATAATTTGGCAGATTGTGAAAGAAATTTTCTTTTAGTTATGTTATCATCAAATTGTAAATTAACGTTAAAGATAAAAATATCATTTGAAGAATCCCAGCTAAGCCCTAAGGCTTTGGAACAATCATCAGGATGGATTTCTAAATTTGTAGACTCAAGAGAATTTGAAGATAAATGAGTTAATACATCAGAAGAATTAGATCTCCACTTTCGCAAATGAAAACCTCTATTTTCTAAAGCCAGTGAAAGCTTTTCAATCGCTTTAATAGCTTCTTCACTTGAGATTGAACCTGACATACAATCATCAACATAGAAGCTCTCTTGAATTATTGCAGCTATTGCAGGATCGTCTTTCTCTATGTCTTTTGCAACTTGATATAAGCAGCGAGTAGCCAAGAATGGAGCTGAAGATGTCCCATAAGTAATAGTTCGCAGCCAATATTCCTTTAAAGCTGAGTATGCTGATTCTCGCCAAACAATACGTTGTAAATCTTGATCCTCTGGAGCAATCAAAACTTGTCTATACATCTGCTGAATATCAGCAGTAAAAGCAACAGGATTTGTTCGAAATCTTATCAGAATAGTACAAAGATTAGGTTGTGGAATTTGTCCAACAGCCAAAACAGAATTTAAAGAAGCACCATTAGACGGTTTGCATGAACCATCAAACACCACACGTAACTTTGTAGAAATAGAGTAACTTTTTATAACAGAATGATGCGGAAGGTAATATACTTTGTTGCTTGTAGGATTTGAATTTTTGTTCACAAGTGTCATAAGACCAAGATCTTCATATTGCTTCATAAAATTTCTGTACTCATTTTCAAAATTTTTATCAAACTGAAATTTTCTCTCCATAGCAAACAAACGTGAGACTGCCATGGATTTAGAATCTCCCAATGACATCACATCTTTATAAATTGGTAATTTAACTTCAAATCTATTCTCTGGAGTTACCTTGTAAGTTGAGCAAAAATGTTGTTCACAAAATTTTTCTTCATCAGACAAATGAGGATTTTTAACGTTTATTTCTTCAGTTTGCCAAAATTTTTGCAATAATAGATCAACATTTAATTCACTTGCAACACTAAGAAAATGAGAATTGATACTAGAAGAATATTTTCATTTAGGTTCCAATTTTCCAGCTACCACCCAACCAAACATAGTATTTTGGGCAATTGGCTCATTCTCAGTACTCACAATTCTACCATATCTTAAAATAGTAAAGAAACAGTCAGATCCCAAAATAACATCACATTCTTGCGGTTTCATGAAATCTTCATCTGCTAAGGTAATACTTTTAAGATACTCCATTTTTTTCGTATCAAGTAATTCAGCTGGTAACTGAGATGTTACTTTAGGCAGTATATAAGCCTGAACCTTTAAGGACTCATTAGAAAGCTTAGACCCAACTGTAAGAATCACTGAACTTCGAGTTTGTCCAGCTGATACTCCGGCAATTCCATTTAGAACAATTCTGTCATTTTTTCTTTTTAACCCTAAAGTTCTTATAACATTTTCACTTACAAAGGTACATTCTGAACCAGAATCCAGCAAAGCTCTGAAAGAATAGGCTTTATTTTCATTATTATATAACAAAACTCTAGCAGTAGGAAGGAACGAAACACATTTGGAATTATTGAAAGAAGCACTAGAATTAATTTGTAATTCATGAGATGTTGACTCGTGTACAACTTCCCTACTTGCAAGATGGTTTTTATTCGCAGATGAATGAGGAAACAATTTAGTTTCAGTCTGAATAGTGCAAGCATTATTACCCTTACTCTCTTCATGTAAGAGTGTATTGTGTTTGCTTTCACACTTAAAACATTTTAAATGAGAATTGGGACATTCCTTAACTTTATGAGAATTTAAACACAAAAAACAACAGTTATTACGTTTAACAAAGTTTTTTCGGGCAAAAACATCCATAGATTTAAATTTAATACATTTGTACAGTGGATGCATTCCTTGACAGTTTAAGCACACCTTTGATTGTTTATTATTTGAAGTGTACTTAGAACCAACAAAATTTGAGCTTTTGGAATGTTTAATATAACTTTCATTGTTAGAGATGAGCTCTAAAGAAGAACATCTTACACTTAAAAAAGCAAAAAATTCTTTCAAAGTGGAAATTCATTTTCTGTACTTTCAATGGACCAAAGTCTTCGACTTTCAGGATCAAGTTTTTGGAATAACAAATATATTAACCATGGATCTCTATTTGTAGCTTCATCACCAACAGCTTTCAAACCCCTAATAACTTCATCACTAGTATTAAGCAAATTTCTTATATTCATGCTATTAAGTTGAAGAACTGATTTCTGGTCTAAAAATAATTTAATCAAAGAATTGACAATCTGTTTCTTTTTATCATACCGGTCTAACAATTTTTCCCAAGCTTCTTGGTACGATTCATTAGAAAGGGAAATGTGCTTAATTAATGAAGCTGGTTCTTCAGAAAGTAACCCTTTTAAATACTGAAATTTCTGAATACCACTCAAAGCTACTTGGGAATGGACAGTGGAAACAAACATATCCTTAAAATTTGTCCATTCTGAAAATTTTCCAGAAAGTACTGGAATATTTAATTTGGGTAATCTAATATTACATTGATTTGGAACAACAACAGAAGGACCTTGAACAGGATTTTGTGTTACAGTATTAATAACTTCTGAAGAATTCAAAGAATCTAGTTTGTTTTGATATTTAGTTTTTAACTGAAAATACCTTTCTTCAAATTCTGATAATTCTGAATCATCATCATTCAAATTAGAATCTAATCTTAAGAACTCTTTAAGTAAATCATCTAATCTTTGTAATGTAATCAAAATTTCATTCGTTGTATTCACATTATCAAAACTATTCTCTAATCTAGTTACAGAGCCCTTAACTGTACCTCTCTCAATTTTAATTTGAACAGCTTTCTTTTCAAAATCTTCCATTTTATACAATAACTTATAAGCAGAAGGATTGTCAAAATGAAATTAACCAAATTAACTTCAAAACAAAACTAATCAAAAATTACTTCAAAATCAAAAGTAATCAAATTGTTTCAAAACAATAATAATCAAATGAAGTTCAAACCAGAACTAAATTAAATTCAAAAACAGAGCAAATAAACTTCAAAAATAGAACTACTATACAATATTCAATCACTTAAGAATACTGTTTCATACAAGCAATAGTGGAATGTTCTGTTCTACAATCTGCATAAACTTAAAAATAATCTTCAAATTCTTCAATGCAATATAATAATTCACTATAATAATTAAATATTCAAATTTTTCAATTAAATAAATCATAATATTCTTGAGAACAATAAATAAAAAATCATAATGTTCTTCAGAACAATTTTCTTTTCAAGAACAGTTATCCAAGCAATATAATTCTAGAATACTTTCTTATTCTATCATTTTCAATAAACCAAAACTTAATTGTTCTCATATTGCAAAATAATATATGCTGAATACACTTTCATATTTAACTGTATTTGCAAACCAAATTTCAGCATCAAAGAACAGTATAAACAAAGGTACTCACACCATAGATCATATCACGCCGGTGCCTCCAAAAAATTCTTATGTAGATTTTTTAAAGAAAAGATTCTTTCTTGGTTTTCTTCTTTATTGTCACAAACACATAAAAAAAACATGAACTTGACAAAACACAAAAACTTCACAGTTGACATCCACAAACATATACAATGGAACTTCTGGTTTCACATTCTATTCACTAATGCAAAAATATTCTTAGAAATAAACCTATTTCAAATTACTTTCATCTAACATGAAAGCCTTAAATTAAATTATAAATTATTAAGTTCCCAGTCAACATAATACTGGGGAAATATAGTACAATAGAATAAAACAAGGACAATCCATGCCCTGCAAGCACCTTCCACCATCCAACTCAAAAAAAAACTGACTGATGTGAGAATTCTGAATCAAAATGTTCTTAGAATTACATAGTGGCGCCATCTGTTATCAAACAGAGCAACTATTAACTGTACTGAACAATGGCAGTATTAAATAATGATAAATGTACTAATCTGCATATTACATGCACTTACATTTTCAAATCTGTTTGAAAACGTTCCGTATGAAGAGTAAAAAGATTGAGAAAAAAACCTTGCAAAACGTACATTAAATATATATTTGTGCACAACAACACGCACTCAATTATGTAATTATGAATTGTGCAATCTTATCTCACAATTATTTATTATCCTACTTCCCTCAAAGGCAGGAGGAGTGCGAGAAACTTTTATAATTTTCAATTTTGTCTGGAAATTAAATCATTTGATTATTTTGCCATACCCTGTAATTTCCTAGCTCCAAATAACACAAATCTTTATTATAGAAAAATCGGAAACAAAACTGATATAAGAATATATCGAATAAGATTGTTTTATGAAAATTGTCCATTTCCATAATTTACTCCAGAATACGTTAAATTTCAGATGTATCATTATAAAATTATAAACAGTTGTGTAGTTTATTTCACATTAAAACTAACACAAGTCTTTTAATATGTCTGATATCTCTATGACATTCTGCAATAATATATCGCATCACTTACATTACCATATATTAATATTTTCTATAAGACGCGATAGGTATTTTCTTTCGATATTTTTTATTAAAACGACTATGTTTAAATGGAGTATTTTCTAAAATATTAATATCTGTAAATCTTCAACATGCCATTTTCTATACATATTTCAAAATAATATGATAAAAGTAGCATGCTTTAATGATGCTGTTTTAGCTTCACGTAGGCTATTCAAGATATATGTTATAAAAATATGACTTTACTGCATATAAAGTTTTATTTTTTACGAGATACAGTATTCTGTTATTCGCTTCTCTTCTAAATTTATAAGGTCTCTGCTCACTTTTTAAGAAAAAGATGAAAATATTTTCATCAGTGTATAACCAAAGAAAAAAATGTATAATAGCCTATCCAATCTCTCCGTTGTAACAAGTAAAACTTAAAAGGTTGTCTATATTTTTTTTGTTTTATTTATCTTTATTTTTAGGTGCGTTTGTAATTATATAAATACGTATAGTCGTCTACAGTCGCACATATAGTCGTCGTCTGGTCTGTCCATCCGTCCGCATATAACAACGCAAAATACTACCCAACCAAATGGTTTGAAATTTAATGTAATCAAATGAATTATATGTGAAATTATATGTAATCGTTGTAGAAATTTGTCGACTCGTTTCATAATTTATGAAAATCAAGTCAAAATTAAAAAGATAGTAATACTGTTTTACTTTATTCCATTAAATGCTATCATACGTAATCTATATAAGAAAAGCTCAAGTCATATGAATGAGGAAAACTAATACAGGCAAATCACTGCTTTTTTCGTATGCCAAGCGGACAATTTTATTCAAAATTACTTTTTCGAATAAAAATGGCATAAAAGTTACATTTTTAGAAAGATCGTTCAAAAAATTGTTTGCTTGAGAGATGAGTTTCTTTAAAAAATGTGTAGACTCTAAGATAACTTCAGTGGAAATTAAGTTAACAGCCGAATATCTCAATCCATTAAAGTAAATAAACACAAGAAATTTGTTCGTCGTGAGTCATAGAAATGTTAAACCAAGGAGATAATGATTTGCGAAGAAAGATAACTATAGTGAATTTTACCGCGCTGTCTGGTGTCGGAAAAACATATCCTCTGTAAACGTGGCATACATAGTAGAAAAAAGAAGTTGAAAATTGCACGTTTTACGTGACAAATGAGGTGCGTTCTTACTATAACTATTTTTACAATGTAAAAGAAATCATTGTTATTATTTCACTGAAATTAATTATATCGTCTGTTATGAGTGAGATGAGCATGCATTTTTTTTCTTATTACGATACCCATCTTGTAAAAAGCTAAATCTATCCCACAAGAAACATTCGAGAGTAAACCCGACCCACGTAAGAAACTTAAATTTCACTCGACCCGCCCTGCAAAAAATTAAGAACAGACCGACCCGAAACAGGACACTATTCAAAGACCCCGATGTGTCCGCTATTCAGAGATTATACTATATTTGAATATTAAGAATATAGATATGTTCATTTTTATATATAAAAGATAAAATTGGTATTAGAGGTATAACTGCAGATTACTTTTAATAATTGCATTAAAACATGAATTAGCATGAAAAATAGGTGTTCACTTGTTAATGTCTGTACATATACTACTTATACATTTTACCAATTTTTTCAGACATTATTTATAAAGAAGCATGGTTAAAATTTTCTATTAAAACGTCCTTCATTTAAAAAAATTAAAAACAGTCTCAAATAAAAATTTCCACCATCTAACAAAAGCGTTTTCACCCCCCGCCAGGGAGAGGAAGTAATAATAATATAATAATGGATAATATAAATAACAGATATAATGGAGAGGAAGTTGGTTAGAGATCACAACTGATTATGCCCTGGCTGGGGGTGAAAGCGCTTTTGTTAGATGGTGGAAATTTTTATTGGAGACTGTTTTTAATTTTTTTAAATGAAGGGCGTTTTAATGGAAATTTTTAACCATGCTTCTTTATAAATAATGTCTGAAAAAATTGGTAAAATGTATAAGTAGTAACATGAATTAGTTTCATTTCATTTAGTGTTCGAGTACATAAGCTTCAGTTCGGATTGTGGGTCGACGAAAATTATTATGTTGGGTTCAAATCGGGTTGCGTGTGGATGTATTTTTTTGTTGGGTTCGGGTGGCGTCGCGGGCTGACATCAAAAGCAATTTTCGGGTTTTCAACGGGTACTACTCGACCCGAGCTGGACTCTAGACGGCATGTTTAAACAATCATCTGATCATTTTCTAATCAGCCTAAAACTGAATACACGTCATTTCAATAAGCCTGAAATTTATATGGCTGATGGAAAAACAATTTATGCTTTTTCAATCAGTCTAACGCTGTATATGCTCTTTGCAATAAGTCTAAATGTATCAGGATGGTTAAGAAATAAAAGATCATATTCCAATTATCCTGAAGCTACATAAACTCTTTGTAAACAGCCTGAAAATGAAAGGCTCATTGGAAAAAAATAGTTGTTTCTCCAAATACGGCTACTTGCAAAAAGACGGATTTCTCAGTTACTATACGACAAATATATTCTAACTAAAGTAAACCTTCAATAAACTCTACTTGTAGGGCATCTTAATATAAAGGTCTGCCACTGGCGACTGTTTTTTAATCCTATCTCGCACCAGTTTCTCAAAACAAAAACGTACACTATAACATGATGTGCAAAAAAAAAATTCAAAAATTATTAAAAAAAATAATGGTGCGAATAGAATATAAAAAAAGTCACCAATGGCAGACCTGAATATAGGACCATTAGGTCATAGTCATTAAATCTGCCTTCATTTTTTCGCAAGGGTCCAAAGTTTGTAAGATTTAGGGCGATTCTTCTACATATTTCGTACCCTACTTCATTTTTATTTCACATTGGTCCTTTTTCATTTTAAGCACTTTGATTCTCAGCCTTTCCTCCTTCTAATTTTTTAAATTCGGACAGTATATCCTTACTAAATTAGAATTAGCCCTCTCTCCTCCCCCCCGCCCCTCTTAGCACTAGAAGGGAATAGTTCTGGTTTTGAATATTATTTTTTTTCTCTTTATTCATTCTTGCCCTCCTCTCTTTTCCCTTTCGGCAACTTGACATCATACAGCAAGGGACATCGGCCTACTCACTTCTCAATTTCCCCGCTTCTCCCATTCTTTATGTATATTTTATAACTAAAATAAACCTTCAGTGGATCATACATTAGGGCATCTTAACATAAGACCATTAGGTTATCGTCCTTATATACGCTACTAGGTTTTTGCTAGCGGCCATAGTTTCCAATATAAGGGCGAATTTTACCTCACTTATCGTTTTTAACCCTCCTCCCCTTATTTGTTATCGTACATTAATGATTTTTCAGTTTAAATATCTTGGACCTCAGTCGGTCCTCTCTCTATATTTTTGTTTAATTTTGACAGTAAATTTTAGGTAAAATACAGTTACCACCTCTTTTTGTGACCTCACATTCCCCCCTCTCTTCTATATCTTTTAGCGCTTGAAATGAAACGGCACCCACCACACCGCAATTTATTTTTGAGTTCTGTATACGATCTCAATAATATTATCAATTCATTTTTATTTTCTCTCTCCAGTCAAATCGTCATGAACATCGATCGATAGCGGAATTGTTAATGTATCCCCATCAGCACGATCAAATTGATTGCTAAATTTTGCAATTATTGTTTTTAGCTTATCGGTGTTAGAAACAATTATGGATAGTAGATTTTGGGAATCGATTTTTATCGTTGTCAACATTTATTTTATACGATATTTATACGATACCAATTTTCAACGATTGTTGAATTTTCATGAATCTCCCATCACTAATAACAACCGCATTTATAAGCCACATATATCGAGAATATACTTTTCAAAATAATGAATATATACTACGCTTCTTCAGATTTCTAACTTCGTATAATTTCTGTCTATAAATAAATACATTTTACTTCAGCAAAGATGACAGAATTATTGAAGCATGCACCTCAACAATTGCAGAATGTAAAATTACACCATTTTTCTGCACATAAAATAAATAAAGTCAGAATTGTTTTTTTACTGGCATTATGCCACTTCAGAAATTGTTTACGTTTCTCTTTTTTTATGCGATTCTTACCTAACAATAAATCTACTTTTATTGATGTCGTAGTACATATATAAAATTTGCGATTCCGCCAAATTTTGTTTTGACGTGTATACAATGAAATATGTTTCGCAGTTCATTCCACATGACAGATATTTATGTGCGATTTATATTTTTATGTGTATTAAGTTTTCCACAACATAATTCATATCAGTGAAAAGAAATTTTGTATTTATGTGAATTAACCACTACCGATTATATTTTAAGACATATTACCAATATCGTATCCATTAATATATTAGTTATGATATGGAAAACTAGCATTTATGTTTAAAATACACATTTTACTACATTCTAGAGTAACATTCATGTAAAAGTTTTTGTACAAGAAATATATTTGTAAAGTGTAATCAACATCATATGTTTATACACATACTATTGTTTAAAATTAACCCAAATGTACGATTTTGGTAACCAGCAATCTGAATTGCACTGATTGGTTTTCAAAATCGTACTTACTTTTTGCTTTGAAATAATAGCTTATAATTATTTAAAAATATATAGTTATGGAAAATAAAATATATTTAAGGGTCTAATAAATTTTTAAGTTCTCCATGTTTTACGTCCCAATCATCGAATCATATTTTTGAAACAGTCTTCGACTCCTAAAATGCACGAACCTTTCTTTTCATTTGTTGATGCAATAAAAGTAGACGATACAATTTTGAGATATTATGTAGTAAAACTATTTTGTGACACTATTTTATTAGATTTCGTTTTTGTTCGTACGGATGTGAGTTGCGAAACGCCACAGCTGTAGAATATAGACATTTGATCCGCCAATCACAATTGCCTGGTTGACTTCCAGTCGTGCCTACAATTAGCTCAGCTACCAATAACAGAAGCCCCCCCCCCCCCAACAGCGTTGACTTCCAATGAGCGATTTTGAAGCTGAAAATGCTGCAAAACATGAGAAGTAAACAGTAAAAAACGCTTGCAAATTAAAAAAAAAATCTAATTAAGAATCCAAATCTGGACTATTAATAACCCATTCTTCCATTTTAAAATCGCGATATTTTATCTTTAAATAAATATCAGCCCTCTCCAAGCTAAAAAGAGAAAAAAATGACTATTTTTTACATAACTGAGGCCGAAATGGAGGCAACCAATGAACCAATCAAGCATTCTCTGGAAATGTACTTAGTGGTAAAGGAAAAAAATCGCGAAAAATTCAAAAATGGCTTTACGAATTCTGAATGCATTTTATAGAAATCAAGAGAAAATTTACTAAATTGGGCTAAATTTTGGAACCGGATTCCTGTTACTAATGTTGAAAAATCGCAGCAAACCTTGAAAAAAGTTAAAAATCTCATTAAAAATTTAATACAAAATCTAATCTAAAGTTCTAAAATCGGACTTCGAGTAGCAAAACTACATACACAGAGTAACCTAATTGTAAAATTTTGTTGCTCTGCGTGCAGCGGTCTCTTCAGAACGTAGTCGAAAGACACACAGACAAACATCTATCTTTATTACTATAAATAATACGATGTAGAAAATTGCCCTGATTAATCTCGCGTCCTGTTTTAAGAGCCTACGCTAGTCATCCGAAGAAACTTGAACACTAACGTTAAGTCTATGGGAAGGTTCGTAACATATTTCTCCCTCTCTTTTGAATATTTTTAAATGTTTTTTTTTTTTTTTTTTTTTTTTTTTTTTTCATATGATAGCATATGACCGACCCCTAACGTTGTTAGTTTTTACTTTTTTGATTTTGGTTCCGGTTTTTTTATATAAGGGTACTTTCACTTTCAGAACCGGTTCCAACCGGTTCTGAAAATGAAAATATCCCCTGTAGCTGAAAACTGTAGCTAAAATCGAAAAAGTAAAAACTAACAACTTTAGGGATTGGCCTCAGCTATCCTATGCAAAAAAAAAAAAAATCGTTTAAAAATATTAAAATGTGAGCGAGAAATCTGTCAAGATCCTTTCCATAGACTTAACTTTAGCTTGGTTGTTTTTTGCCGTGACTAGTGTAAGCTCTTAACATTCGAATTGATATCTACGGAGGATTCTCTGGACACTCGGCAGAAGCGATCGCCCGCACTGACGCAAGCTCCCTCTTTTAAACCGCGAAATTATATTTCCGAATATTGAAAACGGAGATAATTCCCAGGACATGTACGGAAGTGATCACCGACAAAATAACAAATACATGTATGTATTGGATTAGCATGTTCGATGAGGGTTTTTATGAAATATACACACTTGAAGTGTATATTTTTGAGATAATAAATATTATACAGGGTGTTCCGTTAAAGGGGTCCAATATTAATAGGGGTAATAGAGGAGATCACACGGAGCATAAATCAGTATATAATGCCTGGCCGGATCTCAATAATTTTCAAGTTACAGCAAATAGAATGAAAAATCGGAAATTTGTAAAAAAACCCTCATTGCTAAACTATCGATAATGCTACATAAAAACGAAGCACATATTTAGAAAGAGCAGAAAAAATCCTACGAAATGACATAAGTTGTTTTAGAATATTGAGAATTAATGGCGAGTTACAAGCTCTGAAACAGTGAAAAAATACAAAATCAAATATTTAGCAAAATAGTTAATCGTTAATTCCAAAAATGCAACTCTACCTACATCAAGGAAAATGTTATAAAATTTGGTCCATTCCGAAAGCTTTCGAAGAAGCTGACAATAAACCATATCAGTTTAATTGTATGGGAGAAATCAAGCAGTTCCCTAGTTACAACTCTGTACTGTTGCACGCTCGGAAAGAGCGAAACTCCACCCATGACGATTGTAAACACCCCGTTTTAATATCTTTCAATTATACATTTCTGATCAACCTCTATCAATACCCTTTCATTATTCAGTCTGGTCAAGTGAATGACATATTGTGCAGCTCTCGCCTTGTCTTAAAGCAAACTCCGTGACTGCTGCGTTTCCTCCATGAACTTTCAGGATGATGAAGAAGAAGTACTTTTTATGCAAATTTTCTATGTGTATAGGAAGAAAAGTGTAATAAAACAGCAGTCATCAGTGGGCGTTATGTTAAAGGGAGGCTGTTGTAAGTGGGATTGTAGTAAGTTGATGTATAATAATTATGCCGGAATACTCTAACGAAGAATATGCGGACATGCATCTGATGTACGGGCAAGCTCTTGGAAATGCATGTCTAGCACAGCGCATGTACCGTGAGCAATTTCCAAGGAAACGTTGCCCAAGTTCGAAACTCTTCATAAAAATCGATAGACGATTACGGGAGACTGGATCGTTTAATACAGCAAGCATTGATGCAGGGAAACCTCGACATGTACGAACACCTGCAATGGAAGAAGATGTACTGAATATTTTTAAAGATAACCCCTCCACGAGTACACGAGCTGCTGCGTCTGAAGTCGGTGTTTCTCACCAAAGTGTGTGGCGTGTTCTGCGTGCAGAAAACATGCACCCCTTTCATGTGCAGCGGGTACAACTGTTATCAGTAACAGATTGTGCTCAGCGGACAGAATTCGTACGCTGGTTGCTTAATGTAACAGAAAATAATCCACAATTTCTGGAAAATATTTTATTTACTGATGAAGCAACATTTACGAGAGAGGGCGTGGTAAACACGCACAATATGCACACATGGTCATATACAAATCCGCACACTGTTTTCCCGTCGAACGCACAACAAAAGTTCAATGTGAACATATGGGCAGGTGTCCTCGGCGATTATCTCATAGGACCATATTTACTCCCAGATGTACTCAATGGCAGTACGTACTTGGTTTTCCTACGGGATATCTTACCGCAGTTACTGCAAAATGTGCCAGCAACATTGCGCCACAATATGTGGTTTATGCACGATGGCGCACCGGCACATTTTTTCATAGGTGTTCGCAATCACCTCAATTCAACATATCCTGGGAAATGGATTGGACGCAGTGGACCTGTTGCTTGGCCTGCACGCTCTCCAGACCTCAATCCGTTAGACTTTTTTGTTTGGGGACACCTTAAATCGCTGGTGTATGAAACGCCTGTGGATACACCGGAGGATTTACTAGCGCGAATCGTTGTCGCTGCAGGAGACATTCCCAACTCCGTCGGAGTTTTTCGGCGTGTTCGCCAATCTTTACGACGTCGCTGTCGGCTGTGCGATTCTGTTAATGGGCGCAACTTCGAACACCTATTATAATAATGTCCGTTCGTCTGCCTTCCGACATTGAACTGTGCAGCGCAGGCCAGAAGACTATGCTTCACATATGTCATAAAGTACGTGGAATGTAATTCTTTATTTGTCATTTTTCTTTTATTTTCAACACTTTTTGGCACAGTATTTTGTAAGTCACAGACTGTGGTGTACTCAAATTGTAAATTACAAAGTTTGTATGAATTAATTTAAAATTTAGTGTCTTTTTTAAATTTATAATTAATAAAATTATTATGCTATTTGTTATTATTATTTCCTATCATAAATTATGATGCACATATACATACAATAATTGTCCATGTAAAACATGTACTGAAACTTCTTGCATAGTTACAAATCGCAATATTTTTAATTATTTCCGAATTTTCACCACCAGTTTAATTTTAAGGAATTTAACTTAAGCTTTATATCAATAAAAGACCACTTTAAAATGTAGACTATTATTGTAAAGTTATTTTGGTTCATTCAACTCTTGAATAATTAAAAATGTTGCATCTCAGAAGAAGCATGATCGAAAATGTATAGTTGAGAGTAATTAAAAAGGCGGTGTTTCCAATCGTGATGGGCGGAGTTTAACCTTTGCTAGTGTCAAAGAAAGCGGAGTTGTAACTAAGAAACTGATTAATTTCTCTCACACAATTAAACCGATATGGTTCATTGTAAGCTTTTTCGAAAGTTTTCGGAATGGACCAAATTTTACTACATTTTCCTTGTTGTAGCTAGAGTTGTCTTTTTGGAATTAACGATTAACTATTTTGATGTATATTGGATTTCGTACTTTTTTCACTGTTTCAGGGCTTGTAACTCGTCAATAAATATTGCTATTTTAATACAATTGACGTCATTTTGTAGGTTTTTTTCTGCTCTTTCTAAATATGTGCTTCATTTTTATGTAGCATTATCGATAGTTTAGCAATGAGGGTTCTTTTACAATTTTCCGAATTTTCATTCTATTTGCTGTAACTTGAAAACTATTGAGATCCGACCAGGCTTTATATACTGATTTATGCTCCATGTGATCTCGTCTATTACCCCTATTAATATTGGACCCCTTTAACGGAACACCCTGTATATTTTAAAAGAAAATAGCGTTAGAACCAGACAGGTACAACAAAAATTGCGTTTTCTTTTCATGTTTTTTTTTTCTAAGGCCATGGGTCACCAAGTGATTATGATTTGGAATTCCAGAAAAAACGTACATTTATCCTTCTTCTACTCAACTAACTAAGGAAAGCCCGGTCAGGCACAGACTCAATCAGCGTAACGATGTAAGCTCGCTAATTTTCAATTTTAAAAAGTCTTTCAATAATATATCCTCTAAGAAAAGGAAAAAAGGAAAAATCTGAACCCCAGATTCATTCGGGCCTGTCTAAATTTGCAGACCTCTACTTACACCAGAGTTGTCTCTCCATTCTAAAAAAAAAAAAAAAAAAAAAAAAAAAAAAGACACGCCCAAACAAGCGTTTTTTTTTTTTTTTTTTTTTTTGTTAATGGCGATATTTGCTATTTAAAGAGTTATTCCATTTGTTATACTTGATGAAATCTGCGTTTGTTATACGTGATGAAATCTGCGTATTAATTTTAGTTTTTCGGTCGAATTTATATAGGGAGATTTTTTAATCGGTAGTACATCATCACAACAGTCCGATACTTACAAAACATATATTTTTTTTTCTAATTTTGAACTATGTTTTTTTTAAATACCTCTAGAATTTTAATTTTATAATATTATAATTATAAAATATATTTATGTCTATGCATTAGAAAATATTTGTTTGATTCCATTTTTTCCTTGAGATCCTGAATTATTCCAGTTGACCTTTTGACGATTTTTAAGTATCCTAATGAGATTATTATCTAATTGTATTAAATTAGTGAGATATAATATCAATTATTGCAATTTAGAGAATTTCATTGAATTCCTTAAGGATGGATTAGTTTTCAGTTTTGTGCCATACATTTTGTAAATATGTTTCTTAAAAATGAGATGTTTGAAACAACGTTTTTATTTTATTAGCAACTTCTTTTATTGCAAAATAAATAATAAATAATTTAAATTTTTTGAACCAATTTATAGCTCAAATTTACTAAATTACTCACATGAGATATTCTATTTTTTTTTAAATATGAAAAATAATAAATGTTTGTCTTTAGCATATCTAGATATTTATTTCAACAAAATGTGTCAAACATACAGTACAAATAAATATACGTGAAATGTTCAGAATTTAAAATTGAATATATTTCGAATTGATCCCAAATAATAAAATGATATTCTATTATTATTTAACATAGCATTTTGAAGCATTTGTGGAAAATAATATTAGTTAAAAATGCTAAATAAACATTGAATAGTCATGAATGAGCCATAATAAAGAAGAACGAAAAAACATTTACAATGCATAGATTATTCTATACATTCCAACATTTAGCGTCTATGGATTAGAATTATAAAATCTTTTGGTACAATAAGTGGTAACATGGACACATACGTGAATATTTTAAATAAGTTTTGTTTCAGGAAATATATTACAGTGATAAAGTTTACATGGTATGAAAGGAATTCTTTAATTCAGAATGTTATAAAAATGAGACATCAAATTTTTACTTCTTAATGCATGTTAAGAAAAATCCCATCTCACGAAATGGTGTGGGGAACAAAAATGTTATAGATAAACTATTACCATAAGCTTTGCACGATCATAAAATATTTGAAAACTCTATCCATTTAATAAATCACAGTCTTCAAAAACTTAGAGACAACTTCAATGCTAGTGCATTCATAAATATTTTATTTTAATCACAGTTTGGTAATACGTGACAAACTAGTAAGCAGTAAATATGCAATAGAAACGAAAAATGAAAGTATAGTGCCTGAATATATTTATCCGTGTAAAATGTTTATTACCTAGGCGGAAACGAAAATGCTTGTCACGCATATGATCATCTATATTCAGTCTAAAAAATTACATCCTTATCCTTATAGTAATTTCAATAAACGTTAGATAATTGACTAGTCTAGTGGAAATAAAAATGTAAAGAAAATGCCATATTCTTGCTCTTCCTTTTAATGGTATAACATTATTATTCTATTTTGTTAAAATAAATTGCCCTTAAAGTGTCTAACTATTATTTTCCAAGACTAACCAATTTTGTCCATTAACATGAGTTAATGCGTCATGTAAAATTTAAAAGTTAGCGAAAAGTTTAATTCTTGTTATCTTAAACCTTATTAGATAAGATTTTGCGAAATCTTAAATGAATATTTAAGCAACGATAATTCACATTTACTTTTGCTTCGTAAGTGTCTAAGCATAATTGAATATAATATATTTGAAATCGCGAAAAGATGGAAATTTTTCCAAGAATTGGTGCATTGTGAGCAGGATAGCACAGAAATTTTATTCAAATGAGTTAATTTCTTTAAATATTTTAAAAAATGGTGCTTAATTGTTGTGGCTTTTTTTTCAAAAGAAAGGTGGATTTATCTATACTAATAAAAGTAAGTTTCGATCTGTGAGTGAGTGTATGTGCGATAGCTAGAGAAATCTAGCGCCTCTTCTGATGCACCAAATTCTGAGAATTTAAATATTTTAATAATTAACCAAAATATTTTTTAATAACTGATCAAAAACTTATCTCTTTCTTTTGGAGCAGGCTGTCAGCACTTGCGCATGCCCAGAACCCGATTTCGGCAGTAGACGAGAATAAAGATCCATTTAAATGAATAATGCATTTATTTCGCAATTATGTTTTAACTTCTATCGACTAAACCGTTTGGTTTATTTAAAAACGAAAAACATATTCTGAAAGATTGCATTCTTACGTCTCAAATGCCGCAATCAGTTACAAAAATTATGTTAACCCTTTGAAAAACATTTTTGAAAAATAGTCGTTTTCCCGCTTACGCCACACAAGAGTGCAATTCTAAGAGATACAGACAAATCAAACATATGTTTTTAAAGCTAAAACCTTCTTCTAATAGACAGTTTAATTATATTTTTTAAATACGCATTTTAACCTTTTCAAAAACACCGACGAACGCATGTCATTTCGCGCCGCCTGAAAATATTTCTTTTTCTTTCGCTAAAAGTTACTAAATGTTCGTATTTCGACAAAATCTTCTTAGAGCATCGCGGTAGACCAGATTTACATCAGCTATAACAATTTCGAAGCGTTCAGACAAGAAAATATATTAAAATTAATAATAATAATCTGAAATTTTTTCGGCGAAAACCCATAATAACGGAGTGTTTCGCTTGGTTTCGCTAGGATACGGGTTTCACTCATTAATATGCATATATTTTCACATAATTTTATAAAGGACTTGTAAACAGTTATATTTATAAACGACTAAAATTTCAGAGAGTTCGAGCAACGAATACTATTTTTTTTTTATGTTAACGGACCCGACACAAAAACTAAGAAAGCGAAAAGAAAACACATTTATTTTACAACCAGATAACAATATTTCTGACGCGATTTTTGCACGGGCTGTAAAACCGTTAAATTTACGACCATTAAACATTTCAACGGGATTGGATAACCAAAGCTATTCTTTTTAAACTATGAAAAGAACCTACGTGAAAAAAGAAGAAAATGTTTTCTTACGATTTCGCGATTTTTTGTCATTAAAAATTTAATTCATACAAAATCGGGTTAAAGATAAAAAAATAATACATATTTGAGGTTTATTTAAGGTTTTATCACAGGCCCGGGCAACACCAGGTGAGTCAGCCAGTTTTAATAATAAAATTAAAAAAATCAAGAATATTGAAAACATTTTTGAATTGCAATCAAAGATTATTTAAGAACGTTAAATAAATTATAAACATTTTTACCCATTAGAAATGCTAATAGTTTGACACAGAAGCAACTCGACCCGTGCAAAATTCTATAAAATCAGGATCGCAACGTCCCGACATAATTTCTCTGAAACATGCAATATTTTATAACTATCAAGCTCCTACAATCAAATTCCTCCATTTCATACACATGCATGTACAATATTTCAAGTACAGATTATGTTTCAGATTATGTGCCTAAAAGTTTTACCAACTTGGGAGGATCTCCCTTTAGACTTATCGGAATGTTTTTACTTGGGTACTTTTAGGGTAATATGTTTAAGGAGTTGCGTTACAGAGAAAATGGAATACCAGTCGTTTGTTGGAATTCAGTTATATTGTTGAATTTATTTATTTTTTATTGAATTGACCCTTAGGTCTCAATTCGAATTTGGCTACTTTCTGACACAACTCTTGAAGAACTTCTTTTTAATCTTGCACAAAATTTTATTGTTTGCGTTTTCATATTCAGAAACAAAGAAATCGCATACCGTTTTCCTTTTTTCTTTGATGCAAAAGGGAAGGTTTAAGTCGATAATCAAGACTCTACAGCATGACAAATAGCATAAGGAGACATCAATAATTTATAATCATGATTTAATACACTTATCAAAAAATAAAAACTGATAGATGTGATAAATAAAAAACGATAGCCATGGCAGAAATTTTCACGATTTTGAGTGTAAAACGTGTCAGAATACTTTGCACTCATGTACGACGGAAAACATTTTTTAAAAACTTTTTTAACGAAACAAACTTAACTTTCCAATTTTTTGTCTTTCTATAGAAGCAAACTGACTGCTAAGGAAAGGAAATTAACCATGTCACATAATTCAACATACCCCAAAACCGCTGATTCTTTGTTCACGATATAGATTCCTTCCCTACATTTTTTCGTTAATATATGTTGTTCTACCGAGTTTGAGGAGTTCTAGTTAAATCTGAGAGAATTTGAATTGGTGCCCAGGGAGAAATACTTAGTAGGATTGACAACATGTATGTTGCAATTTACGTAATGCGAAATCGGAAAGTTGATGTTCACATATAAATTTACGTGCATAAAAACTAGTTAAAAATAATGTAGTTTAGAATCAAAGAGAAAGATAGTTATAGGAAATAATATTTTAATGCTGTATGAAGCAAAATAGATTTTTAAAAGTATCTATCTCTATATATATTTCTCTTACCTGGTGCGGAAATAGGGCTGAAATTCTAGCTTATCGTTGGCAACAACCGTAATTTCTAGAGCTCAGACCAATGAACAGACTAGATCGTGTTAGATAGATCAGCTCCGCCTCCAATATGAAGGTCAGTCTCAGCACAGTCAAAATCCAACTAGCAAATATTAAAAATAAAATAACATGTACGTAATCCAAAGCGTCTGAGATAATTTTTCATTTTAATTATGAGTAATATTGTTAATTTCAAATGAATTCTCAACTCTTATTTAGAATTTATTTACGAATTTCACTCACATGAAAGAGCGGAGATGGTAAAAATATCAACTGTCTAGGTTGCACCTGCTGCCATCTGTTGCTGTATTGATGAAGTAAAAATAATTTATTTCGCAGAAATCTATAATCAATTAGAATAGTAAAATGTCGAACGAAATTTAAACAATCATTGATGATAATCTATGTTCCTATCACGTAGTTTTTTTTAATGAATTTAAGCCGTGCTGAACAATATTATAGGTGCAATAAGTTTTAAACAAATGATGTTTCCAAGATACGTTTTTCATAATATTTAAATGATTTATATGCCCATTAGTAGCTCCAATTAAATACATTTTTAGTTGTGTTTTCAACGGAGTTTTCAATTACTTTTTTACATTAAAAAAATTGTCAATTTCATATGTTCAAATGATTTATGGTAGTACTTATTCGGCTAGAATTACTGCAAAAATAACGAAGCTAGCGAAGCTAGCTGGAACCTCGTAGCGGTCTCAATTTAAATTGCTTCGCAATTCACGGGGGGTTGGCAAGCGTTAGTGAGTAGGGGGCTGAGCCCCCTAGTTTCCTTATATATTATTAAAGTAAATCCTATTTAAAAATATTTCTATACACAAACGCACAATTTCACTGTTATTTTAAGAAAAAAAATTGCAAGACCATCGCGAGCTTGAGCCTATTTTCTTTTATTATGCTCTTTTTCACCATCTATCTCAATCTAGAAAAACCTGGGTCGAACGCTCAAATGGTTTTCATCTCAAATCTGATTAGAGATCGGCCGCGATCAGGTCCAATCAGGTTAATCGGGAATTTCATCTGAGCGTTCGACCGAAGTTTTCTAGGTTGAGGTAGATGGTGAATACGAGCATTAGACTCAGGCTGGGCCATGAATACAAAGAATGAAGTCCAACATCGGTTTGGCTTAGGCTGTGTTTTCAGAAAAATATTATGTACGGCACCGTCCTGTTTTGCGCCATTTCCAGACTCTGGCAGAGCTCCAATTTCTTGTGCCACATTTCAGTGTACCATATTCAGTTAAATTCAGTTAACTATATTTCTTTCACTAAAATTTGAATGCCTTTTCTTAATGATACGAGTTAAGTATGTGAGTAATATATGAATAAATAAAAGGAACAGCTGCCGCAGACGCACCGAGATTGAGGCGACTTTTGTTTTGCGCCATTTTGGCAAGAAAACCCCATGTTCGGGTACCTGTTAGATCTTGCTAAAACAGCATGTTACTTTTATTTTATTATGAAACAATTTATTTTATATTAATAAAACACTATTTTATTATAAAAACACACAATTTTTGGTCTAAACACACACAATGATTAATTTATTATAAAATAACCAATATTTAATTTATTATAAAACACACGAAATCTGTTCTACAGCGTTGCCTTATACGAAGCAAAATTTAGCCGAATCCGCCGGGTTGCACAGGCATAAAATCGCCATTTCTGGGCCAAAATATTACCCCGCTGCGTCTGGGACAGCTGTACCAATAAGAGATATATTTGCCTTTTCATGTGTTTATAGGTACTTCTCCCTTTAAGATATTCTTAAATTTTAAACCTCGAGCTTTTATTATCTATGGTTGAACATAATCAACCAGATATTTGTTAATTTTTCCAATGTTCTGATAATTATAATGGGAAATCATTTACTAATTATTTTATAAGTAAAGTAATTATGAAAGTAACTCGTAAATTATATCTCAAATATATTGCAACATGGAACATTTCATGCTATTACATAGTGTTTAGTTTATAGTTCCTCTGTTGTGAACCATCCAAGACAAATCTATAGATTGATTAATTAGCTTCTGCTCTAAAATTTCCTTTTAGAAATTCATTTCTCCATCTAATATCTTAAGATTCCTAGAGAATTTTGTATTTATCTTCTCTTTTAAGACTTCGAAATATAATTATGTAAAACAAACACATGGCGTGCTATTATAAAACTGACAGTATCTAATTGTTACACTAAAAAAGTTTGCAAGAGGATAATATTTCTCAATTGATCTCTTAACTCTTTAAGGGGCAACACACTTCTGTTCGTAAAATGCTGAAATGATTGACTGACACCAGCATTTATATATAAAAAAATTATTAATTATACAAGCTTTCCTTCATGTACTTAATAAAAAGAAAATTTCTGTTCCAAAATTCTGGCGCCAATGGGACATTTAGGGATTCAAATTAAGTGGTAAAAAATAAACCACAGCTCTTTAAGGGATTAATTCACTATAACGTAATAATCTTAAGTTATGCAAATAAATTGATTTGGCTAATTACAGTATAAAATGTTAAATGTGAAGCAGAATAATAACGGGTTCAATTAATAAGCAACAGGCTAGTTTTTTTTGTTTCGATAACGTGGAAAGTTCATGTGATTTACCATAATTTCACACCAATCATGGAAGACACATTTGTTGTAGCTATTGGGTTCTGATTATGGAAGATTACGTGACAGCCATTATAATTTTCACTTGTTAAAAAAAAAAAAAAATCTGTAGTCTGTATTTATCCGCAACACGTGTAACTTTTTCCTAATTAACTGACATCAAATGTACATCCACTATTAACTAAAATACTTTATGAAGAATATTTAATCTGATAAACTTTTGGAAATTATTTCTCGCTATATGATATTTAGTTTGAAAGTTTTCGCGATATTTGTGAGACAAGTAATAAAAATATCAGATAAATTACATAACCAATTAAAGACATATTATACTTCAACAGCAACTAATGATTCTCAATTCCTGATAATCGGAAGAAAGGTACTTTTGGAACCTAAACATTCACAAAAGAATGATTTTAAAAAAATTTAAAATTAAGGTAATTTAAAAATTAAAAAGTTATTTAGTTACCTTAATTAAATTACTCTTCTAAGTAATAAACATAACGAGTCAGTACTTTCCATTTTTGTTTTAATTCTCTCAATGCCTATGAACAAAGTATTTTTTTCCTGCGCGTATGCTAATATCTGTTGTAAAGGACTTTTTTACATTTTTTTTAATAATCTTCGTAAATATTCAAGCGCGTTTCTTATAAATCTGAATGCAATGACTGAAAAGCAGTGGACCAGTGTGAGACTTACTCTTTGAAATTATTTGTTAACACAATTATTAATTAACCGCAATTTTTAATCAAACAAAATTTCTTAACGAAATATCAGTGTACTATTCCAAACCCTATTTAGAAGCATTATATATGATACCTCATTTATCATTGTGCATTTTGTATGTGCATAGAAAATGGGATGTGGACATAATAAATAATATATATCTAATAATAATATACATATATATATATATGTATAAATAATAATAGATATATGTTTCAAATCATAAATAATATATATTATAAAATAACAGACATATTAATACACATTTTCAAACACAGATACAGAAATCGTGAAATTTGAAGGAACTGTAGCTTTAGTGATGTACATATATATAAAGGAAGAATTTTGTAAAATAATTAAAATAAATGCAAATTAAAATAAAGAAAGTAATACTCAATTTTAATATTTTTAGCATGTAAATAAAATGTAAAAATATAGATTTTTCCCCACTTTTTCTATTTGATTCTTTGTATTGCCCAATCATTCTAATGAACAAAGTAGCTTTATTATTGCTTCAACGCTAACAAAAAGTTGTAAAGCACTTTTATAGTCCAGAGGAAATGTACCAAAAAAGACGTTGCCTTGCAAAAGGTCGGGCAAAAGATTTGTTTTTGTGACTTGTATATACTGAGGCCAGGATGTAAAAATCGAATTATCCAACAAAATTTTCCTTCGGGAGAATATTCTGTGGCCAAAAAACAACAAAAAATTTGGGACTTTTTTTTGTTGTTTTTTGAATATCTTGAAACTTGTTGTGGTAGCGTATTATTTGTTAGTAACGATGTTAAAGAAGACAAAATTCTCTACAACTTTCTTATTTAAACCTTTTTATACACTCAATAACAAACACAGTACAACATTTCAAAAATAAAACAAATTTTTCAATTTCCTTAAATCCGCGAAAAACGCAGTTTTATCCCGATGATACAAATGTTCCCCACGGATTTAATCATGGATGCCAACTTCTACATATTGATAGCAGTAAATTATCTTTTATTTGCAAACTCTCTTTCTTAAGTGCAGTACGGACTTTTAAAAAATGAGGCTATTTTTCCAACTTACGGCCAACTTACGGTATGCTCGTTATAGAGAGAGTGGGTATGGGGAAGAGGGGAGGGCAACAAATAACTGCCAGGGAAAAAAGAAAACATAGATCTAGAACAGAGGTTGGTACAGACTATGGTACGCGTACCAGGTACGCAGAAGTCCGATACTAGTAGGGGAGAGTGGGGCTTGTTGGATCATGGGGCACGTTGAAACACTCGATTTGGTAGCCATTTCGAAAAAAGCAGAGAATTCTGGAAATACTTAACTTGTGTCTCTTAAGCACACCAAACATCCATGTTGTTTTCAGGATCCTAGGTCTTCAAGTTTTTTTGGCAAGTGGATTTTTTTAATTTGATGCATGGTAAGTATTTTTTCCACATTCTTTAAAATCTTTATTTACTTTTGAAGTATTATATTGAGTTTACCTCAAGTTATGTTGTCATATTGCTTGAAAATCAGGATTTCAGTTGATAGCATCCATTAACAAGTAGCTATTGTTATGTTAGGCCTAAAATAACAGATAAATAATAGTGTAGTATGGGGCATGTTGAAACACTTTGGAAGGGGCATGTTGGAACACTGTTCCAACATGCCCCATATAGTTTCTTGCTCAGAATATTGTATATAAATATACATTTTTCGATCTCTTTATTGAAATAGTAATTTTTATTGAATAATGATAAAATTTAAACCTTTTTATTGAATTTAGATAGATAAAAGCAAATTAAATTTTATTAGATATAGTTGTTATGCCGCGTTTAAACATCAAAATGCATGCATTTTTTAATAAAAAAGATACGAGGAAGTTTAGTTACTATCTGTATTGCAGATAATGCAGCTGGCACAGCAATACCACTAATGATGATATGTCCTCGTGTGAACTACAAAGACCACTTCATTCGTGATGGTCCACCTGGATGCACTGGTGCCTCTTATCCATCAGGGTGGATGACAGAAGAGAATTTTTTTTTAATTTCTACAACATTTTGTGAAACATACTAAATGTTCGAAACATAGAAAAAGTTTACTTTTGATAAACAATCATGAATCACATATATCAATTGAAGTTCTTAGTTTTGCAAAGGAAAATGGCATTGTGATGGTATCCTTCCCTCCGCATTGCTCTCATAAACTACAGCCTCTTGATAGAACTGTATTTAGGCCTTTCAAGAATTCTATAAATGCAGCAAGTAATGCATGGATGGTTATCCACCGAGGGTTAACTATGACAATCTATGATATACCAGGAATTGTAAAAGTGGCATTTCCATTAGCATTTACACAAGCAAACATTATATTTAGATTCTCAGTCATAGGAACATACCCATTGAATCGCCACATTTTTACGGAAGTTGACTTTCTGCTATCAGATGTTACTAACCTCCCTAATCCAGAGACAGTAACAAATCCTACTGTTCTTTCTTCAGCTGTAATATGTAGCTCTCCATCAAATATAGCAACTATTAGCTCTAGCTCTCCTACAGTCACATTGGAAGAAATTCGACCTCTCCCAAAAGCAGGACCAAGAATAAGTTCCAATAAGAAAAAGAGTTCAACAAAGATCTTAACAGACACACCAGTTAAAAAACAAATAATTGATGAAGCATTAAAACAAAGACAACAGAAAGATGTGAAGGCCATTCGCTCCATTGCTGCAGTGCAAAGAAAGCTTAACCTAAACCCTGTTCAATTAAATAAAAGCACAAAAACCGAAGAGCAAGACGATGTCCTTCGAAAGTGACACAGATGAAGAAATTGAGTATGATGCTGCTAGAGGAGATGATGATGATTCTATTGAGTTTGATTTTCCCATTTTTAAGGATAGGAAACCACAAATTAATGATTTTGTTGTCATAAAGCTTCCTACTAAAAAAAGGTACATTTTGTTGGGATGGTACACAGAGTTTAAGAGGATGAAATATAAATTAATTTTCTGAAAAAGTGTAATAGTGAAAAGGGTTTTTTTTCTCCTAAAAAAGAAGAAGGAAGAACGTGGATGGTACTCCTATGAAGAAATTTGCCTTATCCTTCCATACCCCATCATAGTTGGTAGCACTTACAGACGTACCAGAAAACTGGTATTTCCCTATAATTTGTTAATTTATGAAGGCCTGTAAAAATACAAAGCGCAGGAACAATCAGGTTACAATAGTTCGCATTATCTGTAACTTCATATTATTAAAATTAAATATTTTATAATTAATTTTGTAACTTGTTTAATTGTGTTTCAACTTACCCCACAGTATGTTCCAACATGCCCCATGGAGGGGTATGTTGGAACAGTTTGTTGATAGTTATATTGTCATTTATTATTTTTTTTTCAGTGTGATTTTTTTTAAATAATTTATTTTAAATTGTAGCCAAATTTGAAGCTAGAATATAACCCTAAGTGTTTGAAATAATACCTATGGTTTAGTAAGTTAAGGATCCAAAATTAAAAAACGTTCCAACTTGCCCAACTCTCCCCTACATGGAATAAAATACAAAATGCATCATATTATTATGAAATCAAAAACGGCTTGACTTTATTGCTTGGAAATTTCCAAAAAATATTCGAATGCTATTTTAGATCTGTAAATGCTTTTTCAATCTTTTTTTATGGTAAATTACTTATTAAAAACTTATTAAGGTTTTACTTATATAAGGTTACTTATTAGCTATCGATTCGATATTATGTCATTTTTAAATTTCGTAAAACAAAGAGGAAATATGTTAAATTTCTTAATCAGTTCATAATCGAATTTATAAAAGTAAATTATTGTTTACGGTGGTAATTGAATTATAATAATGAAATATTTTATAAAATATGTAAACATTCTACATCTGATTTCCTAAATACCACTATTAAAATAAACAATCAAACATTAATTTAAAAACACTAAAACAACATAAAGCTATATTAAAATTAAAATTAAAATAGACGTTTCCGGCTATAAACATAGCAACTCATCAATAAAAACATCAATATTATAAACAATTAATTAGTCATTCAGAATTAAAATTCAAGTAACACATCAAGCAAATTTTTTATTTCTGTGGAAAGGCGCAATCCTCATACAGGGTTGATTTCTAAATACAGATCACACACCGTAGTTTAGGAATGTTAGTATTTTGAGTTCAGACAGCAACATAATGCAAGCAGAATTTTTTTTTGGAGGATGGTATGCTAAATTAGAGAAATCACCCTCGAATGAGTCTTGCGCCATTCCAGGGGATATACAGTTTTGCTCGAAGTATAACTTTAGTTTTAACACTTAGTTAATGTATCTTAATAAATAAATATTTTTTGAAAAAACGCATCTTAAGTTATATTATGCCTAATGTTAAATATATATGTGTATTCTTTTATAATAATGTATTGCAATATTTGAAAAATTCAGGCTAACATTAAAAAAAATACCGCTTTATACGGACAGTGATAAATATGCCAATAAAGGCTTCTATGTGGCCTAGTAACATAGTATTCTTAATGTTATTTATATATATTTTTAATGCAGAAATAGTATTTTTCGTATTTAATTATGTTAAAATTTTAACATATATAAAATATGTTTTTTATAATTATTTTTCAGATATAAGATATTGAGACCTTACACTTTATTGTTGACTATATATTCCATATCTTCAGTATTTTATAGTTTTTGGTTTTCTTTTATAAATGTAATAAATCGTTGAAATTGAATGACATACATAGCATTCAAAAACTAATAAAAAATACATACAATTAAAAAAATGTATATTATATTATTATTATTATTATTAAAGTTTTGTTTAATATTAAAATAAAGTTTGTTTTTGACTTTTTACATATGCAAATATAAATATAATTTTTGTATCATAATACTTCGTGTCATTTGTGATAACTTCACTTCAATTTTGGAAGAAAACACTTTTCTAGGAATGGTTACGTGTTAATTAGACATTTAAGGGTAATATATGTTAGGAAAAATCATTGCATGAAAAATCATATGTGCAGGATTTGCCATGAATCATATTGCATGGAACAATTACACAATAAAACTGACAAATACACAATTAACAGTGACAGGCATATCAACACCTAGATGCAACAAAATATGCAGACTTAAAAAAATTGGGAGGAAAATGCTTTTTTAATGCAGGTATTTACGAAGAAGAAGTTTGGAGGAAATATACTTTTTTAGGCATTTACGAAGAAAGAATTTTGAAAAGTATTTAAAATCAAGTAATCTTACAAATAAAAAATATATTTATTTATCTTATTTACTATGGCGCATAAATATAATATCACAATAAGTGAAATATATTTTGCATGTTTGTTTTACTCTTTCTATGGACTGCTCATTCATTTTTATTAACAAAGCAGTTTTATTTCTGCTCCTACGCCGATAAGAAATTGTAAATGACATTTACAACTTCTTCCTAATTTTGTAAAAGTATTTTAATGTATATTCTGTAAGCTTGGATGCAATAAATTTTATTTAAAGTGTTGCGAGTAGTATAAATTATTTCACATTAATCTCATTTACTTTTGTGTGAATCTACATTCAAATAAATATTTGTGCAAACGTGTAGTAGGACAAAGATAACATTCCCTTTTTGAATCATTAAATGACTCTTTCTTTGGTTAAAAAATTTATATGGATAAAAATTGAATTTTTTAATAAAGACCTAATTATAACATTAATGAATGAAGTATGTTTTTTAAACATGCTTTAGAAATTGAATTATCTGAAGTTAAAGTCTGGATGATTGGAATTATGAGGAGCTTGTGTGAGTAGGAGCAGTTAAAACAAAATAAAAGTCCAAGTGTAATTTATAACCCATTGTTCTCTTTGTACTGGAAGAGTTTCTAGGAGGTGTTGAAATAAAAGTTTTATTTCAAATATAATTCGTAAATTAATTCATTCAGTTGACTGACATATTTTTCTTCTCTTGTACAAAGTGTGTATAATTTCTTTCTATTTCATGAAAATTAGTTTTTAACAGACTAAGGTGATGTAAAATGGTGATATGAAATCAAACAAAAACTGTGGTCATATGCAGTGCGGATTTCAGGTAAATCATTTTACATATGTTTTGAGGTGGTATATACATAAATATGTATGAAGAAACTTGCAAGTGTTGTCGCATTTAAAGGCATGCAGATTATTAATACAGTTGTATCGAGCCTATGTTAAATGCGCTAACTAAGCTTTGGATAAGAAATTCGTTTCTCATTAAAGACAACCTGCCACTGTATCTCATGAGAGAGGAAAGAAGTGAAGTTATTCAACTCTCCTGTGATGGATTACTAGAATCCACATTTAAAAGGATGAATGTAACAGATTTTTCGTTGGTGAGAATATGAGAGTACCGTCTGATACCGTCAAAGTCTGCTTCTGTTTAGCACAACATATCTCTGTGAATGTGTTTTCCCCCCATTGTTATATCAAAAACAAATACAGGAATACACTATACATCGAATCTGACATATGACTAAAACTACCTAATAAGGAGCCAGACATGAGGAAGCTGTGCTTGATAAAACAAGTCCACCCTTTTCATTAGCGATAGAAGCAGTTTAGTGCAGTCAGCCAGCCTACTGTAACAGTATATGAATTAGTGTGCACCACTATGTCATTAAGTATTGTGGTTTTTTCCTATACCAAAACACTGTATTTCGATATTATATGCATTATTAAAATTTAATGGTGATACTATTTTTTGCTTGAATGCTATTATGGAGCAGTCCATCTTAGTACCAATTTAGTAATGTAATCTTTCATATTTAAATACAACAAAACCTGCTATGACGGAAACAGATGACCGAAGATATGTTTCGTTTTAGGCAGGTTCCTTTTTAGAGGTTTTTCTATATTAGCTTTACGTTTGTTACCTAGTGGTACGCGGAAGTATGAACTTTGATTTAGTGGTACGTCGGTCTAAAAGTTAGGGAACCCCTGCTCTAGAGGAACATGAACCTGATATATCTTCTATTCAGGTTAAGAATATCCCTTTGAAAACGAATGCTAATAATCCTACAACAGTCCCACCAAAAAGACAAAAATATTGTTAAATATCCTGTAGAAATTATTATTATTAAAATACATTTTGTCATTTAGCTTATACAGTAATATTGCGTATCTTACTTTATTGTGTAGGGAAAGTGGACTTAATGATATAGGAGATGAATGTAGTAACAAAAATGTTTATATGGTCTACAATCATAAATAACTTGGTATTTCATTTGATAAATGGTAGCACTGAGATTATTTAACATATATAGTTTTAAAACAGTAGGGGAAGGTGGCCTAAAATGATCCCGTTAAGGAAAAAACTTGAGTAAAATAACATAACTGTTTAAATAAAACTTTGGCCCTTTGCTAGTATGTTTTACACTATGTTTTGCATTATAAACATATTTTAATAATATTTTAAACCCAAATTGACTAATAAAAAAATAGATTTTTTCAAAAAGTGTCCAAAGGATCATTTTACCCTCAGCAAAGGGCAAAATGATCCTTCATTTAAAAATAATTGTAAATTGTTTTTTAACTGCAAAATAAAGGATATAAAAGTAACTATGAGAATATATAAGAGTAATTCACATCTAAAAACATACTCCATTAAGTAAACTAAGTCATATTTCTGTACATGAAAGACTGCATATCTAAATAAATATGAAATTTAGTGTTTATCTTATAATAGATGTTATAAAACCCAGTTTTTCAAAGAATTCTATTCAGACGCGTAATACTGCGATCGCTTGAATATCGCCATTGCTTCTTCTTAACTTATCACAATTACTTTATGGGTTACCCTGTAGATAGCACAACTTGTGTGGAAGAAAATATATGTGGATCGTTTTGCCCGTTAGGAACATTTTAGGCCTCCTTCCCCTACATATTACAGAAGATTAGAATATTCCACAAAGTGTATTTTTCAACAACCAAAATTAGGTTTCTCTGATTGAGCTTTAAAGCATTTAATAGATAAAATCTTAAAATTTTATATATTCTTGTACGCTAAAATCTTATAATCTCTTGATATATTTGCATAATGTAAGTGAAAAAATATTTACTATATTTACTAAAACTAATATTTTGCACATTTTTATGAAAATAGTGATCTCAAATATTTTATTGTTATAATTTTTAAATTTTACAAGAGATATGCATGCATAATATTAGTTAATGAAATAATCTGATGTCATTATTATTGTAGATATTTTATAAGGAAAAATATTTGTAGCATAATATAAATTTATTATTTGAGTCCCCCTTTTTATATGGAACTACAATCCAATGCTTGCTATACTTAAAACAGTAAAACATTAAAATATATGTCATCAATAATTGGTAAATAAAATGTACCATTGTATTATAGAATAAATTGTTTATGAAATAAAATGAATAATATGTATGAAATATAAAAATAATTATAAAAAGTAAACAATATTTCTTTTATTGAAACTGTCATGCGAATAAGTTACTAAATACTGAAATATTCTTTTAACCCATATTTCACCATCGTCCTAAAAATAGGACACCATGTATGAATGGCCTTTAAATAAATTCTTTTGAGTATTTTAATTCAAATTAAAGGCGATATATTTTTAAAAGTCTGTTAAGTATATCTCTGCTCTTATTGTTAGTTTAAAATAATGTTAAATATTTTTTTTTAATTTTTCAAAATGGTGATTTTTTGAAGATTTATTTCTTACATATTCAATACATTATTTCTTAAAAGATTTTACTATTAAAAATAACGGTTATATAAATTTATTGAGGTAATATTCTATACTTTTCTACAGATAAAAAAGATATATTAAAAATATATATCTAAATGGTCTATTTTCCTTATATTTCATACTGTCCTAAAAATAGGACGATGGTATAATCCACTGATACATAATCCCTACATTAAGTAATGGGAATAATCCATTCTTCTCTGTGATATTCCAAATATTTGTACGGATAATCTTTAAATAGTTTCTCTAACACCTGCAGATCACGTGTGTCTGCAGGTGTTAGGTACACGTGCCCTGCGTGGTCACGTGTCAGACTGGTTTGTGTGAGGGGATTCCCCGTGTAAGAAAGTAAAAAAAATTGCATTGTGAAATTATTGTGTACGTCGTTTCTCTTTGCTTCGTTTCGGAAACTACTTAGATCTTAATGCTTAAAAATGTCTCGTAAATTTTTAACTACGCAGGAAGCCTTGGACTTTTTGTGGAGTTTAGATGATAGTGATTTTGAAGACAATGACAATGAATTAGTTATTGTACCTCCAGATCCTGATTTAATGAGTGACACACAGGACATTGATGATTCATCTGTAAGGAAAGTAGAAGAAATCATGTGTGATGAAGTAGATTCTACAGAGGTTGCAGGAACGATTGAAATTTGAGTTCCAAATAGAAATGAAAACATTTCTGTAAATCCGAAATGGGAAAAATGCGAACCTAAGTTCGAACGTGCTCCAAAAGCATTTCCTCATGAGAGACTTCAAAGAGTTAAAGATAATGTGGCTGGTAAATCTCCTATTGAACTTTTTGAAATGATCTGTTTGAAAATGATTGAGCTGACGTTTGAAGAATCAATTAAATATTCCAGACAAAATAATAATCATGGTTTTGAAATAAGCATGGATGAAATGAAACAATTTTCAGCAATTCTTTTCTATAGCGGTTATCATATTTTACCTCAAAAGAAAATGTACTGGAAAAATGCACCCGACACTGGAACTTTATTTGTAAGTAAATCGATGTCAAGGAACAGATATTACGAAATAAAAAAATATCTTCATTTTAACGATAACTTGCGACTTGATCGGAATGATCGCTATTTTAAAGTGAGGCCACTTTATAATCTGTTAAATGAAGGCCTTCAACAATTTGGAGTATTTCCGGAATTTTTAAGTATTGATGAAATAATGGTTAGATACTTTGGAAAACATGGCTGTAAGATTTATATAAAAGGAAAACCAGTCAAATTTGGATATAAATTATGGATGCTAACTTCTTTCAACGGATTCCTGTATTATATTATACCGTACCAAGATGCAAAGCAGAATAAAACAGAACCTGCATCTATCGACAATATACCATCAACATCCAAATGCCAAGCTGTGAAAATTCTAGAAGGGCAAAAGAAAAAAAATCCAAAGGTTAAAAAGAATCAACTATGTCAGAAAAAAGTGAATGAGCCATTATCTCACACAGTTGTCCAGAACTTGCTGTCAATAATTGCAAATCCTGAGATACATAAAATTTACATGGATAATTTCTTTACTTCCCATGAACTGCTATCCATTCTTTAAACCAAGAACTTCTTCGTTACAGGTACTGTTAGAGAAAATAGAATCTCTAAGTGTCCACTTATGTCTTCAAAAGCAATGTCGAAATTGAAACGTGGATTTTCTGACAGCAGATTCGATACAAGGAACAAAATAGCCGCAGTTCGGTGGAATGACAATCGGGTGTTTTCTGTAATCACTAATTTCGAAGAAACAAAAAGTATCTCAACAGTAGAAAGAAGAGTAAAAGGTGGTAAAAAACAGGTAAAGATACCTGCGTGCATTACATCCTACAATAAATACAAAAATGGAGTTGACTTGTTTGATAATCATGCAGCATCTTACTTTACTTCAATTCAAGGGAAAAAATGGTATTGGCCATTATTTGTTAATGCATTTGAAACAGCGCCTGTTGCTTCATGGAAGCTCAATCAGTTATTTGGAGAAAATAGTCTGAGCCTGCTTGATTTTCGAAGGCACACAACAGTTGCCTATTTGGGGATTTCTATTCCAAGAAAACCATCTTACAGAAAATTGGGTCGTCAACAGAGTAATGCAGATTTTTTAAGGATTCAGAATGAGCATGTGTTGATAAAACACCCAGAAAACCGACAAAGAAGATGCCAGCTAAAACCTTGTACAGGAAAACCAACCACAATATGTAAAAAATGTAACGTCGGACTATGCTTAAGATGTTTTGTCCCATTCCATTCATCTAATAATGAATAGCAGTGGATTATACCATTGTCCTATTTTTAGGACATCCTGTACCAATCAAGCTAATAAAAAATTGGTAAGTTTTTTGATTTTGTGTGTATACATAGGCTTAATGAAGCATATATTTAAGATTTTATTTAAAAATAATATTTCTTTCAAAGCTTGGTACGATATGGGTTAAACAATACTTTAAAATTAACAATTGTATAAACTTAAAGTCGCTGTTTAAATATGGAAATTATCTTATTCATCCAAACTCTCCCCTATTTGTTAAATTACATAGATTTTTTTTTATGTAAAATATTTCTGTTGTGATAAAAATGAAGAAGATGGTGTGCAAATAATAGAAAATTTACATCTGTCAATATGTAGAAAATGACATACATCATTATATCCGTGAGGACCACCTGAATCATCGGGACAAAACTACGTTTTTCACGGTTTTTAAGAAAATTGAAAAAATTGTCTTATCTTCGAAAAGCTGTACTGCGCTTGTTATTGAGTGTATAAAAAAGTTGTAAATATGAAAGTTGTAGAAAATTCCATCTTCTTTAAGATTGTAATTAACAAATAATACGCTACAACAACGGATCTCGAAATATTTAAAAAAAAGAAAAAAGTCCCAAAATTTTGTTGTATTTTAGCCCCAGAAAATTCTCTCGAAGGAAATTTTGTTGGATAATTCGGTTTTTACATGTTGGCCTTATTATATACAAGTTGGAAAAAATTCTGCCCGACCTTTCCCAAGGTAACATGTACATTAGGGTGAAGTGAAAAGGACCGTGAAATTTTTTTTGGGGATTTTTTTATTCGGATGGGTCTCAAAATTTTCCTTTTGGCACACTGAATATTAGGTTAAATTTTCATTTAATTTGTAATTCATCTTTAGGGTTCTACCAGCTCTAGAAGATTATGCCCTTTATACGTGAAAAAACAAAGGAGTGTAAGTAACTATGGATTTTTGTTCTTGGAATTTTTTCTGCGGATAAGTCTCAAAATTTGTCTTTTGGCACACTGAATATTAGGTTAATTTTTTATTTAATTTGGAATTCATCTTCTTGGCTCTACCAGCTCTTAAAAATTATGCCTTTTATATGTGAAAAACCAAGATTGTACTATGTAGTGTAAATTATTCACATTATTTTTTTTACTGAATTTCTCTGATTTGAGTAAATTAACCCATAAAACTTGACTGATTAAAGTATTACTTGTGATCAATCCAAATGCCGTCATGTCTGGACACCTTGAAAGTAAAGGTAACCTTAAAATGTGAATTGTTTGCAAAGAAGATAAAGGAAAATCAAAATAACTAGATATGCGGTTCACTTTTATGTTTTAAATTTACATGAGAGATAGTTCTCTGACTATATAGGAAATACAGTTTTCTGAATATATGAGAATGCAGTAAATGGATATACGATGTACTGTAAAACGATCGGATAATTCCCTGTGATTTTTATTGGCCTTTGATATCAAAACTAGGCATTATCTTTCGTGATTTTATTTTTGCGCGTATGTATCTGTCCCTTGATTCTTCTCCTACAACTGCTAATGATGCTTCAGTAATTTGTTTTACGCATCTTTCAAAATTAAATTTCAATTTTTTGGCAATCTTTGTTTAAGAAATCTAATAGCACCATTCTTTCTCGCAGTGTTTATAGCTGTCCCGTCACAACCTATAGCCATAAGTTTGAGGTTTAAGTTGTTTTCAGTGTAGTATTTTAAAATGCTTTCTGCAATATGCTTTTCTGATCCAGAAGATGGTGTGATGTATCCCAGATACAGTGAATTTGGCTCTTCAATCAGAAATACATGTGCTTCATTTATAGTTATTCGATGTAATCTAGCTCTAATTTTCTCTTGATGTAGTGTTTTATGTTTTCTTCCGTCAAAATATGTGCTTTCCATTCTTGCTTCTAAAGCTTTCAGATAATCTTTTGTAGCACATTCACTGGTTTTCTTCCGTTTTCTGTGTACTTTACTTCTGTCAATTATATGTAATGAATCATTTTCAATTACGATGCCAACATCTTATAGCGTTGCAGAAGCTATTGCTGTCACGCATCTATCAGAAACCCCATACTGATATGAGATCCTTGAAACCGTAGATAGATGTGTTTTTATTTGTCTTTGTGACTCTTTTATAGATTTATATGCTTGTGATATGGATATTAATTCTTGACACCTTGATGAAGAGCTACTACTTCTTTCTTCATGAACACTGCCAAAATACAAAATTGTACTGTCCTGATTAACTTCAGACTTTAAATTTGGTTTTTCAGCCCTCATCGAATCCATTGTTTTCCTCTCTTCTCTTTGTCTCAATTTACTTGTCTCAGTTTTTTCCAGCATCCAAGTTTATAACCATCTTTCTTGTTGACCTTTGGTTAAGAAGAAATTCCTGTTCTTTTGGAAGCACCTTCTTTTATTTTTCACAAGTACATACAGAAATTGGCTTGTATTTGCAAACCGAAATGTCTTGAAGTTTACTTACAGCTTCAGATTTGAAAAACTGAATCTTCTTCTTCATGTAATAACATTTCTTTTGGATTTGGGGAATCGAATAAGGTTGTTGTATTCAGAAAAATCGTTGTCTATCATTTGATAAATACGCCTCTGGTAAACTGCAGGAATTGATGCTTTCTTCCAAATTTATTCGATCTTCTCGCTTAGGATTTGAATTATCTATGATTTTGATGGATCTTTACCATTCCTACACTGTTTTAATTCTTGTCGTGTATATAAGTAAAGTTTCTAACGTCTGCTTTTGTTCGCAAAACAACTTCATTTCGTTTTGAAGGAACACCAAATATGGGACATTCAACTGCATTTCTAATAATGAAAAACTTCGGTTTTCCTCCCCTCGCACTCATTTTTGCACTAAAAATGGGTGCTAAAAACTCAATAAAACGTTTCAAAAATTTTTAAACAAAGACTTAAGGTTTAGAAATCAGAAAGGAAGTTACACTAAACATTTCAAATATAAAAAACTCAAACGAGATTACCAACGAACACTGCAAATGTACAATTTATGGTAAAAACCTATTGCGTGAAACAATGAAAATATAAAAGTCCTGGTACAGCCCTGAAGGAGTTTTTTTTTTAATTCATGAAATTTTTGGACGTATATTATAGGTACTAAAAGGCACCTTTTGGCTGATATCCGAAATCAAAATTTCAACTTTCGTTTTTTCACTCCACCCTAATGTACATCTCCCTTGGACTATTAATGCTTTTTCTATTTTGTTTTCTATTTCATTTCTTATAATCCTAAATGCAAGAAAATATATTAAAATGTTGTAAATAGCATAAATATACATTATTAAATTTACTTTAAAGACATTCAAACAAATGTTATAGATAATTTTTTATTAAATTTCTTTAAAGTTAGCTGAACCAACATCAAACGAATGTTAGTAGAAATTATAAAATGGGACAAATAAATCATTCTTATTTTCGTCATGTAAATCTCTCATATACGACTTTTTTACTTTTTTATTTAAATGCTCACACATTTCACAATTTTTGCTCACACATTTCACACATTTCACAATTCATGATTTTTAAAAATATATAGAAAAATGTAAATATTTAATGTCTAATGAAGTATATATCGAATGAAAAATGCTTTCTAGAAATATACTTCTTCTGATAATAATAATTATTGTATAAATGTTGTAATACATACTTAGAAGAAGTGTAGGGGGATCTGAGATGTTTTAATGTATTGCCGCGATTGTTTAGATTTCTTGATGGTTTTCGATTGTTTAAAAGACATTCCATTGTTTACCGATACTTCTTTCCAACAGAAAGGCCGACTCAATGAGTTGCTAGTAATAACCAAGGAAATCTATACAGGGTCTACAAAATTAATCGGGTCAAAACCCTCAAAAGGAATAAGGCAGACTTCTTCAAAATATATTCTCTCATTTCCAAGGATATTTAAAAATCGCATTATGGCCGCAATGTAACATCAAGTACTGGGGATATTGTGGTCATAGTTGTAGTATGACATCACTGTTACTTCACAAAAGTTTAAAAATTTGTCAGAAAATATTTTCTTCAATAAATATCATATTTTCATGTGTTCTTGTACCTTAATTTTATGTTCTGGAAGAATTTCACATTTTAGTCATAATGTAATGTCCCTGAGGGGTGGCATTTTGACCACATATGTAGAGTTGCAAAGAACGGGTTTATTCCCGGGTTTATTTCCAATAGACCCGGTTTATTCCCAGGTTTCTTCCCAAAAGACCTGGTTTATTACAAAAAAACCCGGTTTATTCCCAAAAAACCCGGTTTATTCCCAGGTTTAAACCGAGTTTTTTCTAGCCTTTGCAACTCTACACATATGTGACACGACCTCCATGACTTGCAGTGATGTTATGATGACGCCGCTGCCACCATGTTTCATGTTCAAGTATAGCCTGAAAAAGAGCATATCAGTTTATTATATTTGTCAAAATATTAAAACATTCCTTTCAATGAACTTGACATATTTAAAATTCTTGTGACATTCACCTGACTTTAACAATTTTGTATAACTAATAAAAAGTTTCGGAGAAAATATTTTTGAGATAGAATAAAAACATCTGCATTTTCAGCTTACTACATATAAGGCTTCGATAATCTTAATTCTTTGAATTAAAGTTTTGCTTGCGAAAGTTTTCAAGAAATAGTTTTGAACAAATTTTAAGGCGAAATCTTTCTTTTTAAATAAACAATTTTATATACTTTAAGATGTTAGTAAATTTTATGAAGTATTTCGATTTTTAAAAACATGCTCAAACAAAATAAAACAAAATTCATTTTTAAAGCATCCCAACATAGAATAAATAAATAGTTCCTAAAAATTTCTACAGTATGCAAAATCAATGTAAAATTCTTGAATCTTTCAGTATTTTGCATAATTTTGTAAAAGTTTAAGAAAAACATATTAAAATAAAAGTATAAATATCTGAAATGCATGCTTATTATTGTAATATGGCCTGGTATATCAAAAATATTTTACTTAAACATTTTATATTCAGAGAGTTTGAAGAAGTATATTTAAGTAAAACAGAGGGAAACATTTTTCTCTTTAAATAAAGCATTTTATATAATTTAAGATGTTTGTAAATTTTATATTACGTGACTAAAATTTTACTCTACCCCATCAAATAAAAAATCTATACAAAATTCATAGTTAAAGGCTTCATACATAGAATGAATAAAGATCTATAATTAAATTCTGTGATGTTTAAAATCAGTGACAAATTCAGAGATGTTTATGTATTCTGCGTAACTGTTAAAATACTTAAGAGAAAATATTTATAGGATAAAAAACAATTACGTGTACTATCATATGCCTTTGACTTAAAAAGTTTATATGGAAAACTAATCAAAACATATTTTCGAGAACAATATAGGACAGCTGTTTCTTCTTTTTATAAAGTAATTCATGTAATGTAGAGTTTACCCAAATTTTAATTCATATAGATTGTAAATTTTACTATATTTTGTCTAAAGATTTTGTGGTTAGAAAAAAAAAGAATCTGAATTAAAATTGATTATTTCAATCTTCCTTCATATTACGGTGTGTAAAAAAATATTGGTGGTTTCTGTTATATAACGTTTCAATCACAATTTTTTAGATAAATTTTTAATTGAGTATTACGCTATTGTATACTTTTATGAAAGGAAGATTTTTGTCTAAATTTTTATTATTATAGATTTGCTTTTCCTCATTGTACAAGGATATTTATGTTCGTTATAATGACCATGGATAAGAAGCGCGATAATTTCATAATAATATGATAAAATTTTGATGTACTAAACATTATTCATATACATCATCAAATGGTAAAAAGTGTTAAATAAAAACAATAAAAACAGTAAAAAAAGTTTTGAAATACGAATCTTCTACATGTCTCGGCTTTACCGAAACCTTTATTAAGATAAATGAGTATATTCTACGGCTGCACGATCGGTAATGCAATTATTTGAAACTCTTACATTCACTGTTTTAACGTTCTCTCGCAGATGCTATTTTTTACATTTGCTTTTATGTTTATCTCTATACTCGTAACCATGGAGTAACTCAATCCATAACTTTGGTAAGTTAAATGATGCTGTATCTTTATATAGGGAAATAAACATCAGAGTAAAAATTAAATGAAATATTTGAAAACGTGAAAAACATGAATGATTGAGTTTCAAGTCATATCATTATAGATCGTGCAACTGTAGAATTTATTCATTTGTCTTGATAAAGGCATCGATAAATCCAAAACATGTTGACAGTCTATATATACAAACGTTTTACTGCTTTTATTTATTTTTATTTAACAACTTTTAGTAATTAATGAAGTATGTGATCTGTGTTTTTTCGGATTTGTTATATTTTTACTACAATAGTGTTCTAACATATTTATTACTTAACATATTAATGTACACATTGAGAAAAGCTGTGGTTAAAGAGGCTGTTAGAGTTTTAGGATTACCTTAGAAATATTTCTAATAATTACTTACGATAGTTGTCGTAAAAATGGATATTTTGAGGCTATAAACGTATTTTAGAAAAATCTTAATATAAAGAAAAGAATCTGTGTAATTAGAGTACTGTCTAAACTGGAAGCCACTTCGACCGTCAACGTATTAGATGCTTCAGCCGTTCGAAACCCGCTTGTTCCCTTTGATGTCTTGCATTTACGGAATTTCGCTTTTAAATATTTTTATCGGATGGGTTCGTTCGGCTGTGTATATAGGCCTTTATATTAGATTAATTTGGACACAAAGAAATCATATAAGTTGTAAATTTCCCAAATGGACAAAAAAGTCCGGGCCAGGAATTGAAGCAGGGATCTCTTGCCTGAAGCTGCCAGTGCTCTACCAACTCAGGAGGCGGCATTACAAACCAACCAAACTTTGTGAATTTGGAGAGCTAAAACGCAATGAGTCAAGAACGCTAAGATTCTTCACACTGTACCCTTACTCCAGTAATCTATTTATTTACAGGGGGAAATGCACTTTCTATTAACGTTTTTGCTCGTGAAGGCTATCAAAGAGGAAATACGGTCAACTTTCGAAAAAATGTGCTAGAAAAAATAATGTAGTTCTACGAACAACTGATGATCACTAATGTCTTAATTAAAATACCCATGTACAATGTTAATTTAATGTTTAAACTTTATTTTCATGGTTTATGAAAAGTTCTTATGCGGTCTAAGAGCTAGAGGACTGTTTGTCAATGTTTTAAAGCATATGTCCTGCATACATAACTTGTATATGTCCTATATTATATCCATATCTATTCACGTTTCAAAAAAGTCATGGTGATTACTCAGTAAAATGCCATGATGTGATTTCTTATGTTTTTATGATAGTATGTTCATTAAAGATTTGTTAAAAAATCACAAGGAAATGTTTTGAGAATTCCGTTTAAATAGAAAAGCACATTTGTTCATTTATTAAAATAAAATGAAAGTTTAAAAAATGGTACTTAACAATGTCCATTGTTAACAATTTATGTTAACAATGGAGGATTTTCAAACTTATTTTTAAAAAGAAATAATAACAATTTAGAGAGCATGTAAAAGTAATTATTTTTTTTTCTAAACGTTATTATTATTCTTAATTCCATTTATTATCCAAGCACTACGATACACAAGACAATATTATTTTGAAATTATTGTTCAACGTTTCATAAGCTCATTTTTTTAAATTCATAGTTAATAATACAATAATTTCCACATTTTACACTTACTTATTTGGATCATTGCGTAAATGCAGGCGTTTTATTGCATAAACACATACAACACTTAATTTTTTTTACAAAATGTATTGTCTTTTGTTTCGTTTTTTAACTTCGCATTACTTCAATGCTGCCTTATCACACCACTTTTTCAAAAACAACTCACTTGACGCTATTGCATCTTCCTGCACTTCAATATATTGAAGTGCCAGTATCATGAACATAGAAATAGATAAGGACTTCTAACGAAATAGCTTTTCAAAGAAGAAAACCGTTCCTCGAAAAATGTTTCAAATAGGTGGCACCTGTGTAGGACAATTGCTCTCTACGTCACCAGTTAATCTGCTTCTTCAAATCTTCTGCTTGACAGTCATTGTCTGGTGCGTATCCTATATACAGTTTCGGGTTGTTTTCGTAGGTAGTGCTACCTTAACAGAGATAATCGCCGGCTGCGCAGAACCGTGCACATTCTGTCATTAAGTTAAAAAGTCGCGACACGATATTAACACTATTTCGTTCGAAGTCCTTATCTATTTCTATGTTCATGGCCAGTATTAACTTTTTTCAACGCGTTGAGCTCTTCATGCTTATAAAAATCGGCTTGCACTTTAAAGTATTACTTATCGTAAATGAAGTTTGAAGGAAATTAAAACACGTGTAAACAGGAAGGTGAAATCGCTCAGAATACGAATTCTAACTTCACCTGTATGCACAACGCGTTACCTGACATTGGGGAAGTGAGAAGGGTGAGTGATTAGTGTCATCTTTTATAATAAAATTAGGTAGCCTCTCGGTTATCCGAAAGCTCCTATGGAACCCCGGTCAACCGAAAATCCTTTGGTCCCATGCTTTTCGGATAACCGGAGTTTTACTGTACCTAAATCCTTATCTAATATTTAGCGTTCGACTAGAAAAGATGGTCATAGACAAACCACTATTGGGGTTTTGAAAATTATGAGAATAAAATAGTTGATGTAAATTTATTCAAAAAATGACCTCCGTAAGTCCATAGGTAAAAAGATTTGGTGTAGAAAGACTTCTAGTAGATAAAGACTCTTAAATTTCAACATGTTAAAATTTAGAGTGAACAGACAGTTTTAATAGGAAAATAAATCTCAGATTATATTGTTTATGTATTTATAAGCTGTTTTTTCTGCGTCTGAAAAATTCTAGGTTTTCCGTCAATCATGTAATATCTATTATTATATTAATCGTAAATAATCATGTTAAAATGTTAAAATTAACATGTTAAAATTTAGAGTGAAAAGACAGTTTTAATAGAAAAATAAATCTCAGATTATATTTTTTATGTATTTATAAGCTGTTCTTTCTGCGTCTGAAAAATTCTAGGTTTTCCATCAATCATGTAATATCTATTATTTTATAATGCCTATAAGATATGAAATTTGATAAGGATTTTGTAAGCTTGATTGCCATTATAAATAAGGCAATGAAAGTCGAATCTTAAACAGCAGTTTAGATACATTTTTGGATGCATTTTTGTAAGTTTGCCGTTTTTGCCAAGTTAATATTTGTATATTATCTCACTCATCCAATCGAACTTGTCTAGCCTAGTAATTTCAATACCTGGAATGTGAGTTGACATAGTTTGGACACAAGCTTCCCTCTTTAAGCATGCATCTTATGTGTATGTCGCCACTTTCTTTATTTTTTAAGGCTTTCTACTGGGAGTAACATATATTAATCTGAATGTGTACAAAACATGATTGTTGTAAAACACTCTGTTGTGCGAAGCTGCTCTCACTAAAGTACGCCAAGAACGCAATAAGAAAAATAGAAAATAGACATTGTCAACAAAAGGGGTTTTGTTAACGATGCACATCTTTAAGCACATCTTTAAGCAAGTATTAAATATGAAACAATCATATGCAAAATCTTTCTTTTTTTTTTCAAAATAATAAGTACATGTTCTCATTCTTACTGAATTTTGTTGAAAAATATTTTATAGAAGAGAATAGTTAAAAGTTTAATAACGCTAGTTTTTGAATGGCTTTAATTGAACAAAATAATAATAATTAATTAGCAAAGGAAGTATTTTAAACTAGGTAAATTATATTCAATGGTTGGAGTATCATAGATGAGTTTTTATTCCTCAGCACTGCAGTTCGCAGCCTTGTCCATCAAATAAGAGTGAAATATGCCTGCCAGGATATCGTTGGGATAGCTCAATAGGAAGAGTTTTGGCGCGATAAGTCAAAGTTCCTAGATTCAAGTCCTGATCCCGGCATTTTTCGCTCTGTTAGAATAAAAACTCAACTATGCTACTCCAACATTGAATATAATAATTATTATTATTATTTAGAATTTGAATAAAGGGCATACAATTTTATACATACATTCTGAAAGCTTGAAAATTTCTAAACATTTACTTGATTTTCCAACATGGCTTAAAAATATAATTTTATCAAAAAGTTTTTTTTTTTAAATACTTTTATCTAGAATAATTATGAACATGAGCATACTTAATAAAAAGTAATATTTCAAAGAATTCTAATCCATTTAACCTTCAATATTTCACTGTAAAGCTGAGTGAAAATAATTCAATGAATTGAAAAACAAATAAACAAAAACATACTATTAAATGACGCAGCTGATTTGCTCTGTAATATACTATATATGCAAAGCACGATTCTCTAGAATCTTCCAAGAATGCATAAACACATAATATATTTGACTGAAAACATCCATTATCATTTTAATGCTTTTGGAGATTTTTGTTTCCTGATTTAGAAATATAATTAAACTTAACTAATCCAGAACTTCTTATAATTTTTTGAGGAAAACAAAGTTAACGTTAAAAATGCTCTAGTAAATGAAAATGAACGGTTCTAAGTTCTATAAAAATACTGTTCTATGAAAAAGTAACCTCGATTTTTTCTTTTATCGATTTATTCTAATATATATATCAGAATAAATTTAAATTGCTATAAAAAGTTTCGTGCTTTTTTGAAAGAAAAATGTATTAGTTTGTATTTAGAATCATTATCAATTTATTTTCACATTAAAAAATTCTTATTATAGAAATTCAAATACACTGCTCAAAACAATTAAAGGATATTTGAAGTTTTATATAAAATAAAGATATAAACGAAATTTTTTTTGCCGAAAATAGAAGAAGAGAATCACAAATGCAAATTTTTCTGGTTTTCAAACTGTGGAGTATGCAAATTTTGAGTTCGACGTCAAACGCGTCGCTTCAGCGGCAGCGAATGAAATTTGACTTTCAACTGGATAAAAGAGAATGAAGACAAGGATGATCGGCATTCAGTGATTGCTTTGTTTCGATGAGTACGATGTCTCAGCGAAGTCATTTGACAGATTCAGAAGCTTGGAGAATTGTTGGTAGGTTAGAAGGGGGCCAAACTCAAGCCGAAGTAGCGCAAGCCATTGGTGTGTCACAAAGTGTCATTTCCAGGATCTGGAACCGTTTTTTGGAGAGTGGATGTGCAGGCCGAAGACCAGGGCAAGGTCGTAGACGGGCAACAACGCCCAATGAAGATCGGTATTTAGCGTTAACAGCTCGGAGACACCGAAACATGAACGCTACTCTTCTCCAACAACACCTTCGCTCGGCTACAGGCACCACGATTTCAACTCAGACTGTCCGAAACCGGCTCCATGCTGTAGGTCTGTATGCTCGCCGACCTATGGTATGTGTTAGATTAACATCAAGGCACCGTCGCGACCGCAGGGAGTGGGCAACCGAGCATGTCAACTGTAGGAGAAATGAATGGAGCAATATTCTGTTTTCTGACGAGTCCCGTTTTTCTGTGCATCCGAATAATAGGCGTATTTTCATCTGGAGGGACCGTGGCAGTAGGAATAATCCTGCGTTCGTGCACGAAAGTGTCAGATTTGGCGGTGGAAGAGTGTTGGTGTATGGTGGCATCTCCATTGACGGGCGCACTGACCTCTACATCATTCGAGATGGAGCTCTGACTGGTCGCCGATATAGGGATGAGATCCTCAGACCTATTGTAGTCCCTTACACTGCAGCAATCGGAGATAACTTCATTTTAATGGACGATAACTGCAGGCCACATCGTGCAAACCTGGTGGAGGATTTCCTTTTCGAGGAAGGAATCGTTCGAATGGAATGGCCAGCGTGTTCTCCAGACATGAATCCAATCGAGCACGTTTGGGACGCTCTAGGAAGACGAGTTTCTGGCCGCCAACAACCCCCACAAACTCTCCAAGAACTGGAAAGAGCTCTTCTGGAAGAGTGGGGCAGAATACCCCAACTCGTCATTAATAGCCTCATTGAGTGCATGCCTCAAAGGTGTTCAACGTTGCTGGCCGCCCATGGAAACCATACCCCCTACTGAAAATGATTTTCTTTGAAGAAAACACCTTTTTTTATTCTTTTTTTCTCATATGCACAAATTGTGTTTTTTCCTTTTGTACACAAATGCGCAATAAAATGCATTTTTTTCTGCCAAACATGTGTAATTTATTCTCATATAACCTACTATGTCTGTCGACCATGTATCAATCAGCTAAAAAGTTTCCCAGATACAAAATCCACCTAAAACTGCAATATCCTTTAATTGTTTTGAGCAGTGTATAAAGGAATGTTTGTTTAGAGACAAATATTGAAAGATAATTTAGTTCCATGAAGTCTTCAAAATGTAAAAATAAAATATAAAGTAAATTACTTTAATAGATTGCTCGAAGCGATGTCTAAAAATAATAATAATTAAAACATATAATTAGTCTTCTTTAGCAATTTCAATACTAGATTCAATACAAGATTTGTAATTTAAGAGAAAAAAGGGTAATCAGTATTTCAAATATATAATTTTTATGTTGGATGTGTTATACATTTTTTGATAAATTGCTATGTTATTGATTTTTGACAATTTTTGAGGAATTCGATAAACGAAAATTTCAATTAATTTTCGCATGTAAAATTCATTTATAAAAAATATATGTATGAATTCGAAATCATACACAATCATTTGCTACATTAAAAAAACATTGATGAAGCATTGTACAGGCCCACTCGCAACTAGGACTTTTACATTATTCGACAAAAAAATAGCCAGAGTGGAAAATCATTAGCCAAATTTTATATATATAAAACAAAACTTCTATTACTACATAAGAAACATTGTGCAACTTTTACACAAAGATTTTTAATTCGTATTACACTGCAAAAAAATTAAAAAAAGATATATTTTAAAGAAAACTTATAGTAAACATTAAACAAAATAGACAATAAAGACAATATGTAAATTATAGCTTTCAACTAGTAAACTATTGACTAAAGACTATATTTGTAAATAAATTTTTAATATTAAAAAAATAATAATTAAGTGGAAGAAAAAACTGTGCAGTTTCATCTAATCCCAGTGAACGCAGTATTTTTTAAGAAGGAAGGGGGGAAGGATGAAGTTACGTATAGCAATGTAACATATTCTGAAACTTTTAGTACTAAACCCAAATGTCGACATCATATTTTTCGATAAATATACCTTCGTGTATCAAACTGAAAGTCACTCGTTAAAGTAGTTTAGAAATTACGCATGTTTTATGTTTGTACCTCCTAATGTCAAATAAATGTTCGATCGTCGCAAAACAGATTACAAGACAAAATGATTTTTAAGCATAACTTAAAAAACTATTTAGCGAAATGAGCTTTAATTTTGGGTTTGCATATTTGAAAATTCTAGAAATCTATGTCTGTTAGGAAAGTTTTACGTTACAATTCATTTTTGTTTTCGAAAATATATAAATTTTATAAAAAAATTTTTTTTTTGAAGGGTAGCACAGTATTTTAACTGGAGGGGGGGGGGGGGGTTATATGCGTTATTTATTATTAATACAAAGTAAAAAAAGAGCACAATTTGCTTAACAAACTGAAAAACATATAAAGGCTTAAAATTTATACACCGCTAGGAGGGGGAAGGCAAAATTTTAGGGTGGTTGAAATTCAATAATTAAAAAGGAAAAATAGACTGAAAAGGATATTCTCGCCAACATTAAATAAAATAATCCAACATGAAGTGAAACATTAGCCAGAGCCAGGAATCGAACCTGGGTCCACAGCGTTCCGGGATATCGCCCAAACCACTGAGCTACTCGAACCAATTCTGGATCTGCAATTTCTCACTAATAAACCATGTTGGAGAGAAAATCGCCAACCATCTAACAGACAGCCTTGGGTGACCGAACAACTGTGAATAGATTTTTACTATTCCACCGATTTACGAATAAATATATATGTCTGCATAATAGTTGTATATCTTTAACAGAAGATTATCAAGATTGTTTAAAAAAATTATTAAAAGGTAAAATATAATTAACTATAAATAGCTGCTAGATTAAATTTTCATTTATTAAATTTTATTTTTCTAAAAGTAGTATAAGAACATTTTCTGCCCCCCCCCCCTTCCACTACAAAATTTAGATTCTGAACGCTGCATGCCAAAAGGAGGCAATAATTTGTATTGCAATAAAATACCTTGATGCGTGTTTGCTTGCATTTTTATCTTTGGTGACATAATTTGGCAACAAGTACGAAATTACGCCAAATATAGCTGCAGAAAGTAGTTAAACTAGTACAGTTTGAGAAGTAAATAAGTGACTACGACAGTAGAAATATAACATATAGCAAATAATATAAGGAATTGAAATAAAATAATCGCAGTAAATAAAGTTCTTTTCGGGAGTATAAATAACGAACTCCGAAGGGACAATCAACGCATATGTAATTCTTTAATTACAAAATAACAGCACATTTTTAAAGTTCTTTTCGTGTATAATTGGTCCGTGTGTTACTAAAGATTTGCTTTTTTCGTAATTCTTCTGTATTTTTGGTTTCAATATAGAATTAAAATTAAACTGACACATCAAGCACAATTTTTATTTCTGTGGAACGGCGCAATCCTCATACAGTGTTGATTTCTAAATACAGATCACACACCGTAGTTTAGGAATGTTAGTATTTTGAGTTCAGACAGCAACATAATGCAAGCAGAATATTTTTTGGAGGATGGTATGCTAAAATAGAGAAATCATCCTCGAATGAGACTTGCGCCATTCCAGGGGATATACAGTTTTGCTCGAAGTATAACTTTAGTTTTAACACTTAGTTAATGTATCTTAATAATTAAATAAATTTTGAAAAAACGCATCTTAAGTGATATTATGCATAATGTTAAATATATATGTGAATTTTTTTAAAACAATGCATTGCAATATTTGAAAATTTCATGTTAACATTTTAAAAACTACTGCTTTAAACGGACAGTGATAAATATGCCAATAAAGGCTTCTATGTGGCCTAGTAACATAGTATTCTTAATGTTATTTATATATTTTTTAAAGCAGGGATAGTCTTTGTATTTTTTGTATTTAATAGTTTATGTTAAAATTTTAACATATATAAAATATAAGTTTTTTATAATTATTTTTCAGATATAAGATATTGAGACCTTATACTCTATTGTCGACTATATATTTCTTATCTTCAAGATTTTATAGTTTTTGGTTTTCTTTTATAAATGTACCAAATCGTTGAAATTGAATGACATACATAGCAATCAAAAACTAATAAAAGAAACGTACAATTAAAAAAACATGTATATTATATTATTATTAGTAGTAGTAAAGTTTTGTTGAATATTAAAAGAAAGTTTCTTTTTGTCTTTTACATATGCAGATATAAATATAATTTTTGTATCAAATACTTTGTGTCATTTGTGATAACTTCACTTCAATTTCAGAAAAAAACACTTTTCTAGCAATGGTTACGTGTTTATATGACGTTTAATATACATTTGAGGGTAATATATGTTAAGAAAAATCATTGCATGAAAAATCATATGAGCATGATTTCCCATGAATCATATTGCATAGAACAGTTACACAATAAAACTGACAAATACACAATTAACAATGACAGGCATATTCGCACCTAGCTGCAACAAAATATACAGACTTAAAGAAATTGGGAGGAAAATGCTTCTTTAATGAGGTATTTACGAAGAAGAAGTTTGGAGGAAATGTATTTTTTCGGTATTTACGAAGAAAGAATTTTGAAAAGTATTTAAAATCAAGTAATCTTACAAATAAAAAATATATTTATTTATCTTACTATGGCGCATAAATATAATATCACAATAAGCGAAATATATTTTGCATGTTTGTTTTACACTTTCTATGAACTGCCCATTCATTTTTATTAACAAAGCAGTTTTATTTCTGCTCCTACGCCGATAAGAAATTGTAAATGATATTTACAACTTCTTCCTAATTTTATAAAAGTCTTTTAATGTATATTCTGTAAGTCTGAATGCAATAAATTTTATTTTAAGTGTTGCGAGTAGTATAAATTATTTCACATTAATCTCCTTTACTTTTGTGTGAATCTACATTCAAATAAATATTTGTGCAAACGTGTAGTAGGACAAAGATAACATTCATTTTTAAATCTATAAATTACTCTTTGTTTGGTTAAAAAATTCACAATTTATATCATATTTTAAGTTACTGTATCCCATCTTACTGTAATAGAAATAAAAAAAAACTTTGAGACTTCAGAGATTCACATATCATGGGGAAATATGACGTCCTAGAAAATTAATCCTTCTGTTAATAATAAGTTTTGCATAAGTGTTGTTTATGTGAAGATTCCTATACACACACACACACACACACATATATATATATATATATATATATATATATATCATTATAATATCTATGAATTTCAAAAAACATATCAAGTTCTTGTATCATTCTACTTAAATCTCCAAAGAGATAATTAATGATAATGTGTAGATAGAATACCACATAGCTAATAGATTAACACGTGCAATCATAATATTACCATAGCTTGTGCTTCAATGGTAATTGGCCAAAAATACTGAAAACATGAAGAAAATTTAAAAAGAGAGAGAGAAAAAAAAATAATAATTTGGAGTTGCTATCAAGTGAATACAAATGGATTAAGAAATGAAATATGAACCATATACAATGGAAAATTGGACAACAAGAGAATTAAATCAGAATTGGATATGAAAAAATACATGTAGATATAATCATCAGCCTGGATGTACCCACATGTGTTTTAAAAAATAAATCAGTAGTTCATAATTCTACTGGCATATATGCTAAGATCCGTAGAATCACCCAGGTATACTGAATTATTACCAGAAAACAATTGGAAATATTAAAATTTGAAATAATAAAATTGGAAATAAAAAACACGTAAAGAATAGATAAAATATTTTACTCTCAATAATTATCCAGAATCCTTAAACATCACAAGTTCTCTATGATACCACACGTCCACATGGCACACATCATGAAATATCTCATACTTGTTGACATAGTCGAGTTGAGAGAAATTATTTGAAATACAAGTTTATATATGTTTGTTTTTTGCAGTGAATGATTAAAAAATAATTGAGAAAAAGAATAAACGTGCCTAAAATGCTATTTTTTTTTAAAAATGTATAAACACTGAAATGCACTTAAAAAAAAGAATAGTAGCTGACAAGTAAATAGTTGTGAGGAGGATTAATCATATAAAATAATTCTATCGATGAGAGAGACGTTAATGGTTAAGTAATACAGTCCCTGGCCAAATTATTAGGCGCAATTGTGTTTATTATAATTTATTAAATATCTGGAAAGATACATGACGAATTATACTGAAACTTCAGGAGTGTAAACAACATAATAAACGTCATATATTTCCGCGAAGATTTTTTCCCGAAACCCCATAAGGGGCCGTCAACAAATTGAAGAAAAACGAATATCTTTTGGATAACCCTGTAAAAACTAATGTTGCAAAAAGCATTCAAACTGTAGATTATGATTAAGTGGCTTATTGTAATAATTTGGGTTCATTTTTATGAAGATAGCATGTATAATCGAAGAGAAATTCACGTTTTTATAAAAACAGTCCCAAATTTTACCAAGGTTTTTGCTTATAATTTGCAGAGTTTTTACTATAAAAACAAGTTATTTTCAGAAAATATGACAAACAAAATTATACACAATACCCTGCAATCAGAATTAAAAAATAATAAAAATTGTATGAAAAATGAGCAAATTTACTTAATATTGTTTCACTGCGCATGCGCGAATTCAATCAAAATATACTGTGCATAATATATTAGCTTAATGTATAGACCAACTTTTATGAAAGTCTCAAAAACATAGCTTGAAAATTCTGATAGTAGTCGTTGATAGAATAAGCTCGAAATTCGCTGTTCCCAAAAGGAAGCAAAAAGATAAGGGGTTGTATCCAAATATACAATGAGAGACACTTCATTCTTATTATGTCAACTTTCATAAGCTAGTATATTACTCAGTAGTACTCAGTTGTAGAAACTCAAGTAGTACAAACAATTAAATATTCAAAAATGATTTATTTCAGTGTTATTAATTCTTATTTTGCATATAACTAGACAAACGAAACGTATTCGAAACTCAAATAGTACAAACAATTAAAATATAAGTAAAATGCAAAATAAAATATATACCTTTCATGCAAAAGGAAATTTAAATATATATTTTAACTGCATATTAAACGTTATGATAAGCCGAATGATCAATACATTTCACCTGGAATAATCTGCTACTTAAACAAAAATTTGGCACTTTATTGCATCGCTCAAAATTCTATGTATTTATTTTCGTCGAAAGGATACATCTTTAAAATTCGTGTAATAAGGACATAGCTATATAAAATCTGAGTAACTATCAAACATCTTAGAGAATATTTTTATGATAAAAAATAATCTGGATTTTAAGCTTACTACATAAGGCTCTCGTAATCATAATTCTCTTACTTTTTTTGTGAAATATTTCAGGAAATATCTTTAAGCAATTATCTAGGCAAATTTTTATCCTCTGAATTAAAAAAAAATTACACAATTTTAAGTGTTTGTAAATTTTATATCACACATGTAAACATTTTGGGTTTTCTTTTTCTGTTTAAATGTACATAAAATACGATAATAAAAAAACAAAATTCATTTTAAAAATTTACCTGATTAGAATGTATAACTAGCTGTTATATAAAAAAAAAAATCAATGTAAAATGCACTCAGAACCAATGTAAAATGAACGCATGTTTAAGTATTCTGCATACCTGTTAAAAGTTTAGGAGTAAATGTTTTTAATATAAAATACACGTTATCTGCATCTGAGGTGAAAAAATGTTTTTTTTTTTTTTTTTTTTTTTTTTTTTTTTTTTTTTTTAAATCAGGTTTCTTTTACTTAAAATTGTTATATTCGGAAACTTTGAAAAGTATTTTTCAGTAAATTGCAGAGCGAATATTTTCTATTTAAATACTAATTTTACATAATTGAAATATTTGTCTATTTTATATAAAGTGCTTAAAGATTTACATGTTTACAAATTTACATAATTCATAAAGAATTATAAAATAAAATTATGTACCATTCATATTAATTTAGAATTCACAAATGTTTCTATGATAATTAATTAAATTCTGAGTAACTGTTAAAAAATTTAGAAGAAATAAGTTTCAGGTAAAAAGAATGGTATCTGCATTTCCTGCTTACTTTCAAAATGTGGCTTGTTTATTAACGACAAAATCCTATTTTTGAAATTTGGATATTTTAGCGTAGTCAAAAAAATTTTGTCCACTTCTGGACCACAGCCAAGAACTAACTGCTTTCTTTAGAAAAAAATAATGGTGGAGGCAGCGACCTGCATTATGGCTTTCACTTTAATCGTTCATATATTATTTCTAATTATCGCATAATTTCAAATTATTAATCGCCGAATGGGAATAATTATAGATTTAATTGGGAATAATTATAGATTTAATGGGAATAATTATAGATAATTATAGATAATTAATTTGCAAGAACGGCATACATCAGTAGAAATATTATTTCAGATTTTAATCAAATAGTTTTTGCTAAATCAGGCGTGAAACCAACTTAGTGAAAAAGTGTCCAAGTCTGAATTCGAACCAGGATCATTGGTATTACGCGCCAAGGCCCTACCTTCAGCTACCTGGACGACATCCTGCCTGGTACTTTTCATTCTTATAAGTTAGCAAGACTGAAACCGCCCAGCACAAAGCGGAATGTATTGATGAACCACTACCCTGAGTGGCATGTGTCGCCGAGTGGTTAAAACACCACTCCGTAATCGCTTGAAAGCGTAGGAGCAGTCTGCGTGTTCGACTTCCACTGACTCCGTTGCACGCCTTCGTGAAGTTCCTGGCTGTATTCTTCAGTGCTGATTACTTCCTTGTGTCCAATCCGTCCTCTTCCAGAAGATGAGTTATGTAATTTTTGTAAGTCCTGTAAGTGTTTCTGTGAATAAAAAAAAATATGGATCATTCGAGACAACAGCCTTGTATGTAGTTATATGTCTCAAATCACCCCTACTTCAAATGTCAAATGTCACAATTCCTGCGTCAAGCACGAAACGTAAATTGCCAGTTATTGCAGCATCGATAAATATATTATATATAATTTATAGGAATATTATGCTTGTAGAAATATGAATTGAAATTTTAATCATTCATTGTTTGCTAAATCAGGCAAAAAATCAGGGTTTTAGCAAAATATCAGTGATTAAAATTTCAAACAATAAGTATAGACTTCGAATGAAATTTTGTTGAAAACAGTAGTTCACTTTAGGGAATCTTTTAAATAATTTTCAAGTACTGATTGTTTAAAAATCCATGTTTACAATGAGTATTTGTTTTCTTCCATAATGTAAAGTAACTAAAGGGAAGATACTCTAGATTAATTTTGACCAAATTATTCAAATTGGTAAATAAATCATATGAGATGTAATCTTCCCAAAAAGCACTTTTCCAGAAATTACTTTTTCTAAGCGAAAAAGTAATTTTTTGCTCAGTTGGGAAGATTACATATGATTTCTTTACCAATTTGAATAATTGCGCCAAAATTAGTCTAGTGTAATTACGTTTCCAGCTTTTACTTGAAGTCCCATTACCTGTGATTTATTCTATTGTGCTGATTCAGATATATATCAGGCCAGATGCTATGATCATTAATGTTAACTGGGTGAATTAGCTTCGTCCGGGATTGCTCAATTGGTTGAGAATTGGCAGCTTCAGCCAATGGTCCCGGGTTCGAATCCTGGCTTGGACTTTTTCGCTGATTTGGCAACATTACATCTCATATAAAGGGAATATATTGGAATTTTAATTGATAGTCCAGATCAAATTGAGAAAATAAATTATCTTAGATCAGATTAACCACACTTCGTTTCATATTTTTTCACAAGTCAATGGTGCTTCATAAAAGGCATCCAAAATAAGTAACAATATTCGAGAAAGTTGATAATGTAATCATAGCTGTATGGCCATGTCCGAGGTCCATGAAAAAAGAAGATTCGTTAGTAGAATACCTTCCAGGTAAGTTTGCTGTTTACTAGACTTTTTCAAAAAGACAGTTTATTCATGAATAATGTAAAGTTGACTTTTTTGTTTGTCCTATGAATGTCTTTCAAATGAAATGAAAACTTCTAAAAATTACGCATAGTATCTGTTATGAAACAGAAACTTAAAATAGAATATTTCATAAATCACGGAACATTTCCCAGAATTTACAGTAATTATTTTCAACTTAAAATACGGAAATGGTACTGGCGTTCCGTTTTCCAAAACAGTTTCAGTATTTTAACAATTAAAAAAAAATACACTTAAAATTACTGAGTTAAAATTCATAATTAAGGTCATCTTCCATAGAATGTATAAATAGCTACTACAGTATTCTGCTTAATGGTCAAAAACTGTGTATAGTTCAAGAATCTAAGTGTTTTGCATAACTATCAAAAAGTTTAGGAGATAATATATTTTTATAAAGTAAATATATTTCTAAATCTGCATGACGTGTATCTGAGAACCCAAAGAAAAATGCGGTAATAAAAAATAAAGAAATAAATAAGTAGTTGAAATTGGTTCCAGGTAAAAAAAAACAGCTCATTTGAAAGGTGATGAATTATTAATTACAAATTGTACATATGAGTGACCGCCATTAACCATCTGATTGCTTACCACGCGATTTCCATGATCATTTCATTTGTAGAAAAAATTATATAATACACAATTTTTGAAGCAATTTTTTAAAAAATTCACAATCAAGGTGCAAAAATACAAATCATAAATATGAATACAAAAGGTGTAAAAATACAAATGACAAAACTTTTGTTTTTACACATTCCAATGTAGTTGAAAAGTGTTCATAAATTCGGTTCGTCTGTCTGTCTATATGTCTGTCTGCCATTTGTTTATCTGTCATTAGTCTGTCTGTCATTTGTTTGTCATTGGTCTGTCTGTCGTCTATCTGTCTGTGCGGTAACTTGCGTAAGTATACTCGGATTCCCATGAAATTGATGCATGTTTTTCAGGTTTAATGTGGCATGTTCGGTATTGAAAATGAAGTGTATAGCAATTACACTTTACTTAAAGGCACACTGAAAAGATTTCCGTTACATTAGAGTCTATGAGGAAAGATCATTCGCGGTGTATTTTAATAATGTTACACAATTTCAAGCATATTCAAATTTATATATATTATCGAGGTGCACTACAAGAGACTTACTTTAGAATATGGTGTACATAGCATTCATTGTTCATTTCCAAGGACACACAAAATTATTCAGTAAAAATAAGTCTATTAACGATAATTTCTAGAAGTGCGTTTCCAGTCATGGTACGCGTTTTTAAATATAAGTAGTTTTTTGCCTATTACATTTTGTGTATCGATTCAATATATCATATACAGGGTAGCACAAGACCTCGAATACATTTTCGATTTCTAAGAGAAATTGTTGAATGGAAATCTTCAGCTGTGCTATGCATTTCCTAGTTAAACTAAATTTTAGAATACTATGGGGTATATATACAAATCTATAGATCATATACAGGGCGGCACAAAAGATTCTCGATATTTTTCCGACTATTGACGGTAATTCCTGAAATTGTTTTTGAAAACTTGTTATGCGTTTTCTAAGCGGCTCGTTGAGTTTATGTCGAAAGGTAGGCCTCCCTGCCCGGTCTGACCTTGACCTTTTGTTTACTCCATCTTTCACCTTATTAAACGGAGAATGTTAATATATTCTTAAGTGTTGGAAAGTGTTTCATAATCTATGCTTGAAGCACGAAATTTCGTTCCTATTTATTTTTTCTATGATTACAACGGACAGTAACTTTTCATAAAAATGTTCCGAAAACTAATAAATTATTTCAGTATTCCGACAAAAATCACATGATACTGAATAAAGAGAAATACCATTTATCAACAAGATTCAGTTGACAGTATGAAATTCAATAATTTATGATATTTATTCTACTGTAAAAGAGAAACAAAATCCTGGTTATAAAGGAGATACATTTTTTGAAAGGGGAATGAAAGTGAGAAAATAACTTTGAAACACACACACACACACACACACATATATATATATATATATATATATATATATATACAGGGTGTTTCACAAAGGAACCCTAACTTTAAAAATCAATAACCCGGAAACGGTGATAGATATAAACATGAAACCAGTGGTATGTTTATTAAAAAAAAACGTAAGAATCTTATACGTAAATCTCAAAATTTAGTTTAAAATAGCACCGATAGATGGCGCTGAGAGCGTTAAGAATCCTTCTAAAGAGAGTTCAGAAGCATAGAAAGACTAGTCGTCGAAGATTTCGTCATTGAAATCTGGCCGCTATTAGCGTATAGTGAAAATAATTCCGAAATTGATGTATACAGTGGAGGAACGTGTGTTTATTGTGTTGGAGTACCACCGATTAAATCAGAGTCCTACTGCCACAAGGAGAAGTTTTCAAACCCGATTTCAAGTCGCAAAAGGCCCAGATGGCAAAACAATTCGTGAGCTTTTCAAAAAAATTCAACAGACAGGCAACGTGACCGATGCGAATCATTTTCACTATACGAAAATAGCGGTCAGATTTCAATGGCGAAATCTTCAACGGCTAGTCTTTCTATGCTTCTGAACTCTCTTTAGAAGGATTCTTAACGCTCTCAGCGCCATCTATCGGTGCTATTTTTAACTAAATTTTTAGATTTACGTATAAGATTCTTACGGTTTTTTTAATAAACATACCACTAGTTTCATGTTTCTATCTATCACCTGTTCCTCGTTATTGATTTTTAAAGTTAGGGGTCCTTTGTGAAACATCGTATATATATATATATACGAGGGCGGTCTGGTATGTTCTCGGCCTGACGGCGAAAACAAAATATTTTTGACATAATTTAATATTATTTTTCAATGTAGTCCCCTTGCAACTCAATACATTTAGGATACACTTTTGTGTGCGATTTCTTTAAAGCCGCCCTGTACGAGGGTGCTTTGAAAAGTTTTCGGCCTGCTAAAGAAAATACAAGATTTTTGACAATATTTCATTTTATTTTTCAACATGCTACACAATACATTTCAGAAGAATTTTCATTCTTTGATGTTTTTGGTCGACGTTCAACAAGCGCGGCACGCATCGAGGAAAGCTTTACATACCCAAAACATCGTGTAAAATATGCTGGACATGGTTTATCGAGATGTTTGCAATGTTAGCAAGTTCGCGTATCTTCAATCGACGGTTATTGAACACGGCATTGTGAAATTTTTAGACGATTTCGTCGGTCGTAGCGATTTATGGGAGTCCAGAGCGTTCATCATCGTGAATCGATTTCCTACCATGTTTAAATTCAGCAACCTACCTTTATATCGTCGAATATGATGGGCAAGAATCCTTTAAGATAGACTGTAACTCGTTCTGTATGTTCGTGGGGATTAAATATATTTTAAAAAAGTATTTTATGACAGCTCGAACATCAATTTTTTTCCATTTTTCGAAAATGGCAAAACTTGCTTAATTTACTTTATCGCCCAGCAATAACCAATAAACTCACGCATTTGAAACTCAGCGGCTTGTCATCTGAAGGATTATACTTTACAAAAAACATTGTCATTTGGTCATACTTGTTTCATTTGTTTTCTGTGACTTATGAAACTTATGAAACTGCCCTCGTATATATATAGAGAGAGATATAGATAGATAGGTTGACAGATAAATAAAGTCGTTTTGCAACTCTTATATACTTTTTATACAGAGCGCGATATTTTAAACCTTTCAAGATTGGATAACTATATAGGCTGTTCAACTGAAAAGATGTGTTATGTTTTTTTTCTTGATTTTATTTCCTGGTTTAGAAGTACATTTAAACTTAACTAATAATGCCTTCTTCTACCACCATGCATTTCTTGGGATTTAAAAAGACAAAGTTGTAAGTGTTTTTGTAAAAATAATGAATAATTTTTCAGTTTTGCAGACAATAACAAACCACATGTATAAAGTTGGTAGTAAAAAATATATTCATATATTTTCATTCAAATTTGGTAAGAAACAAAAAGTTTTGCAGGTACATAAAAATGTTCTACGTGAATTTATTGAAAATCATTATTAATGTACATTACATTTAATATTTTTCAAATGATTAATAATTAAAATAAAACAGACTTTTCCTCAGAAAAAAATATTGAAAGTTAATCTAATTATCCATACAGTTGCTGAAATGAAAAAATTAAAATATATAATGCATTTTTTTTAAATTATTGAAAGCGGTAAATAAAGTGAAAACGTAATTAAAATTTTTGATTAGAATTCTATAGGAACTTCGATATTTAAATTTATAAACAAGATAACAGTTAAGCGAAAAAAAAAAAGATATCTGTAGTATTTCGAATATATATTTTTTATTTCGCATTTTTTCTCAATTTTGTAAAAAATTACTAAGTTATCGATTTTTCTAATTTCTATTTAAATATTCATTAAGCAGAGAGAAAAATCAATAAATTTAGCATGTACAATTTCTTTACATTAAAAAGTAAGCAATAATTCAAATACTTTGCTATGTTATGTCTGAAAGGCATATGTAGAAGAAACTATTTTGTTCTGAGACAGAAAAGAACATTTTTGTGAAAAAAAAAATAATTTGTTGTTTTTACAATTTTCAATTTAGAAAACAGAGAAGAATAAAGATAAATGAAGTTATCTTGTTTTTTCTTATTGTTACTTATTCTAAATTTATGAAAATTTTCAATTAAAAAAATTATATAACTAAGGAAAAATATTCGACAACAGTTAAATTTAAAACACATTAGTATTTACTAAAATTCATTGTAAAAAATGTAAAATACAGCGATTAGTTTTTTTCTCTAAATATATTTAGTGGCATGTATCATTTTTCACGATACAGTATGTATTTAAATTTAGTGTTTACTATGCTAAGTTTTTAAAAAATAAATTTTAAATTTTTCAGCTCTCATTTATAAAATTTTCCAGAATAGTTGAAAATTCTTTGTGAATTGGGTTTATCTGTCCGTTTTTCGGACTGTCCGCCTTTCCGTGCTCTAACTCATGTAAATATACTCGGACTGACATGTAATTTATATATGTTAATGAATTTACTATAGAATGTTAGCCATTGAAAACTAGTCGTTGGGGGCCACAGTAATACTTACCCATCATGGATATGCATAATATAAATATAAAAATAAAACATGTGTAAACTGTTTACAAAATGCATTGCAATTCGAATAAAATCCTGGCTTGATGACGTCATAAACTTTAAATGTTCTATTACTGAATTGCGTAAAAGAAACATCCTTATAACTCCAAAATTGATAATCCTATTAACTAACGGTTTACTGCGTCGAATTAAGAGCCTCATTTCCAATTAAAATATATCTTTGAATTGAAATTTGAAGGAAACACAGGGTCATGAAAAATCGAAGAGTGTGGGAAATATGATTACAAATATCTCGGCAACTCATTATCCGATCAACATCATTCTTTATGCAAAATTTGTTTTTTTATTGTCTTTTATATTTACTCCTTAAAATAAAGAATTTCGAAATTTTTTATATACCTTTTATCAGAACGAATATTTCGAAATTCCGAAAAAATAGTTCCGGATAATCGAGGTTACTGAAATTCAGCAAGCTTCTTCCCATTATTACATACTAAATACATACCAAATTTCAAGTCTCTATCTCAATTTGTTCGAGAGTTGGAGCGTTTACAGACACACAGACCGATGGACGGCAATTTGTTTTTCTAAAAATATGTTTTTCGGACTCTCCAGTGTCTGAAACGTATAAATCTGTCAACATTTTTTTTTTTTTTTCAAAACGATTACAAGACTTACCCTATACTACCTATGATGAGTAAGTAATTAAGTGTGTAGCGTTTAAAGTTCGTGTAAAGGGATACACAAATTAATTCCGTTATTTTATGGTCTATGGTGGGGAGGGAAATCCGGTGCATTTTATTGAAATTGTTTATTTAGATGTCCTATTTTCATTGTATGGTGAAATGAAATTTCTTAGTAATTTTCTATTAGTTTTGAAAAGTCTTTCGAAATTTATACCTCATGGATTTTTTTTCGTTCAAAGAGATATATGCGATAATAAAAATTTATATAGATTTCAAATATAACATTGTAAGATTACTTAGCATCATACAGACTTCGTTTATTTTTCAATAGTTATTTTAATACCGTCTAAAAGTATTCTATTATGTTTACATATTTTGCAACCAATTTTATATTTATATTTCGTATGAATAATATTACCTAGAGGCATTTTTTTAAATAATACTTGTATTTAAATTGAGCAATTTGTAGAATGACGAGCTTTAAATCAGCAACTTAAAATTGGACTTGTATATTATTACAAGTATGATTAAAGTAACCTACTTTCCTAATGCGCTTTTGAGGACCATAATGTACCATATTCAAAATTTATACTGTAAAATATTACTTTAATACACATAAAATCTTGATTTTTCATGAGATACGGTTATATTCTAGGTCTCGCATTTAAATTTATGAGTCTTTATATTTATTAAATAGCTGACATGATTTATAAAAGTGTATAAGAAATCTCAATAAAAATTTCATAGAAGTTATGAATTCTAAGGGCGGTAACAATTTACACGTTTGTGCATTCTTCCGTTTCATGTACGTTTCCATATTGTGATATATTTATGATGAAGAAAAAGAAACACAGTATTAGAGTTTCATTATAATATTTTTTTTAGTCTATAACCAAGTTTATTTTATGCATTTTATTGAACGTGTTTAAAATTGCAAAATTTCTTTCATTGTTGCAATCATTTTTTGAAGTCTCATACGTTTGAAACTACATAGTCATATCATCCAGCGTCAAATTCTGGCCAAGCTTAGCGATGCTTGGCGAGATATTGCCAAATTTGGCGACAAACGTAAGTTGCCATAAATGGAGCCTACTTGAAGATAGCTGATTTTTTTTCTTTAGTTAGCATTGAAATTCAATACTGACAAAATATGAAAATGTTCTATAGTTTCACGCCTTTTATCTTCGTGTGTTTGAGTAAAATTAGCTGAATTATTAAGATCAAGGTAAAAAGAAGCTACAGTCATGGCCATAAGTTTAAGGCCATGAAAATTCAGATTCCGTCAACAAATTGAATATTTACTCGTTAGTAACATTATGAACTCTGTTTATTTCGTGAATATTACATTTCTACACGCATTGAACATATTTGTTTCAGAAAAATCTTTGGTCCGCTGTTATTTGTTTTACTGCCTTCAAACGTTTTGGCATGCTCTCCACCAGATTTCGGCAGTACTCAGCTGATAAAGATTTCACTGAAATTTCTTTTATCGCTTTTTCAAGTTCATGAGCACTTGTTGGTTGTTTCTCAGAAAGGTTGTGCTTCAAAAGTGTCCATACGTTTCTATTGGGTTCAAATCTGGACTGTTTACAGGCCAGTCCAAGATTTGAATTATCTTCGTCTTCAAGAACTAACAATTTTGAAACGATGACATGGTGCGCCATCATGCATAAAAATTGTGCGTTTATGATCTGCCGTGTGTAGCTCCAACGTCTTCAACAAATCCACATATTTTTTGCCATTCATAGTCGTTCCTGGTTATAGAAAAAGATTGCATCCGTTCCATTCACTGACATTCCTCCCCAAATAATGACACTTGAGGTGTGTAATAGTCTGTAATGTGTAATAGTCATCAAATCACTTTTCCAGGAGTTCTACGTTACTTGCATGTCGAGAATTGCTGTAGGTAGATTCGTATGAAAAAAACCCGTTGCTACTGTCGAATTATCAATTTGGCATGTTTCTTGGCAAAACCCAAACGCTTAACTTTCATGCCGCTGTTAGCCTGGGTTTTATCACAGGTTTATGGAATTTTAAATGAAAGTCATCAGACAAATGCCGACTTACGGTTCTACGACTAACGTCCGCATCTTTTGAAAGGAGTACGGACTGTATCGTACTTGCGGAACTCATTGTAGATCAATCTGCTGCCCTCCTAATGCCCTCCATGCATAACAGGCATTACTTTGCGTAAACACGTGTCAGTGCGTCACAAAACTTCTCGTCACAAGTATTTTGAAGTAAGCTTTGGGTAGAAAAGTAAAATCGACTAGCTAAACACCCTATTCCTTTAATGTTTCCAAACAAGTTTAAAAAGTAGTAAACACAAAAATTTATTTGTAAACCATTGGAACATGAATCTATTGGAACATGAATCGAAGAGCTCCAAACAGAGCGTCACCTTCCTGACTGCAGAGCGTTGGCCTCGTACCGCAAAAAGAAAAAAATTGCCGAGGGAAGAAGGAACGACTCCAAACTAGGAAGTGTGCCAAGCGGGTGAAGAAAATCATGAAGTGTATGGTGAGCCACATGCGCTGTTCGCCAACACTGGTAGGACATAAGTGAGAGGAAAATGTAAATCACAATGGATGCGAAAAAATTTGCATATTTTAGAGTAGATGTGATGAATTGCTAAAAGGAACGAATATGTTTTCAAAATTATAGAGGCGATAAACAAAACACAAAAATGAGGATGAACGACATGAGTTCTAGAGGAAGTCATGATAGAAAACGGTGGATGCATGTACGTAGATATTAAGATGTAGAGATTACGAGAATTATTTATTTAAAATGAGTTTAAAAAAATGATTTCAAAAGATATTCATGTTTTATATCATATAGGTATTTCCATAGGAATATTTCGTGTATTATTAAAACTCATCATACAATTTACTAAATATATACATGATCCCCTGTTAAAATGAAAATTTTCTAAAACTTAAATTTAGTATGATAAATTATTGCATAGATCTATTAAAATAACACCCAACCCCCGCCCAAAAAAATGAGAAAAAAAACCAAATCTGATTTTTAAAAGTAAACGGCATTAAATTAAGAAATTAAAGATTTTTAATAAAGCTACCGAATGTTTTTAGCAAATAATAACAACATAATAAATTGATATAAAGGCAATTTTGTTTTAATAAATGAGATAAAATATAGTTTTAATGCACTGAATGTATGGGAGAAAACATGACTGTTTTTCTTGCCTATCGTCTCAGAAACAGGACAATATATAAAAGTTTAAATTCGAATAATAATAAAACTAAACTAAAATAAATGCAAAAGTAAGTGTTCTAAAATAATATTTCTTCAAATAAAGAATATAACTTATAAAATGATTGATAAAGAAAGTAATAAAATATATTATCTTATGTGCCATTTTATTCCAAGAAAATCAACTCTTAGACTGAAATTGAACAAGTAATGTATTGAACAAGTAAGTATTTTTTAATTTAAAAAATGTGCTGTCATTTATGAATAAAGTTTGAAAAATAAAGAGCCTAACTTTTGCATAAATTTGAAAGACTGTGATTAATATAGTTGTATTAGGATTTCTTTTAAGAGAGTGCACAAATTTAGAAAGACAGATACGAATTTTTTCATTGTACAACAATAATTGCCGATGATATATTTATCAGAAGCAAATGTATGAAAGAAAACCACCAAAAATAACTTCAAAACACATTTTGCAACGCGTGCTTACACTGTAAAAAATGACCGATGTTTCTTATTTTATGAAAATATGCTATAACCACGAACGAAAATATAATATAATCTTCCGAGTTATCCGAAATTTCAAATAGCATGTTACATTGTCTTTTGAATCCCCAGAGACGAATACATCTTCAAAATTTAAAGAATAATTTATAAAAACAAATTATTTTTAGCTGCCGGAATTTTTCAGAAACGTTTCCGAAGGGTTTTTATAGTGTATTAATTAGTGTCCTCAGGCTGGAATACCTGTTTTTCGAATGTTATCCATTCTCAAGTACACGTTTTCAGCCGCATAAGTTAATTTATACATGAAAGAGTAAATAAATAATCTTAATTTTAATGTTATTGTTTACGCTGTTAATTTTGCATATTTGTCTGTTAAACATTCTTTTGAGCATGAAAATGTGTACTTCAGAATTGATAGCATTCGAAAAACAGGTATTCCAGACTAAGGACACTAATTAATACACTATAAAAACCCTTCGCAAACGTTTCTGAAAAATTCGGGCAGCTAAAAATAATTTGTTTTTATAAATTATTCTTTAAATTTTGAAGATGTATTCGTTTCTGAGGATTCAAAAGACAATGTAACATGCTATTTGAAATTTCGGATAACTCAGAAGATTATATTATATTTTCGTTCGTGGTTATAGCATATTTAATAGTTAGTATAAAATAAGAAACATCGGTCATTTTTTACAGTCAGTATTTTTTTCATCTAAAATTTATAACATTGAATTTTTCCGTATCAGTCTAACAGTGTTTATAGGTAAACGTAAATAATTACTTCTTTATTATTGTTAAAGATGAAATAAAGGAACATGAAACATTAAATTTCCAGATTATAGTTATATTTTTATAGTTATTTTCATTATATATATATAAATGTTTTATTGTCAAATAAAAAAAAAAAAAAAAAAAAAAAAAGCCAAAAATTTGGTAAATAATAATTGGCAAATTATCAAATAAAATTCTGAGAAAAAATCAAAATATTCTTCCATACTTAATTTCAAGATAAAATGAAAATTAGCACTTGCACTGCATATAATATATTATTTATATGATACATACAAAATTTGTATACATGACAAATTAATAAATGTATTCTAGTTGTCGTCAGATTTAAAGCAATAAATAGTTTCCGTGAATACCACTCAGTTCTGGAAATTTGTCAGAATTATTCACGAATATACCTCTGTAATCGTAGAATGTAAGATAACACCTATCTGCTGCACTTGAATAAGTGAATTTTGAAATATGTTTTACGGGCATTTTGCCATCGAGGAAATTATTTACGTTTTTTTTTATTTTTTATGAGATTCTGTCTGACAAAAAAACCTACTTTTATTGATGATGTAGTTCATCTAAAAACATAAAATTATTGTTATTCCGTTATATTTTGTAGCGACATATATACAATGAATTATGTTACGAAGTTTTCCTCACCCAATAAATAATTATGCGAAACATATATTGTTCTGTAATGGGAAATCGATATGAATTTATGCATTGGGATTTATTTTAGAGCAATGATTTTCTGTATTTATTGAGTTAATCACTACTGATTAAATTTTATACATTAGAATGATGGAAAATCTTATTTAGAGCATCACATATTTTAAACAAGCAATCATACCAATTTTTAAAACCTTATAAAAATAGACATTCAAAAACAAATTGTTAAATGAATTTGACAATTTAATTTAACAAATGAAATTGACATTAAAAAATAAATATAGAACTGTTTTTATTGTGAACAAAAACAAAAAATCATGCGTCAAGCATAGATTATGAAACGATCCAGAAAAATCTAACAAAACTTCACTGTTTATTATGGTTAAAGGAGATATGTAGTAAAGAATTTACGAAACAAAACAAATTTAAAAAAGCCAGTTTTCGCCATTACCTTCCATAGTCAAAACATTGTCGAATTATTTTGTGCAGCCGTGTATCTGATCTATAGATTTGAATATATACTACATAGCATGATAAAATTAATCCAGTTAGAAAATTCATTTCTAGCATTTTTTGCCAATCGATAGAAATGCAATCGAGATCCTTTGTACAACGCACTATATTATCTAAAGACTTTTATAAACATCACATATTAAGCTAAAATTTAATTCTGGTAAAAATGCATGAGACAATTTTCTTTTTACTTCGAGCAATTACCAACCATAAAATACCGGGTGATCCAAAAGTCAGGACGAACTTTAAAAATGAATAATTCGAAAACGAATCAAGATACAAAGATACGGTTTGAACCAAACGGATGGAAAGGAAACCGGGTTTTGTGTGACAACGAAATAAAAAATAGTTCTGTTGGCGACCAACAGATGGCGCTGTCGGATTTCTGATTTAGGATTATGCAAAGTATCAAACGATATAAAAATGAACAACTGCTGCAGGTAATGGTAGTCGAAGCTTGTATAAATCGAAATGCTGTCCATAGTTGAGAAAGCCCTCTTAGTTAAACTGTATTATAAAAATACGGAAAGTGCCATTGCGGCATTACGAGCATATCGCTACATGAAGGGTATGCGATATAACAAAGAACCAAAAAAGTCTTCTGCATTGAACAAAATGATGAAGAAATTTGAAGCTACAGATTCTTTGGCGTCACGTCAAAGAAATGGACGCCCCTCAACAGCCGCTGCTGTTGCCACGACAGTGGAGCAGACGGTGCAATCCATGTCGTCGGTTGCTGCACATAGGGAGTGCAGTGCAGTGTTCGAGAAGTTTCGATGCAGACAGGAGTGTCGTACGGAAGTGTCTGGAGAGCACTGAGAATAACTTTGCAACGGTATCCCTACAAGTTGCAACAGAACCAAGAACTGAAACTTCCTGTCTTTGACTCTTGCCGAGATTTTGCGAATTTGCTATTCAATAAGATGGAAGAGCAGCACGACTGGCTTCACACTATGCTTTGGACAGATGAAGCGAATTTCACACTATCTTGCGCTGTTAACACCCACAATTGTCGAGTGTGGACCACAGAAAATCCACATGCATTTGTTGAGGTACCCTTTCAACAGCCTAAAGAGACAGTCTGGTGTGGCTTCACTGCTGATTTCATAATTGGTCCATTTTTTTCGAGGAAGTCACACAGATGGGTCTCAAGACAGTTTCTATCACTGGACAGCGTTATGTAGCAGTGTTACAGAACAACATTATTCCTGAACTGTAAGCGCGACAGGCACTCCAAACACTCACCTTTATGCAAGATAGAGCACCACCTCATAGTGCTCTGCATGTGCAACGCCTGCTACGCTCAACATTTCGGGAGGATCGCATTATCAGTCGCTACTTTAATCACGCATGGCCTCCAAGATCTCCCGATCTGACGCCTAGTGACTTTTGGCTGTGGGGATTCTTGAAGTCAAAAGTGTACTGCGACCAACCGGCATCACTAGCAGCACTGAAAGATGCCATCCGCCAAAATGTGTCTGCCACAACGCAAGAAATGCCACTAAATGATGTGAACGGTGTGGTGTCTCGTCTCACAGCTGTACTTCTGAATGATGGACAGCACATTGAACATTTACTGTAGTACTAATTAACTGTAATTAAGCTGACTTGTAAGTTGTCAACATTTTTTCATTTGTAAATCATCTTTTGGCGCAATAAAACACTATAGAGCCATCTGATGGCTACTGAAAATAACTGTTTTTTTTCGTTGCCACACAAAACCCAGTTTCTTTTCCCTCCATTTGGTGCAAACCGTATCTTTGTATCTTGATTCGTTTTCAAATTATTCATTTTTAAAGTTCGTCCTTACTTTTGGATCACCCTGTACAATGTATTTTGTTCTTTGCACAGTTGAATGTATTTATATTCTACAAACTTTTATAAGTCTACTAAATATAGTTCAGCAGGAAAATACCTAACGAAATTAAAAATACACTTAAGCAATTCACTCTCATAGTCAGTCATTCTTCCGAATTTCTTTGTGTAGATCTGTATATGATCATCAAAATTTATACACACAACGTGATATGCAAAATTTTAATTAAACTAAAAAACACAAACCAAAGATGAAAACACACTTACCACGCATGGATTGCAATTGTCTCACTTATACTGTAAAAGAATACATCTGTGTGATCATGTAAAACAACGATAAACGTAATGCACACCATACTTTTCATTTAGAAATCTATAGTACACGTCAATAATATAAATTGCATTATGTTTGAAATAGTAAAATATCATTAAATTACGCTGCAAACGAATTTTCCTCATAGAACATTGTGCAACAGGATTATTTTGTGTGACCCTGTAAATAAATAATAAATGCTTTGAACCCCATATTTTACAAAAAGCATGTTTTATTGCGCTTCATAATTGTATACCAATTTCATCATGTTTTAAATGTTACATCATCAAAATGTACTTGAAAATATTTTTAAAATTGACTGTAATGTAATGGAATACTTTTCACTGCTGCTGTAAATAAGCTATATGTGCTATACATTTTATTTTCAATAGGGATTTTCTGTAACAAACGTCAATAACATACAAAAATTACACGGAAATCCGAGACAGAGGGCAGACAGCAGAAAAACCGAAATCATAAACACTTTTCAACTAAGTTGGAAAGTGTTAAAAATGAAGACAAACTGGAAGAAGAAATATACATTTGCGGTTTCATTCGCAATTTAACAAAAATTGAGGTACCCCTGGTCCACCACGTTCAATTAATCACACGGTACGTACAACAGTAGTATTAAAGGGATATAGTTTTCTTAAATATTTAGCAGAGTCCACTCAGCGCAATGGTTATGATGCTGGCCACAAATAGATGTGTTTGAATGTTTGCAGGGAGGTCTGAGCGTGGTGGCTGTGTGAAAAGCTTAGGGTTTTCCCTGTACGAGAACGATAATTTGGGTCAGTCCTCTTTCAAAACTCATACCTGAAGAAATCCCTCCTATAGCAATACGGCCAAAACTGGCCAATGTTTAGCCATTTTCATCTATACATCTTAAATATTTAATTGCTATAAAATTAAAATATATTTATTTTAAGTAAATTGAAAAAAATATTGAAAAATATAGATAATAAAAATAAAAACATTTGCAACAGTTATAACATTAAAATAAGAAATTGAAATAAACTTAAGACGTGAATTATTGCAAATTAAATAACTATTACAGTACAACTACTCTTAACCATCAACGATGCGTCGATACCTCGATGATTTATATAAAAAAAGATTTTTTTCAGATAATTTAATAACTATTTTTAGTTATCCTGTTCATGTTTTGGGATGACTCTGCAAAAATTGCAGCATGCGAAGTCCATTAGCAGTTTGACTATTTTGTTATCTATTGGCCATAATTAAAAAAATAATAATATTGAACTTTATATAGATTATTTTAAATTACAAAACACAAAATTAAACAACTGAATGAAATTATCACACATATTATCAAATGAGTGTTAGGAATTTCTTAGTGAGATGTAATATAACTTCGAACGTCTGCCTCTTTACTCGATTGTTGCTGGAGATTTAAAAATTAATTTTCCTCACAAATAGGTTCATTATTATGTGCTAACATACATGAACAATTCTCGTAAGATCTTATGCATAACTGCAATCTTTGTCAACTTCCTTCTATGTAACTTGCTTAGTCTACGTATCGTTTTCATCTTTATTCTCCTCATCAATATATTTATCTTTGCCCAGTAAATATTCGACTAATTTGTTGCCATCAAGAAAGCGCGTGACGTGAACACAGAATTGTCTACATCTACAAAAACACACACCCCGTCTTCACTAATATTATCCATCTCCGAAAGTGTAATTAAATACAAGATATCGAACATGGTGCCCGGAAGATTTTTAAACACAAGAAAGAAACCATGAAAACCATTACATATATTTTTTTTTTATCCCATGAGCCTAAATTTAAGTTTTAAATTTAGACCTTTAAAAAGGTAGTTCTTTTTATATTGCCGATTACGAGAGATTTTATTGTAATCATTATTATCTTTACTATTACTTTGAGATATAGTGCAGCAAATGCTCTTTCACTAGTTTTAAAACTTAATTTTACGTAAATTGCTTGGACTACGTATCGTCTTCATTTTTATTCTCCTCATCAGTATATTTCTCTTTTCCCGCTAAATGTTCGATTATTTCATTGTCATCAAGAATGATGTCGGGATTTGGAATAGGATCACCTACCCTACATCTACATAAGCCAACACACCATCGTCACTAATATTAGCCTTATCTGAAAATGTAATTAAATACAAATTGCGGAGTTTCCGGACGTTTTATAAACACAAGAAAGAGACCAGGACGACTATTTCATGTATTTTGCTCTATCTTATATATGCCTATCTAAATTTCGGTTTTAAATTTATTCCTTCCCAAATACCGTTGATATTGCCGGTTGCGAGAGATTTTATTTTAAACATTAGGATTAACTTGCGTTACATAGCAGCAAATGAGTAAATTCTCTTTAACTAGTTGTAAAACATCCTGTAATATGTACTACAGTAGAAATTCTGAAAAAATATTATACCAAACCACCTGCAACAAAAAATGTCACAACGCAGCAACAGAACTTTGTTGTAACAAGAATTTGTATTTGTACTTACAATTACCTTTTCAAAATCTCTTATTTTACACCATATAAATAAAATTAGCATAACATGAAATAGAAAGCATATAATGAAATTTTAACTTCCCGCATTTCAAATTCCATTTTTTTATTTTAGAGATTTTTTTCAATCCGCCAAAATTACAAAATATCTTCATATTTAAGAGTATATTTTTCTATTTTATGTTAGTCTGTTCTTTTTGTATACGAAATCGATCATAAAGAATATATCTTTCTTTGTCGAATTAATGATAAAAGATATTTTCTATTTTAAATTCCTTGAATGTTTTCGAAAACCACATTTTAAACGGAAGAAACGAAAAACTATTAAGCATTCTTTTTTTCGGAAACATGACGTTAAGTTTATTTAAAAATAAATCGGAAAAAAAATATATATTGTATGGATATATTTAACATTGCGTACTAATACTATAAATAACAATGACTGTTTATTAAGGAATTTTTTTCCGTTTTCTATATTTTCAAAACCATTTTATAATTTTATTCAAAGTGAAAGAATATAAATGATATACAAAAATTAATAGAATCTGTCATGTATATTTTGTAAATGAAATTGCTTTCACTTGAAATATTTCAGATAATTTTTTTCCCGTCTTGTAAGAAATATAACTTTCTGAATTCAAAATTGATTTCCTATTTGGATACACATTAAAAATTACTTTAAAAAATATCCATCTTATGTATTATATAGAATATTATAAATTATTTCTTATTTATTTTCCTGCACTGCAATTACTGAATTGTTATTTAAATCAAAGTAGCAATTGGAAGTTATTTAATGTGCAATAAAAGTATTGAAAAAATTCTTGAAAATTCAAAAAAAGTCTTTGAATATCTTAAAAGTTTTTGCTAAAAAAATGGACTATTAAGAGATTGATTACATATAAACCCGTAAGGCATGGTGACTTCGATGTGAAGTCACTGTGACCTAAATGCGAGGTTGTTATGGCCGTTTTCAAGGCTTTCTGTGACTTTACAATGTGACTAATTTGTGAAGTCACCGTGCGACTTCAATGTGAAAAAATGTGACGAATCTGCATCGGATAGGGTGACCAGATTTTACCCGAATCCGATCCGGGTTGTTTGGATCGACATTTTTATATGCTACAAGTATGTGACGTTTGTGACGACACTGCACCGGGTCGGGTGACCAGATTTTACCCGAATCCAATCCAGAAAGTTCGGATCGATCTTTTTGGATTTGTTTGGCTACAGAATAGATTTGGATTAGTGGTCGGGTAACCTGATTTTCATGAACCCGATCTGACCCGGGTCGGGTATAATGTTTTTACTGTAAGTCTTGTTCGGAATAAAATCTTGCATACGACGGAGTAACCAGATTTTATCAGAAATTGTGTTACGACACAATTTCTGATGTCAGCTCGGATCTAGAGTCATGCACGAATCCGGTTGTATACTTCTTTAACATGATTGAATATCTACTTGAACATGAATGATGGTTGACTGAAATTATATTTCGATTCAACCCGCATTCTTACCCTAACCCAACACAAAAAAATCTGTAGGCCCACAGCCCGACCGAACCTGATATATGATTTAATCGGCACTTATCCTGATCCGAAACCCGAAATCATAGAAAATAGATCTACAACTTGATACAAATATAGAAAAATTATGTATAATCATATCTTTCATGTTAATGTTATCGTTCAGACAGAAAAATGAACAAATATAGAGACTCATTCCTAATAAAATACAGTTTTTTATCTAAAACAATATTATTGTCTTAAAAAAACATGTTAAAAAGAACCCGAGTTGAAATAATAAATTTTCAACCGAAAAACATTATAGTCAACCAGATTCAAACCACGCGACAACAAAGACAACTATCACCAATCAGACGCGACACAAATTGTATCAGGTCGGATGCGGATAAAAAAATTTATCCGATCCGATTTCCTTTTTTCACTCCAAATTCCGGATAACGAGATTTTACCAGAACCGAACACCGCCGGGTTGGCTGTAAATTTTCTACTAATGTCAGAGACAGATTAGAATAGTGTTGAATTTAAACACTTTTCTTTGGGAGGGATTTCTGTGACTCCGGGATGGGACACTCCGGGTGGGGGGGGAATTGCAATTTTTAACCATTAAATGCATAAAATATCAAATCTTCCGGGGGGGGGACATTTTAATGCTCCGGGGGGATGTCCCCCCGGGCCACCCCATTAATTCACCACTGGAATATAATTTCGTATAGGTCGGATAACAAGATTTCATCAAATCTAAATATGACCCGTATCCTATCGGCTACAATTTTTCTTTATGTGCAACTCGGCTCTCAATTAGAATTTTACATCGGTTTGGGAAATCAGCTAATGTAGAATTAAACAAGTGAAATTACAAATGTAAAAACAACTATTGAATATAAAAATGTAGATATGGATGAATTGAAAATGTTAATAAAAATAAGTATTTCAATAATATGAAATAGAATTATGCAAGTAAACAACAACCTTTTAAATTGTCTTGTACTGTCATTTTCAAAATTTAAACGAAAAAATTTTGACAATAATTAACACTATTTTTCTGTCAATGCACGCTTTGCCATATTTGCTATATGGTGTTAAATTATTTAATTAATGAAAATATAAGTATATATTTTTAAATAAGTATTGTAAAAGATTTACATTAGGAAACCATTTAAAATATAGACAGGTACATTTATTGTTAAATATTGTAAAAATAATGACCATTATATCAAGCATTAAATCCCATTTCGATGTAAATAAAATATAAAAATTAAAATCATAAACACATTTTATTATATTTTACACTGATATTTCACTACACGCTTAGAATCAATTTAACAATTTGTCTTTATCTTGTTTTTAGAGAGTGCATGAAATTCAAAAATTAAATAACAATTAACGTATTCAATTGTGATAATTATTACAAATATATCAGGAACGTATTTCAAAAAATCAAATATTATCAGTTTTAAATTATAAATTTTTATTTGAATAACTATGAAAATTTAATGTAAACAGTAATTATTATCACAATTGTTCAAATGCATCAGATTTGTTTTTTAAACAATCAAATTAATAGTTTTAAGTTATATTTTTTTTTCTTGAGATGAATAACTATGAAGATTGAACCAAGAAACGCAAAATATTTTAAATTCAAATTTGATCTTTATTATTAATGAAACTTTACGTTTAAAAAATATATTGTTAATAATTAAATTAAAATTATCAAACATCCAAATTACATATAAATGCCGATTCAACAAATTAAAGAAGAAATTTAACAATTATAATTATTTTTTTTATTTGAAGAGAAGCATTAAGCATCGCAACCTTTAAAAATTTAAATTCGGAATTCCGAGAATTCCGATCACAATAAAAGTGTACCAGCAGAGATGTGTTCATAGAACTGAAGATCAAATATCACTCATACCTAAGAACACACCCTGCTAGACACGTAAATATTTTTGTTCTAATAAAATATTTAAAATGCACCTACATTATATTAATTACGAAAAACATTAGAACAACACATTCAACTTCCAAAGAATAAAAATATCGTCTGATTTAAATATGCGCAGTGAAGTTCATCGCACACCAAATGCAACTTCCTCTCACAGAATAACTACAGAGTAAGGACAAAGACCCAACTTCGCCTGAAAAGAGCGACTGCGGCGGATGACTTAAGAACTAAATCATCGCTTTGGCGATTTTTATCTTCGTGATTTCCGTTTAAGTGTAACCCTATTCTGCTTGGCGTCTTTTGATGTTGTCATTTGCGCATGTGCAAATTTTCGGCGTTCGCTAATTGATTCTCGAATCTTGTTTAATACTTATTATTAAAACTATTCTTTGAAGATCAAATAGTTGGTTATAATTATTATAATTCTTCAAAATGCTACGAAGAGAGGAGTGTATTGTTTGCAAGAACAAGACGTCAAAGTTATTTTTTATTCCTAAGAATCGGTAAGTTGTGGTTTATTTCTATGTGTTATTTTTGTTTTTATTTTTCAAGTTCCATTATATGTAAAATATTTTATATATATTCAGTGTTGGCAGATTTTTAAATTTTTTGACTTTATATTATCGTTAAAATAACTTCCATACCATAAATCTCATTCATGTTAAAAAAAAATTTCTCTATATAAAATTTTATTCATATACATTTTCTATCGCAATGTAAACATGGTACTAAATTTTCCTATACTAGTAAACCTGCCGATCATTTTTTTTAAAAATCCCATTTTAACTTCGTACAATCCGCAATTATTATTTTTTCAATTGCATGCATGTTTATAAGCATATAAAATTCTTCGAATGTTCCAGAAATTAAAATCCTTAAATTAAAGTGGTAAGTAAAAATAAATGATTTTAAAAATTGTAAAAATTATGAAAGTAAGATGTTTATATTTCCCGAACAGATGCAAAAACATTTTCAAATATTTTAAGCAATTAATTTCTAAATTCTATTAAATTTATAAGCAAAATTTTAAAACTATTGGAAATCCATATCGAAAATTTATCATTCATAATTTTACATCTAAATCCATTACGCAAATATTCCATTTTCATTTCAGATAAAAATGAAATTTGAAAAATCGTCTGCATCCCCATAAGAAAGCATTATGACCTAAAAAAAATATTCTATATTTGACGAACGAATGAACCAAATTTAACCAAAAACTATACAGCTTATTCTGGATACCTCGCCAACATACCTACTAAAAATCAACCTAATCGGACCATTTTTACGACAAACAGACAGACGGAAACCAAAAACATTTCGCGTCTCCACAGTGAGCCTTAACATGACGTTTCGGCACAAATCTGTCAACACTCATAAAATATTTCAAGTATTATGGAACTTGAAAAAACAAGAACAAAAATAACACATGAAAATAAATCACAACTTACATTTTAAAGAATTAAAAAAAAAAACAAATTTTCCTGTCAAACTTGGAAAAAAAATGTTTTACCACAGCACTTATTTTAAAATAAAGTTGAATTTCGATTGTTTCAGAACATGTTAAAAATAATAAATCTGTTTTCATTCGCGTAGATAGATAATCGACCGTCTTAAAATCAATCAACCAACCAACCAAAACAAGAAGCAAGCAGTCGCCGTTTTTTTTTTTCTTTTTCTTCCCTCACAAGCGATATATAGCTCTATTAGCAACCTCGCTTCTGTTACGGCTGTAGTTTTCGCGTCATCCGCAGCTAGCGCCACTGTCTATGTGTAATCCCATGTTAAAGAAGTTACCATTGCAGTGTATGAGAGTTGATTCTCTGTTTAAAACTCCTTACTCTGTGAGAATAACATCTGCTCTAGTCAAATAAAATATAAAGAAACAAACATAAATCATGATATTTTAAATGTTTTGTAAGTTAGATAAGCCACAAAAATAACTTCTAATGAGGTTTTATTATTCTATTTTTATATGAGAGAATTTTTCATTTAATAGTGCCTTCTATTAAATTTCTTAGAAAAAAACCTATGATAATTTGTATTTTTAAATATTTTATTCGCTCACTATCAGGCTAAAGGAAACAAAAATTATAAATAAAAATTGCTTTAATACGTAGCTTTTATACAATAATTTATGTAATATCGATACTGGTTTATAAATAAATTTTTTAAATACGAATATATTTTATTTTAATTGCAATGAATTTTATTAAGAACAGACCAGTTTTTGCTAAATTACTATTAGAATGATGCCTTCCGGAACGATTTTTAAAGGGAAAGTGACCCGAATTATTGTTCCCGAACAAGGAAAATCCTGTAATCCATTCATATCGTCGAACTAGTAAACATCGGCTCTCATTTTTTAGCCAGCAATGGGCTGAATGGCACCTTAATAAAAATTAATGTAAAGTTGAGATTTTTGAAGAAGTATGTTTAGTATCACAAAATTATCAAAAGCGTTTCAGGCGGCTGTGAAAAATAATAAAATGCTTGTGTTTAAAATGCTAATAAACATTTAAATTTCTATCAATTTTATCACAATGGGAGCTCTATTTATGAATAACTTTCCCCAACAACTTGTTTACAATATTATGTTTATATTTAAGGATTTTTGCATGTTTATTAAGTGATATTTTTTATTTTGAAAATTGCATGAAAATGTGAATAATTTATCTCCGTCATAATATCTCTCTCTCTCTCTCCCTCTCCCTATATATATATATATATATATATATATATATATATAGAGAGAGAGAGAGAGAGAGAGAGAGAGAGAGATAGTTATTATTCATTATTTTGTTTTGTAAATATTTTTGTTTAAATAGTCAGAGACGATGTTAGAGATTCAGATATATAACATAACTCAAGTCTACATTTTATGAGATTTAGAAAAGTAATTTCCTTTACTTTTTGCTCTAACAATTTTTTTTTTCAAATTCACTTCTGGCTCAAATTGGGACGTCACGAAGTGTTGGCATTATGGTCACAGGTGTGACGTGACTTCTGTGACTTACAGTGACGTCACGTCAACGTCACAAAAAATTTCAAAGCTGTCTAAAAGTGATTTTATTGATGTTATAAGCTGTTTTAAACTTTCTTTTAAGTTTTCATACGATCTCCAAGACGTTCACATTTTGGTCCCAGTGTGACGTCACAGAGTGGTGGCATTTTGATCACAGATGTGACGTGACATACGTGACTTGCAGTGACGTCACTGTGACCATGCATGCTATACCGGAAAGATCTCTTCAAGCATCTTACTACTCTAATTAATTAAACTGTTGTCGTCTGAATATCTTGTCCTTAATGATACTAAATATATCACGTTGATATTAAATTACTTTTAACCTTCATTGTCTTGTATTGATTTTTCGAAAAATGTTAGAAGTTAAATAGTTCATAAACGACTAAACTAAACAATCATTAATTTAAGATGCCACTAAAATAGTCTGTTAAAAAAGTAGTTATCATGATGCAGATAAACAAGAACTGAATTTTTTAAATTACAATAATAATAATATTTATTTATTAAAATCTCTTTACGAAAAAAAAAAAAAAGAAAAAGAAAAAGCAATACATTAATATTTTTTAAATTAATCTTCATTAATTATTCAAACCCTTTTTTATAAATAACATTCTGTAATGAAAAGAAAATAATTCATCGGTTAATATTACATATAAACATTATATTAATACACCTGTTGACTAACTAATCACTGTACTTTACGATAAGAAAGCGGCATACAAAAATAACAGTACTAATCCTTAAATATGATATTTTAAATTTCAAATAGTAAGCATATCCAAAGCACTTGAACATTCAGATATTAAAAAGTAGTACTTTGGATCTAGAGTTTGAGCAGATGTCACGACTATCAATGCCCATGGTCAGTTGATAGTCGTTATAAATAAAAATCATCGAACTCACTACTGTGTTTTATCCAATACGTTGATTCAATAAATGGATCTAACCCAGTAGGGCAAAGCTATTATCTGATATATCTGGTTGCATATGAATTAATTCTTTTAAAATTAATCTTATTATCTCAATCTTAATCTTATTTTTAAACTAATCTTAATTCACTTACCGAATGATTCACAAATCAAAAACAACAAACTATTGTATTATAAATTTATTTGCAATTTTATTAAATATTTCGCTGCCTCAAGTGCATTTTATGCATTAGCTCAAGTTAATGCAATTACAATATAAAATAATTAGGTCAAACCGAAATAAACCTAATTATGCTGAAATATTAAAAGTATCGACGATTATGTAACAAAATCAACACAGAGAAGTTGTTAATGCATTGATAAATAAGTAATAAATAGTAATATATGCATTAAATAATTTATTGTTTAAATAAGTTGAAATAATAAAGGTAACATTATCTACATTATTCGGCTTTTTTGAAAATGTAGCAATTCATTTTCTTTCCAATTATTGTTGGGATAAATTTACATTTAATAAAATCTCTGACGGCTCGGTCTACAGGCACAGATAGATTTCGAAGACGCAGACCGTAGTGTACCGGTTTGTTGGGAATTGCGCAAAATGACCTTTTTGTCATGATGCGGAGTTGGAACCGCCCACTTCGAAACCTAACTGGTTTTCAGATGGAGCCGGCAGGGATTTATTTTTGTTTTTAAGTTTTTTTTTGCTATAAGGGTTGGTCCTATAAAACAGTTGTCAATATAAACGTTTTAGATAATACTAAGAGGATTTATAATAAATTTAAGCGGATTTGATATCTTGTGAATTGACGAAGTTATTAATTTCTTTCTTCTAAAACACCTCTTTCCCCTTTCCCTTGGGGCCATTTTTAATGATATCAAAAATCTATCATACATAAATTTTCGGCCCTTTTCGTAGAAGTCATAATAACTTTAAACGGATTCGATACGTATCATAATTAAGAAATTATGGGTTTTTCTGTTTTCAGAAAATTCTCCCCCCCCCCGGTTGGTTCAATTTTACCCATTAACGATATTGACAGAGATTTTTTATGCCCCTTGAATTTATGTATCAGTTTGGAAGAGATTTGTGCAGAATTAATGACGTTATCGTGTCCATAAAAAAGTGACATATAATATATATATATATATATATATATATATATATATAAAGTTTTGAACTGGGGGTGGTTTTGGTTTCTGGGAGTCATAATTGGCGTAGATCTGCAAAAATTTTTCAAAAATTCCAACTTAGGTGAGAATGTAATAGGTAGTATTTCTTACGAAATCTACCTAATAGAAAATCATACAAATTCGAGGATGTCTGTTGCAGAATGTCCCCAAAACTAAATATCTCATGAAGAAAAACGTCTGAATTCAACACATTTTAGATATATTATTTAAGGTTGATATGCCAGACTCTCAGACAACACTGTGTGGATCAACATTTTTAAAAATAATTCTTTTGCAAAAAACTACAATTATTGTAATAAGAATTTGCTACGAAATTACATTTTAAAACTCTCAAACCTAGAGAGACAGATGAGATTTAAAAATTTATTTTGTAATGCAATTTAACAAAACTCCTATGGCACGATGTGGTGTCGAAAGTGCATGTGATGTGCATAAAATGTTATCGTGAACTTTGTACGTTCGTGAAAAATTTGAAATTCCAATCCATTTAAAGAATTGAAACCTTCAAAATTTAAACAGCAGAGCCGTCACTATAGCGAGTATATTTATAAATATTTTATTTAAATCACAGTTTGCTAATACGTGACAAAATATTTCATACGAGATATGCAATAGAAATTAAAAATAAATGTATATATTTATTCGTGTGAAATGCTTGTTATATAGCTTGCCTTTTCTTTATAGGATGTTTATGGTACGCAAGAGAATTCACAACTTTTTTGAATATATGAACATACTAGTTAAAATACAATATTTGGTTTTCCTTTTTACTAACTAAAGTTAGTATTCTGTTTTTATCAAAATAAATTATACTAAAGTGCCTTTATAGTATGTGATCTTAAATTCAGTAGATGCACTTGTTTAAAACATTAAGCGTGTATGTCAGCAGTCCTGATATTTTGAATTTTGCTTTTTACAAAAGTACAAATATTTAAAATTTATGAATTTTAAATTTCCAATGCATGAATATTTTTAAAAAGTTGATGCACGCTAGATCAAACATATAGCTAAGACGTATAAGAACATATTTTAAGTCAAAGAAAAATACTGTCTTTAACATAAGATATTATAACTAAAGACACTATTCTTTTAATAGAATGAAAAAAATATATATATAATTTAAAATTTAAGAAAGGAAATTTAAAACGAAATCATTCTTTAAACATTTAAACGTATACAAAAATTAAAACATATAAGTTAATAAAACAACGTTTTAAGAACACAAAATTGATCATCTACTGTAGACTAGTTTCGTTAAACCCTCCAAAAAAATTCCGCACTGAAAGGGTTAAGAAATACATTAACGTTAATATAATAAAATCAGTACACAATCGCTAAACCTTATTTCACATAAAAATCGCTAAACCTTATTGCATTCTAAATAGTATAATAGCTATATTAAAACTATTTTTACCGTATATTTATTCGTTATGTACAAACTACGGCACATAAAAATGCAATTTTTTCTCGTATTTTAGTCAATATTTCTATATTCGCACAACTTTCTTATTAAATCAGTATGCAGTGACTTGGTGAAAGCAAGGGTGGATTCACATTGCTCTCCAAAATATTCATGTATACTGCGCGCACAACTTGTTGGGTCTCAAAGTTTAGCACAAAATTACACATTATATAAATGTAAAACACACGCAAACTTATGATGTGCATCTCAAACATATAATGTAAAATAATATTAATTATCAATATACAGTTTAGTAAAAATGGAAATACAAATTCACATTTTTATAATGTTTTTGCCATACATTATGCTGTATTGCAAATTTTTAATGTGAGCTTGTTCGAAATATTATAAATCAACCTAATTTTAACATGAATTATGGGCTGAAACATCATCATTTGGATCGCTTTAAATCTATCTGTTATGAAATGTATCCATATATGTATATACTATGCAACGTTAACTATTTTTATTTTAAAATAGTATATGAAAAATACCTGAAATATCTCTCAAATACATCGTAAAAAATATTTTATGTTATTACAAAAATCAAGGAAAAAATATAATTTTTCTCCTCTTATGATCTACGCATGGCACATACGAATTGAAATGTTCGAACTGAATGAAAAAGTGTCTAAACAGGGAGTCTACCCACTGTATCGATTGACCACTCCCGACATGGACACTTTTCATTCAGTTGGAATTTGTATAGTACCTTTACCAATCAGCATGATCGAGTTAAAAAAGTAATAAAGTGCAAGCATGGCACATATATAGATAAATAAATTAACTTTTCCTACAATTTTTTTAACCTTTGGGAAAAGGCTTGTTGATTTCGGTCGAGAATGGACCAAATGACGTTTCCTTTTACTATTTTATGAACCATCGGGAAAATTGTTGTTACTTTCGGTCGAGAATGGACCAAATGATGTTCGCATTTTACTATTTTATCAACCATTGGGAAAATGGTTGTTGCTTTCGGTCGATAATGGACCAAATTATGTTCTCATTTTAATATTTTATTAACCATTGGGGAAATGGTTGTTGCTTTCGGTCGCGAATGGAGCAAATGATGTTCACATTTTACTATTTTAACCGTTTTTAACGAAATTCTGTAACTTTATAAGAATTTTTTATGCGTTTTTAACGAAATTCTGTAACTTCAGAAGAGTGTTTCTGCGAATAGGCAATAGAATTCCATAAAATCGTTACAAAAATGTTAAAGTTACAAAAAGGATAGATGAAAATTATCAGATATGAAAAATAAAGTAGAAATTTTGTACTTTCGTGTTATAGCGGCCACCAAGGATGAAATATTTTTGTTTCTGTTTTCATTAATATATTCTAATTTTGGTACTTTCGTGTTATAGCGGCCCCCAAGGATAAATCGCCAAACGACCAAGATATGACATTATAATAATATATGATGTATATGTAACATTTCTTGACGCATGTGGACAAGTTAAAGGCATATATGATGAATATATGATGCATATATGATGTATATGTCGTAGGCTAATTGGGAAATCCGTCTCTTTGCAAAGAGCCTGTCTAATTGGAGAATCATTTCCCTTTTCCCAATCAGCCTGCTATTTTTCAGGCTTATTGCAAAGGGCCTAGACAGTGTTAGGCTGATTGGAATATTTTAATATATTTCTCAATCAGCTTGATAATTTTTATGGTTATTGCAAAGAGCCTAGATAGTGTTTGTTAATTGAAAAATGGCCATACCTATTTAGAAAATGACCACCTCTTTGTCAATATATGATGCTGGACCCAACTCGAACCTGAAAATTCCATTCGAAGTCGACCCGAACAGGACAGAAAAATTCTATCGAACTGTAACCCGATCCTAAAAGGACAAACTAAATTCCTTCGTGTCGCAACCACGACCGGAACCAGAAATCTGAAATTAACCCGAAACCCGAACAGTACCCGACAAAAAAATCCATCGAACCGTAACCCGATCCAAACCCAACAAAATAAATTCCTTCAAACCGGCCTTTGTCGCAAACCGGCCCAAACCTAAAAATTCGAAGTTAACCAGTAACCCAACCCGAACAAGACATAAAAATTCCACCGAACCGTAACCCGATCCGAACCCGACAAAATAAATTCCTTCGTGTTGCAACGCGACCCGAACCTGAAAATCCTGAAGTTACCCTGAAAAATCCTGAAAAAGCTGAAGTTAACCCGAAACCCGACCCGAACCAGGAAGAAAATTTCATCGAACCATAACCGGATCCGAACACGACAAAATAATTTCCGTTGTCATGCAACCCTACCAGAACCTGAAATTTGAAGTTAACTCGAAATCCCACCGGAAACCGACAAAAAAAACCATCGAACAGTAACCCGATCCGAACCCGACTAAAAATAACACGTCGCAATGCAACCCGATCTGAAGCTGAAATTTCAAGTTAACACGAAACCTGACCCGAACTTGAAAATTTAAGTTAACCCGAAGCACGACCCAAACCCGACAGAAAATTACCATCACCCCGAACCCGACCTGATCCAGATAAAAAAATCCATCGAACAGTAACCCGATCCGAACCCGACGAAATAAATTCTTCATCTCGCAACCCGATCCGAACCGGAAAATTAAAGTTAACCTGAAAGCCGACCTGAACCAGACAAATAAAAATCCATCGATACGTTACCCGATCCGAAAACGACAAAATAAATACCTTCGTGTCACAAACCGATCCAAATCAGAAAATTTAGGTTAACCCAAAACCCGCCGCAAACCGGAAAATTTAAGCTCACCCGAAAGATCGACGAAAAAATTACCATCGCCCCGAAACCGACCAGAACCAGACAAAAAAAATCCATTGAGCAATAACCCGATCCGAACTCGACAAAATAGTTTTCGTCGTCAAGCAACCCAATCCGAACTGGAAAATTGAAATTAACCCGAAACCCGACATGAACCCGACAAAAAAATCCATCGAACCGTAACCCGATCCGAACCCGACAAAATAAAAATCTTCCTGTCACAACCCGATACAAACCAGAAAATGCCAGTTAGCCCGAAACCCAACCCGAACCAGACAAAAAAATCAAACGAGCCGTAGCCCAATCCGAACCCGGTAAAATAAATTCTTTCATCTCGCAACCCGACTAGAACCTGAAAATTGAAGTTAACCTGAAACCCGACCAATCTTGAAAATTTATGCTAACCCCGAAACCCGACCCACATATGAAAATTGAAGTTAGCTCGAAATCCGATCCGAACCCGACAAAATTAATCCATAGGACCGTAACCCGATCCAAACCCGACAAAATAAATTCTTTCGTCTCGCACCCGACCTGAAACTGAAAATTGAAGTTAACCCGAAAGCCGACCCGAACCAAACAAATAAAAATCCATCGATACGTAATCTGATCCGAACCCGACAAAATAATTTTCGTCATCACAGAACCCGATCCGAACTCGACAAAATAATTTTCGTCGTCACGCAACCCCAATCCGAACCAGAAAATTGAAATTAACCTGAAACCCGACAAAAAAATCCATCGAACAGTAAACCCGATCCAAACCCGACAAAATAAAAATCTTCGTGTCACAACCCGATATAAACCAGAAAATTCCAGTAAGCCCGAAACCCGACCCGAACCAGACAAAAAAATCAAACGAGCCGTAGTCCAATCCGAACCCGATAAAATAAATTCTTTCATGGTTAACTTGAAATTTCGTCTTTGGATCGGTTGCATTGCGATGGATTTTATATTGTCGGGTTCGGATCGGGTTACGGTTCGATGTTATTTTTTTTGCCGGGTTCTGGTCGGATTTCGAGTTAACTTCAATTTTCATGTTCGGGTAGGGTTGCATGACGACAGAAATTATTCTGTCGTATTCGGATCGGGTTACGGTTCGATGGAATTTTTTTTCCTGGTTCGGGTCAGGTTTCGGGTTAACTGCGATATCCAGTTTCGGATTGGGTTACGGTTCGATAGAATTTTTATATCTTGTTTAGGTTAGGTTACTGGTTAACTTCGAATTTTTAGGTTCGGGTCTGGTTTCGACATGAAGGAATTTATTTTGTTGGGTTCGGATCGGGTTTCGGTTCGATGGAATTTTTTTGTCGGGTTCTGGTCGGGTTTTGGGTTAACTTCAGTTTTCTGGCTTTGGTCGGGTTGCGACTCGAAGGAATTTATTTTGTCCTTTTAGGATCGGGTTACGGTTCGATGGAATTTTTCTGTTCGGGTCGACTTCGAATGGAATTTTCAGGCTCGAGTTGGGTACAACACCATATATTGACAAAGAGCTGGTCATTTTCTAAATAGGCATGGCCATTTTTCAATTAACCTAACAATATCTTTGTTCTTTGCAATAAGTCTAAAAATTATCAGGCTTATTGAAAAATAAATGACCATATTCCAATTAGCCTAACGCTTGCTAGGCTCTTTGCAGTAAGCCTGAAAAATAGCAGGCTGATTGGGAAAAGGGAGATGATTCTCCAATTAGACCGGCTCTTTGCAAAGAGCCGGATTTCCCAATTAGCCTAGAGAAATATATACGATATATAAGACGTAAATAATATGTGTATAATGACTATAATGAAATAAGTGTTTGGAATATATATATATGCGTATATAGGATGCATATATAAGCTTTGTGATGATCTTGGCGAAATAATTACTGCAACCTTGGCATAATCATAACTGTGAGGGCCGCTATAACACGGAAGTATGGTATGTTTTTTTAAGCTGTCGGAACATTTTCCCAATGGTTATTGTAATTTGTTAAATTATATATATATATATATATTATATATTATAAATTTGTTTCTTCAATGAATATTTTAATATTAATGGTAAAGCTCTCTAATTACTTACATTTGTTAGACTTTTGAATAAAAATATATGATCTGAAACGTTATAAAGAAGAAATTAACAAATCCGTTCTTTTTCAGAAATAATTATGCAGAGTTAGATGCATTATTTATATTATTTGAGAAAGTTCTTAGTATGATATATCTTACTATTTGAAGTATTTAACAGATACTCTAAAGATGAGTTTGTGGCTAATAACACTACTAGATTGATTTCTCAATTCGTTACATTAAAGTGCTGAAGTAAATGAACATATTAAAAAGGTCCCTTTTTGTAACAGTAAACTAATTACAGATGAAAAATAATCTAGAAAGAAATCTTCCTTCTCGTTGAAAAGGATGAATATGAATATCACTAAATTTTCGGGAATTGTTAATCATTCGCTCACTTTATTAGGGCACACACATCAAAAATGTTTAATGTAACCTGTTAATTATGCTTATGGAACAAATACATTCACAAAATCCTGATATATAAGCATTTGCTTTGAGTGATTTAATATGGACGCATTCATTAAAGCGAAGTAACATAGTAGCAAGAAAGCTAAAAAATATAATTCAAAAAATTGTGAATTGGAAAAAATATACTCCATTAGCCGAAAAATACTCCAGAATGCTTATTGTGACCTTCGCATTTTTAACAATATTTAAATATTAAAGCTGCACATAAAGTTTAGTAAAGAAGGTAAGTAGCCCTTTTTTTAATAGAGCGCTGACCAGCCCCCTACCTGCTAGGTTTTTGCCTAGCTTACTGGATTGATGTCTGGTAAGCAAAACAATATATTGATTTTAAAGATGCCTCTTTTCAAAGAGAGAAAAATTATAATATTTTGAGGAATATAATAAATTTATAAATTTTAATGTATCTTGTTGGTATTGCAACACACAATTTAATTTATCATAAATTGTTTTGCTTACTAAGGTAAGTAGCTGAGTAAGCAAAACAATTTATGATAAATTAAAATGTGTGTTGCAATAAAAACAAGATACATTAAAATTTATGAATTTATTATAGTCCTCAAAATATTATAAATTTTCCCTTTTTGAAAGGATGTATCTTTAAAATCAATATAAAATCCAATGAGCTTTATGATTTCTTCCTAAGTATCAAAAAGTCTAGAAGAAAATATTTTTAGAATAAAATGAAGTGTCTCCATTTATTTCTAATATGCAAATATGGCTTTGTTTACCATAAGACATTCATTTAAAACTTTTATATGCGAAACTTTTGAAAAGGTATTTTCTAGCAAATTATAGGACTAAAATTTTCGATTTAAATAAACGGGATTACAAAATTTAAAGTTATTGCAAATTTTATTTCTCTTGTCTCAAAATTTCTATTTTAGAAAATTTACTTGAAATAAAAATATTAGGAGACATTTTTCATTGTCTAGTCTCCCTCCAAAGAATGTATAAATATATGTCTTAAAATTCTACTATGAGTAAAATTAAGATTGTTTTCAGCAGATTTTTATTTTTCGTAGCGTAGCTGTTAAAATGTTTAGAAAAAAAGTATAAAATTTACATATCTGCATTTTCCTCTTATAAATATATTGATTAAAATATTGATTAAAATACTACAAAAACTACTAGGAAACATTTCTGAAAATCAGTGGAAACAAAATAAACATTAATTTTATAAATGCTTATTTAAACCTCAAAAATATATTGATTTCTGGGCATTCTAAAGATAGAGAAAGCTTTTTGGAATCTTGGATAACTCGGGAGAATTTATTGTGTATTATCATTTGTGTGCATATCATATTTTCCTCCATTATGAAACATATTTTACAATGCACATATAGAATAAAATAGCCATTCATTAAAATGAAAAATATCCAATAAAAATAATATTTAAAGTTAACTAGTATATATATATAAAATGAACTAGCTTTATTTTCTGTTCCCCGCACTCGCAACAAAGGATAATTAATTTCGATAACATGAATTCCAAGAGCTAATAAATTATTCCCAAATAATATATAAATCTTCACATACCAATCATAAAAAATGAAATATCATTTAATAACAAGATTCAGTTGATAAAATGAAATCCAATTATTTCTTATATTTATACTTCTGACAAAGGAAAAAGTTACGAAGAAGATGAAATTTTAGAAAATGGTGTAAAAATCAATACCCACTATTTATTGCTTTAGAAAAGAAACGCATATTTCAAATGTTCCATAGCATTTGAAGAAAATATAACAAAACGTCTTATTAAACAAATCATTTAAATCCAAATTTGATTTTATTTTGTTTAATAAGTTAAAAGTCCCTAGTTTGTTATTTCTTACTATTTGAAACATTTAACAGCTACTCTAACACTCAGTTTGCGGCTAATAACACTACTGGATTAATTTCTCAATTCGTTACATTAAAGTGCTCTTTAAGTAACTGAACATATTAAAAAGGTCCATTTTTGTAACAATAAAATAATTACAGATAAAACATAATCTAGACGGAAATCTTCATTTTAGTTGAAAAGGATGAATGTAAATATCACTATAGTTTCGGGAATAATTAATCATTCGCTTACTTCATCAGGAAGAAATAGCACACACATCAAAAATGTTTCATGAAATCTGTTAATTATGCTAATGGTACAAATACATTCACAACATCCTAATATATAAGCATTCTGTTTTGAGTGATTTAATATGGACGTATTCATTGAACTGAAATGCTACAGTAGCAAAAAAAATATATATATATATAATTTTAAAAATTGTGACTTGGAGATACAAATACTCCATTAGCCGAAAAATATTACAGAATGCTTATTGTTACTTTTTCATTTTTAACAATATTTCAATATTAATTTCCTCTGCATATAAAGCTTAGTAAAGAAAGGTAAGTAGCTTAGTAAGCAAAGTAATTTATGATAAATTAAAATTTGTGTTGCAACACCAACAAAATAAATTAAAATTTGTGAATTTATTATATTCCTCAAAATATTATAAATTTTCTCTCTTTAAATGGAGGCATCTTTAAAATCAATATAAAATTCACGGAGCTTTATAAATTCTGCCTAAGTATAAAAAAGTCTAGAGGAAAATATTTTTAGAATAAAATGAAGTGTCTCCATTTATTGCTAATATGGAAATATGGCTTTGTTTACCATAAGACTTTCCCTTAAAAGTTTTATATGCGAAACTTTTGAAATAGTATTTTCTAGCAAATTATAGGACAAAATTTTTCGCTTTAAATAAGCGAAAGTATAAAATTTAAGGTTATTGCAAATTTTATTTCACATGTCTGAAAATTTTCTATTTTAGAAAATTTTACTTGAAATAAAAATATGAGGAGAAATTTTTCATTGTCTAGTCTCCCTCCAAAGAATGTATAAATATATGTCTTACAATTTCGCTATGAGTAAAATGAAGATTGTTTTCGTAGACCTTTATTTTTCGTAGCGTAACTGTTAAAAAGTTTAAAAGAAAATAAATTTAGAATAAAATTTACATGTCTGTATTTTCCTCTTACGAACCAGAAATGACTTTGTTTATAATAATGACATAATCTGCTGCATACAAATTTTATGTAATAGACGTATTTGCAAAAAATTGTTTTCTTGCAGATTACGGTATGAAAAAAAAATTGTCCAAGTAAAATATTAACACAATTTAAGATGTTGGCAATTTTTATACTACGTGTTAAAATATCTTCAGATTTTAATTTATTTTATTTTTATACTTATATTAAATATTAAACATACAAAAAATAAACTAATTGTTGAAGTATTTCTGTACATAAAAAATGTATAAATAATATTTACGTTTCGAAATACTATAATAATTTTTTTTAGCAAACTACATTAAGCTCTTTTTTTTTCTTTATACATTCAAGTTTTAGTAACGGGATTTTCAACGGGAATTAAAAAATGGAGATGTTACCAATATTTCATTTTATCAGTTACCTAACCGTTGTATTCATTTTGACAGAATAGTGAGAACAATTCACGTTAAACGTTCAAATTAAGCTTTTTCACGGTAACGAAATCCGACTAAATAAGCGGCCACTCTGAGCAGTACATTATTCTAAAACACTCTAAACTGTAAAAAACTCTCTATCTAAGAAAATCTAATACGATCACGCTCAAAAATATATGATAAACATTACCGAATTACCTACGTTAACGAAAAGCGATCTTTACATTTAGAAACCTGAAAAACCAATATATTTTCGAGATTTAAAGAAACAGTTATAAAAACAATTTCTTTTGTTGTCAATGATTTTCTGAAAATTTTTTATTGTGCATGAATCCGTTTTATCAAACCAGAATATCGTATTTTCCGATGCTGACAAATCTCAATTAAAGATTTTCAGCTTCGTAACTGGATTTATACATTCAAAATTGATAACATAACATTAATTTTAATGTTTATGCTAGTGGTGGTAATTTATTTTGTTTGTATGTGAAAAACGTTTATTTTGGAATTGATAATAGTAAAAAACCCTATATTCCGGGTTGAAAATATTGATTAAAATACTACAGAAACTACTAGGAAACGTTTCCGAAAATCAGTAGCATCAAAATAAACAATAATTTTATAAACGTTTATTTAAATCTGAAAATATATTGATTTCTGGACATTCTAAAGATACAGAAAGCTTTTTGGAATCCTGGTGGGTAACTGAGGAGAATTTATTGTGTATTTTCGTTTGTGTGTACATCATATTTTCCTGTATTAAAGACAATTTTTACAATGTACATATAGAAAAAAATAGTCATTCATTAAAAACCCTGTCACTGATACGCCCATGTTAATACGTTCACTTACGCTCCAGGTTTCACTGCAATATAGGCATTATTTAAACTTAAAAAAAAAATTCGAAGATATAATACAATTTATATACATTGAGTAATGATTAATAGTTTGAAGGATTACATTCATATATATATGTTATATATATATATATATATATAATATTAGAATAATCATCTTTTTTTGTATTTAAAATATAATACAGAGAAACATACATTACAATTCTGCCATTTTGCTGGACAGTCAGAGGGTTCATTAAAATGGAAAATATCCTCTAAAACGATTTTTTTAAAGTTAACTAGTAAATATAAAATGAACTGCCGTTATTTTCTGATCCTCGTACTTACAACAAAGGATAATAAATTTCAGTAAACAGAATTCCGAGAGCTAATAAATTATTCCCAAATAGCATATAAATCTTCACACACCAATCATAAAAAATGAAATATAATTTATTAACAGGATTCAGTTGACAATATGAAATCTAATTACTTGTGATATTTATACTTCTGACAAAGGAAAAAAGTTACAAAGAAGATGAAATTTTAGAAAATGGTCAAAAAATCAATACACACTATTTATAGATTTAGAAAGAAAAAGCATATTTCAAATAGTTCCATACCATTTGAAGAAAATAAAACAAAACGTCACTTGAAACAAATCATTTAAACCCAAATTTATTTTATTTTGTTTTCCGGAAAGACGTTTTGATGTACCATTTTTTTTACCACTTTTTTACCACTTTCCAACATAATTGAAAAGTGTTTATGACATCGGTTTGTCTGGCCGTCTGTCGTATGTCCGTCCGTCCATTCTCTAACTCGTGCAAATATACTCGGATTGCCCTGAAATTTTGCTATGTTATTGACATTTACAATAGCATGATTCCTATTGAAAATGAAGTATGTAGCATTTAAAGTTTTTTTTTACGGGGACACTCAAAATTATTCCGTTACATTACAGTCAATGGAAAAAAATTGTTTTCATGATGCTACGCCACTTGAAACAAGATGGAGCGCACTAAAACACGCTTCTTGTAGAATATGGGGTGCAAAGCAATTATTATTCATTTACAGGGACAAACAAGCAAAAGAATTCTGTTACACATTGTTCAACGGGGGAAAATCATTTGCAGTATAATTTAATGATGTTTCACTATTTCAAGCAATGACATTTATATGCATTACCGAGGTGCACTATAAATTACACAATTAAAAGCATGGTGTGCATTGCGTTTATCGTTTATTTATTGGGACACACAAAAAATATCTGTTACAGTATACGTTCATTAATTACAGTCTATATGTGCTAAGTGCGTTTTAAACATTAGTTTGCGTTTTTGAGTTTAACTAAATTTTAACTAAACTACGTGGTGTGTATAAATTTTGTTTATCATATACAGCGCTGCACAAGGGAATTCGTAACCAGAGTATGCGAGTGAATTGTTTAGGGTAGTTTTTAATTGTGTTACGCATTTTTCTGCTGAACTATAGTTAGTAGACATATAGAAGTTTGTGAAAAATAAATAAATTCACATACAGGGCTAAGCAAAGAAAAGGGTACATTGTCGTTTATGATTGGTAATTGCTAGAAGTTTGTTTAAAGTTGCCTCATATGTTTATCATATGAATTGAAATTTAGCTTAATACGGGGTGTGTACAAAAGTCTTTAGATAATATACAGGATTTTATAAAATATTTCGAGTGCATTTAAATTTATTGGCGAAAATTACTAAATGTGAATTTTCTAAATTAAAGTCCCATAATGCTTAAAGTGATAAAAATAACACAGAATATTTAAAATACCTGTTTTTTAATGTAGATTACATATGTTTCATTCACAACTATCGGTGACATCTTCAGATCTAAGTCATCTAATTATCTATAGTAAGGAGCAGTTGCAAATAGATTTCAATAATAGTAAAATAATTTTTCAATCAAGAGCTTATTTCCCATCCATTATCCGTGAATCTATAGAAATATATTTGCGAAAAGATTGCATTTGTAACGAAACCGTTTCCTTTGAATTTGCTAAAATTTGGCACGAGATGATTGATAAATGGAAAAACAATAAAAATAAAAATAAATAATAATTTGTGCACGTTTCCCAGTTTTAGCCAAATTAAGCACCTTCTAACTTTGGACATGCGATCTCGTGGTATTTGTTTTACTATTTTCAAATATGCGAGAATTTTTGTATTTGTCATTAAGATCTGAAGATGTCACCGATAGTTGTGAATGAAACATATGTAATCTACATTAAAAACAGATATTTTAAATATTCTGTGTTATTTTTATCACTTTAAGCATTATGGGACTTTAATTTAAAGTTAACAAGTGATTATATTATATTATTGTGAATTTTCTAATTGAACTAAATTTTATCATGCTATGTAACATATAACCAAATCTATAGATCATGTACATGACATCATAAAATAATTCGACTACATTTTTGACTATGAAAGGTGATTGCAAAAACTCGACTTTTTAAAATGTGATATATATTTGCTATACACTTTATTTACATATCTTCTTCCACCTTATTTAACGGTGAAGTTTCCTTATACTTTTATGGATGTGCTAGACAGTGTTTCATAATCTATGCTTGACGCATTATTTTTAGTTCTTTTATAATAATGAGCAATATCTTTTATAATACTACGCTAGTCATGCTGTAAAATTCGCAAGCAAATTCAATCTTATCGGAATCCTAATTTAATTCTAGTAAATTTCCTGTAGTAAAACTCAATAATATATTCATATTACTGTTTTTATGAGGAAATAAATTATTTTAAGGGAAATTTAACCGCTAAATTTGAAAGCACATTCGTCTACTCTGCGTCATTTACTCATAATCCTGCTCTAATTGTGTAAAAAAAAACAGTTTTAGCTAGTATTTGATCACCGACTACTATTGCTTAAATATCTATGATAAAGAAGTTTATAAACTGTAAAAACAGATAAAAGTTTCCGAACATAATACGACATTTAATACGGTTTACGAAAATATTATATAATTTCTTCCGAGTTAAGTATGATTACGAAATGTGTTCCTTAATCTCTAGAAATCTCAGAAACAAATAGATTTCAGCGATTTAAAGAAGCATTTCTAAAACAAAACAGTTTCTTTTGCTGACTATCCTTTCCAGAAAAGTTTCCGAATCATTTTTATATGTTGATAATAAGTTGAACAATATAGTTTTATTGTTAATCTATTTCCTCAAGTATTGGATTTTCGGATGCTATCAATTCTCAAGTAAACATATGCATGTTTATCAAATATGTTCGACAGAAAAACATACTAAATTAAGAGCATTTAAATTAAAATTAATATTTACATTTGTTTGTTATTCTTGTATGTAAAATCTTGTATGTTATACAGCTGAAAAAGTTCACTTGAGAATTGAGAGCATCTAATAAACCGACATTTCGTGTTGAGGGAACTGATTAATACATTGTAATAATTACTCAAAAACGTTTTCGAAAATTACGGGCAGTAAAGATATATTTTGTTTCAGACATTCTCCATTAAATTTGCGAAATCTACGGATTTCGGGGTTTTCACAAAATAAAGGAAAACTTTTCTGATTCGTGGCTAATTTAGAAAAGTCTTCTTTCGTAGACGATAATATTTTTCGTATTGCTTCCCGAAAAAATTGTCTTTTGTTTTTTTTATTGCATAGTACGCCTCAAGTAGTGTATAACAACTACGGAGCAAGCAGTAAAAACCGTACGTACAAGAAAGTTTTAATTGTATACAATATAATATTAAGTGATCAACTACTTGGAATTGATCAACAATTACTGCAGTCACACTAAGTTGCATTTTATGTAAATTCTACAGAATTAAAACGCAAAATAAGACTGTATTAAAAGTATTCACTAATGTGAATAATGAATAAATGAGTTAAAAGAACAAGTATAGTCAGCGTTTTTATAGGATTATGACACTATACATTCGTTATGATTTAAAATAATACTTTATTGTAAGAAATCCCATATCATTAAATTAATAGCAAATGTTCTTACTATACAATCAAAAGACAGATATCTCTTAATATGCAAAATAACAGAGATTTACATACGCACTGAAAATAACCGTATCGTCTATAAACATTTCAGAAAGTAAGTAATAATATATAAAAAATTGTTTATATATATATAAAATATACAAACATTGTTTTCGCTTTTGTATAATTTTCTGCTATAAAGGACTTGGCGACATATAATAAATGACATTGGTGAGAGAAGGAAAATTTTAATGCATATTTCCTGTCAACCTGTTCACTGTGCATTTTTTTTTTTTTTTTTTTTTTTTTTTTGTACAATGCATTTAATATAAAAATAATTTATCTCTTTTTGTATTTAAATATAAGTAATTTCTATATATAAAGCAATAATATATATACATATGAGATACTTTTCCGTATCATTAGTAAAGTACGTTGACAAACTATTGACATATTATTTCGGCCAAGCATGTATTGGTAGGGTAACATATTTTGCAGTTGAAGTGATCAAGATGGAAGGCGTTATTTATGAATACACTGGAAAAATTTCCCATCAAAATAAAAGGAAGCTGCATTTTCATCAATGAATTTATTGATTTCAAAAGCAGAGACAATTTCACCAATTGTCCATTTTAGAACTCATATCGAGATATGTTACGTCATAAAAAAAGAATGCAGATGTTACATATTAGAGGTATACCAGTTTGAATAAAATATCCTCCAAGTAACGGGGTTTATTTAGCAAGTCAAAAAATGTAAAAAATGTGCTCTCCAAGGCTGTATAAGGTCGTTATATACTAGTAATTCGCTCAAGAATATGTTGACGTGCCGAAAGAAGCGCATCGGTATATTTCAGTATTTTGTTTTTTTAGAAATATAATTCTAATATAATTCTATATAAAAAAATAAATTTTAACACAAATTTTATAAAAAGTTTTACTATAAGAAATATTTTTTACAATGAAAATTAACTAAAATTACATTTCGCAAAGTATTTTATTTTTATTAAATGATAGTTGAATGTTTTTATAAGTGAATGGCGACACACAGGCAGTAAAATTTGGTTGGTCGAAAGGATTTTGGACAACTACCTGGCTAGCTTGTCATTACCACTAAGCTAATATTTACTTATTTTTTTTACACTTCGAAGTGAACTATCCCAGGCATGCATCGCCTTGTTCTGTAGTGTTGGTTGCTATTGTTCGAACAAAACATCCAATCTGTACATATGCAATGTTTTACGTTCTTCCACATCGTGAAACAAAACAAAGATATTTGTTCACAACTTCTGATAGCTTATATATACATTTACTTAATATTTTCACGCTAATGGAGTAATATATTTGCCACAATTACAGAAATTTCATTAAAAGTTATAAATATAATTAATATCTCCAAAAAAAGTTTGAGTTTAAAAAAAAAAAAGTGCTTCCGGCCTGTACCGGGAAGAAAAGGTAGCTTTCCTATATGTTCATTTTAAAATTTTAGCTAATGTTACTCGAAAACAGCAAGCTAAAATGCAAAGAAAACCGTTTACAAAAGATTCGTTAATACTGAATTTGAATAAGAAATTCGCCAAATTATTGCGCTATAGCCAAATTGGCTTCATTTATGAAGGCTTATTTTGATCGCCAAATTTGGCGATATTTCGCCCCATGTCGCCAAGTTTGGCGAGAACTTGGCGTTAACGGATATGAATATATAGTTTTATGCGTATGATTTGGAAAATGATTACAACAATGAAAGAAAATAATTTGCGAGAAATCGCGTTCACTAAAACTCATAAATTAATCGTTGGTTTAGGTAGCTTTCAATACAAAAAAGTATAAAGCTACCTATTGCAGCCGTTCGGAGGAAAGCAGTTCCGGAAAATTTCGGTATATTTTCACCGATCATGACCCCCAGACCCCAAAACCACCCTCCGTTCAAATGTTGATTTATATGTATATATATATATATATATATATATATATATATATATATATATATATATATATATCTGACTTATGTCATACGATAACGCTGGTATTTCTAAATCAATTTCGATGAAACTAATTGTGTGTATTAAGCTCACCCATGTCTCGACCGAGTTCGTTGTCCAGCTTGGTCCGCCATTTTGTTTCAAGATGGCGGCCATTTAAAAATTTAAAACTAAAATAAATATACAAAAAAGTTTAAAATTCAAATTTATTTTTTGCTTAAGTATTAGGCCTTGATACAAGGATTCCAGAGTATTTTTTGTTTTACCTCTATCTTAAAAAACGGCTGAGATACAGCAGTTTCAAATTCTAGTGTGGCAGACATTTTGAAACAAGATTGCACATTACAAAAATCCAACGATTAATTTATAAGTTTTAGTGAACGTGACTTCTCGCAAATTATTATCTTTCATTGTTGTAATCATTTTCCCATCATACGCATAAAACTATATATTCATATCCGTTAGCGCCAAATTCTCGCCAAACTTGGCGACATTTGGCGAAATATTGCCAAATTTGGCGACCAAAATAAGTTTCCATAAATGAAGCCAATTTGGCTATAGCTCAATAATTTGGCGAATTTCTTATTCAAATTCAGTATTAACGAATCTTTTGTTAACGGTTTCTTTGCATTTTAGCTTGCTGTTTTCGAGTAACATTAGCTAAAATCTTAAAACGAAAATATAGGAAAGCTACCTTTTCCTCCCGGTACAGGCCGGAAGGACTTTTTTGTAATGTGCTGTATTGTTTCAAAATGTCAGCCACCCTAGAATTTCAAACTGCTCTATCTCAGCCATTTCTTAAGATAGGGGCAAAACAAAAAATGCTCTGAAATCCTTGTATCAAGACCTAACACTTAATTAATAAAGCAATTTGAATTTTTGACTTTTTTGTATATTTATTTTAGTTTAAAATTTTCAGTGGCCGCCATCTTGAAACTAGATGGCGGACCAAGCTGGCCAACGAACTCGGTCAAGGCATTGGTAAGCGTAATACACACAATTAGTTTCATCCAAATTAATTTATAAATACGAGCGTTATCGTATGACATATATCATATATATATATATATATATATATATATATATATATATATATATATATATATATATATATCAACATTTGAACGGAGGGTGGTTTTGGATCTGGGGGTCATGCTAGGTGAAAATATATCGAAATTTTCCGAAATTGCTTTCCTCCGAACGGTTGCAATAGGTAGCTTTGTGCTTTTTTGTATTGAAAGCTACCTAATAGAGAGTTAGTATAAACTTGGATGTTTACTAATAATTGGTTTACTTTATAACTCGTAGTTTTGGCTATTTTCTGAACAGTAGTTATAAAATACAAATACGGTTTTTAATATTAAGGATTTTTGATCCTATTTGAATATCGTAGATATAACATTAACTACTGCTATGTAAATTCTTAATGTCGCTGTTTGCTTCTTAAATATTATGAGTTATTGAGAAAAACAGTTTTTTTACATATTCTTATGTTACTTAAAAATATAAATTCAATAATTCTAAAAAAAAAAATACTTTAAATTTTTTATCCTTATTCTTGTTCTTATTTTTTAATCTCACATCTTAGTGTTATTCGATTAAACACCTTACATAAAAAAATATTTATAGCTATGTTTTCAAAATTTGGCGCTAAGAAATAATTTCTAAAAGCAAAATTATAAACAGTATGTGTCATTTAATAAATCTATAAAAGTTTGTTTAAGAAAACACTTTATTTAATGACAGTCTTAAAAAAAATCTTTTACAAGAATTTATAGAAAAAAAAATAGCTAAACTAAAATCCCGTGTCAGTCATTACGACGTTAAAAAGAACAGGTATAATTAAGCCTTTCGTAGTTGCGCTTGCTCTAAAAATGTGTCTCTATTATTCGAAGGATATGATTAAAGTTTTTTTTTTAGGATTGCTTCACCGAAAATAATAAGGCGTGTAGTTATTCTGGAAAATATAGTGTCAGAAGCATTTAAAGAAAGATTGTGCAGTGTAATTGCTTTTGAAGAAACAAATATCTATAAAAATAATGTTGAAAATAAAATCCCCTATTTTGATCAGAAATAATTTAAAAATTGAGAAAATGTTTTATTAATAATATATATATTGTTTTTTTTAGAAATCCTATGAATTGGAGAGGCAATCAGAAGCGTATCTTAGTGACATAATTTTGAACAGATTTTGATAAAGGAGACAATTGAAATTATATATATGTATATATGAGGTACTTTTCCATTTCGTAGCAAAGTATGTCGACAAACCGATCACGATAGAAGGCGATGTTTATAAAATACACTGGACATTTCCCCGTCAAATTAAAAGGAAGCTGCATTTTCATCAACAAATTTATTGACTTCAAAATCAGAGACAATTCTACTAATTGTTCATTTTAGAACTCACAAGGAGAGTGCCAAGCTTGGTAATCACAGATTTTGATTATTTTTATATATGTTGTAGGGTAGAAGCCCCTTAGTCTCAGGTTCAATGGATTTTATACAACGCTCCTGAGTTCTCGAGAAATGGGGGGTCTAATATTATACCACAACTTAAACACTTACTTTGAAACGTAGTAACTCAGTCGGTCGTATCTCAGTTGGTATGGCGTCTTCTCGTTGATCTGAGGGCCCTGGCTCGATGCCGGAACGCGCTACGTTTGTTTTTCTGATTTTTTTTAATAAATATACTTGTAATTATAATTGGAACAGATGTGTTACACTCACGCTAAAATGTAAACAAAAGATTGGCGACTGTTTGGTTGGCGCGATTTCCAAGGCTGTGCCAAACGAATAACTTAATACAATGGCTAGGTTGCCATTAAAGGAAAAAATCCCCTAAATTTGGCGACTTTTTTCTTTTTTTTTAACCGATTATTATTTTTTATTTTTTAGCGTGAGTGTAAAGCATCTAAGCCTTATAATTTACTAATCTCAATAAAAAATGTTGTTAACATAATTAAATTTTAATTTAGCATTTTTGATTTTTTTAAAATCACTTTTAAAATGTATTCTATATATTCTTTATCAATGCAACGAAACTGAATAATTGTGTCGATTCTTGATTGTAAAGAAACATCATTTATAAATTGCCTTAACAAGGGAAGTCAATGCGTTGATAATACTACTCTGTTTTTAAAGTAAGAAGCTTAATTATATTAATCTTTTGCATAAGAATTAATACAACACATTTATGTTTTATTTTATTGTAACTAGAGGGCGCCACAGCAGACTTTTGTTATTTATTTTTTTAGTTTGATGCAGTTAAGTGTTTTTTGTTTTCAATCTTTATCGCACAAGTGGTATCATTCTATAACAGCTCATAATTGTATAAAAATGGAAGAAGCAAGCTGTAGTTCACAAGAAGATCAATCTGAAATGTCGGGATTAGATGAAAATCAGAAAGTAATGTCACAAATGCGTTGAATTTTGTTGTAAAACAATGAATTTTTAACAAATAATCCAGCATCTGAAATATCTTCGTTTTCTATTGCGATGGGAGAAGAATTCTATAATTCGATAGTTATATGCTGATTTGACTTTATAACGATTTTTGAAATTTAATAGTCAATAATAGATCCATTTTTTAATACTCTTTAAATGATGAGAAATTTTTAATAATGGTTTAAAAATCAAAAATGCTAAATTAAAATTTAATTATGTTAACAAAATTTTTTATTGAGATTATTAAATTATAATTACAAGTATATTTATTTAAAAAAATGAGAAAAACAAATGCAGCGCGTTCCGGTATCTAACCCGGGCCCTCTGAACAACGAGCAGACGCCATACCAACTGAGCTACGACCAACGCAGTTAGTTCGTTACAAAGTAAGTATTTAAGTTGTGTTATAATATAAGACCCCCCATTTCTCTGGAACTAAGGAGCGTTGTATAAAATCCATTGAACCTGAGACTAAGAGGCTTCTAACCTACAACATATGTAAAATTAAGCAAAATCTGTGATTACCAACCTTGACACTCTCCTTGTCAGAGTGAGCTATGTTACATCAGAGCAAAGAATGAAAATATTACATATTAGAAGTACATCAATTTGAATAAAATCTCCTTCAAAGAACGGGGCTTATTTAGCAAGTCGAAAAACGTAAAAAAATATGCTCTCCACGGCTGTGTAAACTCGTTATATACTAGCATTTTGGGGCAAGAATATATTGACGTGCCGATGGAATGTTAGTTAGGAGGAAGGTAGGGGGAAGAGATAGGAGTGGCTTGCTTAGTGATTGGTTGAAAAGGATTAGCGAGCCGGTCAGAGCATGACGTAAAGTCGAAACTCTTTATTAAAAATGTAGAAATAACAGGACAAACAATTTAGACGCGGGAATACATGCAAAAAATGCTGGAGTATCGAATAATAATTTTCATAAAAATAAAAATGATATTAAGGTATAGGAACAGCTTTGGGATTAGTCTGCTCTCCGCCATCTGATTTTTTTTTTCTTTTTTTTTTTTTTTTTTGCGAGAAAAGCCCGTTTTTGCCAAGTGATCATTTATAGAGCCCTTTTAAACGTATAACAAAAAAAAATAATAATAAAGTGGACAAAAAAAAAGGAAAGCAAAGGAAAGCAATTAAAATCATGAATATTTTATAAAATGTTTATTAAATTATTCATGATTTTAACTGCATTGCTTTCATTTTTATTTTTGGATTTTTAATCTACTTTAGAACATTTCCATAACTAAGCCTAAAGTGGTTATAAATGCCAACTCGGCGAAATGAAGCATAAACAAGTTGGAAATTGTCCGTAAACGTGACAAATGAGGTGTGTTCGTACTATAGCTAGTTATATAAATATTCAGATCTTGATGATTTTTAATTCTGTGAAATGAATTATATCGTCTGCAGATTAATTTCTGTAATAAAATAAGTATCCCGGTCGCTTGACGATTAAACCTCGGAATCTCCTATAATAAGAAAGCACCGATTAAAAAGAAAAAAAAAAGATTCAAATTTCTTAATAAATGTTATTATTAATGTTTTCTAAAGTTTTGATTCGATTTTCATAAAATTTTAAATGTCTCGACAAAATTCTGCAAAGATAATATATCTTAAATTTCAAATCATTCGGTTGGATAGTTTTTGCGTTGTTATATGCGGACGGACGGACAGACAGACGGACGGACCAGACGACGACAATAGGTGCTACGTATTTATATAATTACGAACGCACCTAAAAAATGAAAGTTAGCATCGAGAAAACGATAAATACTTAATGATTCTGAGATTAAAATATTAAAATAAAGCATATAAACATCTTTTGAAAAGAAAAACATGGGGGGGGGGAGGCAATATATAGATAATCAAACAAATTTAAAACAGCAAAATAATTTTTTAAAAACACAGACTTTATGAGAAATACAATAGATTTCCCTTACCTAGGTTTATTTATTAAAATAAATTTTTTTAGTAAATTTTAAGGGTCTAGAAAAATATTTTTTTTCTTAAAAAAAAAAAAAAAATAAGATTACTGAAATATTTTTTGTCACGTTTACCCGCCTGTAATCATATTGCTTAAACATGAATTAAAGCAGCCAAATTATAGCTTCAAAACATATAAATATTAAAATAATAATAATAATTTTTTAATTATTTTTGGAAGTGAGATAATGTTTTCACGTAGCAAAAACCTAGCTTCAAACATAAAAAGATTTATCTTACCTAGAAACATTAAAAACTATTGCTGCTGAAGGAAGTTTGGGGGGGAGGGGTATAAAAATGTATTTATTTCTTGTCTAGGTGGCTCTGCGCCCCTGAACCCCCCATTTTATTTCTTTTAACGATAAATCCAATTTTCAGAATTTGGCAAAGTGAGAATCAAACTCACCTGCTTTGTGCAGAGTATTCCGAAAACCACACAAATTTAAATCTCGAGAATCAAAATAGAAGCAAAAATATATAAATTAAAACATAAAATAGTAAATTAATGCCAATATTACGTTGGGTTTTTACTAAGTTTTACGGGTCTATAAAATCTCTAACGCTACATTCACAAAGCAACTACATAAAAACCATGCAAATAAAACCTGAAAAACCTGTGTCAAAAATATATCTAATTTCAAAAATAGCAAATCTATCCCTAAATTAAATAATTTAATACATTGATAATAAAAAAAATCAGAAAAATACATCCTGCTTGAAAATCACTTGTAGTCATAAAATCGGGAGAAGAAAAGTAGCAAGCTACAGAACAATAAAAAATGGTCAAAAGACAAAAATCTGATTTAAAAAATAACAAATCTATCCCTAAATTCAAAAATTTAATGCATTTATAAGAATTAAATTGAAAAAAAAATGCAACCTGAATGAAAAAAAAATGGATGAGCAACAAAATCGTAGCACGCACAACGCTTCTAACGGCAAAAGTGAAGGGGGCGTTGGGAGGTACGTGAAAGGGCGAAAACTCCAGCGCTGCCAAAAGTCGGGGGTTGCCATCGCCATTCTTTGTTAATTCTTCATCTGTTCCTTCATTGACGTTCAAATATTTCTTAACTAATTCTTATATCTGTTTTTAACTCTCTTAATGAAGCTAATTTTTCCTTTATTTTTATAATGTCCGATTTTTGATCAACACACTGTATGTAACCATCTTTGAACTTTGAAATATTTATTAGTTTTTATTTAATGCGTCCTCGCGCACGATTTAATTCGTTCAAAGGGTATTTCTTGTCATGTCTAGTCATGTCTTCGGCTCTCCAGGAGCAATGGTGAGGATATGTTAATGTGAATTTATTCGGCAGACAATTTTTATAAATGAATTATATGAGTATTTGTCTTTCCACTGACGGGGGCGACGATGTTTGTTTATAAACTTGGATGGTGGCTTTGACTGAATGAATGCTGCTTACTGTCGCCGCGAGAGGGCGCACATGCAAAAGAGGGGTTGAGAGATGACGCAACATGTCGAATAACTCGAAACGATCCTCATTGCATTTTGTTCGATTATAGCGCCATTTACAATTTTCCGAAGAAAATGTTAAAAGTAAATGTCACGCATTTTTTCCTGTATAATCCAAATCGGCAATAAAAAAGGCACTGGGGGGGGGGGGAGTTATCATTTAAGATTTCAAAGTTCCCACCTTCTCCACCTCCCACGGGCAGAGTTGGGGCGGTAACTTTGATATACATAAATAGATTTTTCAAAAATATTTATCATATATTTTCCGTTTTTCAATACTATGTATATTTCTCGTGTTATTCGACCGTTTCCAGACTTTTCAATTAAAACGTTTCTCACTGCTTTTTGCTCGATTACAGCGCCATCTTCGTTTTTTTTAAGACATTGCTAAATATAAAAGTTACCTATTTTTCCTGCAGAAACTGAGTCTGCAATAAAAAAAGGGGGGGGGGGGTATCATTTAAGATTTCAAAGTCACCCCCATTCCCCCTTAAGGTGCAGAGTTGGGGTGCGCAACACTAATATCCCTAAATATTTTTTTAAAAAATATTCAACACATATTTTCCGTTTTTCAATACAATGTATATTTTTCGTGTTGTTCGACAATTTCCAGACTTTTCGTACACACTGCATATAAAAATACATATAAACATGCTTAAAATATCATCAGTTTTGTTTTCAAAGCTGTTTATATCATTTGGCAAGAAATTTCACTTTCTGAAGCTCGGATTGCACCTTAACAGTTTTGTTTGTTTGACTCAATAAATTTAAAATAGGGGCTAAACATCATTTTTTTTTCGTACTAAAATATTTGCCTTTTATAATCAAAAAACGTCTGCCAATTAATAAAGCGAAATTTAAAGTAATAGAATAAATGAAATGAAGAGTTAAAAATTAGTGGTATCCAAAAACTTTCAGTAACGAAGCATGCAAACTCTTCTTAACCGAGCGGCGTTAGAGCAAATCTGTTAAGTGGTAAAAAATGCATAAGTTCTTATGACAGAAAAATGTTTTTTATTTTATTTTATTTTTTATTTTTTTTAACAATAAAATATAATAAATCTTATAACATCACAAATTTAAGTATTTATTAAGGTTAACAGTTAATAGACGTTTTGTGCGAACAAGTATACACTGTTAAATATATCCGTGTAAAATTACAAGCAGAGGCCGGCAGCAGAGACTCCACTCATACCCAGTAAAAAAAAATCCATGCCCATCATTTTGTACAGCCCGTAATTTTACAATGATTTTTCGGTGCAATGTAATACAGCTTTATAATGCACTTTAAAACACAATAACACTTTACTTACTGCTCCGTGGCACGTAGCACGTTAGATAATCATCACAGAATCGCTTTTTTGGCGGGTTAAAAAATTAGTTACGATCGCAGTTAAGTGACATTATTTTTCGAAACACGACTAAAATGAAGGGTTACAACCTAGCGTAGGAAAATGTATGTGGTCGTACCATATTTATGCTAACAGATGGGCTAGAACTGTAAGAATATGTGGATTGCCCTTAATTTTCTAAGTATCTAAGAGATAAGGCCGCTTATTTAGTGGATCAGACCGTTTTTCATCAAACAAGGCTGTTGCCTGTGAAAATTGAAGGGCAAACGTTCATAAATTTACAGTTTCTTCTGAAAGTGTAGTTGGCGTTTTTATAGGATCATGGCACTGTCGTTTCAATATTTCGTTTTCTTGTAGGAAATCACTTATCGTTAAAGTTTTAAAAAGTATGAGGGTCTCAGCCCACTAACAAATGATAGAAATATCTTTAAATAGAAAATAAAAGATATTTATAGGCACACTGAATATGCTCTGTATGATCTAAAAACATTTAAGAAAGTAAAGAATAATAAATAAAAGAAGTAACATTGTTTTTTCACCTTTTTGACAGTAAAAGAACAATGAATTCATTAATTTAAAAAACAGACAAATTTTATAGTTAATGATTTTTAAATTTATTGACATGTAATTAAAAGGAACATTTAAATGTTAAATATTTCAGTTAAAACCTTCTTAAATAGATGCAAGCGTAAAAAAGAAAGAAATTTGGAATTTGCACAGTCCATAAAATGTCTATAATTTACATTTATAACGCTAGTTAAATTGTAGTAATATGTATATAACAAATACAAAACTTAATATAGGTATAATACTTGTTTAATAGGTATCCGTAGAATGAAATGTTAATATTATTTTGTATAGAATTATTATTTAAGCGCATTTGTTTACAAAATATGTCAAAATAGACCTAAAAATATTTTATTCTGGAAATTGTGTGTTTTTATTTTATTTTATTTTATTTTAAACATTTTTTTCGTTAAACAAGCAGATTAATTTAAATATCAATTCGACATACAAAATTTTCCGCATGGACATTGAGACCACATTTTGCCAATATAAATTATTAACACATATTTAATAGATATATATATTATTACAAACTTAGCGATCAACTCTGTACTAGCAAATATAAAAGTATTAATACATTAGATAATTAAAATAAAAAAGGGAATCAGGGTGAAAATAAGGTTTATGCGTTTTTTATTGAAATAATGATTATTAAAAAAGTCTTTAAGATTATATATTTTTTCCTTGTGGCTATAAAATCTCAATTTCGCCCATTTATTATGTTCAAACGAAATAAAAAGTACTTTCAATACAGTGTTAAGTCTCATGTTAAATAAGTAAAAAAAAACAACAATTAATAGTTAACATGTAAATGAACAATAAATATCTTATAGCATTTTTATAATACGTTTAGAATGTTTAAACTTTATGTTCCGACATAGGATCTACGAGAGCAATTTCAATTTAAACACTTTCCAACAATGTTGAAAAGTGTCTGGCTACTTGTCCGTACTCTAACTCAAGTAAATATACTTGGTTTGTAAAGGAATTTTTAAATAAACACATTTTTATATATTATTAATGTTTAGTATAGAATATTCGAAATTTAAAATGAAGTGCGTAACATTTATATTTCTTATACAGGGACAGATGAAAGAATTCTGTTTCAATTGTGTCTATGGAGAAATTGTTTGTGGTGTATTTTATTGATGTTACGATTTTTGACAGATAATAAGATTGATATTCTACAATATGCAACATTAAACTAAATCATACTTTCTTAATATACAAGAAGTATTGTTTAACAAAACATCCTGTCTTATTGTTAAAAAAATTATTATATTTGTTTATTTTATGTTTTATTTTTTAAAGTTGTGTTTAACATTTTTTTTTGTATTGTTTATAAATTTTGTTTATTGTTTATTGCTGTGTTTAAACACTAAAAGTCCTTCCGGCCTGTACCGGGAGGGAAAAATAGCTTTCCTATATCTTCGTTTTAAAATTTTAACTATTCTTACTCGAAACAGCAAGCTAAAATACAAAGAAGATTCGTTAATACTGAATTTGAATAAGAAATGTGCCAAATTTGTCAATTATAGCCAAGTTGGCTTCATTTATCAAGACTTATTTTTGGTCGCCAACTTTGGCGATAATTCGTCAAGTTTCGCCAAGTTTGGCGATAATTTGGCGCTAACGGATATAAATATATAGTTTTATACGTATGATTGGGAAAATGATTACAACAATGAAAGATAATAATTTGCAGGAAATCGCGTTCACTAAAACTAAAAACTTAATCGTTGATTATTTGTAATGTCTTGTTTCAAAATGTCAGCCACCCTAGAATTTCAAACTGCTCTATTTCTGTCATATTTAAGATAGAGATTAAACAAAAAAATGCTCCTGAATCCCTGTATAAAGACCTAACATTTAAGCAACACATAAATTTTAATTTTTAATTTTTTCGTATTTTTATTTTAGTTTTAAATTTTTCAGTGGCCGCCATTTTGAAACAAGATGGCGGACCAAGCTGGCCAACGAACTTGATGAGCATTGGTGAGCTTAATATACACAATTAGTTTCATCCAAATTGATTTATAAATACGAGTGTTATCGTATGGTATAGGTCAGATATCTATATATAAATCAACATTTGAACTGAGGGTGGTTTTAAGGTCTGGGTGTCATCATCAGTGAAAATATACCGACATTTTCCGGAATTGCTTTCCTCCGAACGGCTGCAATAGGTAGCTTTATACTTTTTGTATTGAAAGCTACATAAAACCAAAGTATTATGTTTTATTGTGTATGTTTTGTTATTAAACAAAGTATCATGTTTGTTTGTTGATTGCTATCTTTGTTTTATTATTTAGTGTTATGTTTTAACAATATTGTTTATTACATGTTTCTTGTTTGTTAATTTTGTTTTATTGTTTATTATTAGTTTTAAACAATGAAACAAAGTATTATATTTATTGTTTAACAAAATATTATGTATCATTATTTAACAAAATATCATGTTATTGTTAAATAAAGTACTTTGTTTGTTTGTTGTTTGTTAACTTTTTTAATGTTATGTTTAAACATTATTGTTTATAGTTTTTTTGATTGTCAAACTTGTTTTATTGTTTATTTTTGTGTTTAATCAATACAACAAATTATTATGTTTTGTTGTTAAACGAAGTATTGTATTTCCTTGTTTAAACAAAAATACTCTTATTTTGTTAAAAATGTATTATGTTTATTAACTTTTTATTTTTTAAAAATATGTTTAAATTATATTGTTTATTGTATTCTTATTGTTTATATACTTTTTATTGTTTCTTTTTATTTTAAAACAAAAAAAAGCAAAGTTATTATGTTTTAATGTTTTAATGTGTATAGTTTATTGATTGTTAACTTTATTTTATTGTTTTAAGTTATGATTAAACAATATTATTTCTGCTTTTTAATTTTTGAAAAAAATTATTATTTTTTAAAGTTACTTCGTTTTTTTTTTTTACTTTGTTCCTCTAATTTTCCACACTTCAGTGTGCATTTCAGCAGTAATTGCATGACTATTAGGTAGCTTTCAATACAAAAAAGTATAAAGCTACCTATTGCAGCCGTTCGGAGGAAAGCAGTTCCGGAAAATTTCGATATATTTTCACCGATCATGACCCCCAGACCCCAAAACCACCCTCCGTTCAAATGTTGATTTATATATATATATATATATATATCTGACCTATGTCATACGATAACGCTCGTATTTATAAATCAATTTTGATGAAACTAATTGTGTGTATTAAGCTAACCAATGTCTCGACCGAATTCGTTGGCCAGCTTGGCCCGCCATTTTGTTTCAAAATGGCGGCCATTTAAAAATTTAAAACTAAAATAAATATACAAAAAATTAAAAATTCAAATTTATTTTTTATTTGCGTTTTAGGCCTTGATACAAGGATTCCAGAGCATTTTTTGGTTGACCTCTATCTTAAAAAAATGGCTGAGATAGAGCAGTTTGAAATTCTAGGGAGGCTGACATTTTGAAACAAAACAGCACATTAACGCGATTACTCGCAAATTATTTTCTTTCATTGTTGTAATAATTTTCCCAATCATACGCATAAAACTATATATTCATATCCGTTAGCGCCAAAATTGGCGACATTTGGCGAAATATCGCCAAATTTGGCGACCAAAATAAGTCTTCATAAATGAAGCCAATTTGGCTATTGCTCAATAATTTGGCGAATTTCTTATTCAAATTCAGTATTAACGAATCTTTTGTAAACGTTTCTTGGCATTTTAACTTGCTGTTTTCGTGTAACATTAGCTAAAATTTTAAAACGAAGATATAGGAAAGCTACCTTTTCCTCCCGGTACAGGCCGGAAGGACTTTTTTGAAACACAAATGTTCTAAAACATTTCTACCAAGGATGAATCGGAAAAAAAAATATCAGAATTTTATTTGAATATTATTTGAAATATTAAAACAACTTTTAGCCATCAATATTTTATAAAAGGCTTTTTCAGATTTTCTTTAATTGTTTGTTAAGTTACTATGTGTTAATGATCGCTGTTTGTTTCTCTACATATATATATATATATATATATATATATATATATATATATATATATATATATATATATATATATATATATATATATATATATATATATATATATATATATATATATATATATTGCATGCTTCATACATTGTTCTTATAATTCCCATCTTACAATTGTCACTCCTTTGATCATCTCTCATCTGTGGCTCTTTTTCTTGTTTAAGATATAATTAACAACATTGATTTAATAATTAGATTTTTGTAGTGATTATTTTCTCAATTTACTATTTAATGTTATAATTCTATTTAATATTTCATTTTTTATTTGCACTTTAATTTACCTTTAACAAATCATGGTAAATACAGAAATTAATAAAGTTAAAGTGTCGCATGTCTAAAGTGCACGAAAAAGTTTGGCATAATTTAAAAAGAATGTAGCTATAATAACAGGAACGGATTAGATATAAAGACCTTCATTATTTTTACAAGCGAAAAAAAAAATGGAATTATCCTTTTCAGTGGAAGGTTTTAATTTGTGGTTAAAATAATGTCGCATTTTGGATGGTACATTGGGGTTAAAAGGCCTTCCGATGGTACTCTAGAGTTAAAAGATCATTCAGATATTGAAAGGGATTTTAAAGATTTAAAAAAAAAAATAAGAAATTAAAAATAAGCTATGTGCATCACAAATAAAAAAAAATGTAAAAAATATAAAAACAACAACAACAATATCCCTTTGTAGCATATTTTGCATCGATAAAAAGTAGCAATAGAAAGTTGATTCTTATATTCTTTCCAAAAACTTCCAAACAATGCATAAAAACAAAAATTTATTTTGCCTTTATTTGATCGAAATATAAATATATATCTAATTAAATTTTCAACAGAGTTCATTATATTTTGGAAATTAAATTTGGGTTTAAATTGTCTCATGCATACCACTAAAGTTGTGGCGTTCCATTTTGTGCTGCGAAGTTGTAGCCTTGCCATATGAGGGAGAAAATGCTAGAGTGGATGTCGTCAGGGTAGCTGAAAATGGTACAAAATTGGTATATAATACCAATGAATCCAGTTTCGATCCCCGGTCTGGACATTCTTTCACTCTGTTGGTTGTACGTTGCCTATTCAAAGATAATTCACATCCTTTGTACAGAAATATAAATATTTCGTAATTTGTTTTTTCCATTTCATAAGTTTAATTTCTGATTATAATTTCCAAACCACCGAAACTAATCATATATTTCAATCTTATTTATGAAATAAAACTACAATGTATGAGTTGATAAAATAAAACAACTTATGTTTATTGTTTATATTACACCAATATGAACAGCTTTATTCTTTAAATTGGCCATTAAAAAAATATATATATATACATTTTGAAGTATGATTTGATTCAATTTATTAAAACATTTATAACTCTGCTTAAGTCTTTTTTGTGTATCATTAATAATTCATTTTTTTTTCAGAAATTCAAATTAGGAAAAGTTAAAAGATAAAACGATTTCTTCAGAAGAAGAATAGTTAAAGATAATTGAATTTCATCTCATTGATTACATGATAAAAATAAATACGAGAAGGGTTTCATTTCGATTGCACAAAGCCACGTATAGATAGAAAAGTAGTTAAATTTATAATTATGATTTTTAAAAATCGTCGATACAAGAACATAATAAGCAAGATAATAATTTAACATTTTAATGAAAAAAAAAATTAAAAATCAATGTTTGAAATAATTGATATTAATAATTTGTCTAATTGTTTAATAAAGTAGTACATGTTATTGATCTATACATGTTCCTTCACAGATATATATATATATATATATATATATATATATATATACACTGCATGCTTCATACATTGTTCTTATTATAACTATTACGTTACAATTTCCTCCGCTCTTTCTTTCATCTCTTATCTAAGGACTTTTCCCATTGATTTAATAAGTAGATTTTGTAGTGATGAATTTTTCAATTTACTATTTGATGTTATAATTATGTTTATTATTTTATACTTTAGTACATATTACTTAATAAATTACAATTACTTGATAAAATTTCGGAAAATTATAGTTTTCAAAGGAACTCATTAACTTATCGAAATGTGTATCGATTCATTTCATTTGTATTCCTTAATTAATTTTGTTTAATGCTAAGAAAATTTGTTTTTTAGTTTATTAGAAAATACAATAATATTTTTATTTAAAGAAAAGTTTATTTTTAATAATTTTGCATGCTGTTGTTATTCAGTTATCATGTTTTTCATCTTTAAAAAAAATTAACTTTTTTCTATAAAATGTACTAGATGCCATTAAAATCAGCATAATTTGAAATCATTCCTTAAATAATTTTTAGTTATCTTTAAATATTTGGCTAAATTTTTTTTCTATTGTCACGCAACAAAACAGAACCAGAAGCATACAATATTTAATTTGGGGCGAAATCAAATTTATACCCATGTATTTATTTAAATAAAGATAAAAATTTTAATTTTCATTTATCCTTATTCTATATACAGTTAGTCTTATATGTTCAACCTCATTGTATTTAAAGCAAGATTAATTATGTCCTTATTTATGGTACAAATAATAAACAAAATATGATAATCAGAAGGAGAGACAATTAAGAATAGAATATAAATTTAGGCGTTTCAAGAATTGATTTGTTGAATCCGTATTACATTTGGGATCTCCAGAGATTTAATTAAATTTGAAGATTCTTCTGAAAATCCTTAAGCAGATTATTTTACAGTGCCTACAACAATGTTGAATTAAATTTCTTAAGTTCTTCAAACCTTTAAAATTTATGTTGGCATTTAAATAAACCTTAATGTATGGAAATGTATTCCAGATACAATAAAAATAATACCTTTACATTTTAAAATTAAAATTGAAAACGTTAACCCACAACATGCGAGTCAAAGTAAATTTTTTTTGTAATACACAGAATGGTTCTTGTTTTGATTAATAATTTCCTATTTTACTATCATGCGAAACATCTTTGATAAATTTAAAATAATGAAAATTGTATACATTTCTAAGAAAAGAAAATTTAATGCTACACAGTTTCAAAATACACCATTATCTGGCAGATACCCTGTTTTAATTAATTTCTCAATTCCAAACTGTCAGTGTTCTGACACATTTACAAATATCATTTTCTTATTACGTATAATTTTCTTTTATTTTTATTTATATTGAAAGGAATACAGCTGCGTTTCTAGTTTTTATAAGGCATTATTTGGTCTAGTAATATGTAAAAAACGCTATATTAAAACGCGATAAACATACATGTGACCTGTGGAAAAAAAATTTAATAAAAAAAACATACTTATATCCAAAAATTGATTTAATGAATAAAATTAAGTAGATTTCAAATGACTACCACATAAAAGCAAGACACGTTTTATTAAACAAATTTTCTAGTTGAAATTATGTTTTTTCTGATTTTCAAAAAGCCGGAGTTTGGCAAATATGGATAACAGTACGCAAATTGTTTTCATCCAGCAGCAACTGATTTTAAATAAATTTTAAGTATTTTTTTCAGAAATGAAAAAAAGGTATTCTGTTTCAAAGAAATAAACAAATAGCTTACAGAATCTTGTATTTTCGCGCAAAAATGTGTTTAAGAATTTGACAGAAAATTTAACATATTGCCTTTATTTTTCATTTTTTATGGATTTACATAAGATATTAATAAGGAATTTCAAATTATATTTGTTAAATGTAGAGATAAAGGTGTTTATTTTTTCTTTAAATACTATTTTTGTGCAAAATTTATTGACAAAATGTAACATAGAAAAATATCCTTTCGTGTTTCAAGCATTTGTATTTTTTTACATAAATGTGACCTAACATTTTTGACAAAATTGTCTTTTGACAAAATTTTAATGTGTAGAAATAAACAAATATACTTTCTCACAAATTCGAGTTCATTTGACAAGTCTTTTAAGATTTTACATTAAAAAGATTCTTCCGACATAAAAGATGCGGAAAAAGTTTTTTCTAGCAAAACAGTAATGTTACATGTACTTAAATGCATAAAACTTTAAATTAGAGTGATGAAAAACAAAGTAGATATTAGGATCTTTACTTATCTGAAATTTCTCTTTTTTTTAGATTGTTTGTATAGTAATTGTTTTATGTAGCATTTATAGTCGTTAAAGATTACAAGATATTATATTAAATTATCCAAAAAGGTAACATTTATTTCAATATATGTTATTTATGGGATATGTAAAAATATAAATTAAAAATTTATAGAAAAAAAAATATATATTAGTAATTTTAGTTTTGAATACCAAAATACATTTGAAAATATTATGATTAAAAAATACATTTTGTCAGTATTGTCAAGTTTCTGATATAACAAATGACGAAGATTATATTTCATTCATGTGTTCAATCATTTATCGCTCTTCTTGTATTGACCACTCTTCTTTTATAATGAAGAGGAGGCAGAAATGGGACAATTTTCGTAAGAACATTCCTTACGAATTATGTTATTCTCAGGTTTGTATACAATTTCTCTATAATACCATTTAGTGTTAGATAAAAATTAAAACAAAAAAATAAGACAAATTAAAATAATTAATTTTTTTTTCTAGACAATTTGAAAATCAGAAAAATGTTTTCTGACTTCTTGCTTATGCGTTTGAAAAATAATACATACATCTAAAGTGGACATAAAATATGAGGTGTTTACAGTTTAGCAAAAAATATGCTTTCACAGATCTAAGTCAAAATGAAAAGCACGATTTCGTTTTATTTATTAATATGTGTTCTACAAAATATGCAACTGAATGATTAAAAACATTTGTTGTTAAAACTTCTCTTAAAAAAAAAAAAAATCAAAAATGAGTTATGATTAAAAAAAAAATCTATTTTGACATTTATCAAAAAATAAATATTACCAAAAATATTAAAATTAAATTAAATGCTTGTAGCAATTTAGAAACACGGCAGAAAGAAATGGGACTAGTTTCGAGCCTTCTTCTCTCCCATTGTCCTTCTCATTCCTCCATACCGATCGCACCTGCGAATGTTCTTTTCAGGAACGATGACACACAACATTATATATAATACCCTGCAATCAGAATTACAAAATAATAAATTTTGGATGAAAAATGAGTAGGTTTACTAAATAGTCTTTCACTGCGCATGCGCAAATTCAATCAAATTTTACTGTGCATAATATATTAGCTAAATGTATGGACCAACTTTTGTGATAATCTCAAAAACATAGCTTGAAAATTCTGATAGTAATCTTCGATAGAATAAGCTCGAAATTCGCTGTTCCCAAAAGGAAGCAAAAAGATAAGGGGTTGTATCAAATATACACTGAGAGACACTTCATTCTTATTATGTCAACTTTCATAAGCTAGTATATTTGGATACAACCCCTCATCGTTTTGCTTCCTTTTGGGAACAGCGAATTTCGAGCTTATTCTAACGAGGATCACTATCAGAATTTTGAAGCTATGTTTTTGAGACTTTCACAAACGTTGGTCCATACATTTAGCTAATATATTGTGCACAGTATAATTTGATTGAATTGGAGCATGCGCAGTGAAACAGTATTTAGTAAACCTGCTCATTTTTTCATCCATTATTTATTATTTTTTAATTCTGATTGCAAGGATTATATATAGTGTTATATGTCATCGTTCCTGAAAAGACCATTCTTTTATATTAAAAACTCTGAATATTATAAGCAAAACACTTGGTGAAATTTGGGATTGTTTTTATAAAAACCTTAATTTCTCCACAAGTATACGTTATATCCTCATAAAAATGATCATAGGTTATTAAAAGAAGACTCCTAAGCATGTGCTACCATTTCAACGCTTTTGCAATATTAGTTTTTACAGTGTTATTAAAAAAATATTTGTTTTTCTTCAATTTGTTGACGGCTCCTTATGAGGTTTCGGGAAAAAATCTTCGCGGAAATATATAACGTCTATCATGTTGTTTACATTCCTGAAGTTTCAGGATAATTCCTCATGTATCTTTCCAGATATTTAACAAAACGTCTAAAATCGCAAGTGACCGGTCATCATTGGCCATATAGTATAGTAATGATCCGTTTAATTACAAAGCAGCAACATATTGTTTTTATATCAGAAGGGCGTTTGAGCTTTGTTCAGAAGTTTATTTAAACAAGGAGTTGAATAAAATTAAAGTAATTGCAAATGAAAATGTTTTTCAACCAAATTTATAGTAAGTTAATTTATGAGTATAGAGATAAATAGTCTACAATAGTTAAAAAAGATATGCAAGCTTCAAAATTCTACAGTATTGAATATATCCTACAACTTTTTGAACGAATTAAAAACGCATTAAAGAAATATAATGTAACTCTTATCGCAAAGCCCCCAACAAAGCTAAAATATCTGGTACACAGAATGATAGACCCCATTGAAAACGGAGATAAATCTGGCATTTATATTATTCCTTTGAATGTTAATGACAGTTCTAAAACATATTCATACATAGGCATGACAACTCGCAGAGTAAAGGAAATAAATAAAAAACATACAGCTCACATAAAAAAGGTAAATTATCCACCGCTCTATCAGATTAAATCAAGCTAAAGAAATTGATGTATTTTTCAATAAGGCTGAAATAATTGCACATGGTTCGCAATATTACAGTTGAATAATCAGAGAGTCCCTTGAAATTTTAAAAAGAGGTGATAATACATGTAATGATGTACTGTCTTATCAGATCCCACGTATTTGGTATAATGTGCTTGGTGTCACTGATATTTTTGGTTTTTGCTGATACCCCCATCTTTTAGTGGTATCGACCCTTCACTGCCTCCATTTCATGGTTTGTTTTGTTTCGCCCGTTTTCCACATGTCCCGTGCACTTCTTCAGAAATGTGTGTTTCGACTGGTTTTTTTTTATCCTCTGTTAATGGCTAATGTTTAGCTGAAAGCGCTTAGGTATCTTGACATCTAATTTAACATCATAAATAGTTTTAATGTTTTAATACTATGTTTTTAATATTTGCACCTATTATAGTAACAAATAAATTTTTATCAAAGTGTATGCATTTTGTTTTTTCAAGTTTAAGAAGGTGAATTTGACGTTTTTACTATATGGAATTTTCTGTATATTTTTAATTCTTCAGTAAATCATACCATTTCTTTTTAAGACAATTGTCTTTTGTTCGATTTTTGCACGGACGTTTTTTCACGTAGTTAGAAAAATGTCAATCCTCCCGATCAGTGTGATTAAGTTAAAAATAATAAAACTTTCTCACTCTGTTGGAAAAATGTCAAATCGTGTGATATTTTTATCAATCTGCAAATCAATCTGCACTAATCAATAAAAATGTGCAGCTACGTATCTATCGTTTAATGGAGTTTTACTATCTGCGTTGTATTCTGTTAAGCTGTCTTCAAGGCAGATCAGATTCTATTGTGACAATCAAAGTTGTCTGGGTAAATTATGTCGGCCGGCTGTCTGTCCAGCTAATTCAATATGCAGAGCGTTGACAATTTAAGTCTAATACATTGGTTCTACTCCCGGCCTGGACACTTTCTCAATCAGTTAGATAAATGTCAAATCGTATTTGTAACAATAGCTCTAAGAAGGTCTCCAGAAGATTAATATAAAAACTTTATTGAGGTCATAAACCATCGGTCCGTCACTTAAGGCCTTTTGGTTCCGTAGTGTACGTGGGAATACCGAAGCAAAAACGTGATGGCAAACTCGGACCTAAGGCCAGAAAAGGTTTTATGGTAGGATACGCATTCAGAACTAAAGACTACAGAGTGTGGACTCCAGAAATAGACCAGATCATAGAATCAATTGATGTAAAATTTGATGAAACATCTCTTTACAAACATAGAGATCCTGAGCGAGGTGGAGCCATGATGGGCCCATTGTTCGATGATCTCCTTCCCAGTAGCGTTGGGAACGAGAATAGAATTGTCGAGGTTGCACCTGAGAGTACTCCAGGTCCCTCCAATTTACATCAAGATTCTCTGCGTGATGGGGGAGACACCTCGGATTCTGGGTCCAGTGATGAAGAGCCTTCACCAATACCTTTGAGGGACGCAGTCTGGTACAGGAAACCGAAGCCTCGTCCCGATGGTTCAAGAATTGATATTTACTATTATGAGCAGGGTAAAAATCAAAGGCTTAGATCTATCTATGATGTAGAGAGATACTGCAAACTAAACAATATAAAATATAATCCGGCACTATTTGACTTTAAAGGTAAAAATGAATATTCTGGTCCTGTGTTCTCCACTAATCTACAATCCGAAGATTCCGACAACTCCCGAAACAAGCTGTCTAAAACCTAGTGCGTGACTAGACGTAGAAGTACCTAAAACCTTAAAGCAAGCCATGAGGTCTATGAAGAGAGCGATGTGGGAAGCAGCGATGCAAGCCGAAATCCAGGTAATGCATGAGCGAGAGTTTTGGAATTTGGCCCCATTGCCTGCCAACGTCACCCCAGTGGGATGCAGATGGGTATATCCGATCAAGAGAGATGAATTTGGGAGGATTGCACGATTATAAAGCTCGACTAGTTGCCTAGGGATTTAAACAAATTAAAGGGGAGACCTACGATGACACCTTCAGCCCTGTGGTAAACTTTGGTGTAATCCGACTATTCTTCTCCCTCTTGGTTTCGCATGGCGGATGGCTTCACATTCAGTGTGATGTTACCAGCACCTATCTGTACGCTCCGCTGAAGGAGGACGTCTATATGTCTCAACCTCCCGGTTTCATCATTCCCGGAAAGGAGAATATATATTGCAAGCTATCGTGCGCTGTATGGACTTCATCAAAGCGGAAGGGTTTGGTATATTGAAATACATGAAGTACTCACCAAGATTGGCTTCAGTAAATTGGAAGCCTGTAACTGTGTATATACTTTTGGATCAGGCATTGTATTACTTCTATATGTAGATGATATGGTCATTTTCGGTAGGAACATGAAGCTCATCAACAACGTTTTAGGTCTAATTCAAAAACACTTTGACATCAAAATACTGGAAAAAACCCGTAAGGTTTTGGGTGTTGAATTTGAGGGAGAAGGTGATTCTTTGGTTATTCATCAAACACAATACATTGTTGAAGTCTGTGAAAGATTTAAAGAATACAAAATTCCTGTCTCCAGTCTACCCATAAGCAAAGGCACTGTTTTTTCCAATACTGACTGTCCTACATCTTCATCTGATATTTATCAAATGACAAAACTACCATATCGCAGTATTCTAGGATGCCTATCTTTTCTAGCCAATCGCACTAGGCCCGACATTTCATATTCTGTTAATATTTTAAATCAGTTTCAAAGCAATCCAGGTTTGTCTCACTGGGAGGGTTTAATACGTTTACTAGGCTACGTCAAGTATACACGCAATTATCACCTTAGGCTACAGTGCAAGTCCGTTCGTCTGTTAGCATTTACCCATGCAGACTTTGCAGCTAACCGTGACGACCGAACTTCCATGGAAGGGCAAATAGTCATGCTCGATAACTCTCCCGTTGACTGGCGTACTTTTAAAGAAAAGTGCGTCAGTTTATCAACGATGGAATCGGAGTTTGTAGCAATGACTGAGGCCACCAAAAGTTTAGTTTGGTATGATCGGATACTGCAGGAATGCTCGGTGAATGGTATCATTCCTGAACGTAGTCAAGTAGCAGAACTAAGGGCAGATAATCAGGCAGCCATATATTTCATTAAATCCCCAGTGGAAAACCACAGGTCAAAACATATAAATGTTAAACTTGTCTTTATCCGTGACTTATTTTATAAAGAAGTTTTCAGTCTAAGTTTTGTCCTAGCAAGTCCAACCTTGCGGATGTGTTCACTAAGCCTCAGACCAAATTTGACCTTAAAAGGTTTGTCGACCAGTTATTTAATACTGAATAAATTTTTCATACTTTTAATGTGCGTACCTTTTCTATTTTTATTGTATGTATGCACTTGAGATAGATGTGAATTGTTAAACGCAATCGTAAATTTTTATAAGTGTAAGAATGTGTTTATACAAAATTTGTTATCCTTTTTAAATTTCTTAAAATGCAATATTTTTACATATTTTTAATTGACCTCTTGATCCGGTGATAATGTTTTAAGAACTTTCATCCATACTTTGTTCTGGTTTATATTCAGAGACGTCCGCCAGATAAAGTCAGTTTCATTATATAGAATTCTTAAATCTTTATTTTTTTTTATATATAGCCTTTAATAAGGTTATGTTTTTGATATATATGTATATTTGATATGTGTTTTTAATTTTAGTTTCTCTCTAGGCATCTGAAATGTCATCTTCTTTTAACATCTATAAACATGCATGCATAAATTAAGTCGACTTTAAAATTGGAGATGATGTTATTGGGTGCCGAGCATTTTTCTTAATTCTTGAAGGTTTTGAAGATTTAAGTTATTGAGAGTTTTCCAAGTTTTCATGTTAATAAAGTTTATATTGTTACAAATGTTTAATATTTACTTAGCTTATCAAGAGTGTCATATTGTTATAAACCCTTCAAATTGAAGGCGTTAACTTATTGGAATAGTGGTACGTATATATATTTAAATTTTTGCATTATATATCTAATCTTCAAATATATTTAATCTTCATAGATTTAAAAATTACATACTTAAAAATTGTATTTAAATTGCTTTTCAATGTATAAGAACTTTTGAAAATATATCTTACAATTTTGTGAGAGTATTAAGCTGCTTTTCCCTTGGTTATCCCTGTTGGTCCATGATAGTGCTTTCAAGGTTAGGATCATGTAGTTAGGGTTCACAAGTGGAAATTTTTTTTTGTAGCTGCTTAAATTTAACTTCGCTTAAATTTGTTTGAAGTTTTTGGCAGTTATATGTTAGCACATCATTTAAGATGGCACGTTTGTTATAGTTGTTATAAGTTTATTTTAACATTTTTATTTTTTTTTTACTAATACGCTTTTATCTTAAAGTAAAAATTTAATCCAGTGTTTTTAAATTTTATATATGCAATAGTGTCAGTAGTGTTCTTTGGGATTCTCATCCCTTATTTCTTTCAGCTTCATGTCATTTTTGACATTTTATAGCTGTTTTTGCATTGAGACAGTAAGAGGGGGGGGGGCACTTGTTGTGAAAACAAGCCTTCATTCAATAGCTTTAGTCTTACTGCCTCAGAAACACTTTTACACACATGCATTCATTAACTTTCATCCATATTTCATATTTACTTACACTTATTCAACCACAGTATAAAGCTCATAAAAAGTATATTTCAGCAGCATTTTTTTATCATAAAAACGTAATTTGAGTAATTAATATATGTTTAACTTACCTATATTTCTTTTATTCTTCGTTCATTCCTTATTTTTCATTCATTAAAAACAGTAAATTTTGTTTCACAATAGTTGTTAATTTCAATTTACTTTGTAAACATTCAAACGTCACGTTATTTCGTTTCCCAGTCATAACACACGGCGACATTCGATTAAGACATGAATCGAAAAATCGTTTAGCGTAGTACGCTCGCTCTACGATAGATGGCGCCAGACAAGCTATTGTCTGATTTGCCGATTTCGTAATTATTCATACCGTCAGCCACGCGTCACTTCCGTGACGGTTTTAGAACTGTATTGTCATTGGCAGTTGTTCATTTGGCCAGGTATTTATACTCCGTACTTCGCTGCTAAAAGGCGATTCGGTTTATTGTTTTTGATCTTCACGGAAACGGTCGATCTTAAAGGTAAAGACGACTGTAGTGATGGAACGTGTCTTATTAGTGGGTTTTCTAAATACCATTATTCATAGGTCCGTGTGCAATTTTATGATTAAGTATTGTGAGTGGCCTCATTTTTTCCCTTATATATTGTAGATTAAGAAAAGTGATGGTGGACATCCGGGACCCGTGACTGGTGAGGGGGAGGGGAGGGGAAAGGACTGAAGTGAGGAAAAGAAAAAAAAAATATTTTTTCTGTTTCAATAAAATATATGCATATATATTAATGTTTAAAACTGTTTTATAGAATGAGAAAAGCGATGGTAGGCATCTGGGATCTGCGATTGGGGAGGGGGAGGGGAGGGGAAAGGGTTAAAGGGAGGGCAAGAAAAAATATTTTTTTCTGTTTCAATTAAACATATGTACATATGGTAATGTTTAAAACTGTTTTATAGAATAAGAAAAGCGACGGTGGACATCCGGGACACACGAATGGGGAGGGAGAGGGGGAGGGGAGGGGAAAGGGCTGAAGGGAGGAAGAGAAAAAAAATATTTTTTCTGTTTCAATAAACTATATGTATATATATTAATGTTTAAAACTGTTTTATAGAATGAGAAAAGCGATGGTGGGTATCCGGAACCCGCAATTGGGGAGGGGGAGGGGAGGAGAAAGGGTTGAGGGGGGGAGAAAAAATATTTTTTTCTGTTTCAATTAAACATATGTACATATATTAATGTTTAAAATAGTTTTATGGAATGAGAAAAGAGATGATAGATATCCGGGACCCGCGACTGGGGAAGGGGAGCGGAGGGGAAAGGGTTGAAGGGGTAGGGAAATAATTTTTTTTTCTGTTTCAATTAAACATATGTACATAGTTGACATCCGGGACCCACGACTGGGAAGAAAGGGAGGGGGAAGAGGGGAAAGGGTTGAAGGGAGTAAGTAAAATTTTCTTTTCTCTGTTTCAATAAAACATATGTATATATATTAATGTTTAAAACTGTTTTATAGAATGAGAAAAGCGATGGTGGGTATCCGGGATTCGCAACTGGGCAGGGGGAGGGAGTGGAGAGGGCAAAAGTTTGAAGGGAGGGAAAAAAAATTCTGTTTCAATAAAATGTATGTATATATATTAATGTTTAAAACTGTTTTATGTAATGAGAAAAGCGATGGTGGACATCCGGAACCCGCGACTCTCAAAGTATGAAAACCACACATCAAAATATGATAAACAACTTTGCTTTTTCTGTGTTGGAACAGAAGCCAGAAAACATCCACTTCATCATGTCTCATATGATACAGGAGGTTCTAATTTGAGAGAAGCAGTCGAACTAAGTGGAAATAATACTTGGCATGCGAGGCTTAGCGAGTGTATCAACCCAAACGACGTCCATGCAATCGACAATTTGTATCATAGAATCTGCTGGACTAGAAATGTTACACATGTGTTTCGTGAGTTGATGATCAGGCTAATCGTTTGTCTCAAATACTAATAGTTGGCTGGTTATCTGATTACCAGGCTTCAAGATCCAAATCAAAAGTAAGCAAGCATGCACGTGAACTCCCAGTGCAAGTTTTCACTGGTTTATCAGTTTATCAGTTGACTCGTAGCTCTAATCTTGTGAAATTTATTCATTAACTAGGCCTCTCTGTACACTACTCTCGTATCTGGAAAATATTAAATAGAATAGCTAAGTCTGTAGCGGTTAAAATGAATGCTAATGAAGGACTTTACTTGCCACCGGACATAATGTAAGGTGCGTTCGCTCATTTTCCTATTGATAACATGGATTTTCAAGAAGACACTCCTGATAGTCGGAATACTCTTCGCGAAACAGTAAAGGTTATTTACCAAACTATTGAACAAGGCGATGTAACTGAAGATCTCAAACTTGTTTCTGATGAAGAAAATGTTTACATTCCAGACAAAATTTACCCAGCCCTAGAATATTCGCTTCCCAAGGGCACCACAAAGTCCAACAATGAGTATTGATATTCCATCATCACATAAGACACTATACCTTACAATTCAACAGTGCAAGATCGTGCATGGATGATATATTCCACTTAGTTCGACTGCTTCTCTCAAATTATATCCTCCTGTATCATATGAGACATGATGAAGTGGATGTTTTCTTGTTTCTGAGCCATCACAGAAAAAGCACAGTTGTTTATCATACTTAGATGTGTGTTGAGCTCGAGTAAATGGTTTTGAGGTACAAGCTTCTTCAGAAATCATTAAATCTGCTTCATTTTGCATCTTCAAATAACATCTTTCTACAGTTTGCCATTTTTTCTTATGAGTCAGTGATTTGTAACAATTTAGATGCCAGTTCACTCGAAGCTGTTGTATATTTTCTACTGAAGCATCACCATCTAAATTGTCCAATATCTGTACAATCGTATCGATGATATATTCCAGTTATTCCACTTAAATTATGTTTCACATTGCTCATCTTTCCATTTTAAAAATGTAATTATTGTCTTTGATAGATTTTTAAAAGTTTCTTCTCAAGCACTTAAAAAAAAATGTCACTACTTTCTCTTTTACATGGAATACAAACATCATTACATCTTTTTCTCTTGGATGGTTCTCTCTTTCTACTGACTCTATTTTATTAATAATTCTTCTTTGTATTCAGTACTTACCTGCAACAAAAAGATTTTAGTGTCAAAATGACATCATTTTAGACCTCAGTTTTACACAGGTATGCCATTAAGTAACTGTAAATTTTGGGAATACCATAATATAATGATAAACGTTATGATTCTTCTGACATAAAAAAATATAACAACACTTAAAAAAATTTGACTCGCCCCACTCAAACTCCCCTTGAACCCTCTTGTTGTGGGTCCAGATACCATCAATTAAATTTTAAAATATTTTAAACATTAACTATACATTCAACTAAAAAGACTACAACAAAATATTTGGTTTTAACTTCTTCCCTTCAAACGCACTCATTCCCACCCCGGCAGAGTGTCTGGCATGTCCACCATTTCTTTTCTCATTCTATAAAACAGTTTTAAAACATTAATATACATACATATATTTTATTGAAAAAGAAAAAAAAATTCTCTCTCTTTTAAACCATTTTTCCTTACCCTCCCTCTCCTCAGTCGCAGGTCCCGGATGTCCACCATCGCTTTTCTCATTCTATAAAACAGTTTTAAACATTTATATATATATACATATATTTTATTGAAACAGAAAAAAATTATTTTTTTCTTCCTCCCTTCAACCCTTTTCCCTTCCCTCTCCCAGTCGCGGGTCCCGGATGTTCATCATCTCTTTTCTCATTCCATAAAACAATTTTAAACATTAATATATATACATATATTTTATCTATATATTTTTTTTTCTTTTCCTCTCTTCAACCCTTTTCCTTTCCCAGTCGCGGGTCGTGGATGTCCACCATCGCTTTTTTCATTCTATAAAACAGTTTTAAACATTAATATACATACATATATTTTATTGACACAGAATTTTTTTTCTTCGTCCCTTCAACCCTTTCCCCTCCCCTTCCCCTCCACCTCCCCAGTCGCAGGTCCCGGATTTACACCATCTCTTTTCTCATTCCATAAAACAGTTTTAAACATTAATATATATACATATGTTTTATTGAAACAGAGAAAAGTAAATTTTACTTACTCCCTTCAACCCTTTCCCCTTCTTCCCCTTCCCCCTCTCCCCAGTCGCGGGTCCCGGATGTCCACCATCGCTTTTCTCATTCTATAAAACAGTTTTAAACATTAATATATGTACATATGTTTAATTGAAACAGAAAAAAATATTTTTTTTTTCCTCACTTCAGTCCTTTCCCCTCCCCTCCCCCTCCCCAGTCGCAGGTCCCGGATTTACACCATCTCTTTTCTCATTCCATAAAACAGTTTTAAACATTAATATATATACATATGTTTTATTGAAACAGAGAAAAGTAAATTTTACTTACTCCCTTCAACCCTTTCCCCTTCTTCCCCTTCCCCCTCTCCCCAGTCGCGGGTCCCGGATGTCCACCATCGCTTTTCTCATTCTATAAAACAATTTTAAACATTAATATATATACATATATTTTATTGAAACAGAAAAAATAATTTTTTTCTCTTCCTCCCTTCAGCCCTTTCCCCTCCCCTTCCCCTCCCCCTCCCCATTCGTGAGTCCCGGATGTCCACCATCGCTTTTCTCATTCTATAAAACAGTTTTAAACATTAACATGTGTACATTTGTTTAACTGAAACAGAAAAAAATATTCTTTTCTTGCCCCCCCCCCCCCTTCAACGCCTTCCTCTCCCCTCCCCCTCCCAACTGCGGGTCCCAGATGCCCACCATCGCTTTTCTCATTCTATAAAACAGTTTTAAACATTAATATATACACATATATTTTATTGAAACAGATTTTTTTCTCTTCCTCCCTTCAGCCCTTTCCCCTCCCCTCCCCCTCCCCTCCCCTCCCCCTCCCCAGTCACGGCTCCCGGATGTCCACCATCACTTTTCTTAATCTACAATACATAACTGAAAAAATGAGACCCCTCACAATACTTAATCATAAAATTGCACACGGGATGTAATTGCGAAACCCACTATATTTTCTTAGCTAGTTTGTGGCGTTATAAAGTATGCAGCTTTCTACTCATTTTGATAAGTATGTTTTGATCTCAAGTTAAGTTTTAGTTTGTTTTAATATGTGCTGGCTACTACATTATTGTTTAAAGTTATCTAGTTATCTATTATGCTGAATCATCACAACTGGACTATGAAGTATGCATATCGTCTGTTCAAAACCTTTGACTTCAAATAAAAACATAACTGGATTATTTCTTGTGTATTCAATGTTGAAAAACTTTTACACACAGCTTTATTTGCCATTGTTCCATTCAGCAATTATTCAACTACTTTTTCACGTCATTATATGTGGCAATTAACTCCAGCAAAGCACCACATTGCGTTATCTGCTCATTTAAATAAAGTTTAATCAGAAAATCGGCTTCAATTAGGTGTCATTTTCCGACAACTATACTAAAAATAAAAATGAAATAAGTGACATGTTTATAAAGCAAGGCATAAATGAATTTTTTTTTTATATTGCAACTTTAAAAATACTTCACATTTCAGACAAGAGATGACGTTGATTTCTATCTCAATTAGTAAAAATTCTCAAAATGTGTACAAACCTTCAAGACGTGAATCATTTCGTAATTAGAAAGTTAGATAGAACTATAAATGAAATAACTTGACTTTTGATCCAGCTTTAAACATCAATCTAAATTTTCTTACCGATTAAAGTCATAAATTGCGCAAAGTTTTAATTTTATTTTAAAAATTACAGGATATAAACTTTCCAACTATCTTATAATCATATCTCTTATTTATCTCCATACGTATCGCAGTCAATGAACTATTGAACAGCTAATTTTGGGTTACATTTTTGAGATACCGTGTAGGCACGTATATATATTTTTTCATAAACATACATATTTCTTCATGTAACCTTTTTTTAAGCGTGTATACTTTTATCTAATTAACTTTAATGTTTTTATTGGCCAGCTGTATTTTACGGGATTTCTTCAAGATGTAAGAAACATCTCACCGAAATATTCTAACATAGCTAAAATGCATGGACATATTTTTCAAGACACGAAATGATGTATGTTACTGTATCTTGTAGAAGTTAATAAGGTTAAATTTAAGAAAGGAAACAGTAGAGGCCTTAAACATTTATCTTCATGATTTCTAAGCTTTACGTATTAAAAGCAGAAAAGCTAGCAGATATACACAGTTATTGCTGCTGTAAATTATTTGAGTTAGGAGTTATGTAAGTTAAATGCATGTAGATAATTTCTAATTGCTATTTATGCCATGTTTATTATTTCCGTTGTAACAAACACAATAAAGTTACATTCATAGGAAATTAAATAAATAGAAATGTTATGCATATTAAACTGGAAAATTCAACAGTTTTTAGATTTTAAAAAATCAAAATGTTGAATTAATAAAACTTTTACAGATAGAAAATATTAAATTTTTAAAATATCTTAAAAAAAAACAAACACCGAGTGTGAATTATTGTGTTTGATCTATATGGTACCTACTCTTGTAAATCTGCGGAGATTGTTTTAGATTTAATTTATTAATTCTTATAATTTACACATTTCCAGAAGGTTTTTTATTGTAAAAACTGTGGTTGAATTTAATGAGAATGTATTTCTTTATAGTGCCGTATATCTCTAATTATCGAGACTGTATTTATCTGGATCTTTATTAAGAAATAAAACATTACATTTCCAGATGAAAAAAAATGAAATGCGAACACTATGTTTTCGTCTGTAGAAATATGTAGCAATTTAACCTCTACTGATTTTCAACTCTTCTGAAAATTTAATTAGATTTACACCTGTAATTTATTTAAACCAACTTTAAAATAAATGTTTCATATAAATTTTCAAAATGTATGTTTGTTTAATTTAAGTCGATATTTCATCGGTTTCAGGTATTGTGCATTTCTCAATACTTATATTCTAAGAAATTTCAAAGAATTTAGTTTTATTTAAGAAATTGCAATTTCAGTTTTAAGTCAAAGTCAGCTAGTGTTGAATATTAGCGAGTGTTTAAATAATAATAATCATAATAATAATACATTTTGTTGAACAATTTCCATTAACATTTCTACATGTATGTACCATTATGCATTTTTTGATTGCTTATAGTAAAACAGATCACATTTAAACATACATTAAGCGAATGAGCATACCTATTTATAATTCTATTTTAGAAAAATTACTATTTTGTAATACATTTTTCAAAGATTTTCTAAATGATCTCGATTTTATCTACCAGAATTGCCACCAGAACACACTAGTCTCAATAATTATATCATAATTGAAAAAAAAATGCTATATGTATATATTAATTCTATAATAATTCGATAACGTAATATAATAAACGACAAAATATTTTAAATTAATATTTAACATAAGAAATAAACTTAAATACCACAAAATTACTTACGTAATTAATATTACATAACTAGCTAAAAATTAACAGTGGATCAAGATCAGCCTTCCCTGCATAATGCATTGAAATGTATTTATTTCAATAAATTGGTTTATCTTTTGTTGCCTATATCCAAAATCATAAGTAAAATTTATGTAAATGATTATTTTGCGTCATAGTATCCAAACAAAGGGAAATGTATTGAAGTGGATAATATGAAGTAAAATAATCATTTACATAAATTTTACTTATGATTTTGGATAGCGTGGCACAAAAGATAAATCAATTTATTGAAATAAATACATTTCAATGCATAATATAAGCTTAGTGAAAGTAATATATTTAACAGTGTATGAAAAATTAAAAGTATTGTTTGTATGTGTTTTATACTTTAGCATACGAACCAAAAAAAAATTAAATTGAATTTTAAAACAATCCTATTAAATTCATGTCAAGTAGTCATTCAAATTTTGGTACCATTTTTTTTAAACCCATATTTTCTGTTTATGAGAGATATGAATAGTAAAGCATCAGCGAATAAATTTTATATTTATTTTCATGTTAAAAATAATAATTGCACCAGCGAATATAAATAAAACTAAAAAGGAAATGAGGATTTTTTTTTTAAATTATTAAAATAGCGTCACTCAAATTTCATATCATTGCTTTTAAGACCCATATTTAAAATTCTTAGAGCCAAAATAAAGTGCTGCGACTCAACTTTTAACCAGTTAAGGTTTTTTGTACTGATTTTAAATTACAGGAAAAAAAAATTGTCGTAATTTTTATGATACTTTGAGAACCTATGTGTTAATATGATACTGTTCAAAAAAAGTTATAAACGTCACTTCAGTGCAAAATTTACATTGAATAAATAATTAAAAAATCACAAAGTATAATTCGCAAGTGTATTCATTGCTTAAAGGTTCTAAAATCCATTTATTGTTGTCTAGGTATTAAAACTACAAAAAACACATACTTTAAACGTTTTCTCCACGCTATCTTTCCGTACCACACTTGAACATTAATGGTTTTTCCTGGGCTGGAGCTCGAGCGAACTCGAGGAGAAATGACCAAATTATCCTTGAAGATGGTCGAGTGACGGCTAAAAATGTTTTTTTTTTTTTATCTAGACAACAATAAATAAATTTCAGCATCTTTAAGCAATGATTACACCTGTGAATTATACTTTGTGATTTTTAAATGATACTGTTATTTCCTACATCTTAAATAAATAATTTAAATTACTCAATATCAGAAGGCATAATTTGTGATTCAATTTTTCTCATTTCTTATATTAAAATATTAAAGACACGATGTAACTGATTTTAATAGTTTTTATGTTAATTTCGAATAACTGACTAAATAAAAATTTAAATCTCTAATATAATCATTTTTTATGTTCCAGTAGAGTATCACAAAAAATAATCACAATTCAGTTTCAGAACTGGAAAAGTGGAATTGCTGCTTCAAGGTACAGTTATACTTTTTTTTGTACAGGGTGTACCGAAAACGTAAAACCCGTTTTAATTTTTACATGTTGGAATAGTGTAAAAGTGTTCAAATTAGTTACTTAACCCCTTGAGGGGCGGTGGTATATAATATATACCACTTAATTTTAATTCCCAAACGCCACATTGACACCGGAATTTTGGAATCAAATTTTACTTTTATAATATACGTGAAGAAACGCTTCTACTTATTTTGAAATAAATTTTGTTTTTATATCCCGGTGTGATTCACTGATTTCAACATTTTAGAAACATAAGTACTTTGCCCCTGAAAGGGTTAATGGAATGCTTATTCTATTAAATTTAAGTGATTAAATTTAAGTGACTAACTATAAGTGATACACATTTCACTTTTGAATTGCGAACATGCCGTAATAATCCTTAATACCATATATCAATTGCAAGGGAACCGGAGTATAGTTACGCGGACAGACAGATAGACAAACCAAAATCACAAACACTTTTATAGTATGTTGGAAAGTGTTAATGAAACTGAACAAATTTTCTTACATTTTAATCTCAATATAAGTTACATTTAAAAGTAAATATAGAATCAGTTAATTAAGCATACAACTCTACATTATATATTTATTTATAATAATAAAAACATAATTATCGTGATAACTTTTAATTTTATAACGAATAATTATGTAATAAAAAAAACATATATTAAGGCGGTGCACAACTTTGTTAAGTAAATAAAATTGCGCTAAATTTATATGCAAAATGAAACATGCATCCTAAAATTAATGATCAATACGTGATAATTTTCGAGAAATTCAGTATGAACTAATGGAGCACATAATGTATTTTTTTTTCACATCATTATTAATGAAAAAATGATCGTGATGAAGCATACATTTAAGATAATAAACTTTTTACATTCGATTAGAAAAGAAAAAGTACTGAGTGAAATTCCAGAAAAAATATAAAAAAATTTCTTCTCTTAGCAAAAACGAACTGAAGAAATAAAATTTATTATATTTGTACAAGGTGAGAAAATATAATTGGAATTTTTATTCACTTAAAGTTTTATAATTTAATTATTATAACTGTAAAAATACACAAATGCGAATAAAAATTTAATATTGAATGTAATTCTTTTATCCACACAACTGGTATTTTAATAAAATAACTGTTTTTTATTCTTCAAAATTTTATTTTTCCCATAAAAATTAAAAAAAAACACTTCTGTTTTATGTACCAATTATTTAAAATAGTTTTATATTTATTTATATAGTTAACACAAAATCACGAAAATTCTTGCACATGACTTTAAAGTTTACTACAAAGGAGAAAAATACTAAGTTTTATAAGAATAAAGTATTTGTCATAATTTCTGTATCTAAAAAGGGTACATTTTGGAATGAAAAAAAAAAATGCAAGCGGAAATAAAGACAGCTGCAGTTAATGTAATTTATAATAATAGGGAAAAGCAGGAATTACATAGATAGAGAGCATAGAACATACAAGGCCATAGATAAAGTGCGTTTTGTTCCGTGATAAACTGAAACCACCTCCATGAAGTAAATACTATTTGGTGACCTGTAAAAATAATGGTAGATTTAAAGTCGAATACAAAATACAGGTAATAAAGTATAATGAAAGAAAAATAATTGCATTTCATCTAATCTTATTTAAAGATTTATTTTAAATTAATTTTATTGCAAAACTTCAGGAAATGAAAAAAATTAAAAGGGAGATACAAAATAAATCCACAAGTTTAATACATTTTGAAAGTACATCAGAAAGTATAATAGCCATTAACTCTATTTTGATCTAACCTGTGTGTGGTAGATAATTTTTCAAAGATATATTTGCCGTAGGTTATTGCTCTATCAATTCTTATGAATATATTTTGCAATTTAAACAAATTGTTCTCAATTTTATGGGGAAATATTAAACATGTGCGTGCACATATGCAAATGCCTTAAAATATTTCATGCAGAATTATATTAACTATAATTTGTTTTAAGTACATATGACAGACTGAAAAAGAATAGTGAATTTCTCTTTAATAATTGAAGAACATATTTTGCATAAAATATTATCCTCTCTTTGGAGTAACGCCAGAAACCTAATTTCGAAGTTTCTTTATTTTTATAAAGACTTTCATTATATTAATATAAAAATGTTTTCTAAAAATATGATAATGTCAAATGTATACTGTCATCGTCGATTTATTCGAATATTAAATCCTCATTTGCATTTTTCAGTTTTTCATATTGAATAAATTCTATCATAATACCCTCATAATTTAAAAGTTTCTTGCTTTTTGAAGTATGCTATTTACATATTTTGAAAAATATCACGAAATCAGTTTATTATAATCTATAAAATCTATAACTGGATTATTAGACACTTCAAACCCTTTTCAAATATTATTAAGTTTTAAGATTACATTTTCAAATTTTAATTAGGGTAACGTGTGGTAAATGTGTAGTGAGGTAAAAAGAAAAAAATCACAACTTATAAATTGAACATATATTGTGCTTTACAAAGAAATTTTTAACTTCGTAAAATGTTTTAGACATTTGTTGCCAACATTTACATTCCACAAGCAAGTTTTCCGTTTGAATCTGACAACATATACAGCATTCTTCCTCTATGAATAATGCTTTCTTTTTTACTGTTGTCTTAAAAATTTCGAAAAAAAAAACTAATCTTTCCAGTATTTTTTAATTAATATTTAAATGAATTTCGTCTACAGCAGATTCTGAACTGCAGTTTTTCTTTCAAAAGCAGGTAGTAAATAATTTTAATAGTACTTGTTTGATCAGTAATTTATATGATTGAGGAAAACGGAAAATAGACTTAAACATTCATTTCAAATTTTAAAAATATTAAATAATAAAATTCGTTTTAAAGGAAATTTTAGTGCACCATATTTAGTATTTAGTATTTATATATTTATTTTAAATTTGATGGTTATTGTTTTTTTTTTTCTGAAAAGAAAATAATGGTCTAATTTGAACTAGTTTTTCTTGAGTTTGTAACTACGTTATTCGTATATATTAAAATTGTGCTTCTTTCTATTTCAGAAGTACTACTTCTAGAAAAAGTCAAATTTCATGTTAAAAACGTCTGTGCTAAACATGTAAAAACAACTAGAAATAATAATTCTTCCAATATTTGATGCTATTGCACAGCCATTTGACACACAAAACGATAAAGTGAGCAATAGCAAATGATGTAATCATTATTTGTCTTCTAAGAAACACAAGTCATCCCGTACAACCGTTAGATGTTGGGGTTTTCGGCTTACTGAATCATTCTTGGAAAATTTTCTGATGACATGGTACTATATACATAGTAGTCTTCACAAAGTACTAAAAGCTATTGGAAGGTTGAAGGGTTTAAAGTTTGTTGTAAACACCTGTTTAAAGTTTTAAACGGTCAGAATATCGTGAAATGGTATTATAGGATCTGGTTTTTAAAATGATTACAAACGTATTGTTGAACACAGATATACGAGGTGTTTTCGAAAAGTAAAGCTACACCTGAGACAGAAGAAATAAAACGTTTTAATGACGTGGGTGACACATATAGAAACCTTGAATATTTGACCATTCGCTCGCAGTCATTCGTTATTTGTACGCTGACTCTGTTTTGTGTAGCACGTGTTTACAATTGATGTGTCAATTCAGAATACCACTAAATGTGAAGTGCGTTTCATCGTACGTTTTCTTCATTCAAATGGTGAGCGTCCAGCGGATATGCGTAAAGAAATTGTTTCCGTCTATGGAACATTATTAATGGACATGATGTAACGAGATAGTGTTGCGTTTTCTCTGGAGGTTAAACCAATGTTCATGAAGAATCATTTACTTTACATCCCGGACTTTGCACCCAGCGACAACGACTAATTTCTTTACCAGAAGAATCATCTTGCAGGGCAAAACTTCCACGACGATCATGATATCAAAATCGAAGTTGACATGTGGTTTCGACAACAAGCGGTAAACTTCTATGAATGTGGGATACAAAAACTTATAACCAGACTTAACAAATGCTTGGATAAAGACGGCAACAATGTAGAAAAATAAGGGATATACCAGTGATTAATTTGTCTTGGAAATTTTATCAATTAAAAGTTTTGAATGAGTATGTGGAATTGCATCTTTACTTTTCAAAATTCCATGATAACTGAAAAAAACACAGTTTATGTAACACAACTTTCAATAACAATTACAGAACATATTCCTAAATAGGCCTCCACTTCTAGAGTTTCTTCCTCCAAAGTCATTTATTCTACATACAATGATCTGAAACATTCCATACTTAAACAATTTTCCATTAACACTTATGTGAGGAGGAACAAAAAAGTTTTGGAAAATGCTACGGAAAAAAGAAAGAGAGTTCGATAAAACTCGGGAGAAATGATGCCTGAATTTGATACCTTCTTAGTGACGCTTATTGATTATTAAATAAGAAAGAAAAATCAAGAATCAAGCATATATTATAAAATTCTTTTCAACACATTCAAAATAATATAACAAAACTTTAACGCTTAATAAGGTAACAGATTAGAAAACGCATAACACAATTGAAAACAAAAGTTAAACAATTCCCAACTACAGTCGTAAAAAAATCTTAAATATTTTGTTCAACTCTGCATATAATCTATGGCTTTGTATACAGAGTGTTCCAGGATTATTGGGACAAACTTTAAGGGGAGGTAGGGGACATCACAAGGATTCAGATTTGCATAGCAACCCATGGTCAGAAACGGCTTCGTTCGCCGTTAGGTGGTGTTCGCTTACTTGTTGCCAGCACCTGTAACATCTGCAGATAATCGCATATTTTTGAAAGAGATGCTATCAAGCTTACTCGATATCATGCATTTCAACATGATGGGGTACCTCCCCATTATGGCAGATGTGTTCGTGAATATTTGAATCAGGTGTTTGGTCACTGATGGATTGACCATGGTGGACCGATTCCCTGGCCACCACGCTCTCCTGATTTAAGAAGCATAGATTTCTTTCTTTGAAGTGCACTGAAAAGTGATGTGTGCGCAACGCCTGTAGATTCCGATATGGATCTGGTTGCAAGACTCGTCTGTGCTGCTGCGGAGTCCAACAAAATCCAGGTGTATTTGAGCAAGTCCGCCGATCCATGGTCCGACGGTGTAGTGCATGCGTCACTAGCAATTGTGGAAACTTTGAACATCTTTTGTCACATTTTCACATATCATCTGCCACAGCACATGTAATATCTTTAACCAATAAATTATTTCAGATGATCTCAGTCTTGAGTCTCTTCGTTTCTTGTACCTGTCATAATGCTTTCCCATGACGTTTCCGTCCATGGGTTGCGATGCAAATCTAAATCCTTGTGATGTCCCCTACCTCCGCTTAAAGTTCGTCCCAATAATCCTGGGACACCCTGTATATGTACATAGTATTCAAAAATTTAGTTCAGTTAGGAAACACATCACCCAGTTTAAAATTTCGCTTCAGCAATTTCCGGTAATAAGCAGAAGTGTACTGTAATTCGTTTGTGCAGTCCTGTATAGGATCTATCTAATTTATACACTTCGAGTTACATGAAAAATTTAGTTGAATTTAAAAAGGCATACCAACATTGGAATTTCACTTTCAGCATCTATTGCTGAAATGCAGTACACTAAACGAATTACTTTGTGTGTCTCTTTAAACGAACGATGAATGTTATGAAAACCATATTCTATAATAACCATCTTATAGTGAACCTCTATGATGTATATAAATTTCAATATATTTGGGATAGTGTAATATCTATAAAATACACTGCAAACGATTTTTCTCCATTGACAATAATATAACGTATTTCTGTTGAGTGCCCCTGTAAACGAAATATTAATTCTACATACTTCATTTTCAATACCGAACATGTTAGGGTAAACCTCAATAACATATATAAGTTACATGGCAATCCGCCTATATTTCCGTGAATTAGAGTGTAATGTCTGAAAATACTTTAATTATACGTCTAATGATCCCATTGCATAAACACATTCTTTTTTATGTTTTTAACTTTTTTAAAACTAAAATGCGTGCAAAATAAACAAATGGTGCTTTTTTATTCTCTTTACACAATCTTACCCTTATTTGTTTCTATATTACAGTATTTTTAGTAGCTCAAACAATATAATGGCAGGGAATGTGATAGTATAATTTTGAAATAAATAAGAGAACACGAATTTTGAAGCTTATTTTTAAAGATTTTCAATCCATGTTGGTGTAAAAGAATAACTCAATTTTTTAATGTCATGTGATTAAATCTTGTTTCTAGACGCCTTGTGTGTCAAAAATATAAATATTTACAGTTGAATCAAAATTACAATACTTATTTCCATAATCATCAATATAAGTAAACTCTAAATGTACAAAACGCTCTGTCATGTACCTTTTAAATGTTTCTTATAATTGGCTATATATTTAAATTTAACTGATTGAAAAAAATAAATTAAGGGAAGTAATGTCGCAAAAAAATGTATTACTACCGTTCCATCTCATTTGCATGTATGATCCGAATTTTATTTATTTTCCATGGAAATAAAAATATTTTTATTAGTAATATTATTTTATAAATGTGTCTTGTCTGTAATTACAAATAAAAAATTGAATTGTTAAATTTAAACCGATATTATAAAAAAAAAATCAAATATAAGTCATTATGCTTTAAGGATGAAGGAAAATAGTAAAAATGATATTTTTAAAAGTTATGTAATATTTATACATATGAAGTATGTAATATGTGTAATATATATATATATACATTCAGAAAAAAAATGCAGTAAAATTACGGGCAGAGGCCGGCAGGAGAGATTCCAGTCATACCCCGTAAAAAAAACTCCATGCCCATATCATTTTTGTCAGCCCGTAATTTTATGGGGCAGAGTAATACAGCATTATAATTCACAGTATATAATCACAGTATATAGCACTTTAAAACACAATAACACTTTACTTAGTGTTCCGTAGCACGTAGCACGTTACATAATCATCACAAAATCGCTGTTTTGGCGGGTTAAAATTTTCGAAACACGAGTAAAATGAAGGGTTACACCCTAGCGGAGGACAATGTACGGGGTCGTACCGTATTTTTCTAACATATGGGCTAAAATTGTAAGAATATGTGGATTGCTCTTAATTTTCTAAGTATCTAAGAGATAAGGCCCCTTATTTAGTGAATTAGACCGTTTTTCATCAAATAAGGCTGTAGCCCGTGAAAATTGAAGGATAGATACCTGATACATATTATTTAAGATACATCAAATGAATTTCTGGTAAATACTGATGAGAAATTTTTAATTTATTTTTACTTTGCGCGCTCTATAAGTTTAACATTGCCATTGCGAAGTTTTTTATTAAAAATATGAATTATTTTAATTCTATTTCATACAATTAACTTAAATATATTGTTGCAGAATCGTTATATTTTCATAAAGCTATTGTTTTTTTAATTTAAGCAAAACTTTGTAGAGTGTTATTTGTACGATTCACTTGGGAATAAATTTTCTTCAAGCATAAACTAAAAGAGGTAATTTTGTAGATTTACATCGAATGATTTATAATGAGTTCTTTCGGCAATTCCTTTCTTTGAAGATTTTCCGCGGAGAGATTATGGTTTGCATTTTATCGTCAAAGACGTATTTATCTAATTAAGATATTCTTGTATTAATTAGAGATAGAACATCACCATTCTGTATCATAAAAAAGCTCGTTTTTAATTAAATATTGATACTACCATGGGACATTTCAAACGTTTGTGATAAATAAATGACGCATAATTGCATGGATGGATATTCATAAAGAATATCAAAATGTTTGTTCATTTCAAACAGTAAAATAAAAATTGGGAACAAGTATGATATATTTTTAATTGCTAATTTAATGACTTACTAAATCATTTAATCAAGTTTTTATATATTGTTTTTTTTTATTTGAATTGTGGACAAAAAGAAGTATAGAGAGCTCGGATACTACCGTAGAAACTTTTCAAAACGAGGATCTTTCCTTAGAATACATAGACATTGTCCAAAGACCCATATTTCTAAAACGCATAGTTTTCGAGATAAATGCGACACTAAAGTATGAGGTCAAATCCGGAGAATCGGAAATAAGCTTTAGTGACACTCATGGAATTTTAAACGGTAGGAAAACAAGGTTTTAAATAAATATATATATATAAACATCATAAATTTGTGAAAGTGAAACAATTTAAAAAGAGATGGAAGGTAGACGTGTGTCTAATATGCAAATGAACATCCCCCGTTTTGTTCGCTTTAAAGGCAGCTTGAAACTATCAACAATCTTTGCATAGTGATGTACCGCATTCAGAAGTATTGCTATCTGTACTTTATTTTCGATCAGTGTCATGATAATATATTACAAATTTCTAAGGAGTATGTGACGCCATTCTTTTACCTTTCAATTTTCCTCTAAAACTATTCATCGTCGAGTTATGATGATCCTTTAGAAAACTTTTATGTACTCATAGCGAGGATTCTTGTTCTGCACACTTGGGAGACGGTATAAAATACCCTGTTAAATAAAATTTGTAAAAACTGTATTGCTAGGGACTGGAAAAAATTCTAATTTAAAGTGGTTTCAGTCTTATTACATACATTTGCATCTCACTCTTTCCATCTTAACTATGACATTTTCCATTTAAGTCTGGATTTCGATATGGTTCCGTTTAAGGGAATTTCTTTATTTACTGAGAGCATGACAGAAGAAATCCCTTTGCTGTTTACTCTTCCTGTTCACTTTTTACCTTTTAAAAGAATCATTGAAATCACAATAAAAATAATTTCTTATGGATAAGAGTGATTCTATGAGAAATAAATGTCTTTTAACGAAAAATTTCTATTTTGTAAGGGAATCATAATATTTCTCGGAATAAACGAAAAAAAAAACATTTACCTCCTTTTTCGTTGAATATAAAAAAACGGTTCTTTCCAAGAGAAACAAAAGGAAATGTGCCTTTTTCAATTGAGAGAACATGGAAAATTTCTAGTTAAATTTTCGCAATTGATATTTTGTCCTATAACCAAGTCGCTGGATGTAGTGGACAGAGCAATCATCCTTTAATTGCGAGTACCGAAGTTCGAATCCAGAGTAAGGCAAGACAATACAAATCAAAAATGATAATATTCAATTCATATACCTGTTTCCTGTAAATATGCATCAGTATACATTAAAAAAAAGTAACTTGCAAAGCAAATTAAAAAATAAATTTATTTCCGTATTGTTAAGCCCGAGAAGGGACAGATATTAAAATTATTTTATATAATCAATGCTACAATAATGTTGCATTTTTATATTAAATCTTGTTCAGTCTATTTAATCTTTAAAAATAAAATTTAAATTTGAAAAATGATATTAAAGCAACTTTAAAACATTTCATTTAGTTGAAATTAAATCTAAATAAATCTTCAACTTTTTTAATTATTTGAATTTCTCATGTTTCTTGTCTGTTGGAATTTGCTACAATACAAATTTAGCATAATGCATGTAAAACTGAAAAAAAAGTTGAAGATTTATTTATATTTCATTTCAACTAAATGAAATGTTTTAAAGTTGCTTCAATATCATGTTTCAAATTTAAATTTATTTTTTAAAGATTAAATAGAATGAACAAGATTTAAAATAAAAATGCAATATTGTAGCATTGACTAAATAAAATAATTTTAGTATCTATCCCTTCTCGGGCTTAACAATACGGAAATAAATTAATTTTTTTAATGTGCTTTGCAAGTTACTTTTTTTTTTAATATCTCAAGTTTTTTTTAATAACAAATTAATACGAAGCAGATAAGATTCACACGAGGCAAGTATGTAAAAGACTGCACAGATCAAAATCAGCATTGGTAATATGAAATATGCAGTTCAAACATTGATTATTCTGTAAACAGTTAAAATAATACAAGCAATTTTAACAAAACAAATATATAACGGACTTCAACGGATTGTTTCTCATCTTCATAATAATAATAATAATAAACGATTCATGTTTATTTATGCAAATAATTTTATTCCATTGTGCAAAATACGTTTGCAACCACTTTGGAAAGAGACACTAGCAAGCGGTGTGTGAAAGCTATCGATAAAATCTTATGTTGTTTTATCACATAATAATAAGAAAATAATAATAACGACTATATATGAGCAGAATGTAAATAAATATAATTGTAAACAGTGAATGTGTCAAGAGTTTATGTTATATAATACAAATAATAAGAAAACTAGCAGGCTTCGCCTGCTAGCGGGCCCCTAATTTACATCGGTGCCTCGAATCTTGTAAAAACTCGAACCGAACGAACCTCCAACCAGGGTCCTCGCTGCCTTCGGCACCGGATAACACCTTAATTTGCACATTGAATAGTATAATCCTCTAACCGAACGAACCTCCGACTTGTGTCCCCTATGCCTGCAGCCCCGTATAGCAGTCGTGCTGCGCGCGCAGCATAATATAATTAATCGATCACAGACCTTTCCAACGATATATCACATGAGGGGTGTGTGGAAAATTTAGTAAAGTACCCCCCCCCCCCCTTGGGGGGGAAAAGTGGGGAGATGGACATCTGAGATGCATAATATGATTTAGCGGTCTCAGACCTGTCAAATGATGTATCACACGAGGGGTATAGGCAAAATTTAGAAAAGTGCCCACCCCTTTCGGGGGGGAAGTGGAGGGGATGGACATCGGAGATGCATAATATGATTAAGTGATCTGAGACCTTTCCAACGATATATCACATGAGGGATGTGTGCAAAATTAAAAAAAAGTACCCCCTTGGCGGGGGGGGAAGTGGGGGGATGGACACCGGAGATGCATAATATGATTAAGCGGTCACAAATCTTTCCAACGATATACGGGAGGGAGTTGGAAATCTCTGGAACTACAGAACCGATATCAAAAGTGATGGTGACAATCCCTGCTCCAACATCCTCTTTAATATAAAGCTATGCGTTGCTGGCGACTGGGTTTTTTGCTAATCTTTGCCACAGATTAATCTCGGAAAATGAAACATTTGAAGTTAATGAAAATATATAATAGCTCGAAAAGTATTTGTCAGAAAATTGTTAGACAAACTGCGTTTGAAAGGTAAAAAATTGTATCTTTCTTGATATAAATTTCAAATCTAATGAATATGTCATTTTTATGTCAATATTGAATTTCAAAAATTACCAAATGTCACAATTGGAGTACCATAGCGAAACCTTCATGCGTAAAAAGATAATGATAAGGACGACGTGTCCTGACCTGTATATTGGCACGAGTCACAAATTATAGTAGCCTGTTAAAATATAAGAGTGAATTATGAAATGTCAATATTTTGTTTGATTAAAAGTTCGTTAAGAGAAATTGACCAGCGTAGCGGGCGTAGCTTGCTAGTAGTGAATAAAAAAATAAACCATTCCCAAATTTTTTACATTCCCGCTCAACGCCAATATAATTCGGACATATTCATGTATACTCACTTATGCTTTTAAATGCACAAAATGTTTACACATTACAATATAAATACCGAAATTACGAATTTGTTTTCTATTTTCCCATAAATTCGATTCATTTAGGGAATTTCCGAAAAATTATAATATAGAAACTTACTATTAACAAGTTTGAATAAGTCTTGATTACAGAATTCTAAATAATGTATTAAAAAATAATGTAAAGAAATGGAATAAGATGTAAAATGTAATTTGAATTGTAATTAATTTTTGAGTATTCGTTTGATATTCTCTAATGAGTACTACTTGAAAATGCCTTAGGTAATATTTTTTATTTTTTTTACATCCTACGAAGGACACTCAGAAACGTAAGGGGAAAAATAAATCCTTTTGTAAAAAACTCAAAAAAAATATATACTACAGAAATTATATTGAGCTGCAACGTCCTTTTATGAATGAAATTTTTACCGAATATGTTTTTGAAATCCAGGAAATTCAATATTAACATGAACTAATATAAAATTCTTTCTAATGAGTATTTCTTCCGATCTGTGGCATTTAAAAAATCCGTCTAAATTTTCCACAACCCTTTTTGAATGTTATTTGCGACTACAGGGAAATAGAAAATGCTACTGATTTTCTTTTGGTAGCCTAGTAAATATAAAATATCTTATACTTTTTAACGATGATGCTTTCTTAAGCTGTAAAAAAAAATATAAATTTATATTACAAAAAGGTTTTATAATGTGTAATAATAGTGTTATTTATACATATAAATAATATAGATTTCTAATCATATGTGTATAAGGAAGTGACATTAAATCTTTTTTGAAAAAAAAAAGCATAGTGCGATATTTATATCAAGATTTCCTTAACCAGTGCTGAATTCAAACATTCTTATCCGTGAGCAAATTCTTTAACACTGTGGCGATGGGTAGGGCACTGCGAAATTCTTCGAGGGATTTCACTTCTAAACCTTTTTTAAGCATAAAATTCCCATATATTTTGGGAGAGCATACATCAGATACTTCAGAAACAAATTTTGAATAAATATTTTAAATACTTTAATATTACTTTGAAAAATTTCTAAATTTATTTAACGTAACTTATTTTAAAAACAGAAAAAGGACTATTTATCTTTGGAGAAAGCTTTATCAAGTACTCCATTAAATCGATATTCTTTTTCTTTTGAAGTCGAAACTTCTTTTCATCCAACATATGATTTCCTTTAAATAGATAACACACTGAATGGAAATACATATAAAAAAAGAAACTAATTTGAATGAGGTTGAACTTCTATTTTTTGAAGCTGTATTTATTGAAGCCATTTTTTAAATGAGTGAATTAATTAAGGGAAAGTTCGTACAGTTTTCTGTATATACATTCTGTGGAATATAGTAAAAAAAAAAACACAGGTTAAAATAATATATCTTATTTCTTTGAAAATATCATATTCTTTATTAAAAGATGGTGTAACTACATTTAATTCGTAGTAAATTTTCATACAAGATAAAAAAATATATATTTTGTTGTATTGCCAAACTATGTGTTAATATCAAAATTATATATTTGTTCTTAAATAAATGTTTATAATAGAAAAATAGCTAATGTAATAATGCTTCCCTTTAAAAATTAACAAAATGTAAGTTCCCACACAACACATACGTTAACATTATTTGGAGTCTTCATCTACCAAGTCGGAATAACGTATATAGATGTATGTTGGACGAGTATAGTCGTCTAAAAAAGTCTAGAATTTGTTGAATGTTTGACTTATACGTATCGTTGAAATATCTACAAAATATGGACATCCGTTTAGGTTCGTAAATTTGATGAAAACGCAACTAATGAAATTTTCGTCAATTCCGGAACTAAATCTTAACCTGTTTGTTCCCATTTTCTATTTCAGGGGCGTAAATTGGATCAAAACAGTACTAGAATTTTATTATATTTATGTATTTTGAAATATACAAAGTTCGAAAAGTAAAGATTTCAGACAATATATTGTAAAATTTCTCAAAATAAAAAGTTAAAATTACTATTTGCATCACAGAAATAAATATCTTTAGACTGATTTCAGACAATTACAGAAACGTGATTTAAGTTAATTAAACTCTAAAACGCGTATTTACATTACTATCAAAAATTATAAAATTATTTGTTTTTCTCACAGATACTTTAATAGAACACATTGCAGCAGTACAAAGGCTTATAACCATAAGCATTACATAAAAAAAAATAATTTATAATCATAATGAATTAAAACTTAATTCAAAAATTTACTGCTATTATTGAAAATTAATTAGTTTTAAATGTTTATGTAAATGATGCATTCCGAAATTTAACAAAAAAGTAGTTTTTTTTTTAATTTCGATACTTTTAAATATTTTAATATGTCTTTCATTAAAATCATTTTAAAAATAATGTGTTTTATATAATTTATTTTTATGTTTAATAAAAGATTTAAAAAACCTTTTTCTTAAAAATTTTCTATCATTTCCAACGTTTTTCTCAAAAAAACTTCACTTCTTTATATCATTTCTCAAACTAGTTTCAGACAATTATAAACACTGACTTAAGCAAACTAAACTGCAAAAAAGTGTCAGTACGTGTCTAAGGAAAAAGATAATATTAAGAATTTTTCCTTTCTAAATGTGGAGTAAAACTCATTACAAATGTAAACAGAATTCTTCGCATACAGCCATAAGCAAAATAAGAGATAAATTTTTCTTCTTATAAACAGATTGAAGATTGAAATTTTAATTAAATGTTATTAGTGAAAGAAAATCAATTTTGGATATTTATTAAATAATGATTACTGTATAGACAAATATTTTTAGATTTTCAGTGCATTTTATGTAACATAATTTAATCGTTTATTAACTTTAAATATGGTGGTAAGTTTCTAAATAATATAAGAACGTAACCAAATTATTGATTGTACTTGATTTGAATACGATAACAATCATTAAATCAGACATTAAAAACATAAATGAATAAGCATCAGATACTTGCACTGTGGGTCTGCACAACTAAAAATGGTCAAATGCTAATTTTACAGTTTTAATATGACACTTTTGCTGTCTTTCATTAAACAAAAACATCAAGCTATGTAAGGCTTGCCTAAACAACATCCAATTTCTAAGAAAGAATGTTTTAATAATAATTTAATCTATCATCATGGTTCGTAAATTTATCATAGATCGCGAATTTTTATACTCAATTGAGTTGAGATGTCATCTCATTTTTCTCGCATGTATGTAATTATTTTAATATTCTAATTTGAATTTATCACTAACCCTTTATGACAGCGTCGAAAGGCCCTTCTACCTCTTATGGCCTTATTTTAGGAGTGTTAGTATCACACATTTAGCATGTATTCACCAAACCAATAGAACACAAAGAAAGTAAAAGGGGATGGAACTTCCATTTAATTCATCAGTTAATTTTTAAGTATTGCTTAAACAAAGAGTTAAAATAATTATTCTTATCACAGAGCAACCTTTAGAAATCTATGTAATCAATTTTATTCCAACTTTAATTCAAAATAAATATCCTCAACTAAGTTCCAGACAATTACAAATACGTGACTTCAGCGAACTAAACTGCAAAAAATGCGTTTACGTGACCGAGGAAAAAAGTAAAACTGAAAGTATTTTTCTAACAGTTCCATTACACGTTGCAACAGCACAGAACGTTTGAGCCTACAGTAATAAGAATCATATGAAAATCATATATATATATATATATATATATATATATATATATATATATTTACCGCGAGGGATTAAGAAATTATTATAAAAAATTGTTATTGTTAAAAATAATCAATTTATATATTTTTACAAATATTAAACAGCCTACATATAAAATATATTTTCGTTAACTTTTAAATATATTTTAGGCCTGTACACTTAATTTTAATTTTATTGTATTTTTCATTTATATATAATTTTTATTTATATGAAGGATTAATAAAAGAATTTTTTTTCTTTTTCCATAAAATGGGAAATTTATTAGCTATAATAAATGTATTCCTAAATTACAGTTATACCATATTATAAAAATCTGTGAATTGTTTATTCAGTGATCGATGACATAAATTGGAGAAGGATAATTTGAAGTGACAATAACGTATGGAAGAATTCCATCAATCACCTGCGTCATCAAATATGATCGAATTTCAGAATTACGTAGTAAATTTTGTACCTTTGCATTTAAAGAAATTTCTACAATATCGGTGATAATTCAATTTACACTTAAAACAATTTAAAAAATTAATGATTTAGTAAATAATAATGTTAAGAAAATGGGGTTCTAATATGTACTTTTCCAATTTTAAATATTAAAAATTATTTCGATCTAAAAAATAAAATTACACTTAATATGCTTTATTACTTAAAAGATGGTAAAATCTTTAAAAAAACTTTAACCACATTAACATTATCCGGTGTCAAATATTTAAGAGTACTTTTAAATATAGGCAAAGTATTTATCAGGGATAAAATACAAACTGTTTTTATCTACACCTTGCTTTTAAGCATAAAAATCCCATATTTTTTGGGAGAGCATACATCACATACTTCAGAAACAAATTTTGAATACTTTAAATACTTTAATATTATTTTAAATAAATTTCTAAATTTATTTAACGTAACCTATTTTAAAAACGAAAAAGGACTATTTGTCTTTGGTGAAAGCTTTTTCAAGTGCTGGATTAAATCTATATTCTTTTTCTTTTGAAATCGAAACTTTTTTCACCCAATATATGATTTCTTTTAAATAGATAACGCAGAGAATGAAAATGCTTATAAAAAAGAAGCTAATTTGAATGCGATTGAACTTCAGCTATTTTTTAAATGAGTGAATTAATTATGGGAAAGTTCGTTCACTTTTCTGTATATACATTATGTGTAAATTAGTAAAAAAACACTGGTTAAAAAATATATGTTAGTTTTTTTAGTAAAAAATGATGGAATTACATGTAATTAGTAGTACATTTTCTTACAAGATTAAAAATATATATTTTGTTGCATTGCCAAATTATGTGTTAATATTAAAATCATAGATTGGTTCTTAAATAAATGTTTATAATCGAATTCTGTGTAAAATATGGAAAAATAGCTAATCTAATAATGTTTCTCTTTAAAAAGAACAAAATGTAAGTTCCCAAACAACACATACGTTCAGATTACATGTAGTTTGCATCTACCAAGTCGGAATAACGTCTATAGACGTATATTGGACGCAGACCACCAGCTAAAATACGTCCAGAATTTGCTGAATGTTTAACGTATACGTATCGTCGAAATATATACAAAATATGGACATCAGTTTAGAAACGTAAATTGGATGAAAACACAACGAATCTAATTTTTGTCTGCCAATTTCAGAACTAAATCTTAATCTTTTTGTTCCCATTTTCTGTTTCAGGGGAGTAAATTGGGTGAAAACAGTACTAGAATTCTGTTATATTTATATATTTTCGAATATACGAAGTTCGAAAAGTAAAAATTTTAGACAATATATTAAAAAAAAATTATAGCTTTAGTAATTAAGCTTAATGAGACGTTTAATCAAACAGTTGAAATTACCATTTGTATCATTAAAAGAAATACCTTAAAACTGATTACAAAAACGTTATTTAAGTCACTTAAACTCTAAACGTGTAACTAAATGACAAACAAAAAGGATAAAGTTCAGATTTTTGTTATTACTGATATTGTAATAGAACACATTACAGCAGCAAAGAGAAAGCTTGAATTATTAAAGCATTACATTAAAAATTTTTACTATAATCATAATGAATTAAAACTAGTGATCCCGACGCGATACGTATTTCAGTTATACGTTTAACCGATATACGTATATACGTATAATACGTATTTAAGAAATACGTATACCTTAAAATATACGTTTAAACTTATCCGGATACGTATAAGCGTATATCGGTTAAACGTATAATTCATGTATACGTTTAATTCAAGTATACGTATATTTCAAGCACCCTACTTACTTTTAATGCCAATGGATATCATCAGTGTTACGTCACTGAACGGTGAACAAGTTGGAAATCGGTGACGTTACTTTAGCAATCTGTATAATATGTTTCATACATAGAATCTTGTTATTTTTCCCTATAAACGATTATTGTAAATATATAACGAAAGTAAAAAGACTTTTTGTGTAAATAAGGAGAATATACACGTTTCAGATTTATTGTTAATCCTTATTAAGTATATTCTTTCGTAATTTAAAAAATATATATATATTTATTTTTGTGTGCGTAAACTCAATTTGCGCCCGGGATGTCAAATGTTGTTCTTTCCACGGTGCTAATGTTTTCTACTCTGTGTTAATGTATAACGCAATTTCATTTTTTAACCATTTCACTCGTGGTATTTTTTGTACAAAGTGTATGGGCATTACAAGATATTGCTTTTTAAGAATTGTTGTTAATCTTGACAAATTTCTTTTTTTTTTGTTAGTACCTAAAAATTTCGATTACTTATAGCCTGACAAATAATCGTCACTACAGGTTTTAGAACGCAATCACACAAGCTTAAAATGACTTGCCTTCTCTTTTCATTTTTGCTGTAAAACGTATTTTCAAAATATTTTTAATATAGAAAGAAGTATTATTAAATAAAATAAAAGTATGTTTAGTTAGTTATTTGTTACGGCCGATTATCTGTACTAGAGATATAGAACGGTGTGTGGAGTGCCCTCCGTGCGGTGCTTTAAAATAAAAATAAGATTATGAAACTTCCCAGGAGTTTTGATTGATCAATGACAGTATAAAATATTAAGTCAATGTAAGTTTGTGTACTGCAATACCAGGCATGTCAAACTCATTTACCGCCGCGGGCCAAATTAAGTATTATGTACAAAGCCGCGGGCCAGATAATAAATGTAGATAATATTATTCCCATTGCGCAGAATAAAATTTGTACGTACAAAGCACAGCCATGTTAAAGAAATATTCAGGCAAAGTTCTAATATTATTATTATACATAGTTTATTTTATCTTATTTTTTGAAATATACTAAAAATTATTTTTCATCAACCAAATCTATAAAATTTATTTCTAAATTGTATTTAGTTTAAAATTTTTTGTACACGCTGGTCTACTAATCTTGAAATACCAAAGACATAAGTGTCAATCTTTCGTGTTTCCTTCAAGTAAAAAACAGAAATAAACATTTTTAGAATTAGAAAATTGATTTAATAAATTGTGCCTCGTATCTATGCGCTACTTATTTGATTTCATTTATTAAGTACATTTTATGGTACAAATTATATTTATTTGGCTTGAAAAATAACAAAAGGTTCGCAGCTACGCAAAGATGAGGTATTATAAAAGTGTGAGCTACCTAACGTAGCTAAAATATACCCAACTGCACACTATATTTAAAAAAAACAAGCCGATTGATGAATTATTACAGAAATTTCGAAACCCCATATCCATACTATTTTCACTCTAATTTGGGATCGCATAGTATTTTGGTTAATTGCAATAATAAATTTTGAAGACTAATTTCATCACCAATCATTAGAAGTGAAGTAAATAGAATAAATTAATTTTCATATTTTTGAAATTCAAAATTCTTCTTTTGAATTCATTTTTTAATATATATTTTAGTACAGTCTAAGAATTTTTACTCCGATAATTTTTGTAATAACACCTGGCATTTAAAATTAAATACATTTTCTTTTTCAAAATTGTATCCCAAATGTTTATCAAAGTAATAAATTCTATTTGAAAACGCTAATACTATCAAATAACAAGAAAGCATTATGAAATTTGCCTTGAAGTTGAAATTTACCCAGGTGCTTTCTAATTTCAAATGAAAACTCCAAGTATTTTGTCTATTGGTGGTCCTTTAATAATCCACATTCATAATTTATCGATTTAAAACTTGTTTAACATTCGAAATTAACAGTTTAAACTTTATGATGGAAAACAGTAAAATATCTGTTCAAGAAGGTAGATCTATTTATCTTCACTACCCATATTTTCAAGATATTTCCTAGATTGACGATGATTAAGCATGTGCATACGAATATAAATATAAGTAGTTTAACACTAAAAGTATTTAAACACATATCCGACTTTTGTAAATCTATCTCTGTAAATCTTCTGTAAATCTATACACTGCTCAAAACAATTAAAGGATATTTGATGTTTTATATAAAATAAAGATATAAACGAAATTTTTTTTGCCGAAAATAGAAGAAGAGAATCACAAATGCAAATTTTTCTGGTTTTCAAACAGTGGAGTATGCAAATTTTGAGTTCGACGTCAAAAACGTCGCTTCAGCGGCAGCGAATGAAATTTGACTTTCAACTGGATAAAAGAAAATGAAGACTAGGATGATCGGCATTCAGTGATTGCTTTGTTTCGATGAGTACGATGTCTCAGAGAAGTCATTTGACAGATTCAGAAGCTTGGAGAATTGTTGGTAGGTTAGAAGGGGGCCAAACTCAAGCCGAAGTAGCGCAAGCCATTGGAGTGTCACAAAGTGTCATTTCCAGGATCTGGAACCGTTTTTTGGAGAGTGGATGTGCAGGCCGAAGACCAGGGCAAGGTCGTAGACGGGCAACAACGCCCAATGAAGATCGGTATTTAGCGTTAACAGCTCGGAGACACCGAAACATGAACGCTACTCTTCTCCAACAACACCTTCGCTCGGCTACAGGCACCACGATTTCAACTCAGACTGTCCGAAACCGGCTCCATGCTGTAGGTCTGTATGCTCGCCGACCGATGGTATGTGTTAGATTAACATCAAGGCATCGTCGCGACCGCAGGGAGTGGGCAACCGAGCATGTCAACTGGAGGAGAAATGAATGGAGCAATATTCTGTTTTCTGACGAGTCCCGTTTTTCTGTGCATCCGGATAATAGGCGTATTTTCATCTGGAGGGACCGTGGCAGTAGGAATAATCCTGCGTTCGTGCACGAAAGTGTCAGATTTGGCGGTGGAGGAGTGTTGGTGTATGGTGGCATCTCCATTGACGGGCGCACTGACCTCTACATCATTCGAGATGGAGCTCTGACTGGTCGCCGATATAGGGATGAGATCCTCAGACCTATTGTAGTCCCCTTACGCTGCAGCAATCGGAGATAACTACATTTTAATGGACGATAACTGCAGGCCACATCGTGCAAACCTGGTGGAGGATTTCCTTTTCGAGGAAGGAATCGTTCGAATGGAATGGCCAGCGTGTTCTCCAGACATTAATCCAATCGAGCACGTTTGGGACGCTCTAGGAAGACGAGTTTCTGGCCGCCAACAACCCCCACAAACTCCCCAAGAACTGAAAAGAGCTCTTCTGGAAGAGTGGGGCAGAATACCCCAACTCGTCATTAATAGCCTCATTGAGTCCATGCCTCAAAGGTGTTCAACGTTGCTGGCCGCCCGTGGAAACCATACCCCCTACTGAAAATGATTTTCTTTGAAGAAAACACCTTTTCTTATTCTTTTTTTCTCATATGCACAAATTGTGTTTTTTTCCTTTTGTACACAAATGCGCAATAAAATGCATTTTTTTCTGCCAAACATGTGCAATTTATTCTCATATAACCTACTATGTCTGTCGACCATGTATCAATCAGCTAAAAAGTTTCCCAGATACAAAATCCACCTAAAACTGCAATATCCTTTAATTGTTTTGAGCAGTGTATATATAAGTCTTTGTAGCAATAGTACTTATGCTTACAGTATTTTCAAATTTCTTTATCTACTCTAGATATCATTTCTTCAATTTCGTAGTGAATGATTTCGACTCGCTGTACATTGAATGCAATAAAGACTATAATTAGTTTTTTAAAACAAATGCAATTTCTTTAGTAGGCTTGGTGAAAGCATTTTGATTCTCTTTTAAGAAGTATCAGTTTCAATTCTGACAGTTTATCTTTCTGGTGTTAGCCAGATTTTTGTGAGTTTATTTATATTTTGTGCTATAACAGCTCTTAATATTATATTCTTTCTAAACACCAATAATGTCTACATATCGAACGGGAAATTTCAGTTTTCGTTTAAATATAATTGTAATGTAAATCACCTTTAAAAAAATCTGCGATGTCCATTTTCAGTTTATCATATTTATTCAAAGTGGTAAAGAGATTTCACGTATATACATATATATTTTTTTTAATTTTGGGATGTGTGAGAGCATGCCAATAAAATATGTGTACATCAATAAACAATGAAAGAAAGATCACGTAGGATTCTAGAAAGGTTACACACAAATACTGAGCTAAGTAATGAAAATAATTAAAGTGGTTAAATCTAAAATCCATATGTTCGATTGAAGTTCAGGTGAGTTAACATCGTTAACATATTCGGAGTTTTTGTGTCAAGCACAAAAGTGATGATTTTTTTCACTTTCAAAGCGACTCATTTAAAGCAATTAAAATTTTTATTTTTTTAAATTTCAACAGTTCTTAATTAGCACCGAATTTTATTAATTTTACAATACATTTCTTGGTATTTAATAAATAGAGCATATTATTTTCTAAAGTGGTGTAAAATCGAGGACAGTAGTAAAAGAAGATATTACTTTCGACAGAAAACAAAATCATAAGTAAAATACTAAAAAAAAATATATGATCTTCAAACTAAGATTTTAAAACTCAGTATTCCGCGTTTTGCTACGTTCCGATTAGTTATCTTTGTATCCACATTTTATTTTTTCTAAAATATAAAATTGACAACGGCTTCGCGGGCCACAGATAAGGTGTCGGCGAGGCCGTTGTGGCCCGCGGGCCACGTGTTTGACATGCCTGTGCAATACTAATGTTTCGGGCGAAATGCCCACGCTAAAAAATCAAAATAAGCTATGTGCGTGTGTTACAGATATGCGAATGGTAAAACATTTCATAGTAAATAATTTCATATAAATAGTTTATATTTGAGGGGGGGCGGACAAAATCTAAACTGGGGAAAAAATAATCCCTTTTTTTTTTTTTTTTTTTGCAAGTACCGACTGCACAGGACACTGCAGCTGTTTTTCAAAGTCTCTGATCCGCAGACCAGCAGGAGAAAGGCATAATTTTTTAAACAATGAACGAAAACCGTTTGAACGTTTATACGTATAACCGCTGGTGTAAGATCCGTATATACGATGTACCGTATATGCTGTTTCGTATAATACGTATAACCGCCTTGGTCGTATCATACGTATCGAAAATCTGCACGCCGTATAATACGTATTATACGTATACTCCTATAAACGTTTAATAGGGAGCACTAATTAAAACTTAAATCAGTAATTTATTACTATTGTTGGAAAATAATCAATTTTAAATTTTTATGTAAATGATGTTCTTGAATAAGAAAATTGCTTTCTAAATTTAAAATTACTTTTCTAAATTTCAATTGCTTTCTAAATTTAAAAAAAATAAAAAAATGCTTTCTAAATTTAAGTTTATTGCTTTCTAAATTTTAAATTTTGATAATTTGTCTTTCATTAAAAACACTTTAAAAATAATGTGTTTTATAAAATTTATTTTTGTGTTTAATCAAAAATTTAAAATAACCATTCTCTTCACAGACCGTTCTCTTCACCCGTTAGATTTCCAAAGGGTTTCTCAAAAAGATATTCACTTCTATATAACTTTTCTCAATCTAGTTTCTGACAATTATAAATACACTATAATATAATACACTATAATTATATTAAGCAAACTAAACTGAAAAACATGTTTGTATGTGTCTGAGGAAAAAACGAAATTATGTATTTTTTCTTTTTAAATGTGGAGTAAATCTTGTTACAAAAGCAAACAGAATTCTTCGCATACAGCCATAATTAAAATAAGACATAAAAATTTATTCTTATAAACGGATTGAAGATTGAAAGTTTAATTCATTGTTATTAGTGAAACAAATCAGTTTCAGATCTTTATTGTAATAGTGAGTATTGTACGGGAAAATAATTTTAGATTTTCGGTACATTTTATGTAATATATTTTAAGCGTATTTTAACTTTAAATGATGTGTATGTGGGATTTTGCTGAATTTTACGTAACCACAATATTGATTACACTTGATGTGAATACGATAACAATCATTAAATAAGACATTAAAAACATAAATGAATAAGCATCAGATACTTGACTGTGGGTCAGCCCAACTAAATATGGTCGTATGCTAACTTTGCAGTTTTAATATGATACTTTTGCTCTCTCTCTTTAAACAAAAAATATCAAGCTATGTAATTCTTGCATAAAAAACCTCCAAAGTCTACGAAAAAGTGTCCTAATAATAATTTAATCTCTCATCATGGTCCGTTGATCTCTCATAGTTCGCGAATCTTTATATCCCATTGAGTTGAGATGTCGTCTCATTCTTCTCACATGTATGTAATTTTAATATTCTAATTTGGATTTATAAACATCACTAACCACTTTATAACAGCGTCGAAAGGCCCTTCTACATCTTATGGTCTTATTTTAGGAGTGTAAGTATCACACATTTAGCATGTATTCACCAAACCAATAGAACACAAAGAAAGTAAAAGGGGATGGAACTTCCATTTAATTCATCAGTTAATTTTTAAGTATTGTTTAAACAAAGAGTTAAAATAATTATTCTTATCACAGAGCAACCTTTAGAAATCTATGTAATCACTTCATTTGAATTCCAAATAAATATCCTCAACCTAGTTCCAGACAATTACAAATACGTGACTTCAGCGAACTAAACTGCAAAAAATGCGTTTACGTGATCGAGGAAAATGGTAAAACTGAAAGTTTTTTTCTAACAGTTCCATTACACGTTGCAACAGCACAGAACGCTTGAGCCTACAGCAATAAGAATCATATAAAAGTCACACACATATATATATATATATATATATATATATATATATATATATATATATATATATATATATATATATTTACGACGAGGGATTAAGAAATTATTATAAAAATTTAATGCTATTGTTAAAAATAATCAATTTATATATTTTTTCACAAATATTGAACAGCGAACATATAACATATATTTTCGTTAACTTTTTAAATATATTTTAAGCCTGTACACTTAATTTTAAGTTTATTGTATTTTTCATTTATATAAAGGATTAATAAAAGAAAAGTTTTTTTTCTTTATAAAATGGGAAATTTATTAGCTATAATAAATGCATTCCTAAATTACAGCTATATTATATTGTAAAAATCTGTGAATAGTTTATTCAGTGATCGATGACATAAATTGGAGAAGGATAAATTGAAGTGACAATAACATATGGAAGAATTCCATCAATCACATGCGTCATCAAATATGATCGAATTTCAGAATTACGTAGTAAATTGTGTGCCTTCGCATTTAAGGAAATTCCTACAATATCGGTGATAATTCAATTTACACTTAAAACAATTTAAAAAATAAATGATCTGGTAAATAATAATGTTAAGAAAATGCGGTTCTAATATATATTTTCCCAATTTTAAATATTAAAAATTATTTCGATGTAAAAAAAATAAAATTACACTTAATAAGCTTTATTACTTAGAAGATGGTAATTTTTTTTTTTAAATGTTAAACCACATTAACATTATCCGATGTCAAAATTTTAAGAGTACTTTCAGATATACGCATAGTCTTTATCAGGGATAAAATACAAAATATTGTTATCAACACCTTGCTTTCAAAATTTCTGCCTCTTGATCCAGGAACTACAAAAAGTCCATTTCTTCATCCCGGCTTGTACGATAATGCTAAATACTCTTGGTATATATGAGGGGGTTAAAATAACAGTGGAGTAAGTCAAAAATTCTAAAAATCTAGATAACCATATTTTCATTGGACGTATATTAATTTATGTTCCGTGCGACAGTCAAAAAAGTCCTAGTTCACTTGGGGAGTCTCTAGAGGGCAAAACAAGTTGGACCACTTAATGCAACGGAAATACGACAAGTTTCTAAAAACCCTTCATTTCTGCAATTACTAAATATTGACTTACTCCACTGTCATTCTAACCCCCTCATATATAAGAGGAGACAAAGTAGGGATGGAGGAGGGGACATTTTCCATTTCGCAACTCTTTAAGAAAACGTAACCATATACTGTTTATGTTATATGATAAAACGTCATTTCAAACTATTTTCTTCAGTGATAATTTGAATTTATCCACGGATAATTAATTCATGATATTTTTTTAAAGGCATATATTTTTCGCTTCTTCTAAATTAACTTCCATATTCTGCTTCTGATTAAGTCTTGACATGGTTGTTGCTGGTCAATTGTACTTCAGGTCTTCCAAATGTTCTTTAATACGATCTTTAAATTTACGAGTAGAAGTTCTTATGTACTGAAGTTAAGTATCATTTCTAGTTTTTTAGCGGAATTATGTATACACCAGAGACCTTATATTTCATAATTGGATCTATTTTGTTGATAACTAAAACTAAAAATTTGCTGGGGAAGTAGCGATTAGGTTTACGCCAAAGCTACAGAAGAAGAATAAAGTAAATATTATAGAAGTCTATTTAGAGTAAGTAAAAGAAGTGCCCTTTGAAAAATTATCATAAATTATTTATCCGTGAATCAATTGAGATTGTCACTAAAGAAAATACAGTTTGTAATGACGTTTTATCATATAACATAGCGAGTATATGGTTAATTTTGCTTAAAGAGTTGCAAAATGCACAATAATCTCTTTCTTCCTCCCATTCCTCATTTTTCTCCTATCACCCATATACAAAGCGTAATTGGTATCACCCAATAAACCCGAATGCAGAAATGGACATTTCCAGTTCACGGATCAAAAGAGAAAACAATTAAAACAAGGCATTGGTAACAACATTTTATATTTTAGCCTTGATGAAGGCTATGTGTATAGATGGAAGTTCTCAGGAATAATTGGCATTGGATTATGTTAATGTGGTTTAATATTTTTTTTAGCAGATTTTAAGTAATAAAACACATTAAGTGTAATTTTATTTTTTTGTTTTACAAAGATGAATTATTAGCATTCTTTTAATTTATTTTTTCATATCAATCCACACTAAAAGATTTATAAAGTTACAGTAATTCTACTTTTAATTTTACGATTTCAAATATACTTCATTTGTAAACATCTGATTCTAGTATAAAACAATATTACAGTGTAGCATATTTTATGTTGACATTAAGGAATTAAATTAAAAAAAAATAAACCCGAATTCAGGTGATGGCCCTTAACTTATTCATATGTACTTTTCGCATACCAGTTGACCTTATTCAGTGAGAATTGTACTGCAAACAAAGTACTCTTTTGGCAACCATTTACTGGTTCACACATTTATTTTTAAAAATATGGCCGCCAATACTTTGAATTTTTGCACGTAAGTTATGAACATATATTTAAAAAGTTTTATGTGTCTCAGTAACAACAATATAAAAATACATGATACAATAACTAATTTTAAAATGTAAAGTACACCCTAACAGCCTATTAGAATGTCGTTCAATGTGTAAGTTTTACAAAATTTAGAATGTATAGAGTTGAAAATCAACAAAAAACGCAATCTTCGGATCCTGATGAAATTTACATAGGACCTCAACCGAAACGAGCCTTTCCTAACTAAACAAACAAACAAAAAAATAATAATCGAAATCAAAGCGTAAGATCAAAATAAATGAGTGAAAATACACTAAAATAAAAAATATATAATCGAAAAGCTTAACCTCTGATATTTAAAGTCTATTTAAAAATGATGACCGTTACACCAACAGGGAAATATTTTTCTATAACTGCATAATCATAAAAATTTTCTTCTCTCATTACATACATTAATATTGGTAATTGATATGAAATGGAAAAATTGTTTAAATTTATAAATTCTCAAAATTTGACATCTATACTATGTATTCCAAGAAAATAAAAGAAAAATCAATCGGTATTTGATCATTGGCGTTGTAATGGGATTTCTATATTTATGAAATATCTATATAGATTTTGGATGATTCACAGAGGAATGTAATTTGAAAATATTTGATCAATGTTGATACAAAATATTTCAAAAACCTGTAAAATTTGACATTTGCAGAATTTGTTTAAAAAATGCAGAAGTTTTGACACAGTTTTTGTGTAAACATGTGAAAATGAGGGGTTAATATAGGAACTTGATCAAATCTAATGCTTGTTCTCGTCTGATGTGTTTGAACATGCATCTTCGATTAAATCATATTATTGTGCAAAACACATACGTAAAAATTTGCAGTTTAATTTCAATCAACAACTTTATATGTTTATATAATAAAATTTTAACTTGTTTATTATTTATTTTTATGACTATTACTATGATCATTTAAGTGGAAGTGGTAGCTTTAGTTTTTTCCTACTTTATATGTTTCATGAAGATTTTCTTCGTGTGAAGAATAGATGCAATGCTTGTAAATATTAAACAGCCAATTATTTTATTAGCTATAAATTAATTGCATGTGTTCTTAATTTATTTATGTTATTAATTATAAATCAAATTCATTTATGTATTTCAAAAAACAGTGCATAAAGAAATTAATAATTTCCTACTTAAAAAAATCTTATTTTGTTTACGGAAGTATCCGCTTTGTTTATTAAACACTTCATAAACACCATCTTTTACAGAAATATCCTTAATTTACTTTCATTTTTATCACCTCTTTTGTATATTATATCCGATTTTACCTTTTCTCAACAAAGCAGTATATTTTATTGTTTCAATTTCTGCTGAGCTTTCCTTTTTTTCAAATAAAAGCTGCATACTTCAGCAGGTTTAAATACCAACCCCTTGTATCTCAAGAAAGTAATACAATCGATTTTGATTCGTGTGAATAAGTTTGAAGTTGTGAAACATCCATTAATACATTTTAATTATTTTAACAATGTGTGGGGCTAAAACGATGTCTTATTTAATCATCCAAATAACCTCATTATAATAAATAAAATATTTACGTTATTTATTCTAATTCTTAAAAATTCGCTAAATTTATTTAAAGCTTTGAATTTAATAATATTGCAATACAAGTGTTCAGTGTTTACACAATGAGACTTTGCGCTTAATGAATCTCAAGGGCTTTAGAAGTGAAATTATATATATACATGGCTGCCAACTTCTACGCTTATTTTGAATCAAATAATTATTTTAATACCGGGAATTTCATTTAACAAACGAAATAAAGTATAAAGTTTTGCATATCATTGAATAAATTCAGTATACAATTGATTAAATATTTTCCTGGTTCAAAACATGAATTTTTGATTTAAAAAGGCGTAGAAGTTGGCAGTCCTGTATATAGTCATAAATACGAAAACTATGTGTAGGACAAAATTTGATATATATTTTTAATTATATACAAATAAGTTGTTTACAGATCAAAAAAGTATTTGGTGATTATTTATAACACTTTAGGAATTTCATTGAATTGTAAATCCAGTACTCATAAATTGAAAATAGAAAACTTCCAACGTAGATTATATTTACCGTTTTAAATATTGTCAGATAAAATAAAAGTATCATTTAATTCATCAAAATTACTTTATAATATATGTTATGTATTTACTCACAAGTAATAATTTACGCATAGAAATTTAACCCATGTTTAAAAGATTTAATGAAAACACAATAATTTTATTACGTTCTTAAATGAAACATCACAAAATATATGAAATGCAAATTTAAGGTCAATTTGAAATATTAGTTAATCGAACTATTTCTGAAACATTTGATCTCACGGCCTTATTTCATATAGAAAAATTACACATGACTTCCGGAATCACATGTGCATACGCGACAGCCAACTGACAGAGGTATTAATTAAAAACTATCAGTAAATTATCACTAAAACATTAAAAATGGATTTTTGTAATTCTTGTAACAAGAAATTAATGTAGTATACAATGAAGATGTGATGTAGTAGCATTCTTAGACGCTACGTTTGAACAGAACCTTCCATAGACAATGTCACAGAAGACATACAAAAAGAAGGAAAAGTTTTGTTTTTTCCATCCGAGTTCCTTCATATTATATTAAACGTACCAATGCGGTGACTCGGGTTGATTAATTATTAATTACATACAGAGCTCGATGTAAAGCGATAAAAAAGAAAATATCCTCTTTTTCCATAATTTGAATATAGTGGTGTATCATTTATAGCGTGGAATGTATATAAGATTTCAAAGAAGGGATGTCTCGACTTCCATTTCTAAAACAACAGCTTTTTAGAAACAATTAATCAAGAATATTCAAAACATCATTTAGAAACATATACAAATAAATAGGGGTACTTTTATGTTAGACGGGCACCAGTGATATATATATATATATATATATATATATATATATATATATATATATATATGTGTGTGTGTGTGTGTGTGTGTGTGTGACATATATATATAACTAAAATATGTATAATGATAAACTAGCTGACCCCCGCTCGGCGTTGCCCGGGCCCGTGATAATAAATTTTAAAGAATCAAGTTTTTCCCGAATAATTCCCGAAAGAAAATATTGATGTTTAGTGATAAAAGCCCTCATTTTCTTGCTTTTTTTACGTAGGGTCGTTTCATAATTTCAAAATAAAAAGTTATTTTTGTCCGAACTCTTTGAAATCTTTATTGGTGATAAATAAAACGGTTTTACAGCCCATGTAAAAATTTCGTGAAAGAAATATTGTTATCTAGTTGTAAAGGAATGTTTTCTTCTCATATTTTTGTTTGTTTGTTTGTTTTTGCGTCGGCTCCTTTAACATAGCAATTAAAAAAAAATGTTCTCATCTTCAAAGCTCTCTGACATTTCAATCGGTTATAAATATAACTGCATCCAATATACATAAATATAACTGCATCCAAACTCTCTTTAAAATTTTGCGAAAAAAATATGCATATTTAGTTGTGAAAACATGAGTTCTTTTAAAAAAAGCTTTAGCTTTCAACCTCAGAGCAAAAACATATTAGAAGGTCTATGTTTTCAATGCAATGGTAGGGCTTTATCTGTTTTCAATCAACCCTTTTCAATCCTCCTAGGCTAAACAGGTGAGGGTTGGGTTCATCAATCAAGTTTCCCCTTTTCTGAGGGTAGAAGCCTTCAAAAAACATTGACGCATGCGCAAAGAGACAATTTTCTTGTGGATTTGACATAATGCGCTTTTCGTTTTAAATATATAGATTGTTGCAGAACAGGCGCAGTGCGGTGGGTGATAGTGAATTCTATAGCTTCTGGGTGATAGTTAATTAATAGTGTTCTATCCGTCTACTCATGAGAAACAGACAGTCTTCCGCCTGTGTAGTTTTTATGTCCTAACGTTATAAGTGTTTATAGTTAATTGTTATAAAAAAGTTTTATATACAACTACTTTCATAAAACTTAAATATTTCGTATTTTGAGGAATTGTATATATGTATATTTATATAAGTGTGTGTATGTATACACTAGCGCATTGCTAACATAAAAGTACCTAAATAGGAATAAATGTGTCGATGGAATAAACCATTTTAACATAAGTACTGAAAAAAAATCTAGATGTACAAAGTAAAAATATATCCGAAAATATTGAAAATACAATATAATGTTACATCAGATGAGTTGTACGTTACGAGTATAACATTCGAGTTCAACACAAGTAATGCTTGTAGTTTCAAGTACAATGTGTAGAAAAATAATGAAATAAGTAAGAATGTCTTTATATTTCTAATTTTGTGACTACTAGTTCTTCCTTGAAGCGTTAAAATTTGAATATTTTTTCTTTTTTTTTGCAAAATTTAATATTAAATTATTAATATGTGTGTTTTTAGTAATTATTTATATGTGTTTATAGATTTGTTTGTAGCATGTCAAAAAAATGACATTTTTATTAATATTTCATAACCGAAACTGCATTTATGCAGTAGAAAGTAGTGCGTGCTTATTTTCAAACAAGAGAAAGTTAGTTTCGTTGCAGGAACATGTCATAAATCCTAAACCGCTACAGTTATTCGGAAATTTTCAATTACTTTAAAATAGGAACATCTTATGTATTTAAAAATATATATATAATCTCTATTTATTTAACACGGTTAATATAGTGGCGTTTAATGCGTTACGCATTTTTTTTTTTTACAAAACTACCTTCAGCATTTTGTTTCTCTATACAGTCGAACCTCGTTAATATGAGTCTAAGGAGGAATAAACATTTGTTCGATCTAAAATTAATACCTGTTATCAGTTACATAATCTTTTTATTCATTTTGACAGGATTGTGCGAAACATTCCTGTTAAATGTAATTCACTTTAAGAGTATTCACATTAATAAAATTCCACTGTAGTGCTCTGAGCAATGATAGATATTTCCAAAATACCCCACCTGTAAAAAACAAATAGTTATACATTAAAATTAAGAATAGCCTCAAAAATGTTTTCTTAACTCATTAAACGCTAACGCTCCCGTTGCGGGAACATGTATTTGACATTTTTTTTTTCTCAAAATATTTTTTAGCTATTTAAGAAAAAATCTTTTTATAATAAAGTTATTAGTATGTAGTATAATATATATATTTTTCAAAATAATATTTTCCTTTTTTCTATTTTTCGCAGAATTTTTGGTTTTCCGACTATCTGAAGTAAAATTAGTTTAAAAAAATCTTCAGTTTTGTTCAACTGCAGTCAGGTTTTAAAATCTACATTTCAAATAACAATATATTCAAAACCCGGAGTAAATAGAGTTATTTAAAGTTTCAATAGAAAGAATCGTTTGGAATGTTCCCAGCGTAGGAACGTTGGCGTGTTCTGGGAGCATTTCCCTTCTCCTTCGTCTACGAGCTTGCATTCATAAAGAAAAGAATGCTCCCCTAGGAGGATAGAATGCAAAGTATCCCTTAAAGTGATAAAAGGAAATTTTTAGTTCCTTGGTTCTGAGAAACAACAATACGGTGAAATACAGTTGTATTTTACTGTGCTTTAGTTTGTTATTTTGAAAAACATAATGTATTTGAGTCGTTTGGCAGTACATAAGTAATAGTTTTTAGATAAATAAAAAAAAGATTCGATATATATGTGAAAATGCCTGTTAAATTTTTAACAGTAAAGCAAGCTTTGGAATATTTCGATACACTGTATTCTGATGAGTTTTCAGATGACGGCAGTATTATATGTTTACCCCCTGATCCCGATGTTGTTACAGATGAAGAAGACATTGCTGAAAATGATATTTTTCATAGTACGGATATTCTCAAAGACGTGTCTGGAGAAATCGAAGTAGCATTCAAAAAACGAACTAAAAAAATATTGCCTCCTGAAAATCGAGAAAAAGAAAAATATCTATGTCTGTTAAAAGAGAAAGTATTGAAGATAGATCTGAATTAGAGGAAAATGTAAACAATCAAAAAAGAAAAGAAAAGGGAAAAAAAGTCGAATGCAATCTTAACTGGAAAGCGGCCAGCTTGTAACCTATTCACTCAAACAAACTTTCTAAATTAGAAGAGTCTTTCCCAGATCTACTTACAAAAACTCCGTATGAACTTTTTAGTAGGTTTTTTTATGAGGAAATTGCGAGTTATTTGCTACAAGAAACTCAACGGTATGCTCTTCAGAAAAATTGTAGCATGTTTAATATTTCAGAAAACGAAATGAAAATATTTCTTGCTATAATACTTTTCAGCGGGTACCACGCATTACCCCAAGAGGAATTATATTCGAACAATACTGAAGATTATAAATCACCTTTTATTCAAAATGCAATGAGTCGTCAGCGATTCAGAGATATTAAAAAATACCTCCATTTATGCAATAATGACTTCATTGATAAAACATATAAATTAGCAAATGTCAGAAATTTTCTTAAATTTTGGCAAAAAATTACAATTCAGAGTTTTTTCGGAATGCTTAAGTGTTGACGAAGAAATAATACCCTACATAGGTCATCATTCTGTGAAAATGTATATGCGTAAAAAACCCGTGAAATTTGGATATAAATTATGGGTTTTAGCTACTTCTGAAGGTTATCCACTAAATTTACAAGTTTATGTGGGAAAAAATAAAAATACACTTGAAGATAAAAATAAAATAGGAACTAAGTCCCTTGGAATAAGGGTGGTTTTGGACTTAATTAAATGCATTGACGATCCCCCAAAACATACGGTTTATATGGGCATTTTTTTTTAATCTCTGGAATTATTAGAAGAAATGCGAAAGCGCAATTTTCGTATGATGGGCACAATCAGAGAAAATATATTGAATGATTACCCTCTAAGTAAATGGAAAAATTGGAAAAAATGAAAGAGGAACTTTTGAATCCATTGTCACAGAAAATCTGTGTGTAGTAAAATGGAGACACAAAAAGGTTGTGTGTATAGCATCTAAATTTGAAGAAAAGACTCCCTTAGGTCAGGTAAAAAGATGGTGCTCTAAAGAAAAAAGGAAAATTGATTTACCTCAACTGAAGATTATTTCATCATATAATAAGTATATGGGAGGTGTGGATCTCCTAGATAGATTTTTAAGTAATTACTGGCCTCGTATCAAAGGAAAAAAGTGGTGGTTGCCTTTTTTTACTAACACTTTAAACATGGCAGTAGTCGCAGCGTGGAGAATACATAAAGAGCTCAAAGGAGATATGTCTCAACTTTCTTTCTTAAGACATATAACAATTGCATTAATAAAGACATAAATTGAAAAAAAAATACAAATCCCAGTAGAGGACCTCATGGACTTGTGAACAGTAGAGTGCGTTTCAATGTTATAAATCAATATATTGTTAGTGCGGACAAACAATCCAGGTGTAAAATATATGAAAAAATACTCGAATGAAGTGTCGAAAATGTAATGTAACGCTGCACAAAAGTTGTGACCTGAATTTTTATAAAAAAAATCTAAAAGAAATTAATTAAAAAGTAAGCTTTTCTATGCTTAAAATTTATTTGTTAATAGCATTTTTCTTCTTCAAATTTAAAAATTGAAATCAAAATAATGATTCTTTAATTCAGTATTAAATTCTTTATACCTGCGTGAATAATAAATTAACTGTTTTAAACATTTTTTTTTGTATGCAATAAACAAATAATCCTATTTTTGTAAAATAATTATAAACCTAACATCTTCTAAGTAGCAAAAAAACGAACGCTACTTGCGTTCAATCAAGGGAACGTTTTCCCCCCTATAAGACGCCAAAGCTCCCGTTACAGGAACATGCCGGATTTTCTAAACGGATACACTTATTGAAAAAAAATGCAACTGTTCTATAATAGAGGCATCAAATGTGTATTAAAATTATAAAAAAAATATCATTATTTAACATGGTTCATATAGCGGCGTTTAATGATTTAAGTAAACAAGAATATATAAATTGAAGTGCCTTGATTTTTTGCTTCTGTTTACTCACAACAAAGGATAATAAATTTTGATAAAACGAATTCCGACAAATAAATTATTTCCAAGTAACATATAAGGCTTCACGTATTACTCTTAAAAAATGAAATACCATTTATTAACAGGATTCAGTTGACGATATCAAATTACATATTATATTTATATTTCTGACAAAAAAAAAACTTTCAAAGAAGAAAAAAGTTTAGATAACTGTCTAAAAATCAATGTACAATATTTAGAGCTTTGGAAAAGAAGCGCATATTTTCAAATTTTTCATACAATCTTATCAAAAGAAAATATTTCACATTGTACAAATCATTTAAATACAAATTTCTTTTTATTTTATTTTCCGACCGACGCACAGTGGGGCGTGCTTTTGAACTTAAAAAAAAAAAAAAAAAAAAAAAAAAAAAAAACTAATGAAACCATTGAAACTCCCTCAAACCAACTGCCTTCTTTACGCTCGTAGTTAATCGACACCTCTGTTTTTTTTTTCAAGAAAACACGTACGGATCTCGACAAAAGATACATTCAGCTACCAGTATACGTGGTCTTGTTAAATTCCGAGATTTTCAGAAAAATGAATTTTGTCCACCTAGATCATCAAAACGCTCCACTTTGCGGCGTTCTGAAATGCATGAAACATTTTTAATCCTACATTTTTTCATCATACAAAGGCTTGAATTATCACTTTACCAAACATTACTCATAGTTTAATGTTAGTTTCATTACATCATAGTTTAATGTTTATCAATTCGATTTGTCTATCTGGCCGTCAGTCCCTGCTCTAACTCGCGTATATATATTCAGATTGGCGTGCAGTTTTTTCATCACAAATAGGTTCGCTATAGTATGTTATTCATTATTTTGGCATTCATAGACCGCCATTTAACACTGTATATGGAAAAACAAAATGTGTGGCATTTATAGTTCGTTTACAGTAGCACACAAAAAATTCCATTACTTTATGATCTATGGGGAAACATCATTAGCCGTTTATTTTATGTTTGTTGCTTATTTGGATATTCATTTAATGTAATAAAATATAATGTTTAATAATATTCTGTTAGTGTTGAAAAATGTATAGTCTATGCCTGAATCATGATCTTTTTTTATTGTTTAGTAAGGAACAAGGATACGTTATCTTTTACCATCATGCTTGTGAAGAAATGCATACCCTGAAATCTAAATAGAATTCTATAAAGACAAAATGTATATACAGAACAATGTAACCTTGTATTTTGTTCCTCTTAATCACAACAACGGAGAATAAATCTGGATAGACGAAATCCTGAGAAGTAATATATATGAGATACTTTTCCGTATCTTACTAAATTATGTCAACAAACCACTGACATATTATGTCTGGCAAATGATGTATTGGTAGAGTCACTTTTTTAGCACTCCTAATTAAACTACGATGGAAGGCGATGTTTGAAATCATTGGGAAATTGTCCCGTCAAAATAAAAAGAAGCTGCATTATCACCATCGAATTTATTAAACTTCACATGCAGCGACAATTCCACTGATTGTCCATTTTAGATTCATATCTAGACTGTATTACGTCATAGAAAAAGAATGAAGATCTTAAATTATTAGAGATATATCATTTTGAATAAAATCTCCTCCAAGTGACTAAGTTTATTTAGCAAGTCGAAAAACGTCAAAAATATGCTCTCCAAGGCTTTGTAAGCGCGTTAAATGCTAGCAATTCGCTCAAGAATATTTTGGCGTAACTTATGGATGTGCAAACAGGATGGGAGTTAGGAAGAAGGTAGGGGAAAGAGAGAGGTGTAGCTTGCTTAGTGATTGGTTGAAAAGGCTGAGCGAGGTGGGTAAAACATGACGAAATGTCGATACTCTATATCAAATGCGTAGAAAAAAAAAGGTTTAGACGCGGGCTTTATTTGCAAGGATTGCGTGGATATCGAAGAATAATTTTCATAAAAAAAAAATGGTATTACGAAACATTCTAAAGAAATAAAAATTTAATGTTTATAATATGCAGGGATAAATCAGGGTTTTTTTTTTTTTTTTTTTTTTTTTTTTTTTTTACAAAGAAGTGTTGCTTTTAACAGACTAAGGTTTTTAGAAGAAGAATTAAAAGAATATATTTATTAATGGTATGGAATTTTAAAATATAAATTATATTCAAGATATTAGTAAAAGACAGGGAAAAAGAAGGTAGATATTGTAAGAATTTAGAATAAATTAATTCATGCGAAAATGGCGAAATTTTTGTATTATTACATATATTTTCTAAATATTGCAAAAATATTCACATGGTATCGAAAAAAAATGAAAAATTGTTTATTAACAAGATTCATTATTGTTTAACAAAATATTACGTTTTATTGTGTGTATTATGTTTTAATGTTAAACAAAGTATTATGTGTGTTTGTTGTATGTTAACTTTGTTTTATTGTTTATAGTTATGTTTAAGCAATACCGTTTATTGTTTGTTAGTTTTCTGTAATTGTTTAAACTGTTTAAAATTACTTTGTTTTTGCTTTGACTGGGTTGCTCTAGTTCCGCACATTGCAGTGTGCAGACTGTATTAGAGTAAAATAAAACAAAAAAAACTTCAAAAACATTTAAACCAACGATGCATATTGGAAACAATATCAGTGTTAACCTGTAACAAATCATGGAAAATACAGAAATTTAGCAACGCTGAAGTGTTGCACACGAAGCAGTTTCGAATACTATAAAAAGAATCGATCTATAACAAGAAGTGCTGATTAGATATAAATAGATTATTTTGTTTTTCGAAAGTGAATGGAATTAACCTACCTTCTCAAAGGCTATTTCATTCCATTACGGATAAACAAAATGTGTTGAAACATAGATGGTGCTCTTGAGTTAAAAGGTATCTGTTCGTTCAGAATTCGAAAAGAAATAAAAAAAATATATTACTCTAATGCACATTAAGAATTTTAAAAATTATGTCGAGAATATTTTAATAGAGTAATAGCAATATATTAAGACGGTATTATTTTTTTAAATATCCGATCTTTACATTATTTCACATCCAAATTACAAAAATATAAACTATATAAACAAAGAAATTCATTTGTAGCATATTATTTTGTTTCCTTAAAAAATAACAATTGAAAGTTGATTATTATTTTTTTCTCCTTTCAAACAATACATAAAAACAAAACGCTATTTACCTCTCATTTCATCAAAACATAAATATTTAATAATTTAGTTTCCATTTAATAAGTTTATTATCCGATTTAATTTTGAAAACCAACGAAACTAATCATGTATTCCCATTTCATTTTTTAAATAAAAGTATCATGTATGAATTGTTAACATAAAACAAATTATGTTTAGATTACGCCAGTATAAATCAGTCTATTGTTCAAATTGGCTATTAAAAAAGATTAAAAGTAGACATTTTTCTTTATAGTTTCATTGAATTTATTAAAACAACTATAACTGAGCTTATTTAATTCTCGATGACATAATTCTATATTATTAATAAGTCCTTTTTTGTTCTGAAAGATAGAAAGATAAAAAGATTTCATCTGAAAAATAACAGTAAATTATAATTTAAGTTGATATGAAAAGAGAAATGTGAAAATAATTTTATTTCAATTGTTCAAAGCCATGCATACAGATAAAAATAATTAAACTTATATCTATGATTCTTAAGGGGATCCGATACAAAAGCATAAAAAGTAAGATAATAATTTAAATTTTAATAAAGAACTCTTAGGAATCAATATTTCAAATAAGTGCAAATTTGTTTTGTAATTTTTTTATTAAGACACTATGCATTATTAATCGATAATTGTTTCTCTATAGATATCCGTATATTTCATGCTATGTATATTTTTCTTATTATAATTTTCATCTTTCAATGATCAGTCTTCCTTTCATCTTTTACATTTGGGGCTTTATATTGATTAAGCTATTATTCACATTCATTTAATCACTAGATATTTTGTTGTGATTAATTTTTCAATTTACAACTTAATGTTATAATCATTTTTATTATTTAATATTTTAGTACATATTACTTGATAAATAACAATTACTTGATTAATTACAATTACATGATAAATTGCAATTATTTGATTAATTACAATTACATGATAAATTACAATTTCTTGATTAATTACAATTACATGGTAATTTACAAGTACTTGATACAATTTTGTAAGTTATAGTTTTCAAAGCAAAACTTCAACGAATCAAAATATTTGTCGCATGACTTGATTTGTATGTCTTAATTATTTTTGTTAAAAGACAAGATTTTTTTTAAAAATCCTATTTGAAAATATTATAAACGTTTTATCCTAAATACAATGTATTTTTAATAAAGTGGCATGCGGTTGTTATTTTTATGAAAAGTGAAAAGTACTATTTTCAGTTTACTATTTTCAGTTTACCATTTCAATTTGCCCTTTTCAGTTACCATTCTTTTTACCTTTGACAAAAATTAGCTTTTTCTATATATTGTACTTAAGTACCGTTAAACTCAATATAATTTTAAAAGATTGCCTACATTATTTTTAGTTGTATTCAAATCTTTGGCTAAAACTTCATCTGTTATCAACTGGGCAAAATCGAATTCTAAAAATGTAATGTTATTTGGGTGGTAATATATTTTACAAAGACAGAAAATTCAGTTTTAATTTTGTCTTTCTTATATATACAGTTAGTCTTCCCTTGTTCAGCATTACTGAATTTTAAATAATAATATTAATATTTTAGTACATATTACTTGATAAATAACAATTATCTGATTAATTACAATTACATAATAAATTACAATAACTTGATCAACTGTTGTAAGTTATAGTTATCAAAAGAAAACTTCAACTAATCAAAATAATTGCCGCATCACACAATTTGTGTGCCTTAATTATTTTTGTTAAAATACAAGAAAAAATGCTTTTTTTTAGCTTAAGTGTAAGTATAATTTAGCTTCAGTATAATTTGAAAAGATTGCCTACATTATTTTTAGTTGTATTTAAATCTTTGGCTAAAACTTTATCTGTTGTCAACTGGTCAAAACCGAACACTAAAAATATAATGTTATTTGAGTGGTAATCATTTATTTTAGAAAGACAGAAATTTTAGTTTTCATTTTGTCATTCTTACATTATACAGTTAGTCTTCTCTTGTTCAGCATTACTGAATTTTAAATAAGAATAATTAAGTTTCTATTTATCGTAGAAATAATAAAAGGAAAAGCATGATATTCACAAGGGAGAAATAATTAAGAATAGAATAGAAATTTATGCTTTCAAGTATTGATGTGATAAAAATATATTGCATTTTGCCTATTTCCGGCGACTTAATTAAATTTGAAGATTCTTTTGATAAATATTTAAGCAGATTACCTTACAGTGCTTATAACAAACTTTAATTAAATTTTCCATGTTCTTCATTTTTTTAAAAATTATGTTGGAAATGAAATAAAACTTAAGTTAATCAAATAAGTCGCCAGTAATTGTTAAAAAATAGTCCTTTTAAAAATCTAGAAAGCACTTGATATGCTCTGTACGTATAAACGGCAGAACTTAATGGATAACTATTATTGTTTTAATGATTGCTTTAGTTGGAATATTAAAAAGGGTTTTAAATGTATTTTAAACAAATGAGCTGCTGAAACAAATGAACAATTGATATTTTTATTTTTATCTTTAACTAGTTGATACAATCCGGGCATCCTTGATTTCAAAATATAGGTGAAAACACTTTTTTAAATAACACTAAAGTATTTTTTATCTAAGGTAAAGCCAGGGGAGAAGGCGCGGTCAGAGAGATTGCGCACATAGAGGTTCGGGGGGAAGAAGTAGAGCGACTCCAGGTAGTTGTACAACAGCAGTAGTGGAGTGTCTACTTGAAAGTGCACGTTGATTGTTTTGAGCGTCTAAGATAAAGCATTACTATTTTGTTTTGTTTTCCCAAAGTAAGTGCTTAAATTTTCATAGCTATTCATCAGAATTTCTATACAATGTCAGTAGTAGAAACTATTTTTAACTTAAACGATTTCTCATAAGCTACTAATCTAGACTAACAATGTAAACATAAACGGTTCGTTTTAGTAGCGGCCATGTTTAAAAAATCATGTGTAACAATCTCTCCTACTGAAATTGGAGAGTTTGCGCATCTGCTGCTTAGGAGAGATGGCGCATTGTTCCCATTAGTTTCCATGCTATGAGAGATGGCGCATTGTTCCCATTAGTTTCCATGCTAGGAGAGATTACGCAGCTTATTGGAAAATTTGCATAAAAAATGAAAAATGAAAATGGACTAATTTTAAGTTAAATGTGTTATCAAGTAACTTAATGTTATTTTGTAATCTTATGTGGACTTGCTTTTTCTGATTCTTTAATTTTTTTCCCTTTAATTAAAATTTTTTAATCGTTTTTAAAAGTATCTCCTTTTACTGATTCTTTAATCATTAGGTTGAAATATTCACTCCTAATACAATAATATTTGTTCACAAAAAACTTGCAACAATATCATATAAGTGCAACCATTATTGTTAACAATTTAATTGTAGTTATTATTAGTAACAATCTCTCCTACTCATGTGCGCGCAATCACACAAACCCTCTAAGGACAGATTGTGCAAAATAACTTTCTTAGTTTTATTACAACTGTTCTATTAAATTGCAACATAACAACAAAATAGCAATGGAAATGCATAAAAAACAAATGAAGTAAAAAGTATTCATGGATAGTTAAACAAAAAATTAATATTTATATTTTTTATTGTTATTCTTTTGAATTGTGCGTAGACTCTCCTAGCTTTACCTTATATATTTTTAGATTGCCCACTAACAATGCCAAAAAGCATTTTTATATGAAAAAAATATATTAATATAATATTACAGAATATATTTATTCACGCAAAAAATTTGAAATTTGTTAAAAGCGATACTTCCGTATTAGCCGGATGTAAGGAATTAACAACGGAAGAAATCGCCATAGATTTCGCTAATTTTGTTCGCATTTTTTAATTGTAATAATTTTAGTGTTTAAGCGCGTCATTAGATTACATTTGTTTGTTGCTTGCCTGTTAAATTTGTGTTTTATTTATATTATTTTTTATTTTATTTATTTATTTATTTCGTTATAGAATATTATCCGGAAACAACTGAACAATTTATATTGTTTAAGTGCAAAACGGTTAATATTTCGTAATTCAGTTACACGCTTTAGATACATATTTTTAAAAAATCATGCTTAAAAATAATTGTATAAACCACAAAATATCAGTAAATTAGGATGCAGTTTCCAAATAAATTACATTTAAAATAATTTTTGTATCATATTCGACGGTGTAAAAATTGCAGTTGTGCATGTTTAGAGGTTACAAAAATTGCAGTAAAAGATATATTTATTGGTCAGGCGTTGCCACTATCAGTATGACGTCAGCATTACTCATGCATATGTTTTTACTTTAAATTATATATTTATATAAATGGTGCTTATGTTTGTTTTTTCTATTAAGTTTCAAATGTTTTATGATTATAGATGTAACTAACATTTACAGCTACTTCAGAATTTCCCCCCCCCCCCCCAGTTCAAAAATATATTAAAAGCCATAAAAATAATCCTCAATAAATATTACGATATAAAAAGATAATTTATAAATTTATGTGAAAAAATTATGAAAAAACAATCTATCTATACAAAAATAGACGTGTGGGTCCTTATATTTCACTTTGCAGGCCCAACTACCCAGCGCCACTGGTGTTTGTGTGTGGTAGTAGCATCGAGTCTCCCATCGTGCACTATGGCGGTTGCATGACGGAGCTATGGGGTGTTGGAGATATGGTTGTTGAAAATGGTTGTCCCAGTGCATTTCGTATTTCGACTAAAGTGTTCTAGGAAATGTTTGTAATCTTCTTCAACAGGAATCGGTTCATTCAATATAACATGAACTAATTAATGTATAGATATTTAAGTAAGGTGATTTTGCGGTTGAAACCTAGCGGTTTAAATTGAAACTGAACAATATTTCAACTCGTGCGTAGCACGCCTGCTATACAGTGCTGTAGGTAGCGGGGACGAGTGCCGGAGTTTTATTCTGGAAGAGGTTTCTTTAGAACAGAATGCGCGCTGAAAATGATTATTTTTATCGAAACCACAAAAGAAAATTTCTGATTTTCGGGCAACGCTTGACGGATCTGCTGGTCATTAATAAAAGAAAACATTCATTGTATTTACCATGCAGATTAGAAAAAATACGTATAAATCTATTTCCGTATCTGTATTATTACATCTGTCTTAATTAGTTTCCATACGTTTAAACAAAATTATTTTAAAACCTTTTAACAAAACTCGTTTAAGGGGACAACAGACTTTCAAAATCTCGAAATTAGACTAAAAAATCGACTAATAAAAGATATAAGCTTTTATATTTGCACAATATATATATTTAAACAGTTGTTTATACTTAAAATGCTGTTTTCTCAAAATTGAATATATTGCACATTTCTAAATTTAAAAGCATTCCATGCGCATTATTAATAATCAGATTATTTTGAAATTGATACTATTTAAGTAAATTTTACTATCGAAGTAAATGTTAGCATTAAAAGTTGCATTTCAGAGGTATTTTAAGATTGAAATTTACGTGAATATGGAAATATATAACTACTTAGTTTAGAAAAAACAATCATAATTATAAAATACATATATATTTTTTTCTTATAAATTCAGTGAACTTTTACAATTCAGGTCAACTTTCATTGTAATATATAAAAAGGAACTCATAAATAAATATTGTCATATTTTATGTAAACGAAATGTGCGCGGAGTTGTATTAAGTATGTCAACATTTTGTCTCATTAAAATGTTTTGAAATGCAATAAAAAAAAATACTTTTTATTTTTCTCATTTCAAATTTCGTGCATATTGTGTTTAGCCTGTCATTAAAAACTTTGCTAAATCTCATGTGAATCCATTGAAAATTTCAAAATTTAGTTTCCATAGTCCATTAGATACTATTGAAATTTTGTTTCGTTTGGGGTTTTAGTATTGATGCTAGATATTTCTGAATGGGAAAATTTTAATTATAAATACATTTTACATAAATTTTAGTATAGAAACAGTATCTTATAAGTGAACCAAACCTGTTATTCATCTTTCAATCAAGCGGGCTCAGAGACCGCTCACAGTAGTTGTGTAACAATTTATGTTACAGTGGTTAAGGGTTAGTATACTGAGGAGTTCTTGTTTTAATGGATAATTTATTTTCTTGACAAACATCTTTGATAAACATAAAACAATAAAGAATGTTTAATTCCCTGACATAATAAAATAAATACTGAAAAATTACAAAACTCACGGCCATCTGGAAGGTACTCTGTTTTTGGTCTTTTGTAAATTCCAAAATGCCAGTTTTCTGCTACATTCAAAAGGCATTTTCATTCGTAATTGTGTAAATGTTTTTTCTGAGTTTATTTATATGCTAAGAAATACACCATGTCCCGTGATTTAGGACAAAATTCCATTTACAAACGATTACAGCACTCAAATTTTCTTCATCCAGAATCAATTGATCTTCAATAATATTTAATTCAACTTAAAAATAATCAAAATGTATTACATTTTAAGGAATTTAAATAATAATTGTTTAAGAATACTAGCATTTATGTGCAAAAATGTGTTCAAGTTGTCCAAAAAATAATGAATTGCATTTCCATTTTATTTCTTCAGGATGTACTTAAGATTTTAATTCGGAATTTCCATTTCTGTTTTTAAAAGGTAGAAATTAAATTTTGTTATGTTTACTTTAAATGCTAAATTTCTTCAAAATATATAATTAACAGGCTGAAACATAGAAATATGACCTTATTAAAATCGCGTTTTAAGCATTTGTATTTCATTAAATAAATACGACGGTGTTTGTGACATAAATATTATTGCTCAGAAATAAGCAAATACTTTTTTGGATATTTGAGTTCATTTATCACGTTTGTTTGTCTTTTATGTTAAAATATTTTTTGAAACTAAAATGTAAAAAAAAAAAAACAAGGCAAATGTACGAGGGTAAGTCAAAAATTATCTTTAATGTAGTTATACATTTTATAGCAATACAAATAGGAAACTAAAGTTAACATATTTTTTCATTATAGTCCGCTTGCTTTTGAACACACTTGGTCCGTCGTTGCACAAGCTTTCTCATGTCCTCAGAAAAGAAGATTTTTGGCTGATTAGCGAGTCACGCATGAACCGCGTCATTCAGTTCTTAGTCTTAGGTGAATCTACGGCATCTAAGAGCCTACATCAGTAATGCGAAAAAACGCGGAAGCTAATGTTAAGCCTATGGGAAGGTTCTAGTGCTCTTTCTCGCTCGCATTTTAGTATTTTTGAATGATTTTTTTTTGCATAGGATAGCTGACGTCGATCTCTAACGTTATTAGTTTCTACTTTTTCGATTTTGGCTCCAGTTTTGTTTTTAATATAAGGGTACTTTCACTTTCAGAACTGGTTCCAACCGCTTCCAAAATTGAAAATGTCCGCTGATAAAAAAAATTGTAACCAAAATCAAAAAAGTAAAAACTAACAACGTTAGAGATCGACCTCTGCAATCCTATTGAAGAAAAAATCGTTTAAAAATATTTAAATGCGAGCGAGAAATCGCGCAAGAACCTTCCCATAGACCTAACATTAGCTTGAGCATTTCTTCGCGTGACTAGCGGAGGCTCTGAATATCTCTTTGAGTGGACTTCATTAATAGTCACTCGTCTGTCTAACATAACCATGTCACGTGCACGCTCAATGTTGTCATCATTTGTGACCGTACAGGGTCGTTCGGCATCTTCCCCATGCGTTACACCTGTGCGATTATTTTTGAATTTTCCAATCCATTCGTGGTCATTCCGTTGCCGCAGAACACTGTTCTCGTATTGTGTAGAAAGTATTCGATGGATTGCGGTCTCTGATACATATTCTGAACACAAAAGCAGGATAACTGTTCGTTGCTCCTCTTTGATGCAAATCTGTAATAAAGCGACCATGATCTATCTGCAACAAAAGAAAGACAAATGGAGTAATTACGATCAAACTTTCATTGCATGTCCAACAATAAAAAAGACGAGGACAATGTAAGAAGAATTGTGCCAAATTGCGGATAATTCTTGACTAACCCTCGTATTTTGTCTAGTAAAACTTCACAGTAACATACATTTAAAAAAAAACATTTTTACACAAAAATTTTACATAAAAATTTATATTAGCATGATGGAAAAAATTTAGTTATTAATATTAGTATTTATGCGTAACTTATCCTGCTATCTTTAGATTGTTCGTACAGTCGTTGTTTTATGTAGCATTTAATATTGTGTAAGGATTACAAGATATTGTTTTAAATTATCAGTTAAGAGCAAAAGTCATGCGTAAAACATACATTATGAAACACTTTCAAACGCATTCAGAATACTGTAACAAAACTTCACAATTTAATAAGGTAAAAGATGATGTCTAACTAAAAAATTTAGAAAACGCATAACACATTTGAAACCTCAATTTCAGCAATTACCATGCAGTGTTTGAAAAATGTAACAATTATTTTTGCATCCTTGTATAAAACCATTTGTATATATACAACATAATATGCTAAAATTCAGTTCAGTTAGAAATCGTATAGCACAGCAGTTGAAGATTTCTCCTCAACAATTTCTGTCAATAAACTGAAATGTACTCGAGATGTTTTGTGCAGTCCTGTATGTGATCTGTAGAATTTCTACACACCATGTAATATGCAAAACATTAGTTAAATTAAAAAACGCGTACCACAACTGAAAACGCACTTCCAGCAATTATTGTTCTTAGACAGTACTGTAGTTGAATTCTTTTGTGTGTCTCTTTTAAATGATCAATTAGTGCAGTGCACACACTATTCTATAGTAAGTATCTTGTAGTACAAATCAGGGAATTATATAAATTTCAATGTGTTTGAAATAGTGTGACATAATTAAAATACACCGCACAGACCAAAATATCAAGGAATTCTCATGTCCCTGTACACGAACTATAAATGCGACACATTTAATTTTCAATTCCGAACATGCCATTTGCATACCTCAATAACATATATCAACTGCATGACAATCCGAGTATATTTTCTACATTTAGAGCATGGACATATGGCACATAGACAAACCGAATTCTTAAACACTTTTCAAATATGTTGGAAAGTATTAAAAAGGATATACATTTTCTATCAATATATGTTATTTATGGATATGTATAATTAAAAATGAAAAGTTGTGAAATATTAAGAAAATTTTAATTTAATTTTTAACTATGAAAGTACTTTTAAAATATTATTTATGATTAAAAATGCATTTGAAAATATTCTGAAATTTACGAAGTAAGAAATAACTAAGAATTTAGTTAATTCACGTATTCAAACATTTATCGCACTCACTTTTCATTTATATAGAAGAATAGGCAGGAATGGGTGTATTTTCATAAAACATTTCGTACTCAATATGTTCTTCCAAGGTTTGCATGCAATTGGTCTAGAGTATGGTTTACTGTTTAATGAAACTGAAAAAATATAAGATAAGTCAAAATCTTTAAAAATTTTGTTTACCAGACAATTGTCATCATCCAGACAATCATTTGTTGTTTACTTCATCCTTATGCGTATTCCAAATAGGACAATCATATAGAGTAGACTGAAATGATCACAAATTTACATTTTAACGAACTTTGTACATTCACAGATCTAACAAGGAGAGTGCCAAGCTTCGTAATCACAGATTTTGATTATTTTTATATATGTTGTAGGGTAGGAGCCCCTTAGTATCATGTTCAATGGATTTTATACAACGCTCCTTAGTTCTCGAGAAATGGGGGGGGGTCTAATAATAAAACACAACTTAAATACTTACTTTGTAACGAAATAACTACGTTGGTCGTAGCTCAGTTGGTATGGCATCTGCTCGCTGTTTCGAGGCTCCGGGTTCGAGGCCGGAATGCGCTACGTTTGTTTTTCTCATTTTTTTTTATAAATATACTTGTAATTATAATTTAATAATCTCAATAAAAAAATTAAACATAATTAAATTTTAATTTAGCATTTTTGATTTTTTTTAATTACTCTTAAAATGTATTCTATATATGTTTTATCAATGCGACGATATTGAACAATTGTGTCAATTTGTGATTGTAAAGAAACATTTATAAATTGCCTTAACAAGGGAAATCAATGCGATGTTAATACTACACTGTTTTTAAAGTAAGAAGCATAATTATATTCAAATATAGCATAATAATTAAATTACACCATATTTATGTTTTATTTTATTGTAACTAGAGGGTGCCACAGCAGACTTTGGTTATTTTTTTTTTTTTAGTTTGATGCAGTTAAGTGGTTTTTCTTTTCAAACTTTATCGCACAGGTGCGTATCATTATATAACAGCTTATAATCGTATAAAAATGGAAGAAGCAAGCTGTAGTTCACAAGAAGATCAATCTGAAGTGTCGGGATTCGATTAAAAATCAGAAAAGTGATGTCACAAATGCATTGAAGCACTGTAAAATTTTATTGCAAAACAATAGATTTTTAACAAATAATCCAGCATCTGAAATATCTTCGTTTTTCAATTGCGATGGGAGAAGAATTCTATAATTCGATAGTAAATATGCTGATTTTGTAACGATTTTTGAATTTTTACCAGTCAATAGTAGATCCAATTTTTTAAAGCTCTTTAAATGATGAGGAATGTTTAATAATGGTTTAAAAATCAAAAATGCTAAATTAAAATTTAAGTATGTTTATTTTTTTTAAATTGAGATTATTAAATTATAATTACAAGTATATTTATTTAAAAAAAATAAGAAAAACAAATGTAGAGCGTTCCGGCCTCGAACCCGGGCTCTCGAAACAGCAAGCAGACGCCATACCAACTGAGCTACGACCAACGAAGTTATTTTTAAACAAAGTAAGTATTTAAGTTGTGTTATAATATTAGACCCCCCATTTCTCGAGAACTAAGGAGCGTTGTATAAAATCCATTGAACCTGAGACTAAGGGACTTCTACCCTACAACATATATAAAAATAATCAAAATCTGTGATTACCAAGCTTGGCACTCTCCTTGTAAGTCAAATGAAAAGCACGATATGTTTTTATTTATTAGTATGCGTTCTAAAATATTTGCAACTGAAGAGTTAAAATTACATATAGTTGAAACATCTCTCTTTTTTTTAATCAAAGGAAATTACTGAATTTTATTTTAATATCGATTTCTACATTTAATACAAAATAAATAATACAAACAATTTTCAGTATTTCTACAGAAGATTTAAAATTATGAAATCAAATATTTTTAGCTGTTTGACAACGCTGAAGAAGTAAATGGAACTAGTCCCATACCTTCCTTTCTTCCAATAAACCAATTCTTCACCTATATATAATATTTACTATATAGCCATTCTGATTTTAAGGCAGATTAATCAGTGAGCTTAATCAGTGACTTTCAAACACAGTAATACTGAATTATGGCAACAATTCATTATTTTTCTTTTACAAATTTATTAAGTGCCAAAATCAATTACATAATAGGATTCAATATTAACTTTTCATCTGTAAAAATGAGACTGTTTTACTACAAATGTTCAAGATCTTGAAACTGTAAAATTTAAAGAATATATAAATTAATTTATAGATCCTTCACCTTGTGTAAATAAAAAGTAGTGTTTAGTTTAATAAAAAAAAGTATTGTCCCACTACTGCCATCCTACACCTGCTTCCTTGCCCACGCTGATGAGTTATTTTTCGATATCTGAAGATAAAAGATATAAAAGTGTGTAATGGTCAAGATATATTAATGAGGAAAAATGATAATCTGAATTTTTTAAAATAATTTATTCGCAAGCTCATAAATAATAAATTGTTTTATTTTCTTCATTGCTTTAGTACTAATACAGTTTTTAGTAATTAACTTTGTAAACATGAGTCTGGGCATCTGTTTTGACTCATGTTTGTGTAATACGAATTAATAGAGTTACTAAATTAAATTCCATAAACATTTACATAAAACATTACTTCGTAACACTTTAAATTATTAAAAAAGCAACAATTTCAATTTTCTTTATATAAATAATTAGAGAATCTGTGCAGCATCAAGAAATAAATTCATATTTTTGTTCTGTTTTGTGAGCTTCATTTTGGAATAATATGTGTTCAAAACCAGTATTTTTATATGTTTTTCTTAATAATTTCTTTAATTTCTTTTCATTTTTAAATTAACTTCTGACCGCTGAGCAAAACGGCAAAATTGTAATGTTGTTTTCTCTGAAAGTTTTTTTAAATGCTAAAAAAACATAATATTTCAAACATGGTATAAAAAACCTAATTACATATATGATTATAAACCTTGAGAATACTATTCATTACTTAATGTTTTAAAACTGAGTTATATTTGTAGAATTATATTAATTTAAATAATGCTACTATTGCAGTGAAACCTACAGCATAGTAAACGAATATATCGGCTCACGGGGGTGAGAAAGTTCAAATTAAATTATTCTTAGATGTAACAAGTCTATTATTTCAATATGGGCTAAGTATTTAAGTTAATACAATTTTAAAATATACATGGTTTTACAGATAGGTTGAATAAGAAATTGTTACAGAAATTATTTTTATTACAACGAAATATAATTAAGCACGCTAGAAATTGTGTTTTTATTAATTTAAAATTTTGTACTTCAAAATTATATGGGTCGCCCAAATGAAAGTGGTACTGCTGTCGGTTTGAGAAATGGTTTAACGGTATTAATATTAATTAGTATAGAAAAGAAAGAATTAATACAGATGTAACAGATAGGCTAGACAAAGTCACCTTGTAGGTTGAAACAATTTTCCCAGCGGTCAACGAGACAATGGATAGCCTGGTTGAAAAAGCTCCGGGGTTGTTTTTCGAACCAATTTTCAACGGCAGATTGGACCCCATTATCGACGGCAAATCGCCGTCCCTTCAGAGCTTTCTTGAGTAGACCGAAGATGTGGTAGTCACACGGCGAGAGGTCTGGGCTGTTAAGGGGAATGTTCGGGGGTGATATGCTGCTTCTTTCACTACGAAAATCCCTACACCATCGGAATACCGATCTGCGTGACATAATCTCCGTGCCATACACATTTTGCATTCGACGATAGATTTCACTAGTACTCATATTTCCCGCTGTTTAAAATTGCAAGACCGCGTGTTGACGCCATTTGGAGGCACCTATGATGCGAACGATGCCTTTTAACGTGCTCTTACGCTATCACACACGCATCTGGCAGGATTGACGATATTGCATGCATTTCCAGCACTCTGCGCCCTCTATAGGAGCATGCGCAGTTATCTCTCTCTTCAAATGGCGGAGTTATTACAACAATGCCACTTTCATTTGGGCGACACTTATATAAATGTATAGGGTTGTTCGAAAAGTTGGTTCGTACCGGAAAATTCTATCATTTAACTATTAGACATCAATTCCGATATCTCATGTCTAATGATTGACGGGCAGAATTTCCCGGTAAGAATACGGTTTTCCCAAACGAAAGACACTTTCCGAACAACTAAATAGATATGTCTTATACAATATTCTATATTAATATCTTTAATGAAATTGTTTCATCCCATTCCTATTTCTTAAATACTACAGCACTATTAAGGCATTTTAGTCATTAGTTTTCAGCAAGTTTTTACTGTAATCTAGGTTTTACTTTAATTTATAATATATAAATGCATCTACTCTCTTAACCGGTGTGAAAGTTGGTGTTACACTCCCTCGCTATATATAGTCATAATTAATAGGATCAACTATAATTAATTTCACAAGAATTGCATACTGACTACACACAGAGATTTCAGTTGTCGATTTCACTTAACATTCCGAAAACCAAATACACAAGAAAGAACGCGAGCATAAAAATTCATAAATAAATAATAATGACTGAATGTATCCATGCATATATTTAATGACGGATCTTTACACACATATTAACTTTGTAACAAGTGTCCTAAGAAGATTCACAGTCTTTTAATATTAAAAATTACGTTAACTTTAATATATATAAAGATTATAATGTGAGGTGTTTTTAAGGTAGATCATTAATTCTGCGTAAGATAACATTAATAATAGCTCATGAATTAGACAAGGGGTTTCGAAACTTTTAGACCAACGTACCACTAAATCGAAGTTCATACTTCCGCGTACCACCAAGTAACAAACGTAAAGCTAATGTAACCTGTAAAAATAAACCTGTCTGAACCGAAATATATATCAGGTATTTTGTGTTTCCGTCTTAGTAGGTTTTATTATATTTGAAATTGAATGATTACATTACTAAGTTTATACTTAGACTGACTACTTTATAATTGTATATTCAAGTAAAAAGCAGTTTCATCATTAATTTTTAATAATGCATACAATATCCAACTACAATGTTTTGGTATAACAAAAAAGACTTAATGTCATATTGGCGTACACTAATTCATATACTGTTATAATAGGATGATTGCACTAATTTTCTTCTATCGCTAATTAAAAGGATGGATTTGTTTTTTCAAGCACAGCTTCTGCATGTCTGGCTCAATATTATGTAGTTTAAGTCATAAGTCCTATTCGATGTTTACTTTATTCCTTAATTGTTTTTCATATAAAGAAAGGGGGAAAACACATTCACAGATATAATGTTGTGCTAAACACAAGCAGACTTTGACGATATCAGACGTTACTCTGATACCCTCGCAAACGAAAATTCTGTTACATTAATCATTTTGCATGTTGACTCCAGTAATCCATCAAAGGAGAACTCAATTCTTTCCTCTCTTGTGAGAGAGAGTGGCAGGGTGTCTCAGTGAGAAACGAATTTTTTATCCAAATCTTAGTTAGCGGATTTAACATATGCTCAATACAACTGTATAATCTACATACCTTTAAATGCGACAATAATGTCGCGCAGTAGGCAAACACTTGCAAGTTTTTTTATGCATTTATATATGTACCACCTCAATACATATGTAAGTTTAACTAATAATACCAATATTTACGTTTACCTCAGATCTACATTGCATAATAAACTTACCCTGTTAAAAACTGATTTTCATGAAATAGAAAGAAACTATACAGATTTTGTACAAGAGAAGAAAAATATTTCTATCAACATAATGAATTATTTTATGAATTTTGTTTGAAATAAAAAAAATTATTTAAACACCTGCTAGAAGCTTTTCTAGTACCATAGGTTACAAATTACACTTGGAATTTTACTTTGTTTTAACTCCGCCTACTCACACAAGCTACTTATACCTTCAATCATCCATACTTTACTTTCAGATAATTAAATGTATAAAACATGTTTAAAAACAGTTCTTCCGTTAGTTAAAATACTTCATTCATTAACATTAAAATTATTTTTTTTTTAGAAAATTCAATCTTTATCCATATAAATCTAATAATTATATTTTTAATTCTGGAAAACTGATTGTGTCATTAGCGGTATGTGCGAATTTCAGAAAGTCTGCTATAACAGACATTTATCGTAAGAAAAAAAATAGAAAAAGTATTTTCAGATCCTAAATCGCATTCGAAATGTTTTTTGAAAATTTTCAAGTTAGACAAGCCATTTTTGATTGTATAATAATAAGCTGCATTCTGTACTTTATTCCACGTACCAGTATTGGACTGCTGTGTACTAGTAGCCAGAGCTTCGCGTACCAGTACTGGTACGCGTACCACAGTTTGGGAACCCCTGGATTAGACAATAAATAACGATGCTTACATAAACAATTAAGAATGTTATTCTGTGTGGAAAACTTTAAAATACAACTAGTTTTCGCACAGTTATATAGAACGAAGATGGAAAAATTTATTTTATTGTTTCAAGTTTCACACATCAGATTGAATCTTTTTAATGTCACAGCCAACTATTGTCTAGAAACAACATATATGTGTATATATAATTACAAAAATGTCAGAGCTATGGCTATAAATAAATTTATATTTTCGAAAATATGTAAATGCGTTTTGTCACTAGAATCGGTGAATCTATATATGGTGGTAGATGTATATATATATATTTAATCGCTTTTTAATGAGGCAATTTATGTATGGGAATGACAATGTTCCAACCTCTTCCAGCTATTTTTGAAAATGTTATGAATATTTCATTTTTCCATCGGCAAAATTGCAGTTTGAATTTTTGAAATTGTAAAATTCTCACGGGAATACTCACGGAAATACTTGTATGTCTGCTTAATTTGTAACAAAGAATAAAAGCATTCATTAGTTGAAAACTGAAATAATACTTTGTAACTGTGTAAATAAATAAAATAAATTTTTGATCACCAAAATATTTAGCAAGTATTGCATACTATATTTTCGGTAGCAAAATAGGTATAGGAAATACCTGTCTTTACGCTGAATGCTACTGTAATTAGCATGCAATAACTGTTAAATACTTTGGTGCTCATAGTGCCGTTTTATTTTATTTTTTATTCATTACTTAAGTTAGATGTCATCTTACTTAAGCTGAATTTGACAGTAGAACCTTGTTAGACAAAGGAAATAAGATACAATTCTTCTTTGTCATACCTTGATTAGAGCATGTGTTATATCGTTTGATATTTGGATATTTACTTTATCGCTAACAGGTACATTTCTATATTAAATTCAACATTGGAGTATAAAGTTGTCAATTTCGTTTAACAGGGCTAGAATCATGTACTAATAAAGAATGAACGCAAGTATAAAAATTTAGAAATAAAAGAAAATAACAGGATATACTCATGCATACACGTATATCCATAGACGTTTTACTGCGATACTTTGACTAGAACTAATTTTATACCGCTTGGATTAGGGTTAATTCTTTTTGGCTGTATATAAGAAGTATAATATTGTCTAGTCTATTTCTGCAGTAATTATTAAAACCAGAAACTGAAACAAAAAATAAAAACAAATTTAAAAATTTATACATAAAAAAATACTGCTGGCATTTATGCATACATACATAGATGCATTATACACAGAGACTTAATAACCGGAGTCCTAAGAAGGTCTCCAGAATATTAATATTCAAAATTATCGTAACTATAATAAATGTGTAGTACTTATAAAGTTTTCTCTATTAAAAAATAAGAACAGCTCATATTTTAGCAATTAGATGACATTGCACAACCTCATTTTCCAAGGATTCTCAAAATATGTTCAAACCTTCAAGACGTGAATCATCTTTTTGCAATTAGAAAGTTTGATAGAACTATAAATGAAAAGTCTTTACTTCTAATTCAGATTTTTACATCAATTTAAGCAATCTTACCGATTGAAGCCTTCTGATAAGCAAAATTTTAACTTAGTTGTAAAAATCATTGGATATGAAATTTCCGAGCTACCTTACAAACATTTCTCTTATTTATCTGCATATGTATCACAGTTAATGAATTATTGATTAATGTTTTTGGGATAACTTTTGAGATATTATGTATGTACTTAGGTACAATTTAATAGAAGCATATTTATTCATAAATATTGTAAAGTTTTAAAATGAATTATATACTTTTAATTAATTCATTTTTATTTTTATTTACATGCTCTATTTCACAGGCTTTCATCTTTATGTAAAACAAGTATAGTAAAAAATGAAATATTCGTTCCATAGTCGTCCGTATATTACATACCTAAAGCGCATGGACATTTATTTAGTGTGACAAAATGTACTGTATCTACTAGAAGTTAATAAGGTTAATTTTACGAAAGGAAACATTAGAAGACATAAACATTTATCTTCAGGATTTCTAAGCCTTAAGTATTAAAAGGAGAAGAGTACATAAACTCGTGAAACTGGGCTTTTTCGAATTTAGCAGATGCACACACTTATTTCTGGTGTAAATTACTTTGGCGGTGGTTGTGTAAGTTAAACACATGGTGCGTAATTCATAATTGCTATTTATGCTAGGTGTATCATTTCCGTTGTAGCAAGCACAATAAAACTACATTTACAGGAAATTAAATAACTTGAAGCTTTATGCATGTTAATCTGGAAACAATTACAATTTCTATTAAGATTTTGGAGGAAATAAGGGAAACATTTATAGTAAAGATTTTTGTTTTCTTGTAAAAATTCTTACTTTAGAAATATATAATATCTAATAAAAGCAATTATTTACAATTTAAAAAAAATCAAAATTTTAAATTAATCCAACTGTTACAGTTAAAAATCTATTAAAATTTCAATAAATAATTCATTTTGTGTTTTACTGTTTTTTTTTTCTTTTTTTTGTATTTTTCTTAACAGTGAGAAAGAATTTTTATTCTGGATCTATAAGGTAGCTGCTGTAAATCTCCAGAGATCGTTTTTGTTTTTATTTACTATGTTTTATACTTTGGACATTTTTAAAAAAGGATGTTATTTTCAGAAATTGCAGTTAAATTTAGGGATAATTTATTTCTATATAATGCAGAAAATATCCAATTATTGGTAATACAGTTATCTAGTTCATTATCAAAAAATAAAAAATAACTGTAACTTTGCTGTAAGTATGCTGTAACTTTAGTATGGATTTTTGGGAATTTTGTTCTTAGACTGCACCATGCTGATGCTGAAAATTGTTGATAGGTTGAAAATAGCGTTATATAATTTTTGCAGATTTCTTAGCAAAATATGCATGCAGTTTATTTTAAATTTTCCCACTTACCAGTGCCATCTGTTGGCAAACTTTACAACTAAAATTGAAATTCTCTTTCACTATAAACTTACTGGTTTCCCAAGTGTAATGCAATAAACGGTCCATTTTTATCGCTCTTTATTTTTTAAATGCACTCGTAAATTTTGGAACACCCTGTATCTCAGTTTCTGAAAGGAAGGGGACGGGGCTATATACAAACTTTACAGTAATTATTCAGAACGTAATCAAGTAATTATGATTGCGATTACACAAATTTTGAATCTATAATCACTTTAAAAGATTTGTTTTCTGATTATATTTTTAATCTATAATCTTGATTAACGATAACAAAATGCAACCATAATCTTTAATACAAGTTGTAAATTTCCAACTGGACGAAAAATGTCCGGGCCAGGATTCGAACCTGGGATCGCTTGGCTGAAGCCGCCACGCTCTACCACTGAGTTATCCCGGTCGAATCTGGAGGTCATAATTCATCCATAATGAAAAAAATCTTGTGTGGATAAATATACTAAAAATATCAACGTTTGACACACAATAACATGTTATTGTGTGTCAAACGTTGATATTTTTAGTACATAATTCATCCAGTTAACCTTATTGATCAAAGCATCTGGTCTGATATTTTAATCAGCTCAACAGAAAAGATCGCAGGTAATGGAACTCCAGTAAACGCTGGATACGTGAATACACTGGATTATTTTTTAACACAATTATTAAATTGGTAAAGTAATCATACAAGTTGTAAATTTCCAACTGGACGAAAAATGTCCGGGCCAGGATTCGAACCTGGGATCGCTTGGCTGAAGCCGCCACGCTCTACCACTGAGCTATCCCGGTCGAATCTGGAGGGCATAATTCATCCAGTTAACCTCATTGATCAAAGCATCTGGCCGGACATTTTTCGTCCAGTTGGAAATTTACAACTTGTATGATTACTTTACCAATTTAATAATTGTGTTAAAAAATAATCCAGTGTATTCACGTATCCAGCGTTTACTGGAGTTCCATTACATGCGATCTTTTCTGTTGAGCTGATTAAAATATCAGACCAGATGCTTTGATCAATAAGGTTAACTGGATGAATTATGCCCTCCAGATTCGACCGGGATAGCGCAGTGGTAGAGCGTGGCGGCTTCAGCCAAGCGATCCCAGGTTCGAATCCTGGTCCGGACATTTTTCGTCCAGTTGGAAATTTACAACTTGTATGATTACTTTACCAATTTAATAATTGTGTTAAAAATAATCCAGCATAATCTTTAATCTGATTACATTTAGTTCAGCACTGCTTTTTTTCCATTTCCAAGAAATTTCAAAGAATTCATTTGTATTTAAGGAATTTCAATTGGATTTTTATGTGAAATAAAGCTAATTCTTAGGAGTGTTCTGTACAAAACTTGGCAACGCCCAAACGAATATTTACGGACAAAGAATAAATTTTGTTGAACAATTTCAATTAAATGTTCTAAATGTATGTAAGCTCGAAATTTCTTATTTGCTTATTTTGAAAATAATCTTATTTAAATATACAATAGGTTAATGAGCATATCTTTTTATAATTAGATTTTATCGAAATTAGTATTTCGCCATATTCTTTTAAAGATTGTCTAAATTATCTATATTTCTGTATATCGGAAGTGCATCCAAAACACACAAGCCTGGATAATTATATCACAACTGTAAAAACATATTCCATAGTATTTCGATAACATATTATAACAAAAACTTCATAATAATTTTAATAAAAGTTTTATGTAAAAGGTTTACATAACTTATTAGTACAAAATTACTTACCAATTTGTTATTTTATACGTTAAAAATTACAAATTCAATTTATAAGTACCAGAGGATAGAATTCGTGCTGGGATTGGATTTAAAAATTGATGATTAAAAAATTGAAATTGTGATTGAAGCAAATTCTATTTAAACAAATATTTTAAAAATTGAAATTGTGATTGAAACAAATTGTATTTAAACAAATATTTTAAAAATTGAAATTGTGCATTGTTTAAAAATAAAACAAATAATACAATTGCAATTTATTAGTCATGTCGTTGCCACCGTCAACGCTACTCACAGATGTTTTCAATTTAGAATATATATTAGACATACATTGAAAAAAGATAGTATTATATAATAATGTGATGTTTTTGAGTTCTTACTTCGATTTTGAATAATACTAGAATTTAAAAAGTCAATATATATATAAATAAGCTGATATAACCATACAATAGTTAAGTAATGGAATTATGTATTTTCATACTTCCAGATACATAAGTTAGATAAAAGAAAATTTTACAAATTTCCGCTTTCAGTTATAATCTTCAACAGCAACAAATATATATTTCTGTCTAAAATTTCTATATTTTAAAAACTAGTTGCTATAGATATATAATTTATAAAAAAATTTGTAAATTGAAGAAAATTTCAAATCTTAAACTCGATTTCATTCGCTTTTAAATCTATACTAATAAAAGAAAGTTTCGCTCTCTCTCTGTGTGTGTGTGTGTGTGTGTCTGTATGTGTGTCTGTTGGCGATGGCTAAGAGAATCTAGCCCACCTAGAAGGCTGGAAATTTAGATTTAGGTAGTCCAAACCATCTCCTGGTGCACCATTACGTCAGAATTTTAATATTTTAATTACTTCCTGAAATATTAATTAAAATGCACAAAGAACTCTCATTTAAAATACGCTTTTTTTCTTCGGTTGGTTGGTTGTGTAGAATATCTTCTCAGAACATATTAAATAAATCAGAGTAACAATAAATAGATAAGGACTTATAACGAAATGGTGCCAACATGGATTGCAGTTACCTTCATATAGCTACGCTAATGTAGTGCCATCTACTCATGGCATATTACACAAACGCCACCTGTTTAAAACATTTACAGGCACGTTTTTCTTCATTATAATTATATGGGTTTAAGGTTTTTTAAAACAGGATATATATTATTATGAGGTAGGGGTAGGGGTCTAATTTTATTTAACAATTTTAATATTTTTAGCTTCACCCGTAGCTTTAATTGTTGTTTTATATACAGAATACCGCTATTTTAAATCTCAGTTTCTCAGTAATATCTCAGTAATAATGTTCGGAACTTCTTCATTTACTTCCATTTTTACTAAATTATCGTAAAAATCAGCATTCATTGCTTCAAGGTGTATTTCTAAAAAGCAATTACCAGTATTTCCGAATAATAGCCTAAGTCAAATTTCAAATTAAGTTCCTAGCTTAACCAAATGAATCAATCTTTAAAGATGTATAGTGATCCTCCTAATTAGTTATTTGCTGAAGGTCACTTAAACAGTCGCCACCCCCCCCCCCCCTCCGGAACCCTCCTTCAAAGTTTTCTCTAACTATTCCCCGTTTCCATATCTCAGCAACTATCTTTCCGATTTCAACGCAAGTGATTCCAAAGATTATAATTAACTTAATAGTCACCCTTTATAACATTAAACTAAATTTATGAGTAGCGGTTACCACTATTCTGAATAATAGTTTAAGCCAAATTTCTAATTAAGTTTCTAGCTTAATCAAAAGAACAAATTTTTAAAGATGCATAGTGGTTGTCCTAATTAGTCATTTGCTGAACGGCACTTGAACATCCCCTCCACCCCCGACCCCTCCTTCAAGGTTTTTTACCTAACTATGCCCCGTTTCCATATCTCAGCAACTATCTTTCCGATTTGAACGCAAGTGATTCCAAACATTATCATTAACTTAATAGACACCCTTTATAACATTAATCTAAATTTATCAGTAGATGCTACCACTATTTCCGAATAATAGTTTAAGCAAAATTTGTAATTAAGTGTCTAGCTTAACCAAACGAACGAATTTTTAAAGATGCATAGTGGTTACCCTAATTAGTCATTTGCTGAAGGAAAATTGAACATCCCCTCCCCGCCAGGCCTCTCCTTCAAAGTTTTTTCTCTAACTATGCCCCGTTTCCGTATCTCCGCAACTTTCTTTCCGATTTCAACGCAACTGATTCCAAACATTATAATTAACTTAATAGTCACCTTCTATAACATTAAAGTACATTTATGAGTAGCGGTTACCACTATTTCCGAATAATAGTTTAAGACAAATTTGTAATTAATTTCCTAGCTTAAGCAAACGAACGAATTTTTAAAGGTGCATCGTAGTCCTCCTACGTAGTCATTTTCTGAAGGACATTTGAACATCCCCTTCACCCGGCATGATTACTCATGATTATTTTCTCTAACTGTGCTTTATTTCAATAACTAGGCTTATAATGTTCCAATTTTCTCGAAACCATCTCGATTTTGTCGCACGCCTAGTATACAGTACCGTAGGAAACGTTAACCTGTCTCAGAGGTTCTTTCCGAAAGAGGTTGCTACCCTAGCGGTGGAAGGGTGAAATAAGATTTTCCGGAGCGTGCGAGCGTTCCCGGTATACGGTGTCGAAGCCATCGGAGACCTTGGCCAGAGTTTCGTTTTTTAAAAGATTTGAGTTTATTACACGGGCTCGGGCAACGCCGGTCGGGTCAGCTAGTATTTTATAAAAGTATTGATTAAGAACATAACGGATTAAAAAAATGGGTATTCTTAATCTTAACAGAGTTAAATTGGATATTGTTTTTTATTGTAATATTAATTATAGTTATTTCTATTTCGTTTCTTAAGTTTATTCATTAAAACAAATGTGGAAACTTTTTAAATACCATAATACTTTGGGACTGTAGGGGTTACTTTGTGGCACATGGTCAAGTTTTCGTATTTGGAATCTTCCTTCCTGCTCGCGAATGTAGGCAAGGAAAAGGCAGTGCCACCTTATAATACCTGATTCAAAACTAGTCTAAGGCTAACTTCAAGCATTGTATGCGGAAGTGCTACAGCATACTAGCACCAATTTACGTTAACTACAACAAATCTAATAAATTCGGTCCACATTGATCGAGACCGTACGGTAGGGGAGCAAAATTCAATAGAACAAAATCAGGTTGGTTCAACAACCAAGTTTTTGAGGACTGGTTTATATAACTTATGCTTCTTATTTTGAAAAGGAAAGGTGGACCAAAGGCAATCATCGGGGAACAAATGAAAGGAACGAGGTTTTATTCATAATCGACCCTCCAATCCCATTGGGTAACCGAGGGCTGTTTGCGATCAAAGACGTGGATTAAGTTAACAAAACGTTTTAAACATTGTTTCAATAAAAGTTTTATTAAGCGTTTTATTAGGTAACGTTGTGAAACTAAATTTCTCAGTTGAAGATTTAGATTGACGCAATACGTCGTTATAAAGGAAAACGATATATCAATGTTGAGCAACAGTCTGTTTTGGGTTACTTATAAAACAGATCGAATAGTGTGAGACAAAAAACAAATATGTGTCACAAAGTAGCAAGCATTAAGCTCGAAGCTGCTTAGGTCGTATTTTTGTTTAACAGCCCCGAGCCTAACCTATTTTCCCCGGGTTCATTGATATGGCTATCTTAATATACAAAATCTGACCATGTTGTTGTTGTTTCGAATCCCAGATGGTTCTGCTATGCTAAACCATCTCCACAAAACCAAAGACTTCCAGAAAATCATGAAAGAGCGCTGGATTTTCCAAGATTTGACAGCGGGTAAAATTTAGGCATTTGATAATATGCAGAGGAGATGCTTTGACTCCCAGGCACCGATGACACTCAGAAAATGTTTTCTGGCTCTGATGGAAAGATAGTCCTCTTAAGTGACCACTCATAAAGCGTGAGAGTGCCGTCTGTTGTTTCCTACAAAGATTAAGTTGAAGAGACCATCCTGGTCTTTTAATAAAGTACCATGGATGAATAGGAAGTACTCTCCAAAGTGAATTTAATTATTGTTTCTTAATCGAAACTATTTCACTATAGGTCAATATTCCATCCTCCTGGCGCTCTTCAGCTGAGGCAGACTTGGCCAAGCCATCGGCCATTTCGTTTCCTCTCAGTTCAACATGTGACGGGATCCACTGAAAGTGGATGGAATGTCTTGCAGATAAGCAATTCAATAGTTCCAGGATGTTCAGACCCGTTCTTGCTTTCTATATTCTGTTTTCTTGTGTTTTTGTGAACTACAGAGGTTTTGTTTTTGATAAAATGTCTAAATGTGGGTAAATTTAATTCTGATTCTTTTTGTTACGTTTGTTGTCAATTTATATTCGCAAAAAAGGAAGACCGATATCGGAATATCTTAATACAGCATATTTGCATTATTTTGGATTCTCAGTGAGTAATCAAGATAAAAAGTGGGTCCCATATGTTTTTTGTGAATGCTGTAGGCTTACTCTACTATGTTGGGCGTTTTTTCAAATTCGATCACCAATGCTGTGGAGAAAACCTTCAAATCACGAAAATGACTGTTATTTTTGTTTGACAAAAACTGCAATCTTTAATTAAAAAAATAAATATAAAATTCAATAACCTTATATTCCATCAGTCTGAAAATCGATATCACATTCGGAAACTCTGCCACATCCCGTATGTCTAGGTATGTCAAGTGCGAATTGCCTAGATAGTGACGATCCGTTTATGTAGGATGAAAATGATGACGAGTTCGTAATCGAAGGTGATAAAACGCCACATTTAATAAACCAAAATGAATGAACAACCTTGTGCGACACTTGCAACAATCTAGATCTACGGCAGAGATTCTTGCCTCTCGTCTACAACAGTGGAACTTATTGACACCAAATACCAAATTAACTTATTACCGAAATCGAAGTCATATTTTCAGCAGTTATTTAACCAAAAAAGATGATTTTTGTTTTTGCCATGATATTCCCGGACTTTTTAATGTGATGAATCAAAATTATGATCCAAATGAATTCCGCTTATTTATCGATTAATCTAAATATAGCTTGAAAGCTGTATTACTTCATAACGGTAATATAAAACCATATTTATCATACTATTAATATACTGGCCATATTTACCATACTGGTAATAATACTGGTAATATAAAACCGTATTTACTATACTGTTTACGGCCATGCCGTAAACAGTATAGAAACCTATCAAACAATGTCTCTTTTAATGAAAATGATACAATATGAACAGCACAACTGAAAAATATGTGGCGATTTAAAAGTAGTCAGTATGTTACTGAGCTTACAGGCGGGTATACCAAATATTCATGTTTTTTGCGCCTGTGGGGTATTCGAGCTAAAGAACACCATTACATAAAAAATATTGGCCTGCCCGAAATGTATTTACTCCAGGAAAAATAAATGTGAAACATACATCTTTAGTAGATCCGCAAAATATAATTTGGCCACCATTACATATTAAATTGGGCTTAAAAAATTTCGTCAAAGCCATGGAGAAAAACAGTGCTGCTTTTAAATATTTACGCAAAATTTTTCCAAGTATTTCAGATGCAAAATTGAAAGAGGGAATTTTTATCGGTCCACAGATACGCAAACTGATGCAAGATAAGGACTTTGAAATAATTTTATTTACTAATGAAAAAAATGCTTGGGATTCCTTTAAAACGGTCGTCTATGGATTCTTAGAAAATCATAAAGGTGAAAATTATGAAAAAATATTGCTGTTTTATTAAAAAACTGTCATGCAATGGTTGTGAACATGAAGATACATTTTCTCCATTCACACCTGGATTTTTTTCCTGCAAACTTGGGCGCCGTAAGAGACGAGCAGGGTGAGCGTTTTCACCAAGACCTTACATTTTTGAAGACAGACACAAAGGTTTTGGGGACAAAAGTATGTTAGGGGACTACAGCTGGTCTATTTTAAGAGAAACAGATCAAGAAAATTATAAAAAGAAGGGTAAAATCAATCATTTAAATTTTTTTTATATTTATATTTCATGTTACTACTATTTTTAAGTATTTACTAAATATTTGTTTAACTAGACGTGACAGATTTTTTACAGTAATTTTTCCGTACTCAGTGCACTAGAATCTATTAAAAAATACACATTTCGGAGAAAGTATATAAACCGTGTAAACCAGTGTAATTAACGCTTTGAGATGTTATATCTTTTTGTATAGAAAATATTTATAATCTGTTTTAAACAACTGTAAATATATATATATATATATATATATATATATAGGAATGATAAAGAAGCTCCCAAATCAAAACTTTTTTAATATTGGTTCGATTCAAACGAAACTTTTCCTAACAGTCTTCTCAGATTCTCCAGGTACTAAATAAACTTCAGTAGATTTTTTTCAGTGCTTTGTAACCACTATTTCTGAACATTATTCAACAGGGGTGTGATTTATTTTCTCATGTTCTATGGGCCTACATTAAACGAGAATTGATTTATTCAACTTAACACAAAATAATTAAGATATAGGTAACTAATTAAGATAAAGATTTGGCTCCCCTTGGAGATAAAAAGTGGAACTAAAAGATTTTACAGCACGTAAACACCACGCCTTCTATATGGTGTCGTAAGGAGCGGGAACACGTGCAGCAGTTTCTTTCGGAAAGAGGTTTATTTAGAAAAGAGTGCACTCCCTGGAGGTGGAAAATAGAACTAAAATATCTTGCATTTAATATCGGTCCGATTGAAATGAAACTTCTTGTATATCTTCCCAGATCTGCCAAGTACTAAATAAACTTCGGTATAATTTTTTCAGCCCTTAGTTACCACAATTTAGGAAAATTAATCTTCAGGGAGGGAAATTTATTTTCTCGGGTTCTATAGGCCCGATTTTAACGGGAATTGAATCGTTCAACTTAACAGAACTAATTATAATATAGATAAGACTTGTATTTGGTGCCCACTGGCGGTGGAACTTGCAGCTAAAGGTATTGCAGCGCGTGCACTGCACTTCTGCTATACCGTGGCAGCTGGTACGAGTGCCGGAGTTTCTTTCGGAAAGAGGTTTATTTAGAGCATTATGCGCTCCCTGGTGGTCTAAACTGAAACTAAAAGAATTTGCAATGTGTTCGCAGCACACATTGTATCAACGCCCCCTAGATAAGAAAGCCGTGACACGCGTCTCGAAAACGTCATACCAAGCAGGCAAAACAAAGAGAAAAATTTTAACAACTTGCATGTTTCGATTTCGATGGCTCGTGGAATTATTAACTATTAGTCGTAAACAATAATTATTAATTCTATGAGCCATTGAATTTGAAACATGGAAGCTGATAGATTTTTTTTCTTTGTTTTGCCTGCTTGGTATGACGTTTTCGTGACGCGTGTCACCTTTCTTATCTAGGGGGAGTTGCTTCTATACGTACCGTAGGCTACAGGGACACGTGTCGGAAATTTGTTTTGAATTGAATGCATCCCCGGACGGCGAAACTAAATATTTTCCTCTAATGGCTATTTTTATCGAAACCGCAAAAGAAAGTTGCCGATTGGATAATCCCATTTTGAGATACTCTAATTTTCACTCATCCTTGAGTATTATGAAAACTATTTTAGGTTTCGATTCAAAACCCACAGTATATTCGTAGATTATTTTTTCGGATTCCGAAAATACAAATTTTGTGAAAGTTAGACTGTAGCATTTCTTAAATTTTCACCCAAAACTGGCCCGCTTTGAATCAAATGATCCAGACATTTGAGAAGGTGGTACTGGATTTCGTCCCGTTTCGGGGTCCGTCTCTCTATTTAATTTTCGAAAGACGAAAGGGTAAGCAGAGGAACGGTTTCGTGCAGCGATCTAAAGAATGATTTCCCGTTTGGTATTATTTTTTGACGGGAACGGGACATGCCGAGCAGATCAGCTAGCACATAATAATGCTAAAAAAATTAGAATAAAATATTGACACTTTCACAACAATATAAATATACTTCTGTGATAAATTATTCTGTTCTGCTATCCATTGGGTTGGTAGTATACAATACGCATCTAACAAGGAAACAAATATTTTTCAAGATATATGTTACACTGAATTTTATTAATATGGAAATATTTTCTTCTTTAAAAAGTAATAAATGCCCGACTATTACAGTGGTATTACAAAACCACTAAAATGCTTGCACGTGACTTTAAAACGCTGTATTAACTAACACAAAGAAGCAAATGCATAGTTTATTAAAGAAACAATAAGTGTAATAAGTTCTTTATCTACGAAATGTGAATTTTTTTAATCAAAATATTAATTATATGTAAATGTAAATAAGAAGAGCCATGGTTAATGGAATTTAAGTTTAGAGAAATGGGACTGGAATTACTTACATAGATAGTGTGTATAAAGCACAAAGCTCTATAGATAAAGTGGGTTGAAATACTCTCTTTCGTTATACAATTAAGCCATATCTGTGAAGTAAATACTATTTTTAGATGTGTAAAAATAATGGAGGATTTAAAGTCAAATAGGTGGTACAGCGAATAAAATGTATTGAAAAAAACACATTTTAGTTAATCTTATTTAAAGTTTTATTTTAAATTAATTTTACTGTTAATCTATAGAAAGTTAAAATCATCAAACAAAGTAAATTCACAAGCTTTAAACATTTTGAAACTTTATCAGATTTTAAAAAATTGTTAATATGTATTTTTAATTTGATTTATTTTTCTATAAGTTTCTTTAGTCCTATAAATCATTATATATATATAATTTTTGAATAGCCAGCTGAAAATGTGCGTCTTTAATTTCACATTTGACTCAGTTTTTCATAAGGAAAAAATTGAAAGATTCAAAGGTTTTTAGATAAATTCTAGGGTAAGTTAGGTTTGCAAAAAAGATTCGCTTTTTCCATTAGAACAAGGTGTTTCAACATGTTTATTATGTCAAAAATACAAGAAATTCCACTCTAAGTGGACCAGAGTTTATTTTAATAAATTGAAAAAAAAGTGAAGATGCTGTGATGAAAATGTGTAAATACTCACCTTACTTTGTCAGCATTGTGATTATGTCACAGAAGATGCTGCAAAATCACAGTGATTGAATTAGTTATACTGTATGCTCTTACAACCGCTTTACAAAATGTAAAATGTTGAATTTCTGATTTTTGCAGTCCGATAGTTAAAGCTTCAGACACCATATGATAGAACATTTCTATAAACGTATAAATATATATGATAGAATATTTCACGCAAAGCAAGCGTCTTTACCCATTTTTATCACACGATATTCATTATATCGAAGCTGTTAACGAAAAATCTAGTTATAATACAACAGATTGTATTTTGTATTAGATAAGTTAAAGTAAGTGCTTTTTTAGAAAAGCAATTGAACGGGTCTTTACGTCTTTATTGTCAGAAAACTGTAAAACATAAAATACAAAGTATCATAACTCGGTAAGTTTTGGTTAGTGAATGCTTTTTTTACTGTCCTTATTAGACTTGTGACAACTTGCTTCTAAATATAAGTTATAGGAAAAGGGGACAGTAAAAAAATAAATTTCTTAATTTTATATACACTCTCTTAAAAAAAACGTAATTTAAAAGCTACACTTGATTTATATAGTTTTAATAGTTGTAAGCATATTTCTACCAACGGAGATTTAAGAGATAATCTCTAACTCTATTCTGAACCACCCTGTGTGTGATAGATAGTATCTTCTAAGATATATTTGCCTGAGGTTATTTCCCTTCCCATTCTTACGCATATATTTTACAATTTAAAGAAAATGATCTCAGTTTCGTGGAAAATCTTAAACATGTTAATGCACATATGCAAATGTCGTAAAATATTTCATGTATGGTTAGATTAACTATAATTTGTTTTAAGTATATATCACAGACTGAAATAGATTGCGCCTTTCTTTTTAATCATTGAAGAACATATTTTGAATAAAATATTATCCTTTCATTGGAATAACGCCAAAATCCTACGTTCGGAGTGTCTTCAGTTTTAAAAAGAGATATTATATGAATATATATTTTTTGTCTAAAATATGATAATGTCAAATGTATACTGTCATTGTCCATGTATTAGAATATTAAATTCTCATTTGCATTTTTACTCTTCCATATTGAATGTATTTTATCATAATATCCTCAAAATTTAAGAATTTCGTATTTTTTTAAAGTATCCCATTGACATATTTCGAGAAATAACAAGAAATTAGTTAATTATAATTTATAAAATGCATTACTGGATTATTATAATACTCAGTCCTGTGTAAAAAATTATTAAATTTTATAATTACATTTTCAAATTTAATGAGGTTTAGGTAAGGTAAAATGGGTACTGGGATAAATAGGGGTAAATATTTAAAACTTATATTTTGAACATATATTGTGATTAAAAAAATGTCGTAAAATGATTTCAAAAATTTATTGACAACATTTATATTCCATAAACAAGTTTGTTTTTTTAAAACTGGCAACATATACATAATTCTTTCTCTGTAAAGGATGCTTTCTTTTTTATTGTTCTCTTAAAAACACTTTGAATATTACTTGTTGCATGAGAACTTTTATGTTATTCAGAACATGAGTAATAGTTAAGACTTATAAATCCATTTGAAATTTTACAAATATTAAAGAATAGAGTTCATTCTAAAGGGAATTTTACTGCAAGATATATAATATTTATATCTTTATTTTAAATTTGGTGCTATTTTTATTTATTTATTTGGAAAAGAAATAGTGCTCTAATTTGAACATGTTCGTCTTGACTTAGTGAAAACGTTTATCGTGTATATTAAAAGTGTATTTCTTTCTTTATCACAAGTACCCTTTCTAGAATAAGTCAGATTTGAAGTTATAACGTGTAAAAAATACTTGTAAAAATCTCTTCCAATATTTGATGCTATTTTGCTGCAGTTTGACACACAAAACGATAAAGCGAGAAATAGAAAACGATATAATCATTCTTTGTCTTATAACAAGCAAAAGGCACCCCCTGCAACCTTTGAATTGCAGAATTATTTAAGCAGGAATTCTCTTTTAACTCAGTATAAAAATACATTATTCAGTAGAAAAATCATTAAATTTTGTAAAAATAGAAAAAACAATGTGTAGTGTTTAGATATGATATATAAAGTTACATTAAATTTAAATGATATAATGAATTATAAATAAAAATGTAAAGCATGATTAAATAATGTGCTATGTTTTCTTTAAAATGAAATTAAGAGGGTTCGTAATTCTTGCAAGAGTATGGGCACATTTTTCAAAGATAGAAATATTGTGGTAGGGTCAAGATTCTTGTAGTTAAAATATTTTAAAACATTTTTAATTCATAGCTTAATTTTCATAAATAAGTATCTGTCAATAAATTTCAATAAGATATTGAATTACTATAACTGTAAATTTAAAGCTCTCTTTTAACATATAAATACTTTAAATATTACTTTAAAAATTTTTACTTTATAGTAACCTATTTTATAAATACAAAATGGTACTATTTACCTTTGGAGAAAGCTTTATCAAGTACTCCATTAAATCGATATTATTTTTCTTTTGAAGTTGAAACTTTTTTTCATGAAACATTTGATTACCTTTAAGTACATAACGCAGTGAATGAAAAAGCGTGTCGAAGAAGAATTTAATTTGAATACGATTGAATTTTAGTTATTTTTTATGAGTGAATTACTTAAAGAAAATTTGGTGCAGTTTTCTGTATATACATCCTTTGAAAATTAGTAACAGAAACACTGATTAAAAAAAGGATATTTTTTACTTATACTTATTTTTTTTTAATATCTGTTCCTGTAGTAAAACATGATGGAACTACATGTAATTCGTAGTACATTTTCATACAAGATTAAAAATATCTATTTCGGTGTATTACCAAAATAGGTGCTAATATAAAAACCATTTTATTTATCCTTAAAGAAGTGTTGGTAATTAAATTCTATGTAAATATGAAAAAAATCTAATGTAATAAAGGGCTTAAAATGTAAGGTTTATTATTTTTATACTTTTTCAAATATACATTTGATAAATTTTAAATGTTTGAAATGAAAAAAAATAGAGAATATTGTTATGAATTTTGTATATATCTGTAAATATTCCATTTGTTTAAATTTATTTTATTTGATTATTGTGAAAATTGCAGTATTATTAATGTATTTCCTATTGAGCATCATGTAACTCAATGCTAAAGGCCTCAGATGGTTTGCAAGGAAAACAACCTTACACCCTCATCTTTATAATGGAAGTCTACGGAAATATCGCCAAGGAATGGGTTTATCGCCAAGTTGGCGATGGGTTTGGCGACTTATTTTTGTCGCCAAATTTGGCGATATATCGCCAGATGTCGCCAAGTTGGCGACGGATTTGGCGACTTTTTGTGCAACCACACCCCCCTTATACCTATACATTGGGATTCTTTCTTGCTTGGGTTCTCTATCGAAAGTTACAGCACTTTCTGGTAATTTCTAGCATCTGAAGGCTCTGGAATAATCTGGAAAGATCTCTGAAACCTATATAAGGACCTCCATCAGTTCAGTTCAGTTAGTTCTCTGTTGACTGCGATTGAATTCACACGAGAGGCTTTGCATTGAGACGGTGTTTCTCTGCGCGATTTCGTATTTACTACGCTATATTGAACACATTGTTCTGTATGAAATTTTGCTGTGCTTTTACTGGAATTGAAGATCACTGAATATTTGTGTTTTGAGAAGATATTTTATATTCTCATCGAGCTGTTTAGAATAAATAAAGCTTGCTGATTGTTTTTATATATTGGCATCAATCCTTTCGAACCCCGAGCTCACAACACTTGGTGTCAGGAGTGGGGTTGAATGCCGATCACCAGAGCAATGGAGGTTCAACTGAAAGAATGATTGGAGAAATTAGCTGCGAACCTTGGCGAGTTGAAAGGAGAAATGAAGAAAGATATGTCAGCGATGGATGAGAAAATGACTGCGAACCAGGCTGAAATGAAGGAAATGTCGGAAGAAATGAAGAAGGAAATGTCAGCGATGGATGAGAAAATGACTGCAAACCAGGCTGAAATGAAGGAAATGTCGGAAGAAATGATGAAGGAAATGTCGGAAGAAATGAAGAAGAAAATGTCAGCGATAGATGAGAAAATGACCGCAAACCAGGCTGAAATGAAAGAGATGTCGGAAGAAATGAAGAAGGATATGTCAACCAACCTTGGTGAGTTGAAAGAATTAATAGATAATAAAATAACATCTTTAAATGAAAGAATTGACAGCGTGGAAAACAAATTTGAAGGAAGATTTCTAGAGGAAAATAGAGGAAAAAGTTCAAAAGACAGCCAATACCGTAGAAGAAAGGATAGAGAGTATAGAAAAGGAGTTGGAAAATGTGAAGAAACAAAAGATAACTGCCGAAAACTATCCCGAAGATGTGAAGTATCAAGCTATGCTTCCTCGGGCTTCTATTAAACTCTCGACCTATGACGGAAAATCCTCATGGCCAGTTTTTAAGACACAATTCGGGATCGTAGCGGACGCCAATGGATGGGATTCCCAGACAAAGGCTTGCCAGTTAGCTGCTTCTCTACGAGCTGATGCTGCCGACGTCCTACAGACATTGCCTGCAAATGAACCGCTGGATTTTGAAACGCTCGTCAGTGCCTTAGAATTGCGCTTTGGCGAGAAATGCATGAAGGAATATAGCAGACTCCAGCTCAAATCTCGACAGCAGAAATCCACTGAATCCCTGCAAGAGCTTGCTACGGATGTCGAGAGACTTTCCCATCTTGCTTATCCTGACTGCCCGACTGAAACTAGAGAAAGTTTAGCTCTGCAACATTTCATCGATGGTGTGCGTGACTTTGAGATCCAGAAACAACTCCGGATTGCAGATCTCAGTGACTTAAAAGGGGTTTTAGTTTATGCCCTGAAATTCGCGGCAGCCCAGCAAGCTACAAGGAAAGATCGGCACTTTGTGCAAGTAGCCAACATGCCTGAGACGTCGGATACATCTGTGGAGCGTTTACAGCAGCAGATGAAGGACGTGATGAGACATATAAACTCCTTGATGGACAACAAACCTGGAAGAAAGATCAAGTGCTGGAAATGCGGTGGAGAAGGCCATATTCAAAGAAACTGCCTAAACCGACCCAGCACAGAAGGTAATAGCTCCGCACTAACGGCGGAGCAGGAAAACTAATTAATGGCTATCTCGCGGGGCGGAGGTTGCCAGATTTTGAGAAGCCCCATTATCAAGTGTGTCAAATTTCTGCAAGAAGTTGCGGCGAGAACGGAGTTTTTATAGTCGGGCGTGTGAATGATTTGCTCTGTAATATGATCATCGATACAGGAGCCAATGTGACCATCGTTCAGAAAGATCTAGCTCTACGGCTAAAAGAAAAACTCCTCTAGACTCCGCCCCGTGTTATCCTTCAAACCGTGACCGGGGATATGATCGACATACATGGAAGAATGAAACTGTAAATAAAGTTTGGGAACGCCGCTTACCATCATACAGTCTATGTGGCCGATATTTCAGACCCTTTCATACTCGGACTGGACTTTTTAAAAGAGCATGGATTTACACTGGACTTTAAGAAGAATGAGTTACGCTCTGCTCAAGAAGATGTCACTATTTTCAAACTTGGAAATGAGTCCGGGTCTATTCAACGGATCACAGCCAAGGCAGATGTTATCATCGCTCCTCGACCGAAATGATGATACCTGGATTAACTGAGAACGAAAGTAGTTTTCAATGTGGCTTGGTTGGATATCCTGAGAAGAGCCCAAAAGGAGTGCTAATAGCATCAGCGCTGGTAGATCTGTCGAGAGATATGATACCCGTGAGGATGGCGAATGTAAGTGAAAAATCTAGAATTATCCAGAAGGGTGAAGTGCTTGCAACCTGTGCTCCAGACACCTGTGTTTGCAAAGACCCGAGCTTGACGTTGTCGGAGCCGTCTACAAGTTTAACACCTGAAATTGGACGAAATGAGAATTTATCTCCGGAGCAGAGACATGCCGCAGAAAGACCCAGGAATTTAAGGATGTGTTTTCACAAAACGAGAATGATATAGGTCGCACTTCTCTGACACGTCATAGAATTGATACTGCCGACCATCCACCGATTAAACAGCATCCAAGACGCTTGCCGTTCGCAAAACAAGAAGAGGTTTCTAAGCTCTTACGAGAGATGCAGGATAGTGACATCATCGAACCGTCATCAAGTCCGTGGGCCTCTCCCATCGTGTTGGTCCGAAAGAAGGATGGCTCCACAATATTTTGTGTGGATTATCGTAAACTTAACGATATTACGAAGAAGGACAGCTATCCTCTACCAAGAATAGACGACACGCTAGATACTCTTTCAGGACATAAATGGTTTTTCACACTGGATTTGAAGAGTGGATATTGGCAAGTAGAGATCCATCCTGATGACAAAGAGAAGACCGCATTTACTACTGGACAAGGACTTTGGCAATATAAAGTTATGCCGTTCGGGCTCTGTAACAGCAAGCCTCTGTAAAGCAAGGTTCGAGCGCCTCATGGAGACAGTGTTAAAAGGCCTGACGTTTGAAGCTTGTCTCATCTACCTAGACGACGTCATCATTGGTGGCCGCACGTTTGAAGAACATCTAGAAAATATTCGAAAAGTGTTAACGAAGCTAAGAGCGGCGAATTTAAAGCTGAACCCTTTGAAATGCAAGTTCTTCCAACGGGAAGTCAATTATCTAGGACACATCATTTCAGCTGAAGGTGTTCGAACAGATCCTGAAAAAGTGTCCGCAGTAAAGAACTGGAAGCGTCCGGAAAATGTCTATCAGTTGCGAAGCTTTCTGGGACTATGCACTTATTACAGAAAGTTTGTCCAGGGGTTCTCCAACATCGCAAGACCATTGCATAGGCTCACTGAAAGCAAGCAGAAGTTTCTATGGACACAAGAATGCGAGAATTCCTTCCAGCGGCTGAAAGAAGCTCTCGCACCCTCTCGAGTCCTTACCTATCCGCACCCCGAGAAACAGTTCATTGTGGACACTGATGCCAGTCATGAAAGTGTCGGCGCTGTACTTTCCCAAGAAATAGATGGCCAAGAACGAGTCGTAGCATACTGGAGCAAATGTTTATCGAAACCAGAGCGGAATTATTGCGTCACTCGTAAGGAGTTATTAGCTATAGTGAAAGCCATAGAACACTTCCATCACTATCTCTATGGCAGGAAATTTCTCCTTCGTACTGATCACGCATCCCTAACATGGCTGATGAATTTTAAGAACCCAGAGGGCCAAGTAGCCAGATGGATACAACGGCTCCAGGAATACGACTTTGACATCAGGCATCGCAAAGGCTCATCGCATGGAAACGCCGATGCCCTATCAAGAAGATCGTGTCCCGAGAGCTGTCGCTATTGTTCCAGAGCGGAGAGCAAGTATAATCCCGAATATGTCATACGCCAGACGAAGACTTCACTATTGACGCCACCAGATCCCTGGAGTGATGAGAAGATTCGAGAAGATCAAATGGCAGACTCTGAGATCAAACCAATCTTGGAGTTATTAGAATCTTCTAGCACGAAGCCCAGTTGGAAAGACATCTTGATTTACAGTCCTACGACGAAGCAATATTGGGCTCTTTGGAACTCTCTGCACGTCAGGAATGGTGTCCTGTTCCGAAAATTCAAATCGGAAGATGGGAAGACATCTCGGTGGCAGTTGGTACTTCCTCGATCCCGAATACCAGAGGTCCTCAAGGAATTACATGGCAGTCCCACTGGTGGCCATTTTGGAGTTATGAAAACATTACACAGAGTCCGAGAGCGCTTCTTCTGGGGAAAAGCGAGAGTTGACGTCGAACAATGGTGCAAATCTTGCGATGCATGTGCAGCTCGGAAAGGACCAAAGAAACGTAGCCGAGGAAGACTACATCTCTACAATGTAGGAGCACCTTTTGAACGCATCGCCCTTGACATCCTAGGTCCTCTGCCAAGAAGTGCTGATGGCAACAAATACCTCCTTGTTGTCATGGACTATTTCACGAAATGGCCTGAAGTTTATGCCATCCCTGATCAAGAAGCTTCTACGGTTGCGGATGCCTTGGTACACCAGTGGATATCAAGGTATGGAGTCCCTCTTCAAATGCATTCTGACCAGGGGAGAAATTTCATCTCTGCTGTAATTGAGGGTCTCTGTCAACTTCTCGGAATGGACAAAACTAGGACGACGCCTTTACATCCGCAGTCGGATGGCATGGTTGAGAGATTTAATCGTACCATCCTCAACAATCTCTCACTTCTAGTCTCAAGAAACCAGCAAGACTGGGACCAAAAACTTCCCTTTTTTCTTCTCGCCTATCGCAGCGCCGTCCATGAAACAACCGGCTATTCCCCGTCTCAGATGCTTTTCGGTCGTGATCTTCGTTTACCTTGTGATCTGCTGTTTGGTCGCCCTCCAGATGCGCCTTCATCGCCAGAGGGATAGGTGCAGAATCTCCAGGCACGATTTGAAGACGTCCACAACTTGGCTCGAGAGCGGATCAATATACAGACGGAGAAGATGAAGACCAGGTACGACACGAAAGCCACAGGACATCAATTCAAAGAAGGTGACAAGGTTTGGTTTTATAATCCGACTCGACACAAAGGACTTTCTCCCAAACTGCAATCACACTGGGACGGTCCTTATACAGTCCTAAACAGACTGAACGATGTCGTAATTCGGATCCGAAAGTCACCAAGTTCGAAGCCTAGAGTCGTTCATTACGACAGGCTGGCTCCATACTATGGCCATAGTACTTAGTTCATTGATTGTAAATAGTGTAATGTAAATAATGTAAATTAGTATGACCATGGTCTTGTATATAAGTTAATGTAATTATTTATTTTGCTTAGCATTATCATTATTAATGTTATTATTATTTAAATACTTGTATGTAATGATGTCTATGCTTTAATTTAATTTTTTTTTTTTTTTTTTGAAATAAGTGTATAATTCAGCATTATGAATGTGTTTAATTGTTATTTTGCATGTTTGCTTTAAGTGTTTTGAATAGTATAGCATTTGTTGGCAACGGGTTTGCTTTCCGATCAAAGGTTGAACTGCCCGGGACGTGCAGTCCTTGAGAGGGGGGCAATGTTATGAATTTTGTATATGTCTGTAAATATTCCATTTGTTTAAATTTATTTTATTTGATTATTGTGAAAATTGCAGTATTATTAATGTATTTCCTATTGAGCATCATGTAACTCAATGCTAAAGGCCTCAGATGGTTTGCAAGGAAAACAACCTTACACCCTCATCTTTATAATGGAAGTCTATGGAAATATCGCCAAGGAATGTGTTTATCGCCAAGTTGGCGATGGTTTTGGCGACTTACTTTTGTCGCCAAATTTGGCGATATATCGCCAAATGTCGCCAAGTTGGCGACGGATTTGGCGACTTTTTGTGCAACCACACCCCCCTTATACCTATACATTGGGATCCTTTCTTGCTTGGGTTCTTTATCGAAAGTTAAAGCACTTTCTGGTAATTTCTAGCATCTGAAGGCTCTGGAATAATCTGGAAAGATCTCTGAAACCTATATAAGGACCTCCATCAGTTCAGTTCAGTTAGTTCTCTGTTGACTGCGATTGAATTCACACGAGAGGCTTTGCATTGAGACGGTGTTTCTCTGCGCGATTTAGTATTTACTACGCTATATTGAACGCATTGTTCTGTATGAAATTTTGCTGTGCTTTTACTGGAATTGAAGATTACTGAATATTTGTGTTTTGAGAAGATATTTTATATCCTCATCGAGCTGTTTAGAATAAATAAAGCTTGCTGATTGTTTTTATATATTGGCATCAATCCTTTCGAACCCCGAGCTCAAAACAATATATTATAAAATTTTGTTTCAGATTTTTTTGCAAATTTAATTGTTAAGCATAATCAGAGGTTTAATCAAAGAATTAAAATTACCATTTTTTTCAGAGAGATTTTAAAAAATTAGAAATACGTGATTTAAGTCAATTAAACTGCAAAAAGTGTTTTTTTATGAAGAACAAAAATGATAAATTTCAGAATTTTTTCTTGCGGACCTTTGAGTAGAACACATTGCACAACAGAAACGAATCTTGACTTTTAGCCATAAGTATTACGTTAAAAATGTAATTTTTAACCATAATGAATTAAAACATAAATCAACAGTTATGTTATTAATGAAAAAAGATCGTTTTGTAATATTTATGAAGTTGATAAAATCTGAATCTGCCAAATTGTTTCTTAAGTTTTTTAAAACTTTTGATAGATTTAAATGGTTAAACTTGTCATTTATTAAAATCACTTTAAACCGAAAGAGTTTCCGAAAATTTATTCTTATATTTAATCAAAGATTTAAAATAACCATTCGCTTCATGCAGAAACACGTTACATTTCCAACTGGTTTCTCAAGAAACCCTTCACTGCTAAATAAATATTCTCAACCTAGTTTCAGACAATTATAAATACGTGACTTAGGAAAACTAAACTGTAAAAAATGCTAGCACGTGTCTAAGGAAAAAGATAAAATTAGGTAGTTTTTCTTTCTCAGATTGGAGTAAAACTCATTACAGCAGCACAAAGAATTTTTGGCATATAGCCATAAAGAATCATAAGAAATTAGAATTTATTCTTATAACGGATTGAAATTTGAAATTTTATTTCAGTGTCATTAGTGAAGAAAAATCATTTTCATAGCCATAAAGAATCATAAGAAATTAAAATTCATTCTTATAACGGATTGAAATTTGAAATTTTATTTCAATGTCATTAGTGAAAGAAAATCGTTTTCGGATATTTATTGAAATAATGACTAGACAAATAATTTTATATTATTATTTTATGTAATACATTTTAAGCGTTTATTAATTTTGCAGAAAATATATGCAATTTTAATAATCTGATCTTAATTTAGTAACCATCTCTAATCACTTTATGATAACTGCAACCGCCCCTTCTACCTTTTGTTGCTTTATTTTGTGTGTTATTGTCATACATTTAGTATGTATTCACCAAAACTATACAAAACAATGAATCTTAAAGAAAGTGGAACTTTGATTTCGTTGTTCAGTTCAGTTTTACATTCAGAAGGCTTAATCAAAGAGTTTGAATAACTAACCTTTGTGCATACCTGACCTTATTTCAAAGTCATTAGTAAAAGAAAAATATTTTCGGATATTTATTCAAATAATAACTAGACAAATAATTTTATAATATTATTTTATATAATGCATTTTAAGCGTTTATTAATTTTCAAGAAAATATATTCAATTTTAATAATCTAATTTTAATTTAATAACCATTTCTAATCGCTTTATGATCACCACAACAGTCCCTTCTACCTTTTGTTGCTTTATTGTGTGTGTTAGTGTCATACATTTAGTATGTATTCACCAAACCAATACAAAACAAAGAAACTTAAAGAAAGTGAAACTTCGATTTAGTTGTTCCGTCAAGTTTTACGTTCAGGCTTAATCAAAGAGTTTAAATAACTAATCTTTGTGCACAGCAACCGTTAGAAATCTATGTAACCACTTCGATTTACTTACAAATCGACATCCTCAACGTAGTTTCAGACAATCACAAATACCTGATTTCAGCGAACTAATAAAAATAAAAAAACTATAAAAAATGCCTTTTCGTGATCAAGGAAAAGATAAAACTGAGAAGCTTTTTACAAAGAGCTGCATTATCCATTGCAGCAGCAGAAACATTCTAAGATTACAGCAATAAGCATGATATAACAAGTGGGTAAGTGTGATCGAAGATCGCACAAAGGGTTTTGTTTAATATTCCTTTCAAAACACTTTATCATTTCTTTAATAAATCCAAATACATTTCGTTTTCCAAAAAAAAAAAAAAATCATGTTTTTTATAAAGTATTATACTCTCCGCTAATATACTCTGTCATAATAATATCTGTCATGTAGACTGAATGCGATATCTAAAAAAATCAATTTCATAACTAAACATGTTGTATAGAGACCTTCAAATTGTTAAAACATGCCAACATTTCCATAATCGAGTTTTTATCATGATTCATTACGTTCCTCAAACTCATATATTTACTATTCTCTATTACTCATATTGATACTATATTTGTATTATTCTCAAAAATTTGAAAAATCCGTTAAACTTCCTATATGACGTCAGATTAATTTTCTTTTTAATTCTCTAATGACGTCAAATTAAGCTGCTTTCTGTATTTACAAATACTCATATTCCTTCTATTTTTGAGAAATTTTTGAGAATTTCCGTTTTATTACCAATATGACGTCATATTAATCTTTTTTTCAATTGATAAAACTTTTTATTTCATTTTCATTTTTCACATGGAAATCTTTCAATAGAAAATTAATTACTGTAGAAAGAATTTTATTGTGGATTTTTAATTGTTGGCAACTGCTATAACGAAAAATGTTTAATTTTAATAGGAAAAGCCTTTTAGATTTTTAGATTTTTATCTCTATATATTAAAATAATACGATTTTTTCAAATTTTATGATTTTGAGTTTCATAGTAGATATTCAGCTATAAGTAGACAAAGTTTCATACTTGTAAGTTATATAGTTTCTGAGAACTGGCTCTGTGACGGACAGACAACGAAGTGGTAGGGTTTCGTGAGATGAACGAAACTCTAAAAATCAATATTTTATCACGATAGATTAATATACAAATTTAATGCTGTTAAATATAATCAATTTGTATTTTTTTTTCTTTTAATGTTCATCCACAATAGATTTTCGTCCCCTTTTTGAATAAATTATACGCATGCACAATTAATTAATTTTAATGTTATTACATTTTTCCTTTTTGTATATTTTTAATCATATGAAGCGTTAAAAAAACAATGGTTTTTCAACGAAATTAGAAATCGTATTAGCTATGATAAATTAATTACTAAATTACAGCTAAAATGATCCGGTAAAAAAATTGCGAATAGTTTATTCAGTGATTGATGGCCAAAATTGGAGAAGTCTAAATAGAAGGGACTATAACATATCGAAGTATTCCATCAATCACCTATGTCATCGAAAATCATCGTATTTCAGAATTTCTTCGTACAGTCTGTGCCATCACAATTGAAGACATAGCTACAATAACAGTGATAGAAATTATATAAATTCAATATAAACGGGAAAACACACTTCAAATTTGTTTAAAAAATCAATTATTTGGTAAATAATACTGTTAAAATGTGTTTTCTTATATTTAAATAATAAAAAAGATACTCGATCTACAATAAAATATTTATTAAATTTCAGTAATTTTAATTGCAATCTTACGATTTCAAATATACTTAATTTGTAGACATCTGATTTTAGTATACAGTCTACCATATTCTATGGTGACATTAAGTAATTAATCTTTCACAAAAAAAAAATCGTATTCAGATGATAGTCTTGAACTTAGTATTTCTATATACTTTTCGCTTACCATTCGATTTATTTCAGCAGAAGTTGTATGACATAAGAGAGTGCTTTTTGTGGCAACCCTTTATTGAACTATTTTTTTTAATTTTGATATAACCCAATATTGTTTAGTTTCACACGTAATTGATGAATGCACGTCTTTGAAAAATATGCACACTATCGGATAACTAATTTTAAAATGTAAAGTAATTTAATACTGATTATAGAAATGAAGATTAGTAATGTTAAACATATAAAATTTCAAAATCGGCTACACACTGAATTGCCAAAACTCATGGTATACCTCCTAATACAGTGTTGGGACTTCCTTTTATCCGGAGTTGTGCAGCAACTCGACATTCAATTGACTCAACATGTCGTCCCTTAACCCCTTCGCGACGAGCGTCCTTTACAGAATTTTTAATATTTTACCACCGGCTTTTCAAAACAGAAATTTTCGCCTAATTGAATCGTAGAAATGCCAGGATTACATAAGACAAATATTGCAATAAAAAATAACTGGTGGGAATAATCGAGGACTCTGAGCATCTTATGCGTCACGTATACGTGTCGCTCGTCCCTAAGGGGCTAAAAAAATATTTACATGTAGTCCCTTAAATAAAATATTTAGCCATGCAGCCTGCACAGTCGTCCATAATTGCGTAAGTTTTGTCGGTGGAGGATTTTGTGCACGAACTGCCCTATCGATCATGTCCCATACATGTTGTATGGGATTCATATCTGACGGTCTAGGTGGCCAAATTATTCGTTGGAACTGTGCAGAATGTTCTTCAAAACATCTGTGAACGATTTTGGTCCGGTGACATGGAACTTTGTCATCCTGGAAAATTCCCTTATTGTTTGGGTACATGAAGTTTATGAATGGATGCAAATGGTCTTCAAGTAGCTGAGCATAACCCTTTCCAGCCAATGATTGGTTGGTTATGACCAAAGGACACCGTCCGTGTCATATAAAAACAACCCATACAAATTATGGAGCAACCACCAGCTTGCACAGTACCATATTGACAACTTTTAATCCATGGGCTCATTTGACCAAGCCACCTTTGCCCAGTTATCTAGGGACCAAACTATATGTTCACGACCCCAGTAGAGGCGTTGAAGGGGACGGCATGCTGTTAGTAAAGGCACTCGAGTCGGTCTTCTGCTGACAATGTGAAATTTCGCTGCGCGGGCCTCACGGACACATCAGTCATGGGCCCTACATTGATTGTTGATGTTATTTGGCGCAGGTTGCTTATTTGTTAACACTGATTGCAACTCTGTTAACACTGACACGCTGGTCTCGGTCATTAAGTAGCGTGGTCGGACACTGCGGATCAAGGAATGTTGAATTCCCTAACAGTTTCCAAAATAGAATGCCCATGCATCTAGCTCCAACTAGCATTCCACGTTCTGTTTATTCCCGTCGTCCGGCCATAATCACGACTCACAAACCTTTTCGTTTCAATCACTTGAGTACAAATGAAAGTTCTGACACTGCACTGATCATTTATTCATTTCTTACGCAATGGTACTGCCATCTGGATATTTGCATATTGCTATCCCATGACTTTTAGCACTTCAGTGTATGTACTATGTATTCAGAGATAATAAAAGAAAAATTAATGAATTTTTAATCATATTCGATGTAATGTATTTTTTATAGATTTAGAAGATTTCTATATCGATTTAGGATGATTGACAGAGGAAAGTAATATGAAATTATTTAACCAATGTTGATAAAGGATGTTTCATAAACCTATAAAAATTTGCACAATTGTGGAATGGGTTTCATAAAAGCACACGTTTTGACACAGGTGTTTATTAAACCTGTGATATTGCTTCCTGAATACATGGTGATTAATAAAATTATATTAACTAATGTTGAATTTGCTTGTTCCGGTTTGATATGTTTCCACATTCATCTTCGATAGAATCACTTTATTGTGGAAAATACATATGTATGTAACGGTTTAATTCGAATCAACAATTTTTTGATGTTTTTAGATTTTACCTTTAATTATTTTTTATCAATTTCTATTGCTATTTTTATAGTCATTTAATTGGAAAGGGAGATTTTTGTTTTACTCTAGCTTATATTTTTCATATAATCTTTGTTTATTTTTTTCCAATGTTTTATAGCTTTTCCTCGTGTGAAGAATATGTACAATTCTTGTTAATATTATGTAGCTAATTATTTTATTAACTATAAAATAAATTCAAATGTTATTAATTAAATTATTTTATTAACTATAAATTAAATTCATTTATGTATCTTAAAAAAAAAAGCGCGCATACGAAATTTAATATGTGTCTGCCAAAGAAAAAAATATTTTGTCTACGGAAGTATCAGCTTTGTTTATTAAACACTTCAAAAGCACCATCTTTTGTATAAATAGCCTCAATTTACTATCATTTTTATCACATCCTTTGTATATTATATCCGATTTCCCTTTTTCTCATCGAATTAAAAGCTTTCATAGTTTTAATTTCTGCTGAGTTTTCGATTTTTTGCGAATAAAAGCTGCATGCTTCATCAGGTTTTAATACCATCCTCTTGTATCTCCAAAAGTAATACGATATATTGTGCTTCGTGTGAATAACTTTAAAGTTGTCAAACCTTAATTAGCAGTTTTTAATTATTTTTAACAATATTTGGAAAACAATGCATCATTTAATCATAGAAATAATCACATTATGTAAAAAAGAGTACTTACGTTATTTATTAGCATTCTAAAAAAAATCAATAAATTTACTTAACGTTTAGAAATTACTTATATTACAATACAAGTGCTCAATTTTTCCACAATGAAAGTCTTCACTTAAAAAGATTTAAGGAATCTCGAAGAGAAATTACATGTGTAATAATAAATGCAAAAACTGTATTAAATTTTATATATAAATTAAATTTTATTCAAATATTATTTTATAGATCAAAAATATTTTGTAATTAATTATAAAATTTTTAATCGTTAAGTTGAATTGTAAATCTAATACGGATAAGAAAAAAAACGCAGCCTATAATTACATATTTAAAAAATGCCAGTTAAAAGAAATGTGTTGTCTTAATTTTTCGGAAGTAATGCATGGTGTGTACTTACACACAATTAAATATTTACGCAATAGAATTTAATCCAATTTTAAAACGTTTACTAAAAGCACCGTCATTTTATTACGTATTTAAATTGTTCATGCCAAGAATATAGCAATCCAAATTTGAAATCATTTTGAAAGATTAGTTAGTCGCAGTGTTTCTTAGCATTTTGATATCCCGACCCCATTTCAAATATAATAATTAGGTACGAATGACTCCGAAAGCCATGGGCGCATGAGCGACAGCCAATTAACCCTTTCAGGGGCAAGCACTTGTGCTCCTGTAACATTGAATTCTCACCGGAATTTAGGAAAGAATTTAGTTCAAAATAAGAATAAGCAATTTTTCAACTTTTTCTCGTCAAAGTTAAAAAAGTAAAATTTAATTAAAAGTTTCTGGTTTGAATCGGATTAAAATTAGGTGGTATATAATATATACCACCGCCCCTCAAAGGGTTAATAGAAAGATCAGCTAAAAACATAAGGACTGGATTTTAGTGTTAGAAAACGCCGAAAATTCGTAAAATTAAAAGTATCATAGCCCCGTATGTTTTGATCATAGAAGTACGGATTGTTTTCATGTTTTACTTACTAGAGCATGAGTATTGTTTTTATAAACATAACTTTTCTAAAGACAAAGATTCAGGAACTGTATAAAGCTCCCAATTTCGTTAAACTTTAAAAAAATAACTTTTTTGAGGTAAATTTATTCCCGTATGACGAAGAATATTTTTTAAAACATTTTTGCAGTTAGAAGTATATCGCTAAAACTAACTTTTTAAGAATTAGATATTCGTCAACGACTAGAAGGTCACTCTGTACATACAAATATTGAAAAACCAATAGGTACCGACATATATCGTTGTCAGTGTCCTCTGCTTGACACCGGATCATTCGACCGTTTCGAACGCACGGTACTATTCTTATGCCTGATTTCCTAAGCATCAACATGTGTAATTTGTAAAAATAGATAAATAGTTTATATCGAAATTTGGCATTTGGAATATAATTTATACTTTTTTTTTTACTTGAATTAAATTTTGCAACACTCTGTACTGTGCCTCGTTGTAAAAAGTTGAGTACTTCGCCGTTTTTTCAAACAAGCAAGTCATTAAATATATGTAACTTATAATATCTACTCATTTCATTAGACAATATAATGTAATGCACATTTTATTTCTAAAATAAGATGCTTTGCTTAAATATGTTACAGGATTTTAGAATTGATTTTTGAAATTTCATAACAACACTAATATACAATTAAAAAGAAATTACGTCTATTATTTTGGATACGTAATACTTCTAAAATTTTTAAATCATGCTGCTTAAATGTCGTTATATTTGAGAATTTCAGTAACAAAACTATTTTTTATTACAAATAAAGAACAAAAGTCATTACTTTAAGCACTCTTTTTCAGCATACTTTTGAAATTGAATTTTTTATTGCACCCTTTATTCCTATGACATTTTTGTCAAACAACTTCCAAGTAAGTCCTTTAATGGCATCGTTTAAATACTGAAACAATGTTTTGGAGCAAGGACAACTTTCTGAAGTACAATTACAAATCTTTTTTCCTATTATTTTTTTTTCAAGTAGCATAATGAGTGACGAACTGATTTTGACTCAGCAATAAAAACATAGCCATTTTTCCATAAAAGAAACAAAACATTCTATAAACCACATTATTTTTGATAGAGTTTTTGCAGATAATTTTTGGGGTTTTTCAAATGAAAATGCGTATTTTTTTTGTTTCGTTTATTGCTTAATATTTTAAACACACATAATTTCCAAGAAAATTTGACGGCATTATTTTTTTTTCTCCAACTGAAAAGTTTTGCGAGGCTATAGATACTCCTATAAGTATGGACACATTACTGGATGTTTATATTTTCCTTCAAGATGTTAAATCTATTAAACTTTTACAAAATAACTTTTATGAGGCAAACGGATTCCCATATGACGAAGAACAATATTTGAAACATTTCTGCAGTTAGAACTATATCGCTAAAAGTAACGGTTTAAGAATTAGATATTCGTCAACGACCAGAAGGTGATAGAAATATTGATAGATAGATCAGCTAAAAACATTGATATTTAAATTTGATATTTGATATTACATTGATATTTAAACAAAATATTTAAATATTTACCGCTGAATAAATTATTAGTATTTTGAAAGTTTAAAATATATTTAATAACTTCAAGTTTATGCTTTAAAATAGTATGTGGCGTTCGCACAATTTTTTACAGCTGGGGTGTTAAATAAACATATTTTATAACGCTTTAAGTAAAGTTTATGTTTGTCAACAAATATTTGTCATTTCTCATACAATTACCTCTTAACTATTGGTAACTATTACATTTGGTGATCGTAATTTAAAATTTCCCGTTTACACATTTAACCAGATTATGTTTAAGTTTTTCACTCAACAAATTTATTTATCAGGCTTTCATCTATTTCAAAAGAAAAAATCACATCCTCGTTCAAATAATCTAACACAGCTGAAGAATATGTTTCATGGAAGAAAATCGTGTGACTCTATCTTCTAGAATTTAATAAGGGTAAATTCACATAAACATTTAAATTGTAAATTATCAATTTACATATTTTGTTTATTGTTATTATTATTCTTTCACCTTTATTCTTGTGATGTATTTTTTATAAGATATATCATAAAAAATAACATTGATTACTGTTTGAATATATTTTTCTAGGAAAATATTTAAATATTTACCGATGAATAAATTATTAGCATTTTGAAAGTTTAAAATATTGAATAACTTCATTTTTATGCTTTAAAATAGTATGTGGCGTTCGCACTAATTTTTAACACCTTGGGGGCGAGCAACACGTATACGTGACGCAAAAGATGGCCAGAATCCTTGATTATTCCCACCGGTAACTTTTTATTGTAAACTTTGCCTTATTTAATGACAGCATTTCTCGGATTCAATTAGGCGAAAATTTCTGTTTTGAGAAACTGGTGGTAAAAGATTAAAAATTCCGCAAAGGACGCTCGTCGCGAACGGGTTAAAGCTGGTGTGTTAAAGAAACATATTTTTGAACGCTCTAAGAAACATTTTTGATGTCTGCGACAATATATTCGAATTGTTAGATATTTTAAAGTAAAATGTTTCAAGTAGTCAAAAGTTTTATAAAAGCCGATTTAAAGTTTGTAACGAAGAAAATAAGTGAATCAATTCTCCAAGATTATACGATGGGAAACCTGGGAGAAGCCTTTAAAGGGATACACGAAACGTGTCCGTGGCATTCATTGGCAATGTTTTTGGGTTATATTACTGTCTACGGGCGATTTTTAAAATGTGATTTCAACAAATGTTTGTCATTTTTCATACAATTGCCTCTTAACTATTCAATTACATTTGGTAATCCTAATTTAAAATTTCGCCGCTTACACATTTAAACAGATTATGTTTAAGTTTTTATTCAACAAATTTATTTATCAGGTTTTCATCTATTTCAAAGGAAAAAGTCACATTCTCGTACAAACAGTCTAACACAGCTAAAGAGTATGTTTCATAGAAGAGAATCATGTGACTCTATCTTCTGGAATATAATAAGTGTAAATTTACATAAACATTTAATTTCAGGATTACCTCTAAGTATTAACCTCTAAGTATTAAAGTCTTATGGCTGAGAACAGAAAGTACATACAGTACATAAATGCACGATTTTGTACTTTTCCAAATTTAGCAGATATATACAATTATTATCGCTGTACATTACTTTAAGTTATATTTATGTAACTTAAACGTATGTAGATAACCCTTAATTGCTATTCATGTTGTTTATATTATCCCTGTGGTAATAAATTCAATAAAGCTACATTACCAGGGGAAAAATAGAAACTATTAATATTAAATTGGAAAAAATAATAGAGAGCGAGAATTTGCCATAGATTTTTAAAATACAGAACTGTTTTTTTTTTAATATTCCTTTAATGGTTACTTGTACTGTTTTGTATTTTTGAAAGATTATATTATATATATTCTATATTTGATGAAGGCAAGCATTATTTTTTAATCAAAATGTTGAAGTAATATAAATTTTACAGTTAGAAAAATAAATAAATACTAGGGGGCCTACCCCCTGCGAGCTACGCTCGCCAACCCCCGCTCAGACTTCGAAGCCTCTAAAAACATGACAGCGTGCTTTGTTTTAAAAATATTGGTAAATCTGTAATTGGGTTGCCATGCTTTTAACGTTTTAATGGGGCATTTTTTGATTACCATGGCCTCATACACAGCTGTTGCGACAACTGACGATTGTTTTCGGGATTGATAAGTAAAATCAATTACAACTTGAAAACCAGCTTGTATAAAATGGTTAGGTTTAAATTGTGGCTACCTCTCGGACTTTTATAACAACGATCTGTGTTCTATTCTTCCTTTGTGTTTAAGGATGAGAAAAATTCCATCTGCTTGTTAAGAACATTAAGAACTACGGTATTGAAAAGTACTGTTAAAGACATTTTCAGTAACAGGTTTTACTTTTCTCTCTATTTTAGTGCACCATCATGCACATTTTCATGTTATTTTAAATATGTAAATTATTTATTTTAATTAATATGTATATACAAATTTTCTCATAATTATTTATCATACAAAATTACCTAAATATTTTGTGCATGCATGCATGCATTTATTCGGCATCAATTGATGACATATTTAAACAAATTTGCTATCCGCGATAATTTTACACCTTGTTATGTCACTTGAATATTTTGTCCATAAGAAAATCGGGTACTTTTCCAGTATAGGATCCTTTGCTTTTAGGTTTGGCGTAATTCGAGCTTCGAAAAGGGATAGATTCGTTAATATACATAGATTTGTTGCCAAAAGTTATGAAAACAAACCCAATGAGCTTTTGGTGCTTTACTATTATAGGGGTCTTGACGCTTTTTTAAAAAGCTTGACGCAATTCGGGCATCAGAAAGTGAGATTTGGTGCCAAATGACATAAACAGCCATGGAAACAAACTCGACGATTTTTTTGTTTATATGCGTATTTTAATTATACGTATATTATTATTGTTTTTCTATACAAATTACTTCTGATTATATATAAAATAGGATAAATGACATTTTACGCTAAACAAATTGTATAAATATTTTTTTGCTCCTTTCTTTTGCGTTTACATAAATGACGTCATTTGGACGAATTTATTCAAAATATTTTCAGTTTATAAATTAAATCTGACAGACGATTGTATCCTAACGATAGAAATGTGATTTTTTTTTCAAATTTTCCTGAAAAACATAATTTAATCACAATCTTGTCTTCATTATCGATTGAAATAAAAGATAAATTCAATTTCAATTCTAAAATGACAAATAAAAAGAAATCAATAATCCCTATCGGGATCCTTTTCATTTTTTTCCCTTTTTTGTCCCAAAAAACAGAGTAATTAGTTGCCATCATTACAGAAATGTCATTAAAATTAGGAAAAAATTAATATCTCGAAAACTAAATCCAATTTCAAAATTCTATTACCAGTTTTGACAGCCGCGGATTTTTATGGACAATTGGTATTAATTTCACCATCAAGCGTTTAATATTTTATTAAAAATAGCCCTGAAACATAATCAGTCGTTTCATAAAATCGTTTCATAAAATCGTTTCACAAATTTGTTTCATTAGGATTTTATATACATAGGGTAGATTTATCATAAAAAATTAATTAAATATTTTGTGCATGCATGCCTGCATTTATTCGGCATCGATTGATGAGATATTTAAACAAATTTGCTATCCGCGATAATTTTACACCTTGTTATGTCACTTGAATATTTTGTCCATAAGAAAATCGGGTACTTTTCCAGTATAGGATCCTTTGCTTTTAGGTTTGGCGTAATTCGAGCTTCAAAAAGAGATAGATTCGTTAATATACATAGATTTGTTGCCAAAAGTTATGAAAACAAACCCAATGAACTTTTGGTGCTTTCCTATTATAGGGGTCTTAACACTTTTTTAAAAAGCTTGGCGGAAAAAACCAAGCAGGATATTTTATTCTCCTTCCGTTCAGTTGGGCAATTATTATTTTATATATTCGTTTCAAATATCTGAATTAGTGATTTTATAAATTCGTTTAATTAAATTTTACAAAAAAATAACAAAATGATATCAATAAATAATAATTACTATTAATTACTTTTCCCCCCTTTCTTTTGCGTTTACATAAATGACGTCATTTGGACGAATTTATTCAAAATATTTTCAGTTTATAAATTAAATTAAATGCTGACAGACGATTGAATCCTGACGATAGAAATGTGATTTTTTTTTTCAAATTTTCCTGAAAAACATAATTTAATCACAATCTTGTCTTCATTATCGATTGAAATAAAAGATAAATTCAATTTCAATTTGAAAATGACGAATAAAAAGAAATCAATAATCCCTATCGGAATCCTGTTCAATTTTTTTCCCTTTTTTGTCCCAAAAAACTGAGTAATTAGTTGCCATCACTACAGAAATGTCATTAAAATTAGAAAAAAATTAATATCTCGAAAACTAATTCCAATTTCAAAATTCTATTAACAGTTTTGTCATCCGCGGATTTTTATGGACAATTGGTATTAATTTCACCATCAAGCGTTTAATATTTTATTAAAAATAGCCCTGAAACATAATCAGTCGTTTAATCAGTCGTTTCATAAAATCGTTTCATAAATTCGTTTCATAAAATCGTTTCACAAATTCGTTTCATTAGGATTTTATATATATAGGGTAGAAATATATTACTATAAATATATGATTATTTTTAAAACTCACAATGCTATTTTTTGCTGAATATATAAGGTGGTTGATTTTTTTATTATTTTTATTTTCTGTTTTTTTTATTATTATTATTTATATATTGCACCTATTTAAAGGGTGATTTATTGCAGAAAATCTAGTTAAATTTACGAGGAATTTATTCTATTAATAATGAAGTAACACTCCAGTTATCGGAATTCCATTTATTCGGATCTATACGAGAAAATAAAACAAGTAATGATTGTGGTGTTTAAACCCACTTCATACCAATGAGTATTAAGGCACAAGTGGCTTCCTCATAAAAGGCTTCATGTACGAGAATACAGTACAGCAAGTGTGGGTGTCCAGAAATCCCCGAGCTTTGGTTTCGTGTCCGGCACTCTTGTGGGTGTCCGGTTCACTCAGCTTCATGGGAAGAACTAGATATGTTCCTATAAGTAATAGACAGTAACATTTTGATAACTGACTCATGCTGCCACACTGTTAAAAATTTGCAGCAAACTGTCCAGTCATCTGACCGTTTTTATAGAAAACGGTTACATAACCAAAATTTAGCGCAATTCTGACCTTATTATTCCCCATATTATGGTCAGAATAGAGATAAATTACAGTTATATATTACAGTTACCGTTTTTCACAAAAACGGTTAATGACTGGGCAGTTTGCTGCAAATTTTTAACAGTGCATGTAATTGCTCAATCGTTTGGCGATATTCAGATCCGAATACATTACATGACGTGTTATCGAGTACGATGGGGAGGGAATTTAGTTACTTAATCATATGCAAAAATATAAGAGTAATGAAATTATATATATATATATATATATATATATATATAAACATGTATATATATATATAAACATGTATATATATATATATAAACATGTATATATATTGTTGTGAGCTCGGGGTTCGAAAGGACTGATGCCAATATATAAGAACAATAAACAGTCTTTATTTACCACAAACAGTTCGATAAGAACTGAAATATCTTCTCAAAATACAAATATTCAGTAATTTTCAAATCTAATAACAACACAGCAAAATTTCACACAGAACAATATAGCGTATTGTTCAATACGGCGAATCAAATACAAAAACGCTCAGAGAAACACAGATCTCAATGCAAAGCCTCTCGTGCGTATTCAATCGCATTTGACAGAGAACTAACTGAACTGAACTGGTCGAGGTCCCTTATACAGGGTGATTCACAAAAGATGGGCAGAACTTTAAGGGGTTATAGTACACTTAAAGACAAATAATATTAAATAGGAGACTAAGGGTCCCAGACGTATTCCCAAGGAGATAGGGGGCATTAAAGTTTAGGGTCCAAAATTTCAAATGATTATAAAACATGGAAAAATTGGTCGATTCGTTTGCGGTTTTTGCAAAAAATTTTCTTTATGCCAGTATTTTCTTGAAATAAAATTTTAAAGTTCAATTTCAAAAAATGCCGATAGGGGGCGCTTTAGACTTTGGAGTAACAAACAACTATTTTTTAACGTTATTTTTTGTATTTCTTTAAATGATTTCGAAAGCTTAGACTTAAACTTAAATTTTGATCTAAAAATCTGAGTCCTAACGAGTAGTTAAGTAGCGTAAACTGAAATTTGAAATTTGAAACCCTTCTCCCCCCAGAACAAAAATCAGTTATTCCCGATCTTTGTGTCGTAGATTAGGCTCTAACTACTGCCGCGTTTTGCTAAAATTATTCTTTATGTCAGTATTTTCTTGAAAATAAATTTTAAAGAAAATTTTCAAAAAATTCCGATAGAGGGCGCTTTAGACTTTGGAGTAACGAACAACTATTTTATACCGTTATTTTTTGTGTCTCATTAAATGCTTTCTAAAGCTTAGACTTAAATTTTCAGCCCAAAATCTGAATCGTTAGACGTGGTTAAGTTTCTGGGGAGAGGGGTTTGGAATTTCTACTCCTGAGCACAGTTCAGTTTACCATGTCCACACATTGTGTGCTGTGATACGAGGTAAAAAGACACAAATTAGGATTATGTTACCAAAGCATATTTATTAACATGTAATCACAATAAATGTTCAAAATTGTGACCACCAGAGGTTATGCACGCAGAACAACGGCGACGAATGGAACGGCGAACATTCGCGAAAACATCTGGCTTTTCGAGCACTTCCCCTACAGTGGCGGAAAGTCTGGCGACCAGTTCCTCGGGGGATTCAATGGGTGTCTCATACATAAGAGCCTTCAATCGTCCCCAAAAAAAGAAATCGAGGGGTGAAAGATCTGGCGAGCGAGCAGGCCAAGCAACAGGACCACCTCGACCAATCCATCTGTTCAGAAATGTGATGTCCAGATAGTTGCGGACGTCTCGTACGTAATGGGCTGGCGCTCCATCGTGCTGGAACCACATGACCCGCCGGATGCGTGGAGGAACAACGTTTAACAGGTCTGGCAGCACATGTTGCAGAAATGTGAGGTATGTTTTACCGTTGAGGCGTTCAGGAAGAAGGTACGGTCCGATTAGGTGGTCTCCGTGGCTCTCCTGCCCAAACATTGATGGAAAAGCGTCTCTGATGAGCATGTGGATACGTAGCATGTAGATTGACATCCGCCCATACATGTGCATTGTGTGTGTTAAATGTACCTTCACGTGTGAAGGTACATTCATCGGTGAAAAGCACAGTTCGTCCAAAATGTGGATTTAGCGCGTTCTGCTGCAGAAACCAGCGGGCGAATTCAATACGATTTGGATAATCCCCTGGAGACAGTTTCTGGACTCGTTGCACATGAAACGGGAGCAAATGTTCATCCTTCAGTACCCTCCAAGTCGTGGACTGTGAGGTATCCACCTGGCTAGCCACTGTTCGTGTACTTGTACTTGGCTGCGCCGCTACTACATCCAGAATGGCTTCTGCAACAACTACTGATTCGTCCTTTTTTGCACGACCTGCATTCGACCGGGAAGCGAGAAATGATCCCGTCTCACACAACTGTCTGTGCAAGCGCTCGAAAGTTTTGCGGTTAGGCAACCGCCTGTTAGGAAATCGCTCTCCGTACATTCGTTGTGCCTCTGCACCATTTCCATCTGCCGCTCCGTAAATTAAATGCATCTCAGCCTTTTCCTTATTCGTGAAGGACACCATCTTCCGATTCATTACTACAGCGACTTACACTTGACTCACCGTTCAGTGGTTTTTATGCCTGAATCGTGTCGAAATTTTGCATACGTGTTCTTCGTCTTCCCCATTTGACATTTGCATACTTTCTGTTTCCTTCTTCACCCGGTGACTAGCGTCAGGAATGGAGCTTTAACGTTTGCATGAGCGACGTTTCCAACTGTGCCAGTGCCTTTATGAGTGAATTCCGACTATGCAGTCCTTGACGAAAGTTGTATTTTTGCCTCGTATCACAGCACAGAATCGTTGGGCATGGTTAAGTAGTGCAAACTGAACTATGTTCAGAAGTTGAAATTTGAACCCCCTCCCCTCGCTACTGAACCACGCTCAGCGATTCAGATTTTGAGCTGAAAATTTAAGTTTAAGTCTAAGCTTTAGAAAGCATTTAATGAGACACAAAAAATAACGGTATAAAATAGTTGTTCGTTACTCCAAAGTCTAAAGCGCCCTCTATCGGAATTTTTTGAAAATTTTCTTTAAAATTTATTTTCAAGAAAATACTGACATAAAGAATACTTTTAGCAAAACGCGGCAGTAGTTAGAGCCTAATCTACGACACAAAGATCGGGAATAACTGATTTTTGTTCTGGGGGGAGAAGGGTTTCAAATTTCAAATTTCAGTTTACGCTACTTAACTACTCGTTAGGACTCAGATTTTTAGATCAAAATTTAAGTTTAAGTCTAAGCTTTCGAAATCATTTAAAGAAATACAAAAAATAACGTTAAAAAATAGTTGTTTGTTACTCCAAAGTCTAAAGCGCCCCCTATCGGCATTTTTTGAAATTGAACTTTAAAATTTTATTTCAAGAAAATACTGGCATAAAGAAAATTTTTTGCAAAAACCGCAAACGAATCGACCAATTTTTCCATGTTTTATAATCATTTGAAATTTCGGACCCTAAACTTTAATGCCCCCTATCTCCTTGGGAATACGTCTGGGACCCTTAGTCTCCTATTTAATATTATTTGTCTTTAAGTGTACTATAACCCCTTAAAGTTCTGCCCATCTTTTATGAATCACCCTGTATATGCTTTAAAGATAACTGTAGAATTTTCCAGAGCCTTCAGAGGCTATAAATTACCAGAAAGTGCTTTAACTTTCGATAGAGAACCTAAGCGAGAAAGGATCCCAATTTACAGGTATAAAGGGCGGGTTGTTGCACAAAAAGTCGCCAAATCCGTCGCCAACTTGGCGACATTTGGCGATATATCGCCAAATTTGGCGATAAAAATAAGTCGCCAAAACCATCGCCAACTTGGCGATAAACCCATTCCTTGGCGATTTTCCATAGACTTCCATTATAAAGATGAGGGTGTAAGGTTGTTTTCCTTGCAAACCATCTGAGGCCATCTGAGCATTGAGTTACATGATGCTCAATAGGAAATACATTAATAATAGTGCAATTTTCACAATAATAAAATAAAATAAATTTAAACAAATGGAATATTTACAGATATATACAAAATTCATAACATTGCCCCCCTCTCAAGGACTGCACGTCCCGGGTAGTTCAACCTTTGATCGGAAAGCAAACCCGTTGCCAACAAATGCTATACTATTTAAAACACTTAAAGCAAACATGCAAAATAACCATTAAACACATTCATAATGCTGAATTATACAAAATATACACTTATTTAAAAAAAAAATTAAATTAAATTAAAGCATAGACATTATTACATACAAGTATTTAAATAATAATAACATTAATAATGATAATGCTAAGCAAAAGAAATTTTTACATTAACTTATATACAAGACCATGGTCATACTAATTTACATTATTTACATTACACTATTTACAATCAATGAACTAAGTACTATGGCCATAGTATGGAGCCAGCCTGTCGTGATGAACGACTCTAGGCTTCGAATTTGGTGACTTTAGGATCCGAATTACGACATCGTTCACTCTGTTTAGGACTGTATAAGGACCGTCCCAGTGCGATTGCAGTTTGGGAGAAAGTCCTTTACGTCGAGTCGGATTATAAAACCAAACCTTGTCACCTTCTTTGAATTGATGTCCCGTGGCTTTCGTGTCGTACCTGGTCTTCATCTTCTCCGTCTGTAAATTGATCCGCTCTCGAGCCAAGTTGTGGACGTCTTCAAATCGTGCCTGGAGATTCTGCACGTATCCCTCTGGCGATGAAGGCGCATCTGGATGGCGACGAAAAATCAGATCACAAGGTAGACGAAGATCACGACCGAAAAGCATCAGAGACGGGGAATAGCCGGTTGTTTCATGGACGGCGCTGCGATAGGCGAGAAGAAACAAGGGAAATTTTTGGTCCCAGTCTTGTTGGTTTCTTGAGACTAGCAGTGAGAGATTGTTGAGGATGGTACGATTAAATCTCTCAACCATGCCATCCGATTGTGGATGTAAAGGCGTCGTCCTAGTTTTGTCCATTCCGAGAATTTGACAGAGACCCTCAATCACAGCAGAGATGAAATTTCTCCCCTGGTTAGAATGCATTTGAAGGGGAACTCCATACCTTGATATCCACTGGTGTACCAAGGCATCCGCAACCGTAGAAGCTTCTTGATCAGGGATGGCATAAACTTCAATCCATTTCCTGAAGTAGTCCATGACAACAAGGAGGTATTTGTTGCCATCAGCACTTCTTGGCAGAGGGCCTAAGATGTCAAGGGCTATGCGTTCGAAAGGTGCTCCCACATTGTAGAGATGTAGTCTTCCTCGGCTACGTTTCTTTGGTCCTTTTCGAGCTGCACATGCAACGCAAGATTTGCACCATCGTTCGACGTCAGCTCTCGCTTTTCCCCAGAAGAAGCGCTCTCGGACTCTATGTAATGTTTTCATGACTCCAAAATGGCCACCAGTAGGACTGCCATGTAATTCTTCGAGGAGCTCTGGGATTCGAGATCGAAGAAGTACCAACTGCCACCGAGATGTCTTCCCATCTTCCGATTCGAATTTTCGGAACAGGACACCATTCCTGACGTGGAGGGAGTTCCAAAGAGCCAATTATTGCTTCGTCGTAGGACTGTAAGTCGAGATGTCCTTCCAACTGGGCTTTGTGCTAGAAGATTCTAATAACTCCAAGATTGGTTTGATGTCAGAATCTGCCATTTGATCTTCTCGAATCTTCTCATCACTCCAGGGATCTGGTGGCGTTGATAGTGAAGTCTTCGTCTGGCGTATGACATATTCGGGATTATACTTGCTATCCGCTCTGGAACAATAGCGACAGCTCTCGGGGCACGGTCTTCTTGATAGGGCATCGGCGTTTCCATGCGATGAGCCTTTGCGATGCCTGATGTCAAAGTCGTATTCCTGGAGTCGTTGTATCCATCTGGCTACTTGGCCCTCTGGGTTCTTAAAATTCATCAGCCATGTTAGGGATGCGTGATCAGTACGAAAGGAGAAATTTCCTGCCATAGAGATAGTGATGGAAGTGTTCTATGGCTTTCACTATAGCTAATAACTCCTTACGAGTGACGCAATAATTCCGCTCTGGTTTCGATAAACATTTGCTCCAGTATGCTACGACTCGTTCTTGGCCATCTATTTCTTGAGAAAGTACAGCGCCGACACTTTCGTGACTAGCATCCGTGTCCACAATGAATTGTTTGTCGGGGTCTGGATAGGTAAGGACTCGAGAGGGTGCGAGAGCTTCTTTCAGCCGCTGGAAGGAATTCTCGCATTCTTGTGTCCATAGAAACTTCTGCATGCTTTCAGTGAGCCTATGCAATGGTCTTGCGATGTTGGAGAACCCCTGGACAAACTTTCTGTAATATGTGCATAGTCCCAGAAAGCTTCGCAACTGATGGATATTTTCCGGACGCTTCCAGTTCTTTACTGCGGACACTTTTTCAGGATCTGTTCGAACACCTTCAGCTGAGGTGATGTGTCCTAAATAGTTTACTTCCCGTTGGAAGAACTTGCATTTCAAAGTGTTCAGCTTTAAATTCGCCGCTCTTAGCTTCGTTAACACTTTTCGAATATTCTCTAGATGTTCTTCAAACGTGCGGCCACCAATGATGACGTCATCTAGGTAGATGAGACAAGCTTCAAAAGTCAGGCCTTTTAACACTGTCTCCATGAGGCGCTCGAACGTTACTGGGGCATTGCAGAGCCCAAACGGCATAACTTTAAATTGCCAAAGTCCTTGTCCAGTAGTAAATGCGGTCTTCTCTTTGTCACGAGGATGGATCTCTACTTGCCAATATCCACTCTTCAAATCCAGTGTGGAAAACCATTTATGTCCTGAAAGAGTATCTAGCGTGTCGTCTATTCTTGGTAGAGGATAGCTGTCCTTCTTCGTGATATCGTTAAGTTTACGATAATCCACACAAAATCTTGTGGAGCCATCTTTCTTTCGGACCAACACGATGGGAGAGGCCCACGGACTTGATGACGGTTCGATGATGTCACTATCCTGCATCTCTCGTAAGAGCTTAGAAACCTCTTCTTGTTTTGCGAACGGCAAGCGTCTTGGATGCTGTTTAATCGGTGGATGATCGGCAGTATCAATTCTATGACGTGTCAGAGAAGTGCGACCTATATCATTCTCGTTTTGTGAAAACACATCCTTAAATTCCTGGAACAGTCTTTCTGCGGAATGTCTCTGCTCAGGAGATAAATTCTCATTTCGTTCAATTTCAGGTGTTAAACTTGTAGTCGGCTCCGACAACGTCAAGCTCGGGTCCTTGCAAACACAGGTGACTGGAGCACAGGCACTTCACCCTTCTGGATAATTCTAGACTTTTCACTTACATTCGCCATCCTCACGGGTATCACCTCTCGACAGATCTACCAGCGCTGATGCTATTAGCACTCCTTTTGGGCTCTTCTCAGGATATCCAACCAAGCCACATTGAAAACTACTTTCGTTCTCAGTTAATCCAGGTATCATCATTTCGGTCCGAGGAGGGATGATAACATCTGCCTTGGCTGTGATCCGTTGAATAGACCCGGACTCATTTCCAAGTTTGAAAATAGTGACATCTTCTTGAGCAGAGCGTAACTCATTCTTCTTAAAGTCCAGTGTAAATCCATGCTCTTTTAAAAAGTCCAGTCCGAGTATGAAAGGGTTTGAAATATCGGCCACGTAGACTGTATGGCGATAAGCGGCGTTCCCAAACTTTATTTTCAGTGTCATTCTTCCATGTATATCGATCTTATCTCCGGTCACAGTTTGAAGAATAACACGTGCCGGGGTCCAGAAGAGTTTTTCTTTCAGCCGCTCAGCTAGATCTTTCCGAATGATGGTCACATTGGCTCCTGTATCGATGATCATATTACAGGGCAAATCATTCACACTTCCGACTAGAAAAACTCCGTTCTCGCCGCAACTTCTTGCAGAAATTTCATACTTGAAAATGTGGCTTCTCAAAATCTGGCAACCTCCGCCCCGCAAGATGGCCATTAATCATTTTTCCTGTTCCTCCTTTAGCCGGAGAGATATTACCTTCGGTGCTGGGTCGTCTTGGGCAGTCGATTTGGATATGGCCTTCTCCACCGCATTTCCAGTACTTGATCTTCCTGTAAGGTTTGTTGTCCATCAAGGAGTTTATATGTCTCATCACATCCTTCATCTGCTGCTGTAAACGCTCCACAGCTGTATCCGACGTTTCAGGCATGTTGGCTACTCGCACAAAGTGCCGATCTTTCCTTGTAGTTTGCTGGGCTGCCTCGAATTTTAGGGCATTAACTAAAGCCCCTTTTAAGTCACTGAGATCTGCAATCCGGAGTTGTTTCTGGATCTCAGAGTCACGCACACCATCGATAAAATATTGCAGAGCTAAACTTTCTCTAATTTCAGTCGGATAGTCAGGATAAGCAAGATGAAAAAGTCTCTCGACATCCGTAGCGAGTTCTTGCAGGGATTCAGTGGATTTCTGCTGTCGAGATTTGAGCTGGAGTCTGCTATATTCTTTCATGCATTTCTCGCCAAAGCGCAATTCTAAGGCACTGACGAGCGTTTCAAAATCCAGCGGTTCATTTGCAGGCAACGTCTGTAGAACGTCGGCAGCATCAGCTCGTAGAGAAGCTGCTAATTGGCAAGCCTTGGTCTGGGAATCCCATCCATTGGCGTCCGCTACGATCCCAAATTGTGTCTTAAAAACTGGCCATGAGGATTTTCCGTCATAGGTCGAGAGTTTAATAGAGGCCCGAGGAAGCATAGCTTGATACTTGACATCTTCGGGATAGTTTTCGGCAGTTATCTTTTGTTTCTTCACATTTTCCAACTCCTTTTCTACACTCTCAATCCTTTCTTCTACGGTTTTGGCTGTCCTTTGTATTTCTTCTACTTTTTCTTCTACGGTTTTGGCTGTATTTTGAACTTTTTCTTCTATTTCTTGAAATCTTTCTCCAACTTTGTTTTCCACGCCGTCAATTCTGTCATTTAAAGATGTTATTTTATCCTCTATTAGTTCTTTCAACTCAGCAAGGTTGGTTGACATGTCCTTCTTCATATCATCTTTTAACTCACCAAGGTTCGCAGTCATTTTCTCATCCATCGCTGACATATCCTTCTTCATTTCTTCCGACATTTCCTTCATTTCAGCCTGGTTCGCAGTCATTTTCTCATCCATCGCTGACATATCTTTCTTCATTTCTTCTTTCAACTCGCCAAGGTTCGCAGCTAATTTCTCCAGTAATTCTTTCAGTTGACCCTCCATTTCTCGGTGATCGGTATTCAACCCCACTCCTTACACCAAATGTTGTGAGCTCGGGGTTCGAAAAGACTGATGCCAATATATAAGAACAATAAACAGGCTTTATTTACCACAAACAGTTCGATAAGAACTGAAATATCTTCTCAAAATACAAATATTCAGTAATTTTCAAATCTAATAACAACACAGCAAAATTTCACACAGAACAATATAGCGTATTGTTCAATACGGCGAATCAAATACAAAATCGCTCAGAGAAACACAGTAATCAATGCAAAGCCTCTCGTGCGTATTCAATCGCATTTGACAGAGAACTAACTGAACTGAACTGGTGGAGGTCCCTTATATAGGCTTTAAAGATAACTGTAGAATTTTCCAGAGCCTTCAGATGCTAGAAATTACCAGAAAGGGCTTTAACTTTCGATAGAGAACCTAAGCGAGAAAGGATCCCAATGTACAGGTATAAAGGGGGGTGGTTGCACAAAAAGTCGCCAAATCCGTCGCCAACTTGGCGACATTTAGCGATATATCGCCAAATTTGGCGACAAAAATAAGTCGCCAAAACCATCGCCAACTTGGCGATAAACCCATTCCTTGGCGATTTTTCTAAACACTTCCATTATAAAGATGAGGGTGTAAGGTTGTTTTCCTTGCAAACCATCTGAGGCCTTTAGCATTGAGTTACATGATGCTCAATAGGAAATACATTAATAATACTGCAATTTTCACAAGAATAAAATAAAATAAATTTAAACAAATGGAATATTTACAGATATATACAAAATTCATAACAATATATATATATATATATATATATATATATACATGTAATTATGCTCGTGTGTGATGCCATATTAAAATTAAAAATTATTTTTATCAACTATTATTTATAGATATGTTTTGCACGAATAATTAAGAATAACAGTAAAAACTGTAATAATAATAAATTTGATTTACTGTAACTATATATGTATAGATTACATATGCATTAGACTTGTATATTTTCATTACTTATGCATAAAGTTATGACATAATTTTTTGATAATAAAATATCTATAAATGTTTATCTTCTTAATAATACTCTATGTAATAAATTCCATATGCCAAATATCCAGTATTTACAATTTAATTGTGTGTTGGAATGATTTGGGGAAGTTTAAAGAGATGGTTACGTATTTATAAAACCATCCCTAACATCCTAATCAATCTCTCGGGTATCGGTGGTTCAGAGACGCAATAAGTAAACATTGAAAAGGTCTGACCGTACTACAGTTCTAGTGGAGATTAATAGAAAAGACAAATGAAACTTAAAATTCCCAGTTAAATTAAATAAGTACATAAATAAAAGCGCGCGTTCTGGGAATTTTGATGTATCCTAAACTAAGAATAGCTATCTAATGACACAAGCATGGACGCTAATATACTTGAACAACAATTACTGTATTTCAACACCAATGAATTAAAATACACGTAAAGCATAAAATTAAAGACAAAGTTAAATAACAAAAACAACAACAACAAAAAATACAAGAAATATTTATAAGAAAAAAAGATTAATGAAACACTGAACTGAGACGTGTTGCCATGCAGCATTTACTAGAGATCAAAAGATCCAAATAATTAACATGTAACTGAAATTTGATTAACCTACTTGTTATCATGAATAGTTAATGAATTTTATTAAACTTCTGTAATATTAAACTCCTCAAGTTTAAAATAAACAAACTGTTACCAATATGAAATAAATTCATTTACATAAATTGAAATTCTATTAATTAAAAGACTGAATGACTGCCTCTACAAAGTGCCATGTCCTATGGACCCTATTTCTTCTGACGTCAGAGTCACGTGCTTTGGGGAAACATTTCCGATATTGTAGATCTTAATTCTGCAACGACTCGTTTTGCAATGCAACGTTGATGTTATAGAGCTGTAACGGACCATATTTTTGTGACGTTGAGTCACGTGCTTTGGGAAAATATTACCGAAATCGTAGCCTCGAACCCAAACAGAGAATAGGGTCCATTACATAAGAAGAATATAATTATTTACTAGTAAATCTGCAGATCAGGAACCTCAACGTCAGCTCTGAATTTCATTGTTTTTTAATCTCACTTTTCATATTATTTAGCATCTTACAACCAACAATTGAATTTAATTTTATATTACATACATATTTATAGGCATATAAAGTACTTCGGAGGTTTCAGAAATTAGAAGAGTTAAATTAAACACGATTTATGCAATGATATTCTGAAATCCTTATAAAATTCTTATTCTTGTAATTTTGTAGATAAAAAAAAATGCATTTCTTATTTTGATATTCTTTGAAATATGGTTGCTAAGCAACTAACAAAATAAAGAGGAATGAAAAAGAAAAGTATTTTAAAATTTGTAAAAAATAAGAAAATAAAGTGTTTTATATTTCCCGAACAGTTGCAAAAAATTTTCCAATAATTTAAACAATTAATTTCTAAATTCTAATCGATATATCGGTAAAATTTCAAAGCTATTGCATATATTTAAGACCTCAATATCGAAAATTTAGTATCCGTAATTTTACGTTTAATTCTATTATTCAAATATGCGATTTTCATTTCTGTTAAAAATGAATTTTGAAAATCGTCTCCATTCCCATAGGAAAGCCTTATGACCTAAAAAGAAATGTACTATATTTTTCGAACGAATGAACCAAAGGTAATCAAAAACTATACAGCTAATTCAGGGTTCCTCACCAACATACCCACCAAAAATCAACCTGATCGAATGTTTTTTTTGTTTTGTTTTTTTCAGCAGTTATCATGTAACAAACAGACAGACAAACAAACAAACGGAAACCAAAAACTTTTCGGGTCTCCACTGTGATGCTCACCTGACGTTTCAGCAATAAGGACATACAATGAAAATTTTAAATACATTGATCATCTTATATACTGGAATGTCCCGATGTGTGGAGAGATTGCAGGTGGCGACGTCATTCATTGAGTTTTCGATGGACACTTCACACAAGTATAAAATAAAATGTGGGGACCATTGGTCGAACATTAGTAACTGAACAGTAAATTCCATTAATTGGAATTGGCTATAAGTAAATTAGTCATCACTATACTCTTTTACTTTCAGAGCCTAATATAGCAGTTTGAGAACTCATAAGCATACTCTAAAATACAAATAGAATAGTTCTCATGGTTGGAGGATTTTTTGCACAAGCGAACACGTAAATATAAAGAAATGTTAATAAGCTGAATCTAAGTTCTGGAAACCTAAAATATTCTCGTTAAGCATCAATAATATCTAAAAAATAAATTTAACATTGTGTGCAACTCAATGTAATACTTTTTCAAAGAGCAAACTTGCTGTACCCCCGTGGATAATACTGGACAAACATGTGACCATTATTATTGGTCTTGAGATTTGCTGAACTGCGATTCGATGTGCTGTCCGTGAGCCTGCGCTCTACATCGTCAGAGGGCTGGACCTCAGCTCATGAAATGCGGAATTGCCCCCGATCTTACTCTTGAACACTTGTACATTTCTCTCTTTCTCAATTTGTACTCGTTATGTCAAAATACGCGCCGTTCTGTCGACATGTGCAGAAACTAGCAGAAACACAGGTTTTCTTTTACACTGTGCGTTAATTAGAAGACAGATTTAACTATAAAACATAATGAACACAATAATTGGTGTATATGAAATTTACTAAAAAAATATGAAAAGTACTCAATCTGAGATTTAATTGTCTGAGTGCAACGAAGACTCATACACAGCGCAGTTTTACTTTGCCCCATATATAGCTACGATGGATATTAAAACCTTTCGTCAAGCATAACTCAAAAAATATTTAACGGATTTCGTTCAAATTTTTACAGCAGGTACCTATAAAGGTGACAACGTCGTCTATTTATTACCAAGAATAAGTGTCAAACCGTTTGGAAGTTATATTAAAAAAATAGATAAAAAAGCACAATTAAAGTACATACGTCACTAAATTTTGTGCGTACGTCATTTTCACCGGCGGGAGATTTTCGTAGACAATCGGAATTGAAAAGTTCATGGAATACATGGAGCAAAAAATATGCAAGCACTAATATTCAGCACAATAAAATATATTTCAATTTAATAAAAATGGAAAGTTAATCTGGAATTTTTTCTGTTTGAAAAGTATTAGAGATTAGTAAGAGTAGTATTAGTATTAGAGATTTGGCGTAAATCACACCATTAGCAGCTTTTTTATTTATGTCGCGTTAAAAACCACTTGATGACGTAACAAACACGTATAATGCTTCTGATATCAAGTAAATGGGACTGCATTTTTGGCGTTTAATCTAACAGTTTGGCGATAGTTTTTTGTTATGAAAAGTGGTCGACGGGATAATAGAGCAGTACCTCTATGTGAAATGAAACAAGGCACAGATGTCATATACGCACCACGTTGGCGCGATTTTTCCCTCCACCAGCTTGGGGAAAACTTTGTTTTTGAATATTAGTTACAAATAGTGTGACAAATAGTACACGTGATTTTTTATTTCAGTATAAAAATAAAATAACGTAATAAATGAAACAGCTTCTATTATTTTAAAAAAGGAAATAAAAATAAATAAATAATAGTTTGATATAAATAAAGACGCGGATGTCATACACGCACCACATTGGCGCGATTGCAATAAAATGACAATTTTATGCCTCACATGGTAACCCAGTTATTTTGTTTCAATTGTTGTTTATTAACTTTTATTTTTTATTTTAATTCTATAAATTGTTTTTATTATATATATCAATATTTATTTATATCAAACTATCATTTATTTATTTTTATTTCCCATTTTTGAATAATAGGAGCTATTTCATTTATTACGTTATTTTATTTTTATATTGAAATAAAAAAATACATGCTATTATTGTATGGTATTTGTAACTAATATTCAAAAACAAAGTTTTCGCCAAATTAGCGGGGGAAAAATCGCGCCAATCTGCTGCGTATATGACATCTGTGCCTAAATTAATATTGATATACATATAAAAATAATCTATAGAATTAAAATAAAAAATAAAAGTAAACAAACACAACAAACAGTTTTCGCCAAAGGGGCGGGGGAAAAATCGCGCCAACGTGGTGAGTATATGGCATCTGTGCCGGGATTTTTACTCTTTTATCTGTGCTTTCGGAAATATAAAAAAATTAAAAAATTCTTATATCAGGTGTATAATGTTTTGCATTTTTATACGGACCACTTCTCCATTTTAAGATTTTAAATGCTATTTATATCAGATATTTCTTTCTTGAGATTCCCACGAGTTTTTTCCGGTAATTTTTTTAGTTCGCTTATTAATTGTTTACAATTTGCCCCCCTGGCAATAACAATTATTTATCACAAAAAATGGGTACTTCTCTATTATCCCGTCGACCACTTTTCATAACAAACAACTATCGCCAAACTGTAACTCTAAATAAACGGGAGAACGTTGCCATTGAAATATTAAAATAAATAAAATATAAGAATTTAAGGACACAATTGTTACTTTAATGAATGAAATAACTAATAAATCAGTAAAACATAATGAAAAATACACCCAAATGTCGAATTAAAAACCACTTGATGGCATAACAAATACGTATAATGCTTCTGGCATCAAGTAAATGGGACTGTATTTTTGGAGTTTAATCTTAGTTTGGCGATAGTTTTTTGTTATGAAAAGTGGTCGACGGGATAATAGAGAAGTACACAAAAATGGCTTAGTTTTGTTAAATTTGTTTGTTATGTATTTTCATTTCTAATTAAAATATCGAAAATGGCAATAAAATTTTATTTTAGCACAGTACTTAATTTTTAAAATGGCTCAAAAACATGGTTTAATAAACGTATATTTGTAAATATTTTAAAAAACATGTTTTTCTGCTCTCTAGAAAAATTTGTAAGATTCTACAACTGCCTTTGGCACCAACCAGTACATGATACGGAACTTTTCCCTATTCAGATACACAGAAGAGGTTGGTCACAAACAAGAGTAATGCTAGCAACAATATTGTTTTAACTCTATAAGAGTTAGAAACAATAATGATATTAAATTCCCCGATTAGCTTAGGGCCCGATTACGGAACTTTCTCCTAGAAAAAAAAACTGTAGAAGTCTTTTACATTTGTTTCGAATGAAGCTCGATCAACAAAGTATTAATTGATAATACAAACAACACTAATATTAACATGGGGGCAAAAGTTTGAATTTAAGTGTATATATTTGGAAACCCCCCCCCCAACCACCCACCAAAAAAATAAAAAGAAAGTTACAGAAATGAATTTAAAATGGCGTGAAGCCACCCTTTCTGACATAAGAAATTGGCTGCGAACCCGATTACGAAACTTTCACTTAACTTAATAACATGTATCTAATAGCCCTGAGGACAATTCCCCTTCCCAGTTATACGGACCTTGGGGCTTTTTTAAAAAGCTTGACGCAGTTCGGGTTGAAGAAATTGAGATTTACTGTCAAATGACATAAACTACTATGAAAATAAAACTGGTGAATTATTATGCTGGTTTATGTATGTATTTAAAAAAAAATTGCATCTGATTACACTCTTTAGATAAATTACTCCTGTTTGAATTTAATAACAGATAAACGGCTTCCGTTTACTAAATTGTTTAAATATTGGGAAGAGTTGGCGAGAGATAGATAGACGTGTAAACAAACGGGTAGACAGACGGGTAGAGAGACGGATAGCGACAGAGATAAGCTAACGGGTAGCGAAACGAATAGACAGACGGGTAGCGAGGCAGGTGCAAAAAAGGGTTGACAGAGGGGTAGTGAGATGGGTAGGGAGACAGGTAGCGTGGTGGATAGAGAGACGAGTACAGAGACGACTTGACAGACGGGTAGAGAGAGGGGTATATAGACAGACAGACGTGTTGATAGACGAGTAGTGTAACGGGAAGCGAGACAGGTAGAGACACGATTAAAAAGTCGGGTAGAAAGACAGACGGATACTGAGACGGGTATACAGAAGAGTAGAGAGACAGTAGACAGATGAGTTCGGAGAGAGACACAGCTAAGACATACGAGTAGTTAGACTGGTAGACACGTTTGTAGCAAAGCATGTTATCAATGTGGTTTGAAGTATACGAGTTTCTATAAATAGTTATACAAATAAACAAAGGAAATTTTTTTAATTAAAATATTAAATATATGATTTAATATTTCAATATTTAATATTTTATTTTTTAATATTTTATTTAGATATTTGTCACAAAGAAAATGTTGCAAAAATTAAATTAAATTTGCGTTAAACTACGCTTGCTAAAATACGCTATTGGCTGCAAATCTGATTATGTGACTTTAAAAATATCGTCTTAAAAGATCCGGCGTTTTTTTTTTTTTTTAAGTTTTGAGCAATTTCCGCTTAAGAAAATGAGATTATTTGCCAAATGTTATAAAAAAATGCATATGAAAACATAACAGTATATGAATTTATATATGATATTTTGTAATTATATCATTTAATTTGCTATTTTTCATATGTTGTATCTTTATCTATCTCTTGTCTATCATATGCTGTATATTCACTTAGATTCTTGTTGATATCTTCTTTATATCGTAATTGTTAACTTTATGTTCTCAGCAATATCACTCAGACTAATCCCTTTGAGGGAAGTCGTAGTATAACATATATACTGTATGGCCATTTGTCACCAGACATGTTCCATTTTAGACATTTTGTCGAATATTTAAAGATATGCTTGTCAGATTCTCCTGGAACTTCATGATTATAAAGAATATGTTTGGCCTCATATTTATCAACAACGATTTGATCAACGAGAACAATTATTGGGAAAACAAAACTCAAAGAAAAATAATAAAACCACCCTGTAAAATATAATGCACGAAATCTTCTATCGCTACAGCACACTAATACGTAGATATTCTACAATATGTGTATTCATTTGTGTAAGAATAATAGCACGTATAGTCATGGAGATATAGCCTTTTTGTTTTAAAGTTAAGAAAAACTCTTGCAAGTATTTTATTTATATCTTGCAGGGTTTTTAACCAAATTTAACGCCAGTTTCAGAAAATTTCACAAAATGTTGTAGGAATATTACAGTACAATTGAAATATAAATATATTAAACATTTGATGAAATATGAACAGTTGTATGAAATATTTTTTATCTACGCATGCGCGAACGATAACAAAGATATTTTTTGTCATTACTTAATAGTTAAATATCCTGAAAATTCAGAACGATATCGGCGATAGAGTGAGCTGATTTTTAGTTGCTCTCTAAAAGTAGCTGAATGATAAGGGATTTTCCACAACTTGTCATTTTTTGTTTTTGTACTATTTTTCAATTTCTAAACATATTTTATTTCTTTTTCGAAAACTACCATAACGAGCCTATTCGAACAAAGAGCTACACAAAATATATAAAGAGCTACACAAAACAATTCGCACACAATACAGGATATGAACAGCATTTGTTGAAAATAGATTTTTGCAGCGTTATGTGTATTCCTTAATTGTTTATTTAGATATCTTAGATCACTGCACGAAAAAATGAAAATTTTAAACAACATTCTGATAGCGTTGGGAACTGTTTTATAACCAGTGACTGATGTCTGATTTTTCATTCTTAATTAAAATTACGATGAAGTAGTGTCCCTAAATTTGCAACCACCTGTATGATAAAGTATCTTTCTGCTTTTTTGTGGTGTTCGTGCTTTAAGCACTGAATAAATTTCTTTTTCCGCATATATGATACACTGATTTTTTATAATGTAAAATTTTTCTTTTAAAAATGCTCAACTATTAATTCTTCTACAATGAATTATTAAATATTTTTTAACACAATATTTAAGCAAAAATTGGAACTTATAAAACATATCCCTTTAAGTTTAATGTGAATACGTGACACGTTTTTTTTTTTTAAATACGAAATATATTAATTATGCAAATATTTTTACTTTTTAAATTTCTTTTAATATTAATATAAAGTGGTCGTGATGAATTTTAATTTTATAAAAATAAATTGCGTAACAAATAAAAAATAGATAATAAGTCGGCTTATTAGATTTCTTAAGAAAATTTATTAATTTCAAATTCATTTAAAAAAATTGAAGTTATGGATCTCCATTTAAATTTTATTAATAATACGTGATAAGTTCTTTAAAAATCTAATACGAATTAATGGACTACATAAATGTATTTTTTAATATTTCACATTAATATTTATAAAAAAGCGAACGTGATAAAGCATAATTTTAAGATAATAAACTTTTAAATCTAATTTTTTATAGGAAAACTCAGTTTAAAATAATTCAAAAATAAAATAAAACTCTTATTATAGTAGCAGGGAAGAAAGGTTTTTGTGTTTCAGAAAGATGATGAAAATATTGGAGTTTTTATTTACTTAATATTTTATAACTTAATTATTAAACTTTCAAAAATATAAAACTCGGAGCAATCATAATAATGGATATTTTTCTTTTTAAGAAACCGATATTTTACTAAAATCTCTCTTTTCCCAAATATTTCTTTCTTTTCTACTAAAAAAAAAAAATAAATAAATAAATAAAACAAAAAATAATCACTCTACTGTTCAATCTACTAATTATTAAAACTGTCTATATACTTACTTAGTAATGCAAAAACATTTAGACTCTTTAACTAAAATCTTGTAGTAAACTTTTCTAAGCATTTTTTTATTTAATTCAAAAGCATGCAAAATTTTCCAAGTGAATTTAAATGTATAGTAACACCAAGGTGATAATAGTACAGTATAATAAAAAAAAGTATTTAGTTTGCATAAAAAATGGGCATAATTAAGGTAAAAATATTCTTTATGTATAAGTAGTAATATGCAGAATTTGGTTAAAAGAACTTACATTTTTAGTATGTGCACAATTCTACGACATTTTAAAAATTGTTTATAATTTTTTTAATAGTTGATACATTTTTAATTGTTTATACAGCCTATCAAATGTTTTAAAAGTTTAATAATTTCTATTTATTAATTGCATAATAGGGGTAAAAATATTATTTAAGTGTAAGTAGTAATAGGAGAAGGTCCGGTTACAGGAACATAAATTTTCAGAATACTTACATTTCTACTACATTCTTTTAATATATTAAAATCATTAACATTACAGACATTACATTACAATTACATAAAACATTAAAAAGCATATTTAAATTGGATGTTTCGGATTTACATGAAAATCCCTCATCATATAAATCCGAAACGTCCAATTTAAATATGTTTTTAATGTTTTTTGTAATTGTAATGTAATGTCTGTAATTTTAATGATTTTATTATAGTTATAAATATGTTCAGACGTAATATTTTTGTTTACTTCAAATTCTTTTAAGAGTTTATACATTCTACTTCAATTTGTAATAGTTTAATAGTTTATATTTATTAGTTACATAATTGCGACAGGAAGAGGTCCGGTTGAAGGAACTTAAATTTTCCGGATGCGTACAAATCTACCATATTTTAAAATAGTATAGACATTCTAACACATATTTTAATGGTTTAATAGTTTATATTTATTAGTTACATAATTTCGATAAAAATATTATTCAAGTCTAAATAGTGATACAAAGAGTCAGGTAAAAGGAAGTTCAATTTTCATAACTCTTACAATTGTACCATATTTTTTTAACAGTTTATACATCATACCACGTGTTTTAATAATTTATTAGTTACATAATTGCGACAGGAAGAGGTCCGGTTAAAAAAACTTAAGTTTTTAGGATACGTACAAATCTACCAAATTTTTAAATAGTTTATACATTCTAACACTTATTTTAATGGTTTAGTAGTTTATATTTATTAGTTACATAATTGAGTTAAAACTTGTATTTAAGTGTAAATAGTAATACGAAGATTCAGGTAAAAGAGAGTTCAATTTTCATAACTCTTACAATTGTACCATATTTTTTTAACAGCTTATACATATTACCACGTTTTTTAATAATTTATTAGTTACATAATTGTGAGAGGATAAGGTCCGGTTAAAGAAACTTAAATTTTCAAGATGCGTACAAATCTACCATATTTTTAAATAGTTTACACATTCTACCACATATTTTAATAGTTTAATAGTTTATATTTATTACTTACATAATTGCGATAAAAAATGTATTTAAGTGTAAGTACTAATAGTAAGAGTCAGGTAAAAAAAAAAATTCAATTTCCATAAATCTTACAATTCTACCACATTTTTTTAGCAGTTTAAACATTTCACCACATGTTTTAATAATTTATTAGTTACGTAATTGGGATAAAGCTATCATTTAAGCATAAGTAGTAATAGGAAGATGTCCGGTTAAAGTAACATAAAATTTCAAGATGCTTACAATTCTTTTGAAAAGTGTATACATTTTTAATAGTTTGTATATTCTACTACTTTTTTAACAGTAAAATTTTTAATAATTTTTTTTTTTGTAAAATTTTTACTTACATAATTGTAAAAAAAAATATATATTATTTAAGTGCAAGTATTGATATGAAGACGTCCGGTTAAATAAACTAAAATCCTTAGGATCCGTACCATTCTACCACATTTTATTAATCGAATGTTTCATGCATAAAGCATAATTCAACCTAAATTGAAAACAAAGATAAATATATCTATATTATACTAAACTGATGTCTGTGGCGCTACTTTTCCTAGGAATCATGGCCTATAGTGCAGAACTCCGTTTTCTTGACAATGGAAACTGGGGTGATGTCCCGGTCAGGTGGTCAACATAACGCAGGATCCTCAGTGCTTAGTGCCCAATTTAGCTTGGTACTCATTTTATCAACCCTAAAGGATGAAAGGCTGAGTGAAATATGACCAGTCAGGGGGAAGAACTCTGGCCATGTAGGTGGCAGTGCGACGCGCAGCCCACTCAGATAATGAGCTTATTTATTTGTATATACCGTGTAGCTATTTTTGCTATCGAATTACATGAAAAGTAATAGTCATTTGTACACTTGGCAGTAATCTGTTTTCTTCTTTTCCATGATTTTTTTTTTCTAAAGGAGGATTATTTGGAGTTATTTGGAGAACATATCTACAATTAGAAAAATTATGTCTGTAAGTTTAGGTGCGGAATATATATGACGGAATGTATGGTAATTATGAATAAATTAAAAATAATCATATAACAAGATCACTAATTATAATTAAAATATAGATAAAATACTTAAGTGATACAAAGAGAAAAATATTTCAAGCACTTGCTTTTTTAAGTATATGATCTCGTGATTTATGTTTTCAAGTGTATTTACATAAATTTGCGAGAATATTTTTGTTTATCGGTATATATCATGAAAATGGTGCCGTATATGAGCACTGAAACATATGTCGATCATTAAAAGGTTTTTATAAGCCTTTTTTGTTTCTCTTTGTTTCACTTAAGCATTTTATCAATATTTTAAATTAAAGGCTAAAAAGTAAATTTCATTAAACATTGGTTCCTTGTTACAATGAAACCTCACAAATATTGTTTTTAGATGTCTAAAAAGAATGGCAGATTTAGAGTTGAACTAGAAGTGTAATAAATAAATAGCAATCACATTTTATTAATTTTCATTTAAAATCTTATTTTATATTAATTTTATTGTAAAACTATAGAAGATGAAAATTGTAAAGGTTAACTAAAATATAAATTCAGATTGTTTAAAATGTTTTGAACGTATATTTCATCTTACAATATTATTATTATGAATTTTTAAATGCATTTCTTTCTGCGAATTTCAGCATGATAGTTACACCGTAACAAAAATCAGATTGTTTCAGCATGCAATCTCAATTTATTTATCCAGTCAAAAATACAGGATGTTTCACTCTAAGTGAAGATAATGTGATGCAAATTTGTAGAGGTGCCTTACTTTGTGCGATATGTGGCAAAATTACGGAAAGCAGCGTAATTGAATAATTATTATCGTATGCACTGAAAACTGCATTCCAGAATGTGGAGCATTGAAATCGTGTTTTTTGGACACGGGGAGTTACAATTTCTAATATTTATATTAATGTTAAGACACTTTACACAATACAAAGTTCTCTTCAAATTTTATTTACTATATAGTCTCTTATATAAAGTTCAAAGAACATCGAGTTGGCTTAGAGTAGAACAGGCACAATTTTTGACTGAATAATTCAAACGTGCACAGTTCTATGAAAAAAAAATGTATTATATCATTACGTTTTCAGTGCCAGAAAACTCTGAAAATTTACAAAATTCAGAATATCATAACTCCGTAAGTTTGGGCTGTAAAAGAATGGAATTGTTTGAATGTTCTTCTTTTATTCATGGCCTCATTTTTCTACGTATTTTAATATGTATACATCCCTTTGCAAAATAAATGCGAAATCTAAAAAGCTGTAATTTATTTGCACATATGTTTTTAACATTAAATAATTTTCTATTAACAAGTTTAAACGATAATCAAACTTACCTCAATCTTGAACCACTTGGTATTTGAAGGAATATTTTTTCTCAGAGATATTTGCTTAACGTTATTCATCCTTTCATTCTTCAAATATATTTAACTATTTAAACAAAATTTTCTGAGTTTTATTATAAAATCCTTAACATGTGCACGCACATATATATATATAACTGGAAATATTCCACGTATGATTTTGGTTATATTAAATATGATTTATTTTAAGTATATACTTATGACAGACTGGAAAAAAAATCTCATTCTGGTTAATCATTGAAGAATATATTTTGAATAAAATAACCCTTTTATTGGAATAACGTCAAAATCCCAAGGCAGGAGTTTCTACATTTTTAAAAGTATTTATATTATATGAATATAAATATTTTTCCTAAAAATATAATAATGTCAAAAGCATGCTGCATATTTCCAAATATTAGAATATTAAATCCTCATTTTCCAATTTTGGTCTTTCGGATTGTAAAACCCCAATACCCCCATAATTTAAGTAATTCGCATTATATAAAATACATTGGTATTTAAAATATTTTTAGAAATAAAACAAAATTTGATTATTAAAATTTATAAAATCTATTACTAGACTATAGAAAAATGCTAATATTCATTAAAAATATTTTAACCCAGTACATTAAGTTTCAAGATCACATTTTTAAAATATTAAATTTTGTTTCTGTATCACATTGATATTTTAATATATGGAAAAAAATATTTGCATGCAATGAAATACTAATATTTTTAGAGAAATAGGAGAACGCGAATTTTCGTGGCACCTTTAGCATATTTCCTAGTGGTGGAGATGTGGTTCGGGGGGTGGGGGGGGGGGGGGGGTAACTTCATTTTTTTTATAATATCAAAATGTTCAAGTCTTCGCTCCAGACGTAAATCATGAGATAAAATAAATTATATATTTATTATTCAACATTATGTCATATACGTTTGAAACTTTTTCTAAAATTAGCTCACCAGTTTTTCAGTGTATAGCAACTCGGAAGAACTGATTGCATTAATTTTTTTTTAAAAAAGCACATTTTTATATTTATGAACTATGACAGGAGGTTGAAAAAGGTTGTAAAGTCTGATAATTGTTTTAAGTTGACAATAATTTTACTCATGTTCTAAAACATGTGTGTATCCAGTTTCGTGCAAATCGGTCAAAAATTTAAGATTTGTAAAAGGAACGTACAAGCTGAGATTGAACTTATGTCGTCAATATCCTATGCTAAAATAATGCGATTAAAACAAAGTACACGTGTAATCATTTTTGTGCCGTTCTTTAGTGCGGCAATAAGAAAGAATAATTGCATTAGATATTAAAAAACAAAATAGATATTTATGATGATAAACTATGGTAGGTTGTTGAAAAGAGGGGTAAGGAGTGGTCTGACATTTTTTTAAGAGGACAGTGACATTACTCAGGTTGTAGAACGTATGTATATAAAGTTTCATTCAAATAGGACAAAAACTGTAGATTTGTATAAGGAACAAACATACATAACAAGAACGGCTTATATATATATATAGTTATATACATGTATAATATGTTTAATATATTCCTTCTAAAATACGAACTAGTTGAGTTGTACATTTCTACTAAATACTTTTACCAATAATATAGCTTTACTAATGCTTTTCACATTCTAAATATTTAGGAAAACTATTGCAAATGTTCTTTGTGGAAACTATGAGTTATGATAATTCTATTTTATGTAATTCATATAAATTAATTTGATAGTTGAATAATATTCTCAAAAGACAATTGTTTTTCAATTGAAGCAAAACTTTCTAGTCCTTTGAAGCAAAACTTGATAGTCTTTTGAAAGATTTAATGGGGAGTACTTTTTTTTGAAGAATAATTATATAAGAGATTAAGTAGTACTTTGGAATGAATTACTTGGATGCATTTATAATGAGTTCATATTTCTTTTCCGTCCTTTGAAGATATTCCACAGAGAAATTGAGTTTCATATAATTAATATATTCCTGTATAATTAAATAAGAAATATCTGAATTAAATAACATCTAAGAATAAAAAGCATATTCTTAAGTAACAGTCACATTACCATGGGAAACTTCAAAAGTTTGTGACGAATAAAATCTGAAAAGAACACTGAAAAAAAATACAAATGTTCCTTAATCTAGTAAAATATAATATAACCATGGATTAAAATAAACAATAATCTTTTTCGAGTTACCACAATCCTAAAAGTGTTCTTTCTTATAGAAACCTAAAAAAACAATATATTTTCGAGATTTAAAGAACCATTTATAAAAACAAAGTTTCTTTTTTGCTGCCACTGATTTTGGGAATGTTTCAGGGTAGTTTTTGTAGTGTATTAATCAGTAGTGTATAAATCAGTGTAATTGAGAATTGATAGAATCCTAAAACCAATATTATGATCCGATACACGGATTAATACACTATTAAAAGCAATTGGAAGCGTTTCCGAAAATCCGTGGCAAAAAAAGGAAGTTTGTTTTTATAAATGCGGCTTTATATTTGTTTCTAAGATTTCTAAACATAAATAAGTTATTTTCGGAATCATGGTTCACTCCGAAGAGAATAATGTATATTTTTATTCCAGGTTATGCTACATTTTCGCAGATTATGAACTATATTTATTTTACAGTAAAGAACACGAGCACATCTATATAAAAGATTTGATAATTTGAAATAGTAAAATAAAAATTAGAATGAAAATAATATTTTTAAAGCGGCTAAATTAATTTATTTTTAATGATTTTATAGCTATTTATATATTATATATACATATCGTTTTTTATTATGGAATCGTGTACAGTCGGCTAGACAATATCATATAGTATATATAGAAAAATCTGTAAAATCAGAAATTTTAGGGACCAGAAAAAAATGTTTTAGAGTGTTTCACATTTATAGAAGTAGATTTGTGTGATATTTCTTCTATCAGAGTTATGAAATATTTATGATTCAGACAACTTTACAGATAGGATACATAGTCATATGTTTTTGTGTATTTACTAAATTTATAACAGGAAAAATAATTTCTTGCTCTGTTGAATACATTATTTGATATTTCCACTGATGATTTTATTTTGAAAAATGATCGACGAATACATTGGTTTCAAAATACATATTTTTAAGTGAATTGCGAAGCTTTTTAATGCTTTCCAGATTTTCTATATTTTTCTTACTGAACAACTTTTCTAATTTTACGCACTCCTTTTTCAACGTAAATATATAAATATTTTACATATTGCAGTTTCATTAATGAAGGTTATATTTCATTTTCCACATTGCAAGAACTAGGATACATTTGGTGCATTATGAAAATATGTTAGTATGTAAATTATTATAAAAGTTCTTAAATAAGTGTTGTTTACTGAATTCTATGTGAGATATGAAAAATAAAATTACTCTAAAGAAACTTACTATAATACAAAACGTAAGTTGCATATTAGTTATTTATTTTTAAGTTCATGTTTTACTATTAGTACTACTAAAAACGGTTTAAAATAATATTGTGTAAAAGTTTATTTTATTCTAGCAATGAAAACTTAAAATTTAAGCAGATATTAGTAAATGATTATCCAAAAAAGTTTTAAGAAGCATTACAGATATTATTATTAACTATACTGCCCGTTTTCAGTCGAAAGTTTCACTTGAAGCGTTTTTGAAATCAAGAAAATTCATTATCATATTAACATGAAATGATAAATATTTCTCCTCGAAGAAGATGTTTCATAAAGTTTTGTGTCCCGAACATCCGCTTAACTTTTTTTCTTTCTGTATGAAAGTAAAAATAACCTTGTATCTGAGAAGAAATGGGTATAATATTTTCATAACTTTTATAATTTGATTAATTGTAAATGTGTCGTATTATAGCTAATTTTGGTATGAATATTTCCTTAATACTATTATAATTTATATTGTTTCAAATTATTATCGAATAATATTTAAGAAGAGACATTTTTATGGATAAATAATACAGATTTATTATAAAAGTTTATCAAACATACGATTTTTTAGTAAAAACATAGTGTTTAATATTTTTGTTTAGATTACTAACTCTAAATTTAAAGAACGTAACCTAATGTACATGCAGATAATATATCTAAGAAAAAAAATATTTATCTTTGGAAAAAGCTTTATCAAGTACTTCATTTAATCGATATTTTTTCTTTTGAAGTTAAAACTTCTCATTCAACCTTTCATTTCCTGTTAGTAGATAAGGTAGGGGTGAAAAAACTCATTGAAAAGAAACTAATTTGAAAGCGTTTAATTCTAAATATTTTTATTTAATGAATGAATAAATTATTAGAATTTTCATCCAGTTTTCTTAATTTAGATATTGAGGATCAGAGAATGAAATATGTATTGATTAATTTAAACATTTTCACATTCATTTAAGGTATTTGAAATATAAAATCTTTTTATACAAAATGGAGACACTATTTGTAATATATTTTAAGCATCTGTGTTTAATAAAAAATACTTATAAATAAAAATTACAGTAAGTAGAATTATTTTTAGATTCTTGTTGAGAAAGCTTAAACATGATGTTAAAATAATCATTTTTAATACAGAGCAACACATTAGAAATCTAATCATCCACATCACTTTATTTCTACATAAATACAGTTGACGATCATTAATTCGAACTTGCAGAGCAGAGAACGGATTTTTTTTTTTTTTTAATTATAAAACAGAAAGTGGCTTTTCATACAAAAGAAAAATCTAAAATTAAAAATGGTAAAGTTTCTTTAATCCAAATGTTTTTAAGCATATTAAGTTATAAAAGCGTCTTATATTTTAAAGTTAAAAGTATTATAATTAAAATGTCAAAATTGTCTTACTATTACAGTAAATAAAAACTTAATTATAGAAATAAAACAAAATAAACAGAAATATACAATTAAATAAAACATGTAATGAAAGAAGCCTTTTTTAATAAAAATGGTCATGTGTTGGTTTTTGAGATTTGTTATTTCTTCGTTTGAATTTCTACGTCTCATCTGAATAATTTTTTTGTAAATATGACTTGCACCCATTACTGATATTGCATAAGTTTATTTAAGATTGTCAGATGTCTCATCATCTGATCCAGAGCCTTCTTCCGAATCAGTTATCTTTTCGGGCTGTTTATTTGTAAGTGTTTTGAAAAATTCTCAATTACTTAACTTTCCCAAAAATTTTTAAGTCTTTATCTAGCATTGCGTATTAGATAGTGCTATATTTCCGATTTGCATTGAGTGCCACTACATGAGAGTAACGACATACGAGGTACAAATTTGGTTGTGACGATTTTGGATAAAAAACGTATCGCCAAGCATCTTGTTGAGCCTGTCATGATTGACAAGCTAATGTTTGTCAACCTATCTGCTTCGTCTAATGGAACTCGTCCAAGAGAGTATCGCCAAGTTCTGGAATGTAGGTGTGCCATATTTTGAGAACATCATCTGTCTGAGCACAGTCTGAGCATGCGTCCTGTGTGTATGCCAAAGAACCTTTTTCCGAATCAGTTATCTTTTCGGGCTGTTTATTTGTAAGTGTTTTAAAAAATTCTCAATTTCTTAACTTTCCCAAAAATTTTTAAGTCTTTATCTACCATTGCGTGTTAGATAGTGCTATATTTTCGATTTGCTTTGAGTCCCGCTACATCAGATTAACGACATACGAGGTATAAATTTGGGTGTGACGATTTAGGATAAAAAACGTATCGCCAACGTATCTTGTTGAGCCTGTCATGATTGACAAGCTAATGTTTGTCAACCTCTCTGTTTCGTCTAATGGAACTCATCCAAGAGAGTATCGCCAAGTTCTGGAATGTAGGTGTGCTATATTTTGAGAACATCATCTGTCTGAGCACAGTCATGCGTCCTGTGCGTATGCCACCATTCTCATATAGACGCACCCTAGTATATTTCAGACACTAATCCATAACAGGGAATTTCCGAAAAAATATCAAATGCCAAAAACTGTTTTGGGTTCTTATGTACAGATCATGTAACATTTTTATAATTTTTAAATAATCTCTTATTTGTTACTGAAGAAACCTAAAAAATAGCAAACCAGAAAAAAGAAACTTAATTCCATAAAATTGTATTAATTTGTATTAATTTATTGTATTAATTTAAGTGTCTGAATTAAATTTTTCTTTAACTGTACCTTTAATAATTTAATAGGTTAATTTATGTGCTTTAATGTATATATTGTGTACTGATGGAACATTAATTTACTCATCGATGTCTCGTCATCTAGTGGTTTCTTATTGCTGGCCGGTGAAGTTTCCCAATATGAAGTAAAAGAGAAAAATTGCCGAGCTAGGATATCGGTCAGGATAGCTTAGTGGTTTGAGCACCAGAACGCTACACAATAGTACCAGGCTCGATTCTTGGCCTCAGTAAATTTTTCTCTAATGTTGGGTATATTGTATGTATTTATGTTGCTGAAATATATTGCTCTTTAACTGAGCCCCTTCTGAACTAAGCAAAACTTTTTTATTGTTTTATTTAACACCTTTTAGCAATTAATATTATTGCTAAAAGTATATTATATATGGGTGTGCGGATTTCTTATACATTTAGATAAATGTAAAATTGAGAATTTATTTTTAGTAACAGTTGTTTAAAACTCATTACAACAGCACAACTCTTACGTATCATATTCGAATTAAACTTATTATCATACAGAACTGAAAAATAAAACTACAATTTAATAATATTAATAAAATATGATAAATTTGTAATTTTTATGGAAACAGTAAATTCTGAAAAGACTAAAATTTATATAAATTTTATTTAAGAAATGCGCAATTTAACAGTAATACATTTAAATAATTAAAATTATTATTAATCAAAATAACATTTATAAGATTTATTTTGGTAAATTTAATACTTAGGCATAATAACAGAGTTAAAATTAATATTCACCAGTGGGCCCTTGCGAGAGTTCTGCACTAAAAACTTTGAATTTTTTTGCTGATAACAGTTTACAATATTTTGTAATTAACTGCAATTTTTACTCATACAACGTATTTTAACGAAATGTAATTATACTGTGTCAAAACCCTGTTCAAAGACCATTCATATGATACCTCATTGATCGTTATGTATTTATATGTGCCTAGAAAAGGGGATGTTGAGATAAGAAATAATATACAAGATATCACAGAGCAACCCGTTAGATATTGTAATAACCACTCCACTTTATTTGTAAGTAAATATCCTCAACTTTAGTTTCAGACTGTTTCAAATACCTGACTTAAGCGTACTGAAAAGTAAAAATAGCCACGGAAAAAGAAGACATTGCTTATATATATTTTTTTCTAACAGTGGATAAAAACTCATTACAAAAGCACAAAAAATTTTTGTCTTACAGCCATAACCATATGGAATTATTTTTTTTTCTTATAATGGACTTTAAATTAAAATAAAAGCCTTATGTTATTATTGGAAGAAAATCATTTTGGGATTTTTATACAAATAATAACTATTGAGTAGACAAATAAGTTTAGTTTTTCGTAATTTTTTATGGAATATATTTTAATGTGCAAGGAATATATATTTAAATGGCATTTTTTTAATAATTTTAATGTAATAATTATAACTAATCCCTATCACTGCATAATAACGTCAATATATATTTTTTAGCTGTAATGGCCGTATTATAGGTGTGTTACCCATTTAGTAGTATGTATTCAACAAACCAATAAAATGTAAAGAAAATTAAAGTAAATATAATCTACATTTAGTCGTTCAGTACAAATTTTAATTTAAACGGCGAAATCAAAAAGTAAAACATTATTTTACATCACAGAGAACCCCATGAGGAATCTTTATAACTACTGAACTTAATTTCTATATAAATATTCTCAACCTAGTCACAGATAACCGCAAATCGGTGTCTTAAGCGAAAAAGGATAAAATGGAGTATTTTATATTTCTAACTATCGATTAATATTCATTACAATAGCACATATATATTTGTTTACAGCCATAAGCATCACAACCTTACGAAATTTATTATAATTGAAAATATCAGCTTAATGCTATTATTGAAAAATAATCAATATGTAATTTTCATGACAATTATTAATTCTAAATGCAAGAAAGATTTTTGCTAATTCTTAAGAAATACATTTAAAAATTGCGAGATATTTAAATAATTAAAATTCTGATTTCTCAAAATCCCTTTTAAAATAATTGTTTCTTAAATTTATAGCTTAGGTTTAATCAGAAGCTTTAAAAGAACTTAAAATAACCATTTGTACCAAGGAACAGCTCGTTGTTAAAAATCTAAAATACAATTTCACTTTAATTTTAAATATATGTACCTCAAACTAGTTTCTTGCAATTACAAACGCGTGTAATAAGCGAACTAAACTGTAATGAATACTATTAATTGATTGAGGAAAATGATAAATTTGAATATTTTATATTTCTAACAATCGATTAATATTCATTACAATAGGACAAAGATTTCTTGGTGTACAGCCATCACACTAAAAGGCATCATACTAAAAGGTTATTTATTATTGTAAATGATTGAGATTTAAAATAACAGTTTACAGTTTTTATTAAGAAATAATCAATCTGTAAATTAATGGTAATTACGAATTCTAAATATTCGAAAGATTTTTCTTATTATTAAGAAATACATTTAAAAAGTGCGATAAACATAAATAATTTAAATTATGATAGATCAATAATACTTTAAAAAGAGTTAATTCGTAAATATAAATCTTAAGCTTAATCAGAAGCTTAATCATATACTTAAAATAACCATCTGCACCACAAAGTAACTCGTTGTTAGAAATCTAAAGAACCACTTCACTTTACTCCTAAATAATTTTTTTCAACCTGCTTTCTTGCAGTTACAAATACGTGACTAAAGCAAACTAAATTGTAAAAAATGTCTTTACGTGACTGAGGAAAATGATACAATTGTGCATTTTTTTTTTCTAATAGCGGATTAAAACTCATACAACGGTACTTTTTTTTTTTGCTTAGAGCCGTTATCATCATATGAAAATGAAATTTATTATTATAAAATATTGAAAAATTAAATAACAATTTTCTGTTGTTATTGAAAATTGTCATGTCTATAATTTTTAAGTAAATATTTAGTACTGGACAGATGAATAATTTTCAGAAATTTTCAAAAATAAATTTCAAGCATGTAGAATTAATTTAATTTTATCGTATATTTCTTTATGAATAATTTTATAAAACTACAAAAAAGTTGGAAAATATAAACATAAAAGATGTATTAAATTAAATATATGTTTAAGTTTTAGAGAGAGAAACAACTTATGTAGGTTTCATCATCAATTCTCAATCGCATTCAATAGCATATATAGGGCGTTTTCGATTAGATGACTCTGAGACATTATAATCTGATAAGTCAGCAATATTCTCATTAGAAATTCTATAATTTCTTTTAGTAAAATGATTAATTTATTTAGGGAGGTAGTAGGAAGATCTCCACGAATAGTAGTACTTCTTAATAATGGATGACCATTTCGAATAGTACGTAAATTTTCATTGTGCGATCTGTAAAGATAATAAAGTTTAGTTTTATTTGCAAATCCCAAGATCGGATAAACTTCAATTAGAACAGATCAAATGCAAATATCGTAAACAGAGTTTATTTTTATAGGAACGAGTATTACAACTGAAGAGACGAGACGGAGATTTAGAAATTCCGGCGAATTTACCCCTGACATTAATGATACGCTTATCCCAACAAAGCCTTCTATCGAAGATGACCCTGGATTTTTAGTATGATTAGTCCATGAAATGGTAACAGTATTAATGGTTAATTAGTTAGGATGGATAATTTTTTAGAAGAAGTAAATTGCAATAGTTGTATTTTCATTAAGTTTAAACCGTACTGAGATAATGTCAACTCATGAAAATGCAGTATGCTTTTGGAGATATTTGTACAAATAGCATGGGCGTGTATAGGGAATAAGATGGCTATAGAGCAATAGAAAATGTAAGGAGAAATTAGCAGCAATGCTAAACAGAAAACTATGATATAGCTATGGTTTCCGGTAAAAACTATAAATCATTTTTTTAAATAGACTAAAATTAGAGAACACTGAATAAAAAAGACAACGAATATTCGAATTAATTCATCAGTAACCTAAGTCATAGTATTTATAGGATTTTGGAATTACAAATGGCAATTATTGCTTTCAAAATCGATGGTATTATTTCATAATAACTTACATTTTAATATAAACAGGAAAAAATACTTAAATAATGCGACGGCTAATGATTAGGCACTTTGGAACTACGGCACACCTTATTTTTATTCCATATTATCAAAAATATAATGAATTGTTTTTTTTTTATTTTATTCTATTTTTTTACCTGTCCTTATAGATCCTTGAGTGTAATCTAAGTAGCTATCGCATAATGCCAGAATATATGCAGAAATCCTTGTATGGAACTGTGCATTGTTTTTTGAAAAGCGATGTTTAACTTTTGTGCGCGCGTAATCATACCCAGGAGGAAACTAAAGTTTTCATAGTTCTGATTTTCGACAAACCATTTCTATTAAAGTTAGAAAAAAACGATGGAATTATCATAATTTTCAAGGCGTAGCACCGTATTTTGTTTAGTATATACTATCCTCTTTATTGTACTATGTTTTGATAGTTTCTAAAATTTCTTCGAAAGTATTGAATATTTGTTTTGAAAGGATATCTTAGATAAAAGATATATCAATTGAGTGATATACAAATATTTTTATGTACTTTATTTATATTGTATTAAATTTTAATGTTTAAAATGTTTAAAAAAGTTTTAAACTTAAATATTTTAATTTATTTATTGTTTTAGCATTTCTTCTTCACAATTTTGAGGATTTACTCTGCTATTTCTTTAACTAGATCTTAACGTTTTTTATGCTATAATAAAGTCGACATGAAGTGATTTCATTGATAGATAGTTAACTTTACTAGAGAAATGTACGACTTTTTTACATAATATTAACGAATGAAAAGTTTTAAAAAGTAGCACCACCACCAACTTTAGCTAGGAGCTGCCACTGCTGAAAGATATTCGAAATATGAATGATTTTGTAAATTGCTACGTTATGGAATTGAAGTTACTCGACGTGTTTTCTCAATTTTATATATTGAAAAGTAGTTATATTTGCATTGAAATGTTATTCAAATTTCGATAATTCTATTTGTAACTGCCTGAAAACAGTTATATTCCAAAAAAAAAAAAAAAAAAAAAAAAAAGGAAATACTACATTGATAGGCCAGAATTGTTTGTGTTGGCATTATACAAGTCATTTTGTAAAAAAAAAAATAAGACAGACTTACAGTGATTGTTTCTTAACGTAGCCCCATATAGAGTGTTCCAAAGAGATTAAAACGACATTTAATTATTTAATGTTAAATATACTTAGTATTTGAACCTTGCAAACGTGTTCAAAATAAGCCAGGAATTAAGATTATGTTGATGACATAGTCCTGCCGATAATTTTTAAAGAGCTACAATTTTTATATTTTTATGTGATCCTTCGGTCCTATGAATTAATTACACTTAGCATCTTTTTTTCCAGTTTCTGAGCAGAACAACAGTAAAAGATTCATTTTTATACGACCAAAACACACCGAGTTATTCTAATTTGAATCTTATTAAATTTTGGAGCTTTTCGGCCTTAAAAGAGAAAAGCTGGTTTTTATTTCAGATTTATGTACGTCGAAAATAAAAACAAATTGTTAATATAATCAAAAATATGCCTTTCTTTGAAAAACAAAATTAATGCTGTTTACGGAAGTGTCTGCTTTGTTTACTAAACACCTGAAAATCCCCATCTTTTGCATCAATAGCATAAGTTTTTGTTTTTGTTACTGTTATCACATTTTTTAAATATCCTATGAGATTTCTTTTTAATTCTCAATGAATGAAAAGCTTTTATAATTTTAAAGTCTGCTGAGTTTACATTTTTTTTTCGAAAATAAACATTGCATGCTTCACTTTGCTTAAAAATCTTCTCCTTGTAGCTCAAGAAGATAATTTAAATGATGTTTTATTTCAGATAGTTTCAGTATTGTGAGACATCAATTAATATTTTAAAATTAATTTGACAATGTCTATAAAACAATGCATCTCATTTAATCATACAAATAGCAGCTTTTTGTGAAATATCGCATTTGCATTATTTATTACAATTCTTAAAAAAAATCTCTAATTTTATTAATATTTGTTTAACATTTATTGATATTGCTATAAATGAGATATTTTTTATACCATAAATTGGAGACTTTAATGCGTCTTCAGGTGATTTTGCATGCGGAATATAATGAAAAATATAAATTGTAATTAACATATTTTTTTTTTTAGAAAAATAGGGTAGACAACTGTTAATAAATTATACGAATTTATTGTGTATATTAAATTGCAATCCAAATGCAGAAAAGAAAAAAATCCTAATTCATGCAATTCGTTCTATTTTAATTAACACATTTAATACACTTGTTATGATTTCTCGCCCACATATATTTTCAGGGTGCGTACCGCTATTTTCAAATAATAATACTTCTATCATTTAACATAAGGAATTTACTATTTAATATGGCAAAAATTATTTTTCGAAAATATTGGTGTTCAGAAGTTAAAAAAGTACGAATCCCACCCCCCACCCCCATTTTTTATCTGTTATTTTAGATACATAGAATGTAAAAGAAACAGAAATTCAGTTTTCCAATTTTTTGTATCTAATCAGCATTGCAGTTACTTATTGTTTACTCCATAAAATTTAAACACAATGAAACTATTCTCCAAAAAAAATTCTTTGAACAAATGGGTTTATAGAAGAAAAATAATACAACCGTTTAATTATTTTATGTTCCAACTGTACATTAAGGTACCAGATTATTAATATTGCTACAAAAGATCTTTAATTAATCTCTTCTCAACACCACGACACCACGGTAAAAAAGGACATGTTTCTTATTCTACGGAAATATAACACAGAACGAAAATATACAATAACCTATTTCGAATTACCCAGTATACCGAAAAACGTTCTATATATTTAGAAACCCTCCAAAATCAATATATTTTTTTATATTAAAAGAGGAATCTATAAACACAAAATTTCCTTTTGCGGCACAAATTTTTGGAAACTTTTCCGAGTAGTTTTTATGGTGTATTAATTAGTTTTTTTCAAACTGGAATATCGGCTTTTACGTTGCTACCGGTTCTCAGTTAAACATTTTCAGCCGCGTAATTGAATTTATACATGCAAAAATAACAAAATAATTTTAATTTTAATGTTAATTTTATGTTGTTAATCTATCATATTTTTCTTCAAAACACATTTCTTGACAATGCAATGCTTTAATTTTGAATCCATAGTATCGAAAAACCTATATTCCGAGTTCAGAAAATTCTTAATAATTTTTAAAAAAACTACTCGGTAACGTTTCCGAAAGTCAGTGGCAGAAAAAGAAACTTTGTTTTTATAAAAGATTCTTTAAATCTCCAAAATATATTGGTTTTTGAGTTTTCTGAAGATAAAAAACACTTTTCGGAATTACGGGTACATCAGAAGATGTTATTGTATATTTTCGTTCGTTGTTATATTATATTTTTCTAGATTAAGAAACATTTATCTTCTTCTCAGTGATCAAGTTAAAAAATTCACTCTATCTTTGATAGAAAGCATTAGTAATTCTGTAACGCAAAAATATATTAAAAAATAATATTTTGTTTCCCGGTCTATGAATCTAATTTTAGCTTCTATCCTGTTGTATGATGTGCGCTAAGACGTTTCTGATGCGAAAGATTTCAACATTAAACATATTGCAATTATATTTTCTTATTTTTCAGTCTCTGAGAGTAATATTATTTGTCAAATTATGGAAAATATGTAATTTTTATTTATTTATGTCTTTTTGACGTGGTACTTTTAAGTATTGTTGGGACAAGGAAATAATTGCTATCAATTTACTTTTAGGTTAGAAGGAAAATAAATAACATAAGACTACAATGGATTATTTTCTTTAAAATGAACAGTGTTTATTACGTATTTTTAATGCTCATTTCATGGAAAAACACTGTAAAATGTTTATAACGTACACTTTTGACACAAATCCAGAATTTCTGTCTGATAGTAAATTATAAATTTAGTTATAAAAACCTAAAAATTTCGAATTAGTAATTTATAACTTGAGTCCTAACGACATAACTACATTGATACGATATTAATAAATATATGTTAGCCTACTAATACTAATTGCTGAATACACTAAACAAATATCCGAAATTTTCAGATTTTTTCTCTGCTGCATTTTTTTTTCCGTTGAAACACAAGAATATATTCTTTGATTTCCAATCCAAATACAGAAAATTTGGCAATTTAACGTAAAAATTACCCAAAATTTTTTAATCCTATGCTCGTCGTTCGAATTTTCGTCCTGTCACAAGGATGTTCTGTCAACTGCGTATTAGAAATGGGAATTTGAACATACTTTTCTTTTTTTTTTTTTTTTTTTTTTTTAAATAATTAAACACTAAAAAAATACGAAACTAAGGTCAACATTTCCTGATGTACTGTCTAATTTCTATATTTTTGAACAATTTTTTTTTTCAGAGTGTGGGAAACAGCTATAAGCGGTGTAGAACACAGAAAAGAAGGTAGTGACATTGTTTTTACAGAAGATAGTATAATTCGTAATATTTAGTTTTGCCGCAACTATGGAAAAAATAACTACATAACAAAATGTAAGATAAGACTTATTTATATACGGCTTACTTCTATACGGCTTACATTTAAGTGTTTTATCAATATATTATTTTTATTACTTTGCTATATCTGTGTTATTTTTCTAGATATTCATCCACAGTTTGTCAAAAAACCTTAAGTGATTGTAATAAAGCTCATTTTTTTAATTCAGTGTACTAAAAATCTTAGAAAAACTATATATATATGTATATTATTTTTTTATATTACCATTTTAACAATCTTACTAAGAATAGATACACGTGTCTTCTTTTACATGCTATTTAAAAGGCGTGAAGAAAGTTTGTAAAATTTTCTTATTTTCAAAGTTGTGGAAAATTTGTAACTAAATTGGCACGAAGGTACTTTAAGTTGTCGTATTATTTTTTTTTTTTTATTTCTTGTAAATAATTTTTATTATTATATTATTATTGTATAAATATTCTAATCTGCATTTATAACAGAAGAGAAAACATTTTGCGTTAGATGTTTTTTTTAAATCATAATTTGGAGCATTATTATTCCTAGAAAGTGTTTTGTATTTGAATGTAGTGAATTTCATTATGCGTAGTTATCTATGAATTGTAACTGAATCCAACGTTAATCAAAGGTATAAAAATACCAAAAATTTATTAAATATTTAATCGAAAAAGGCGAAATATGTTGACATATAAATTGCAATTCGTTTTCACAGATTAGATGGTTGCATTACCATTTGAGCTCACAATACCCTTTTAATTTTTTTTATTTCACAATTCGGAATTCGTGTAGATAAATCAAATATAGAACAAATAAAATTAGATTTAAATATAGATCACTCGATCTGCCCACATTGGTAAGAGGCTAAATTCTTTCCTTTGTGCAAATCAAACCCAGAGTTATTAGGCTTTAAAAAAAAAAAAAAAAAAAAAAAAACTAGAGCTGTTGTCCACGATGACTTCGACGATGGTGGTAACTGTTGCCTTCGTTGCCTTCTCAATCAGTCTGTGCTCTTCTTCAATTTGTTTTCTTGTAGTCTGGGTATACAACAGTGCTGGTCTAAGATGATTTTATTTTATTTTTTATTTTTTATTTTTTTCGGAGTGAAAATAATAATCCTTGATTTATTTTCGAAGAGTAAATATCACGTTATAAGAAAAAAAAATGACAGGTATGAAAGTGGCAAGTGAAATAAATAAATAATTACAACGGAAATTTCACACATATGGAGGGAGGGAGAAAGGAACTTGTACTATTCAAAATTTTACTCTTTAACTGATTAAAAAAAAGCCATCAAGCACAATTAACAGAAAATAGCGAATTATTAAAAACATTGATGTTTTCGATATAATATTTATAATATATTATCAGAGCAACGTAATATGCAAAAAAACACTATTCAGCATACAATCTTTTATAAGTTGTCGATTTACCTGAAACAAAAGAAATTGTAAAATACAATATATATATATATATATATATAATAAAAAATAAAAAATACATACAAAATTATAATATTTTAGTTATATTTTGATTTTGTTTTCGATGTAATGGAAACACAACGTACTAATTAGTATAAAGCAGAAATGAGAACTAAAAAATATTGAACCTGGACTTCAAAATCGTGGCAAAACGAGTTTTGCAAGATTAATTTTGTCGTATAATATTAAAGCTTTTTTTATTACTTTTTCTACCATGCAACTTTTTTTTTATTTCTATAAAACATAAATAAAGAATTTGAAAAACTAATAACAGTCTCAATTATTTACAGGACGCCTAATCCACGATCAAATTTAAGTCAATTTTCGTCATTATAAAACATTGTTAATGTCTTCTGCAAGACAAATGCACTAATCCGACTTGCCTGCTGGAAAACTTTCTTATGCTTTCAGCACTGTCTATAGAAACACAGTAAAACTAGCGCATCTTAAAAACAATTTATAGCTATCAAGGCACAACTTGAAGGCTATTGTTTAAATCGCGTTGAGCTCTCGGAGTAAGGTTTCTACTTATTCTGAGAATTAAACCTGGGTAATAAAAGATAATTTCTTCATAGACGTTCACCGTAAATAAATTTTAGGGAACGTATTTTTAAGTATGTAAAAATGCTTACTATTATAATCCTAATCATTTTGTAGATGTATATTTTAGATTAACAGATTTAGCTTTCGGCTGAATTTGCTAACTTTATTGAATAAAGTTTCTGACGAATTATTCAGACAGGAACAAATACTAACTTAATAAATAAATTAATAAACATCTTCATTTTTTTTCTTTTATAAAGTGGCCAAAAAATCGATAAATAGCCAAATGCAGTGGCCTGTGTCAAAATATTGCTATGTTTTTTCTATACCTCTCTCCACGGCCCTACTGTCTATGCAAATCCGATGTTCAAGGAAATATTTTCTGTGGCCAATGGGAGTTACCTATATTTTTACACTAGTCTGTGTAATACACGATTATGCCACTTACATATCTCTTTACTAAAATTAATTGGATTAATTAACGAAATTACACATGTAATTGGAAAACTAATTTTTTTCTGTCAGAATGAGACATATTCCATATAAACTGTAGCTTTTGGAAGATGCAGTCACTCACGTTTGACTGTAAAAAATATTCCACGCTGTACCGGTTCCATACTCCTTGTTTTTAAAAATTCAACTAATTTTACTCAAATACACGAAGCTAAAATGCTTCAAACGTGATTAAAAAAATTTAATACCAGTTTTTGTGAAAACTGAATTTGAATGAGAATATGAGCAAATAAGTCAGCCATATCCAAGTTCATTTGGATTCATTTCTGGATATTTATTTTTGGTCACCAAATATGGCAGTATTTTGCCAGGTATAGCCAAGTTTGGTTAAAAATAACTACCGGTGATTATAACTATGTATTTTTAGAGGTATAAGAAAAAAAATGGTTACAACAATTAAAGTAAATTTACTAGAATATATATTTTGTAAAACTCATAAATTAAATCTAATTAAGGAATAGTAGCCATCTTAGAATTCATACTGCTGTATGTAAGCCATTTTTTAAGAATGAGGCAAAACAAAAAATGTTCCCGTATCCTTGTATCAAGAACGAACAGATAGATTAAAAATTTTTTATATTTCTAACTCTTTTCCTGTAAATCTTTCAGAATTTGAAATATTCATGAGGCCGACATTTTGTAACATTTTAGCGGATAAAGCTGGCCAACGACTGTGTTCGAGACCTTGGTAAGTCCTGTACACATACTCAGTCGTATACAAATCTGTTATTAAATACGAGCGCCGTAGCACAAAAAAATAGGTAGTTTTATACTTTTTTGTATTGAAAGCTACCTAAAAATCAGATTGATTTAAAATATCAGCGATCCTACTATTTTTAATTGCTATATCTCTGTCATTGTTTAGGATAAAGGAGAGACCAAAAATGTTCCGGAATCCTTTTACTTTTAAATATGAGTGAAACTACTATTTTTTAATTGCTATATATCTGTCATAGTTTTGGATAGAGGTGAGACAAAAAATGTTCCCGAATCCTTCTATGAACGTCGAACACTTAAAGGGGAAAAAAGTGAATTCCTAAATTTTTATACACTATTTGAATTTTACAAAAAAAAAAAAAAAAAAAAAAAAAAAAAAAAAAAAATAAGCGGCCGCCATTGTGAAACAAGGTGGCAGATGAAGCTGACCAACGAACACGTTGGTAGACATACCAAGGTCTTGATCTTGGTATATCGTGTACAAATGCTCAATCAAGTACAAATAGGTTAATAAATTCAAGTTCTGTCGCATGACAAAAATCAGATTATTTCAAAATAGACCCTAGAATTTCAAACTGCTATATCTCAGATATTTTTTTAGGATAATGGCAAGACTATAACGCTCCAGAAACATTCTTTCAAGATCAAACATCTAAATAAAAAGAAAACTGCCCAGTTAAACTGAGGGCATTGAGCTCACAGGCTATTCACACTAATTGTATATTATACTCTTATTTCAAAGAATTTGAAATAAGCCCCACGAAAAATAAAGAAATCGACAATATATTAAGGAGGATCATCCCCCCTTATAATTAACCAATGAACACCCAAAACTATTCAGGGAAATCTCTAATTACACTGAATATATATACAAAATTTGAAGAAAATCGGATAATTCTGCATGAAAAACCCATTTATCTAAATTAAGGGGGGATTAGCCCCCCCCCTTTCCCCCTTTGTACTTAACCAATGAACCCCCAAAACTCTTCAGAGAAGTGCATTATCACAATGAACCTATATACAAAATTTGAAAAAAATCGGATAATTCTGCATGAAAAACTCATTTATCTAAATTAGGGGGGGGTATCCCCCCTTTTCCCATTATAGTTAACCAATGAACCCCCAAAACTATTGACAGAAAAACATTATTAAAATGAACTTATATACAAAATTTGAAGAAAATGGGATAATTCTGCATGAAAAATTCATTTATCTAAATTAGGGGGTTTATCCCCCCTTTTCCCCTTTATACTTAACCAATGAACCCCCAAAACTATTGACAGAAGCGCATTATCAAAATGAACCTATATACAAAATTTGAAGAAAATGGGATAATTCTGCATGAAAAATCTATTTATCTAAGTTATGGGGGATTAGCCCCCCGTTTCCCCCCTTTATGCTTAACCAATGAACCTCCAAAACTAATCAGGGAAGCGCCTTATCACAAGGAACCTGTAAACAAAATTTAAAGTAAAACGGTTAGTTCTATCAAGAGTTATCGCGTTACGTACATACATACATACATACGTACGTACGTACATACAGAACCGGCGGGCACATAAGCTCTCAGGCTTTGATAGCCTGTGAGCTAAAAAATCAAAATTTTCCAATTATAAATTTTTTTACACTGTTTTGAAAGAAAACAAATACTCCCGGCCTGTACCGGCAAGAAAATGTAGCTTCCATATTCCTTAAAAAAAAAATCAACTAATTTTACTCAAACACGCGTAGCACAAATGCTTAGAACCCGATCATAGAAGATTCAATCCCAGTTTTCGTTAATACTAAATTTGAAAGAGGATTTAACCGGAATGTTGGCACTGAAGTCGAACACTTAAATATACAATTCCTTTTTAATTTCTAAATTACTTTGTACATAGTTTTCAATTTTAAACATTCAAAAAATTTTACGTAGCTGATATTTTAATACAAGATGGTGAATAACGTTGGCCATTGAGACCTTGTTATGTCCTGTACACATAATCAGTCTCATTCAAATCGGTTCATAAATACGACAGTTACATCATAACAAATATCAGAGTTTTTTAAAATATCGGTGAAAATAGAATTTCAAACTGCTATATCACAGCCAATCTTTAAAAAAAGGGAAAAATCAAAATGCTCCGGAATCTTTGTGCCAAGGTCAAACACTTAAAAGAATATACTTTTTTTTTTTTTTTTTTTTTTTTTTGTAAGTCATTTTCATTTTTAAAAAAGTTTAAAAATAGTGACCGTCATTTAAAACAGTGTGATTGAAGATGAAGCTATCATACGAACTCGGTGTAGATCTTGGTATACCCTGTACACATGCTCAGTCACATCGATATCGGTTAATAAATACGAGTGCGATGACATGCAAAAATTCAGACTGTTCCATAAAGTCAGCGACTGTAGAATTTCAAACTACTGTATCTCAGTCGATTTAATGAGATGACTAAAGGTTATTTACACTCTCAGCTATCGACGGATCACACGGCTCACGATGGGAGGTGCACGGTGTACCGGAGATTCCTCACTATTACACAAATAGAATTGGAGGAGGGAAAAAAGAGGTTAACAAGCGGGTTAGATGTATTGCGAGGACAAGCCACAGTAATAACGTACCGCGGGGTCCCAAGAATACAAAGGAGGACGCAGGAAGAAATAAACAACATGCAACACAGGCAAAGACAAGGGCAACGTTTTCGCGGACACCGATAAAAGACAGTGCCCGCGCGGCGCAAAACAAACACAATATACAAACTTAAACACACCCGCCACCACAAACCAAAGTAAATCTCCCCCGAATAAACCAAGCCCAAACACAACTCTCACAAACAATGATACAGACACAATAAAAATGATACAAATAAATCTACACGGTAGTGCAAATGCCACAAAATCACTTGCGGGGTATATGGGAGCAAATAAAATCAACATCGCGCTGATCCAAGACTTTTACCAAAATAGACAAACAGGAGACATAATAGGTTTTAGCTCAAAATTATGGAAAATATCAAAAACAAAAACAAACAAAGCGGCAATAATCATAAACACAGTAACAAACCCAATAACACTAAAAGAAACCGACCACACAACAGCAGTAACACTAGAAAATAAAAAGGAAATAATAACGATAATAAATGTATACGTCCCCCCCCTCAGCAGACTTCATGAGCGTGCTTCAAGAGGTCGAAGACACATTGAAAATAGCCAAAGGTGAAATTCTGCTGACGGGAGACTTCAATGCACACTCTCAGGTCTGGGGTTACAATTATGTAGACACAAGAGGAGAACAGCTAACAGATTTTTTACTAGCTAACGACTTATACGTACAAAATCCACCAAACGCACCAGCCTCATTTAGCATAATGCGGAGGAAAAAAGTTATCCAAGGGTGGCCAGACCTAACAATAGCAACGATAAACCTTGGTGACAAAATAACGGAATGGGAAGTAAGTGACGACAAGTCCCATAGCGACCACAAATACATTAAATTCAAACTAACATATGACAACATAAGTTATTACAGACACAAACTAGAGACAAAACATGGAAAACATGCAAAATTCGAGAAAAAAATAAAACAAATAGGGAACAAATATATAAATGAACTTACAAGGATAACCAGCAAAGAACAATTAGACAACATAACAATGAAAATACAAAATGAAATCACAGCAATAGCATTACAATGCTGCAAACAAAGAAAATCACCAAATAAAACAGCTCCAACATGGTGGACAATGGAGATAAAAACAGCCCGAAACCGAGTTAGAGCATTTAGAAGGAAATATCAAAAAGAACAAGATGAAGAACTAAAATACAAACAACACATAGAATATAAAAAAGAAAGGGCAAAACTTAAAAAACTAATCAACAGAACAAAAAGGGAAACTTGGAAAAAATTCTGTAACGAAGCCATAGATACATACGGGCCACAATACAAAGCTGCCTCAGGTAAAAAACCAAAGCCATCACGATTAGTAAATGTACTACCAAACAACCAAACAGTAACAATAAAAGAAACACTTAACCACTTTCTAGATAACCTGTACTTAACAAACCCAAACACAGAACATAAACTCACACCGGCGCCACCAAAATTCAGAGACATTAACCCACCAGACATAACAAAACAAGAACTTAACAGAATAATAAAAAATATAAAGCAAAACAAAGCTCCAGGATTCGATTACATAGACTACAATTTAGTTAAAAAAATACACGAAGCGACGCCAAAGTTTATGCTCTCGTTATTCAACGCATGCCTCAAGCTAAAACACTTCCCAAAAACATTCAAAATAGGTACAGTGGTCCTGTTCCACAAACCGGGAAAAAAAACCCATGACCCCAAAAACTATAGACCAATATGCCTGCTACCGGCCTTCAGTAAAATCCTAGAAAGAATAATATACGGTAGAATAATGCACCATCTGACATTAAACAAATATTTGAGCAAAAAGCAATATGGTTTTAAACAAGGTACTTCAACAGAACACGCACTAAACAACCTTATAAAAACGATAAAACAAGATAAAAAGGTAAATTCCAAAAACTACTAGTAGCAATGGATATTAAAGGAGCCTTTGATAATATTAGATGGCCAATAATAGCAAATATACTAAAAAACTCCCCGAACGCAACTTATTTAACAAACTGGATAATTAGTTTCCTTGAAAACAGGTTTGTCACACTAGAGGAAAACGGAATAAAACAATCAAGACAAACCTTTGGCGGCTGTCCGCAAGGAAGTTGTCTCAGCCCGCTACTTTGGCTGCTAATAACAGACGTAGCCTTAAAAAAGAACTGGGGTAAAAAGGTTAGAATCCAAGCATTTGCCGACGATTTCATCCTAATACTCAAAGCTAAAACTAAAGAGCAACTGGTAATCTTAGCAAATAAAATAATAGAAGAATTCAACAACTGGATAAAAAGCAACAATCTTACGCTAAACAGGGAAAAAACAGAGCTACTGTATCTAAACAGACCTCGCTTACACAACCTCCCAGATCAAGTCTCGGGAAAGATAGAGGGAATCAAATTAGAGGACAAGGATCTAGAAGGTAAAGACCAAATCAAATACTTAGGAGTCATAATACACCGTAAACTAAACTGGCTGCCACATTGCCAACACCAAACAACCAAAGTACGGAAATCATTCAATATTCTGGGACAAATGGCAAAAAGAGGTTGGGGAATAAAACCAGACATCATAAAAATTTGGTATCGAACAGTAGCAGAAAAAGTGCTAACATATTCAGCCCCAATCTGGGGACACAAATTAAATGCCAGAAGCAAAGCGGTCCTAACCACTTGCCAAATACATTTTCTGCTGACAATAGTCAAGGCATACAAAACTGCCCCAACAGCAGCCCTTCAGGTACTGGCGGGCCTGATTCCAATACACCTACAGGTCAAATATGAAGCAACATATGAAACAATAACAAGGTTAAGAGAAACATGTAAATTATACGGTAATACAATTCAACCAACAGACTACGATAACAAAATAAACATATGGGAAACGCACCCAGCAGAAACAACAGAACCAAAGATAGGCTGCAACGAAACAGATATAACAATTTATACAGACGGCTCAAAATTGGAATCAGGCGCTACGGGATCGGCTTTCGTAGCATACAAAAGCGACAAAAAAATTAAACTATGGTCAACACCATTGCGTAAACATAACAGTGTCTTCCAAGCCGAACTACTGTCGATACTAAAGGCAACAGAATGGGGCAACGAAACAGGGATGGATTATAGCATTCACTCGGACTGCCTATCAGCAATATTAGCACTCAGCAAACCATTCAACACAGTAAAACTAATTGCAGACATACAAAACAAAATAAGAAAATCAAACAACAAATTTAAAATTAATTGGGTTAAGGCACACGTTGGCATCCAAGGAAACGAGGATGCTGACGAATTAGCAAAAGAAGCGGCTAAAAATAAAAAAAAATGATAGACCCTACCACATAGAAAGACAAATATCAAACCTTAAGCGTATATTAAAAGAGTTAACAATAAAACAATGGCAGTTCGAGTGGGACTATGGGGATACGGGTAGAACAACTCATGGATACTTCCCAAAAGGAGACACAAAACGGCTTATAAGCTGTAAATTACTGAGCCAAATCTACACAGAACATGGAGCATTCCCACAATACCTACATAGATTTACTAAATTTAGCTCTCCAGAATGCATATGCGGGGAATTAGGGTCCATAAAACACTACCTTACGGCCTGCCCACTCACAGAACCACATCATCTGGCCACCATCACAGTTAATAACGAAATACTATGGTACAGACAACTTGCAAACAACAAACATGTACAAAACAAAGTTAGAGCAGTGATCAGATGGCTAATGAACAATGTAGACGACATGAAACAGACAAACATAGACTAATACAACAACAACAACAGCAAAAAAAAAGTCCCAGCAGCCACCATACCTCTATATTCAAAGTGTGTATAACCTCTGCCTAATTAATCTTATCTTCCAGGAAAAAAAAAAGGAAATATATATATGTATATATGTGTATATATAACAAAATAGCAGTGTAAAGTATACCTCTTTCCTGCGAAAAAAAAATCGTTCTTTTAGCGTCTAAGAGGGTGGAAGTTAATAACTAATTAACGGACTAATGGCCAAGGAATATGCCCCACCCCATAGCGCACCAAGTCCTCAAATAGCTTCATCGAGTTCATGAAAACAGCCATAAGGTATATATGGACTGATCACCACTAGAGCGCATTCATGACAACAAATTCAACGGTTACCAGTGATGCAACAGAGTATAAAATCAACAGCGAAATATGAGAAACCCAAATCACAATGAGAAACCTGCAACAAATGAGAAACCAAAATAAATGCAACAAAAGAGAAACAACTGCATCACATGAGAAACCAAAAAGCAACGAGATAAACCTAAATGTGCAACAAAAATCAAGCAGCAAAAGAAAAACAACAGGTAACTGGAAAGTACAGTAGAAAAAAGTAAGGAAAAAAAACAATCCAACACAGGTAAAAGTAATCATTTTCTTCTATTTTTTATGTAAAGTTAAATAAACATGCATTAACCCCCTTCCCTTACAAGTTTTTTTTTTTTATCATGTACGCTAATGGCGCCTGGTGCATGTAAAATCCGTCGTTGGTGTAAAGTTCTTCAAGTTCCCTGTGAATTATACCTCTGGGGGTGCCTAATCAGGTGAAGGTCTCGTCACCTGATCAAGGCTCTAAATTACGAGGCCAACTCGCATAACGATGAAAGGTCCATATAAAAAGAATAACATCAATTAGCAGCAAAGCAAAATGGGAACAAAACTAAGTCCTCCACATAGCCGTCCTGTCAGCAACGGCCAGCCGCTACGCGGCATCTCTTCAGTGGCGCTACGCGCCCCGGTACCAGGCACTAAACCCGTTTAAGCTAGGGAAACCTGGCAGGTAGGGCCCTGGTTGCCGGTCTAAAAGAAAAAGATAAATGTGAAACAAAACATGCTCCGAAATTCTTGTATTAAGGTCAAATATCTACTAAAAAAATTAAATAGGCATTATTTTGAAACAAGATGGCGGATGAAGTTGTCCAACAAACTCGGTCGAGATCTTGGTATATACTGTATACATGCTAAGTCCAATCAAAATAGGTTCATAAATGCGATAGTTACAACATGACAAACATCAGATATATATACATACACATATATATATATATATATATATATACAATTTACCATTTTTATGGTATATATATATATACATATATATATACAATTTACCATTTTTATGGTATATATATATATATATATACAAAACTTCATTATAATGGGTGATTTTTGGGTCTGGAGGTCATGATCAGTGAAAATATAGTAAAGTTTTCCGGTTTTGCTTTTTTTCGGACGGCTGCAATAGGTATTTTTTTTACTTTTTGTAATGGAAGCTACCTAAAATTCTCACTATGCATAGCTGTGGAAAGCTCGAGCTTTGTTCGAATTTTATTCTGACAATCCCATCAAACTAATTAAAATATATATATATTCATACTATGAGACAATATATTTTGACACAAATTTTATGTTTTTGAAGATTATTATCGACGGTGGCTATTATTTATTCGAAAGATTTATAAAATTTCAAAGAACCACTAATGTAATATTTAAAAAAAAACGTGAAGTTGATAATTCAAAATCAAAATTATACGGTTTAGCTTTCGTTGTTTTAGAGAATTTCATTAAAAAATACCTCCATTTTATTACAAACAAAGAAGTGAAGTTATTATTTTAAACACTCTTTTTCAACATACTTTTGAAATTGAATTTTTTATTGCACCCTTTATCTCTATAACATTTTTGCCAAACAACTTTCAAAAATTCTTTAAAGGACATCATTTGAATACTGAAATAATGTTTTTAATGTAAGAAAAACTTTTTGAAGTACAATTACACTTCTTTTGCTTTTTTAATAGCGTAATGAGCGACTGGAGGATTGTTACTTAGCAATAAAAAATCATATTATTATTTTTTATTTCCTTCGAAGAATCAAACATTTTTGTAAACTACATTATTTTTTATATTTGTGATTTCAGATATTTTTTGGTAGTTTATTAAAAGAATACGCATTTTTTTATGTTTACGTTATTGCATAAAAATTAAATTATATTTAAAAAGTAGGGTACTTCTTATTGAAAAGAAAAAATATTACATGATGATAGTGACTCCGTAAAACCGCTAAATTGATCTGATTTAAAACGATTACGGAAGATTGAATTATAATAAAAGTGGCGATGTCCTGTAATTTTTTAATTTTTAAGTATATTTCTTTAGATATTGACATATTGCAATCATTTTGTTATATACAGCTACATATAATATAAGTTTTGTCATCACGACAACATCCGAAATTCTGAACAGATTTGAACATAATTTGGACAATGTATTGATCATGGATGAGATCATTAATCAAGTACGTGGATCTGACAATACTTTCTGAAAGACCTTCTGTCTTTACCAAAAAATGGAAAACACCATTCGATTACACAGTTTTTGAATAAGAAGATTTGCCAATTTCATGCATTTTTGAACAAAAATGAGTTATATTGACTTATAATGACTTATAATGACTCATATATACAGTAATATTTCATTATGTATAATATATCATTATGTAAAATATATCATGTGTCATTATATATAATATAATATTTCATTATAGATAACATCTGTGTCTTTATATATAATATAATATTTCATTATAGATAACATCTGTGTCTTTATATATAATATATATGATTTTTATGTTACCATCCCGGTTTTCGAATTTTATTTATCATCACTGTAAAAAAATGACCAATGTTTCTTATTTTATGAAAATATGCTATAACCACCAACGAAAATATAATATAATCTTCTGAGTTATCCGAAATTTCAAATAGCATGTTACATTGTCTTTTGAATCCCCCAGAAACGAATACATTTTCAAAATTTAAAGAATAATTTATAAAAACAAATTGTTTTTAGCTGCCCGAATTTTTCAGAAACGTTTCCGAAAGGATTTTATAGTGTATTAATTAGTGTCCTCAGCCTGGAATACCTGTTTTTCGAATGCTATCCATTCTGAAGTAAACATTTTCATGCTCAAAAAAATGTTTAACAGACAAACATGCAAAATTAACAGCGTTAACAATAACATTAAAATTAAGATTATTTCTTTACTCTTTCATGTATAAATTAACTTATGCGGCTGAAAACGTGTACTTGAGAATAGATAACATTCGAAAAACAGGTATTCCAGCCTGAGGACACTAATTAATACACTATAAAAACCCTTCGGAAACGTTTATGAAAAATTCGGGCAGCTAAAAATAATTTGTTTTTATAAATTATTCTTTAAATTTTGAAAATGTATTCATTTCTGGGGATTCAAAAGACAATGTAACATGCTATTTGAAATTTCGGATAACTCAGAAGACTATATTATATTTTCGTTCGTGGTTATAGCATATTTTCATAAAATAAGAAACATTGGTCATTTTTTACAGTGCATGGTTGTATTTTATGAATTTTCGTTCATATACTAATATGTTTTTTTTAAAGACATTATTAGCTTTCTTAAAAAAATAATCAAATAGTTTTAAAATCATTCTTTATTATAGTCGTTATATCGTAAAAATATTTTCTTTTCTGTGAACCGCCTTAAGGCGGTCCTAAAAAATGTTTATTTTTCTTCCACTCAAAAACGGGACAATTTCTGATACATTTATGGACTCATTTTTAAACGCAAAAGTATGTCATTTTCAGGCACGATTATTCAAGCGATTTTAAATCGAAGGGTGTTTCGCGTTTTCTGATAAATGAATTACTTATTGAGTTAAAAGCGATTTTTTTGTGTGATGACAGGTTTTTCTACTTTATCACGCTTCCGCGTCCGGAGATTTGGTTAAAAATGACAACTTTGACTGTAATTTTGGAAAAATCTTGTGTCTTTCCCAACAAATGAAAAAAAACATTCTATTACATAGTTTCTTAATAACAACGTCCATTTCATGCGTTTCTGAACAAAAATTAATTCCGAAATGTGTCAGAAAATAGCTGCTTCGGATTTCCAAACAGCCCTTAATAAAGTATTGTGTTTTGGCGCCACCAAGCAGTCATCTAATGGAAAAACTGACATTGTTAAAAGCAAAGAGTATAAAATTAAGCAAGCGATGGCGCGATGATCTGGTTTGATAAGATTATCCGTCACGTAATAGACTATAGTATTTATGGGTCACTTTATTACTACATATAATAGGATTACTATAAAACTTTTTTAAAATATATACATGAAATACTCCTTTACAGTGGCGCATTCAGGATTTTTACCTTTAAGGGGTTATGAATTATTACAATAGTGTGCAAAACTTAAGCAACAAACACAAAATGCTAATTTCTGAACACGTGAGTACTCAAAAGGAAATTCTATAAACAGCAAGTGTAGAAAATAAGTACTACACTAACAGCTTAGACAGTCGATGTAAAGTCTTCTTGACATCACAAATGGTCACAATTGTCACAGTCACTACAATGAACAGAAATGTGATATCTTTCATTCGTTTCATTTTTACTCTCATTTGATAAATCCACTGAACAGTCCCCATGACTGCTGCTTTTTGACGAGTCACCAGGTGACTTTATAATGAAGTCATCTTGTGACTCTCATGTGACTGTCATTTTGACACGCTATTGTAAAGTCATCATGATAGCTGTTCTGTAACGAGTTCCCAAGTGACAGAAAATGAAATCATCTGGTGACTTTTCACAAAGAAGTGCAATGATGACTTCACAATAGAGTGTCGATCACCGAAAAGTCACAATGCCACTTCATTGTGACATTATTTGGCGATTCATCACAATGCAATGCTCACAATGACTTCAAAGTTCAGTCTTCCACTGACACTGACTTGAGAATCACAAGGTGACTTCATTGTAATGTCACCTGGTGACCTATCACAAAGCGACAGTCACAGTGACTTTTCAGTGTTAACAATCATTTGAGAGTAATGATGAGACAGTGAAATATCTCATATTTTGATTCCCCGTAGCGATTGTGACACTTCTAACCATGTGTGACATCAAGGATACTTCACATCGACTGGCCATGCTGTTAGGATAGTACCTCTTTTCTACACTTGCTATTTATAGAGTTTCCTTTTGAGTACTCACGTGTTCAGAAATTATCATTTTGTGTTTGTTGCTTAAGTTTTGCACACCAGTGTATTACTCTTAAAGTGAAACATTTTATCGACTAAGATGTTTATAAAGCACACTTTAGGAAAAAGAAGGGAGAAGTTGGAAAAAGAAAATAATAATAATATTGTCAATACAGATGCGATTCAACGTTCGCTCTTCTTGAGATGTTTTAGGGTACAATGTGGTAAGTTACTCGAAAGAGAAGCTTTACGGCTATCTTAGACAGACTTTCTTAGCATATATGTAAACGGACATTTCGACGAAGGGTTTAAATTTTAGCAGGAGATGGAAAGAGACTAGCACTGGCTAGCCCTCGGCAGTTTTTTTTTAAAGAGACATCAACTAAGTAGGCAATGCTCATGGATCGCCAATAGAACAACGTCAAGAGGAATTTACAATTTTTTTTTTGAAAAATTTTTGTTCCAATTTTTTATTATTGCGAAAATATAAAAAATCCTCATCAGAACTTCATGAATGTAATATTGAAGTTAGTTTTTGATAAATGCGGACTCACTTATTGATATTTTAAGGAGAGAACTGATAAGGGAATGCTCATGCGGTATCTCGACGGTTTTCCTCCTATGTTTATAAATATTGAAAGAAAGTCATATAGACATTCTTAATCAATAACAAGTTAGAAACAATATGTCGAAGATCTGATAATATAAAAATATGATATTCTTGAAGTGAACAGGAATCAAAAGAAAAATTGACCTCAATCAGCCAAGTGTGAATTTTTTTTCAAGTTGTTTACAGCAGACAACTTTAACGTGAGCTTATCACCGATAAATGAGACACAATATGTATTTATAAAATGTTATTCTAAACATGCATGCACCCAGATTTGTTTTTGAATTACTTTGTGTATATAAAAACTAGAAGAGGACATGCTTCTGACATAATGTGAATACATTTTCTCAAACTTTTGGAAAAAATTTAAACAGACTTAATTTTCACAGTGGTGATTTTTAGGAATATTTTGAATACTATGTTTAAAATCGCGGCACGAAATTAACTGTTTGTATTGCTCTCATCTTTAAGAATGGGAAAAATCATATTAATTATATAAAAAGTGTTAATCACAGAGATAAATACATTTTTATTTTACTTTTATAAAGACTGCTATCATAACATTATAAAAATGGTTTCGTTTTTGACTGAGAAAGTGGCGCAATTATGCGTACCTTTTAATGGTTTCTATGTGACAAAACTCCTCCTACATTTTTCTGCAGATAGGCATCAAATCCATCACATTGATAGATGCTATGGCCGGTATGGTTCACGTAAAACAAACAAAAAAAAAACAGACACGAAAAGATCTGAGGGAACAATCTCGGAAGAATTATTATAGATCATATGTGGTTGAAATTGTAAAGAAGTTTCTGAAGCAGTAGCCGGAACCATATCAGCTTCTAGCAGTCACTGAATTTTAAACTACATAGTATTATTTATTTATTGTCAAAACATACCAGTTTACAAGTTAATTTATATTGTTGTTGTGAAAACCGTTTAATGTAAAATAAAATACGTTATGTTTAAAAACGAATTGTAAAACAGATTACCATAATACATTTAAACAAACAATACAAATATTAACAACGCCATTTTATCATTATCAAGAAAATATTGTTATATGTTGCTGTAAAAAATCTTATACATAATTTAATAAAAATATTCTGAAATATTAAATATCTTTCTGAATTGTCATATTGTACTTCTTTTTAGTTTGTTAGGGTACTTGTAAAGTTATTTAATGATTAATATAACGTTTTTTGACGAATGCAATTTGTGAGACTCTTTGTGTGACGATAACAAAAGAATATTTGCAAATTAACTAGTTGAGCTCGATTTTGTGCAGGGCCTGCATGTACTTCCATAGCACATAAATATATTTAAGCACATAACACTCAAGTGTGAACTAAATATTTTCATAAAACTAATATCCTATTATTAGTAATAAATTTTACATCCACTATGTAATATAGTATATTAAATATACAAAATGTGTCAGTTTGTCGGATTTTCTGAGATTTATATTAATATTTAAAAGTTTATAGTTTCTTACAAATACAAATTTTACCTTGTCTGTTAATCGTTAACCCTTTGTTGCATACTGTCCACTGCAGTGCACAAAAAAGCTAATTTTTTTCCTGCCCAACATATTTTGTTTACAGTTGCTATTAAAAGCTTATGCTACTCTTTTATATCTAAGCTTTCAATAGAAAAATCGTGATAGCGCCACAACAACCTCTAACTACCTTGCTGAGATATCATCAATATAAATGTCTCTTCAGAATGCCGGTAATTCATTTTGCATGAACTAAAATGTTTCTAAAGGTTCAATAATGTTATTTAAATGGTATTTTGTCTATTAATTATTACTTTTAGACTTCTTGTCATAATGCATAATTGAAATGCAAGTTTAAAAATACTTTATTTGTTTTGTTTTGGACTGTAGTAGACAAGCTGTAATGAAAAAAAAATTATCGTACATAAAATTACTTTTTTCTCATTCTGTGTGACCCTTTTAGCAAGAAAATAACAAATTTAATGTTGGGGATTTGCCAGTCTTAAAGTATTCAACAAAGGGTTAAAATGCGCTAAAATGAGATTCCATCATCTATTAAGTGTCTTTAATCTTATTTATAATTTGAGCTGAAATGCCACACATTTGTGGGAATTTGCCTTAAAATATCAAAGATCTAATAAAATAGCGATATTAGAAAAGCTACCGAAGTGAAATTATTAATGTTATTTTTCTCAAACGTGTAGTCCAGACAATTGGAACCTCGTCACTATAAGCAATGAAATATTCACATATACAATTTTTGAATAAGGAAATTCCACGATCTTTCTTCATGAAATTCTATGTGAAATATGCATAAAAAGTGCATTTTATTTAGTTATAAAATTCTTATGATGCATAAAATAGAATACATGTACTAATAATATGCATTTTCTTTAAACAAAGCTGTACTTTCTTTGTTTAAAAGCTTCTGACATTCCATTCAACAGAGTGGGTAATTATCTCAAATAAATTTAATGGCCTCCTTTACATAATAGTCATATTTAAAGAGTAAGGAAAACTTTGAAAGGCTTAATTATACTTTTTCTACTTATTATTATTATTATTATTATTATTATTATTATTATTATTGCTATTTTTATTATTTTTTTAACGGCTGATAAGTGCAATGGGGTTTTATCTCAGTCAAAATATTATCCTGTTGTAAATGATTTTACAAGATTTGTAAATGATTTTACAAGATATGTAAATGATTTTACATTTCAACTCTAAGTTTAAATAATTTTGTTAGACAGAATGAATAAATTATATATTTTCTTTTAATTTTGCAATTTCTTAAAGCACTAATCGTAAAACTTTTAAAAAACATTTTTTTTTACATATATGAAATGTTGATACAATAGATTGAAGTACGATATCATAATAGAAAATATATTTTATATTTAATTGCTACCTGACTAAATTAGAGAATTATGTAGACACTTTATATGTTTGTTGTTTTAAACGCATAAATCAAAATTGTTATATTAGAAAATAAACATTATTAAAAATTTTAAATAGTTTTGCTGTTCATTTATTGAATTCAATTAAAATAATAAAATATATATAATTCAAACGTAGTTTTTACACCAAAGGTTAAAGTATACACACACATATATATATTTCTTTATTTATATATAATTTCAATTGTTTCCCTTACCAAACTCCATTAAAAATAATGCCTCTAATATACTATTCTGATTGTTTTTCCAATTCATAGGATTTCTAAAAAACAGTATATATACTACTGTTAAAACTTTTTTTTAATTTTCTAAATATTTCTCATCAAAGTAGGGGATTTTATTTTCAACATTATTTTGATAGATATTTGTTTCTTCAAAAGCAATTACGCTGCACATTCTTTCTTTAAATGCTTCTGACACTATATTTCCAAATAACTATACGCCTTATTATTTCCAACGAAGCAATCCTAAAAGAAAAAACAATCTTTAATGACATCCTTCGAATAATAAAGACACATTTTTAGAGCAAGGACAACTACGAAAGGCTTAATTATACTTGTTCTACTTCTTTTTTTTTATAACGGCGTAATGAGTGACACGGGATTTTAGTTTAGCTTTTTTTATATAAATTCTTTTAAAAGATTTTTTTAACACTGTCATTAAATAAAGTGTTTTCTTACACACATTTTTATAAATGTATTAAAGCACGCATACTTTTTATAATTTTGCTTTTAATAATTATGTCTTCGCGCCAACTTTTGAAAACATGGTTATAAATATTTTTTATATAAGGTGTTTAAACGCATAACCCTCAGGTAACAGATTCAAAAATAAGAACAAAAATAGGGTTAAAAAATGAAAAGTTAATTTTTGTTTCGCATTTAGAATTATTGAATTTATATATTTAAGCAAATTAAGAATCTGCGAAAAAAAACTAAAATTTTTTGAATAACTCATAATATTTGAGAATCAAACAATGACATTAAGAATTTACATAACAGTACACTGTAAACACAAACGTCTAAAATTCAGTTAAAAAAGTGTCTTAAACGGATGGTCGCATTTTAAGCGAAAAAAAGTGTCTTACTTTTTAAGACACCTTTTTGCATCTGAAGTTAAGACGGAAACGTCTTAAACCGCCGCCATTTTTAAAACACTTGATATGTCTTAAAAAGAAACCATTTTTAAAACACTTCAAATGTCTTAAAAAACCGTCATTTTTTAGACATTCAAAACATCTAAAATGCTACCATTTTTAAGACATTTGAAACATCTAAAATGCTGCCATTTTTAAGGCACTTGAAACATCTTATATGATTTTTTTTTCTCTTATTTACACTGGCTGATTGACAGCAGGCTAAAACTTAGACTTACAATCAAGCTATAAAGCAAAATAAATGGTTGTCAATTATGGAGAACTATTACAACAGTCTGCATTATACTGTCATAATTTATTTTGTATTGCAGCAAGCCATGTGCAATATTCCCAAGTATATTTTTTAAATACTGTTAACCTTTTATATTAATTTTTAATTATGAGAACATTACCAATTAAACAAAGAATTTTTTTGAAAATTACAATTTTAAATGAATCTATTTTGATTCTTACATATCTGTAGTAGCACATTATTCTTTAGAAAAGACCCAATCTGCGAAGGGTATTCATACCCTATCCTTCTAGAAATTAAAATTATTTTTAAAAAGTTACAATCTTCTTTAAGCACTTTCAAAAAACGTTTGTCCCTGATCAATATCCAAAACAAACATATTTATCGGGATTTTTACATTGAAAAAAAAAAAAAAAAAAAACAGTATGTTTACAGCTAAAAATGCTGGCAATATGGATGTCCCCTCCCCCCAACTCATCTTCTCCATGTATTGTTTATCTTATTTTTTTTCTTCTTATTTTAACCTGGGACATATTTTAAAGACTTTGGGTACTAAGTATTATCTTTTTGTTGACTTATATCACTATTTTAATATCATTATTGTACAATCAATTCTGTCATACATGTGTAAGGTACAAATTTCATTTTTTGGTCATGTATATCACGGATATAATTTTAGTCATTTGCCTAGAGAAAAAATATTTTTCAAAAAATTATAACAAAGGTAGATTTTAGTTGTTTATCTAACCTTTAATCAATTTAATTTATTATTCAGTATTTCCATACAGGACTTTGTATATCCATTTATTTGTATTTGAAAATACCTACTAATTTAAATCATGAATATATATATATTTTGTTTTCTAACAAGTTTAGTTATATTTTCTGCATCTATTTAAATATTTTTGTTTATTCAATGTAATCACTAAGTTCCCCCCCCCCCTCCTACAGATCTAGAAAACTTTCTGGCATTTAAACTATCAAGCATAAATAATTAATTAAAATATGAAACCATTTAAAATGGATCACAATTTGTGGATTACTAAAATAGGTGCAAAAATAAAAAGGTTCTAAAACATTAAAACCATTTTAAGATGTTAAAAACATTCGTCGGAATCCCGAGCGCTTTCGACCAGAACCTAGCCATCATCAAAGAGTGGAAATGAGAAAAAATTCAGTAACCTCCGGAATGTAAGCTGTTTAAATAGCCGAAGGCGAAACCCCATATAGAGAAGGGGGGAAGGGGTATGGACTAGTCTTTTGAGAGAGGAGGGTTATTCCAACCCAAATGTACCATTAACACCAAGTAGATTATACCAGATTTTTGGTATATTGTATGATAACATATCATTACAGGAATTCCCACCACTTGTCAGGATTTCCACTGACTCCCTCAGCATACATGTAGTATACTCGTTCATTTACGCAATAATCTTTACTTTACTAAAATATATATCAATTTCTGTTTTTGAATTTAGCCGAGAAAGTGCAGTAGATGGTTTTCCTTTTGCTATATCTGACTTATGCTACCTTATGCGGTCTTGTAATTTCCTAGTTGTCATACTATATGTATGTAAATAAAAATATGTGTATGTATGTCATGTGCATGTAAATGCTTCATTTTTATTTTTACATTTAAATGGGATGATATATATTCCTGCTTTTTCATGCATATCTATGGGGTCAATTTTTCTGTGTACTAGATTTTGTAATTTTGTTGGAGGTTTGGCAATTAATGTTATGTCATATATCTTTAAAGCATACCGGATTCTTTCATAAAGACGAGGGATATAATCTATACTACAAAACTTTGAAACTTGTGTTTTATTCTTGGCTATTATCTTTCTGTTATTAAATTCATAAATTACTTGGTTAATAAATGTCATTGAGTTCTTGGAGTTATTGAGTTAATAAGTTTCATCGAGTTCACCCATTTTGAGTTGCAATTTTCTTACTCGTGGTTAATTCTGCGTTTATATAATTTTGTGAACATACGTTAAATGTCCTTCAGACATAAAAATTATATGCTGCTTTCTTATAATTAAATGGTACTATACTGATATTAGATATTGTATTATTGGATCGGCATGGTTTCCTGTAAATACTTCTGTCTAAACAATGTGTTAATTTATACTTAATTACTTCAACATCCATAAAAGGCAATGAGCCATTTTTCTCTATTTCCATTGTAAACTGTATTCTGTTGTCTAAACTATTGGCATGTTTTAAAATTTTTTCCCGATTTGAGATTCCATGCTTCCAAATTATGAGTATGTCGTCGACATATCTGATCCAATAAATCAGGTTTTAAATCCGAGGTGGAGATAATCTGTTCTTCTAATGGTCTCAGTTTTAGTTCAGCTAATAAACCGGAGATGGGGGAGCCCATAGGGGCTCCTTCTGTCTGCTTATAATAATTTCAGTTAAAAATGAAAACATTGTTATAAGTAATTAAATTTAAACTGGATATAAGAGTATTTTTAATGTTGTCAAGATACACTGGGTTATTGTTGATTTGATCTTCAATAATATTTCTGACTTCTTGTACATTAATTGAGGGGTATAATGACTTGATATCAAAACTTGCAAGTATAGTATTGTCTTCAATTTTAAAATCTTTGATTCGTTTGATTAAATCTATGGTAGAGTTGATTGCATATTTATTGGGGGATAACATTACTTTTAGTACTGGTACAAATGCTTTCTTGATTTAATAGGTTGGTGCTGAATATTTTGAAATAATAGGTCAGAGAGGGAGATCAGGTTTATGGTCTTTCAAACGTCCGATTAAGCGGGGGGGTAGTTGCGGTTTTGTTAATCATAAGTTTAACTTTTATTTCACTAGGCCAAATACCATGTTTTATTATTTCTTGTTTTTTTCTGTTAATCGTTAAGTTTGGATCTTTTATTCAATTTTAAACAATTCATTTCACTAATACAATTCTCCATTTTGGCAATTTAATCTGCAGTAGGTAATATTGCAAGTTTATTTTATTTATCCGTTTGTATAATTGTGACCTCCTGATTATTTTTAATTTGCTTGATTACATTTAGATCTTTATCGTTCGTTACCCTAGGTATTTTTAAATATTTCTGAACATTATTGAATAACAAGCTTCTAACTTCCTCTTTTTTATTAGTGGGTATAATGTTAATGATCTTTTCCCAGTCCGTTATCACACTTTTGATATCTATTTTTCTCTGAAACATCCGTTTAGGTCCCATACTTAGACAATTATGCAGTTTTCCGTCTATTTTCTTATTGGTGAGGTTAACATATGGTACTGGTTTTTGCTGTAGCCCTTTATAGGATTTCTTGTCTTTAAGTCTATTGATTTTCCCGTAAATACACCTTTCTTTTTGTGTTTTCTGAATTACCTGGTAAATGTTAACCAAACGCAAAAATTCATCAAAATCCCTGTTATCTAAAACCCGTGACGATTCACTGTGCAAGTCCCTTACTTTCCTGGTCAAAAGTTCAATCAGTTTAAACTTGCTTCTAATATATGCCTTCAGGGCAATACTGTCTAATTCATATCCGATGTCAGAAATTTCTTCCTGAATTACTTTATTACGATTACTTAAAAATGTGGGGATAACCCTGTGCTCCTTGCAGGTTTGTAAAAACCTAATATTGATAATTTCCCTATCCCGCCTCATTCTTTCTGTTTTGAATTTTTTCTTCAAATTGCATCGTTCCATTGTGTATCCAGAATCGTCATTAAATATATAGAATATATATTACATCCCCAGAAGTCACTAAATATGTAGAAAAATTATTCTAAAATTGTAACAAAATTCACCTTTGTGTATCAATTAAAATATGAAACCATTTGGCAGACCAGAAAAATTGACCCCATAGATATGCATGAAAAAGCAGGAATTTATATCATCCCATTTAAATGTAAAAATAAAAATGAAGTATTTGCATACATAGGTATGACAACTAGGAAATTACAAGACCGCATAAGGGAGCATAAGTCAGACATAACAAAAGGAAAACCATCTACTGCACTTTCTCGGTTAAATTTAAAAACAGAAATTGATATATATTTTAGTAAAGTAAAGATTATTGCGCAAATGAACGACTATACTACATGTATACTGAGGGGGTCAGTGGGAATCCTGACAAGTGGTGGGAAATCCTGTAATGACATGTTATCATACAATATACCAAAAATCTGGTATAATCTACTTGGTGTTAATGGCACATTTGGGTTGAATAATCCACTTCGCTCAATAGACTAGTCCATCCCCCCTTCCCCCTTCCTTCTCCATATGTGGTTTTGCCTTCGGCTATTTAAACAGCGTACATTCTGGAGGTTACAGAATTTTTTCTAATTTCCTTTGATGATGGCCAGGTTCTGGTCGAAAGCGCTCGGAATTCCGACGAATGTTTTTAACATCTTAAAATGGTTTTAATGTTTTAGAGCCTTTTTATTTTTACACCTATTTTAGTAATCCACAAAGTGTGATCCATTTTAAATGGTTTCATATTTTAATTAATTATTTATGTTTGATAGTTTAAATACCAGAAAGTTTTCTAGATCTGTAGGAGGGAAGGGGGGGAGCTTAGTGATTACATTCAATAAACAAAAATCTTTAAATAGATGCAGAAAATATAACTAAACTTGTTGGAAAATAAAAAACAAAAGATTTGGAAGCTATTGATCGTGTTGTACAGGTGGCTTGAAAACTAATCTCGTATCTTACAAATATATAATAGAAATTATGTGGCGTTATTAAAACAAAGATATAAGAAAACATAAATGTAAAACTCACTTTTATTTTTTTAAATATTTTCTTTTATAATCCAAGGAGCTGTTGTATTTATTATATTTGTGAATCCATTACGCCTTCCATATCTCTTATGGTCATCACTGCACCTGCTTGTTCTGCCCTCCCTCCCTTCTCAATTGAGATGTTATCAACAACACTAACGTTATGTCTTTATTTAGACATTTTACCATATTAAGACACTGACCACAGAAACCCTATTGGTTCATTTCTACCACCAGTCGATTAAAACACATAAGTGTCTTAAATTAAGGTATCTATTATGTCTTAGCTCTATATTAAGACATTTACGTGTCTTAAATGCTTTTTCAGTCTTTTTTTTTGTCTTACTTTAAGACTCCTTTATTTGCAGTGTAGTTACTGTTAAATATATATTATATTCCAATACAACTAAAAATCCTTTATAATAAAATACGTATTTATATTTTATAACTACTGTTCAGAAAATACCAAATACTACTATTTAAAAAGTAGACAAATTATTGATAAGCAGTAAAAGTTATAATAACTCTTTATTTTTTTAATTAAATTTTTTTTGAGATATTAATTATATTTATAAATTTTACTGAAATTTCTTCACTTGTGGCAACTAATGTACTCCATTGGTGAGAAAATAATAAACAAATGTACATCGTAAGCTATCAGAAGTGGTTAACAAATATCTTTGTTTTAGATTAATTTTCAAACAATTATTCAAATTGGTCAATAAACTGTATGAGATGTAATCTTCCCAACTGAGCGATAAATTCCGGGCCAGGATTTAAACCCAGGATCCCTTGGCGGAAGCTGCCAATGCTCTACCAACAGCACAATCCCGACGAATATGGCTGAACTAATTCACCCAGTTAACCTTAATGATCATAGCATCTGGTCTTATATCTGAATCAGTACAACAGTAAATCGCAGGTAATGCGGCCTGCAGTAAACGCTGGAAACGTGATTACACTAGGTTAATGTTAACAAAAATTTTCAAATTGGAAAATAAATCATATGAAATGTAATCTTCCAAACAGAACGAAAAAGTCTGGGACAGAATTCAGACCTTGGTACCCTTGGCTGGAGGTGCCAATGCTCTACCAACTGAGCAATCCCGGACGAATGTGGCTTAACTAATTCACCCAGTTAACCTTAATGATCATAGCATCTGGTCTCATATCGGAATCAGCACAGCAGAGTAAATCACAGGTAATGGGCCTCAGTGAACGCTGAAAATCTGATTACACTAGATGAATTGTGACACAATTATTCAAATTGGTAAAGAAATCATATGAAATGTAATATTTCCAACTGAACAAAACAGTCCGGGACAGGTTTCAAACCCGGTATCCCTTGGCTGAAGTTGCCAATGCTCTACTAACTTAGCAATCCTGGACGAATATGGCTGAAAAAATTAACCCAGTTAACTATAATGACCATAGCATCTGCTATTATATAATATTAGACTATAATATTTCATTTAATCAAAAGGTTTTTTATAGTAAGGGATTTTGGACGATTCTTTCTTATAGAAGCAATTAAGCTATTCGACTTTTTTTTTTCTTTTGACTGTGCCATACGTTGTATATTCTAAATTATGCACAGTATTTGTTATTTCCTGTTGAACAATGATAAGAAACTCTTTTAATGACATCTATCATGTAATAGACACATTTTAACAATAAGATGGACAAGACCGAAATTCTTAATTATACTTATTCTGACTATTTTTTCTACTGCGTAATAATTGACATGTTTTTTTTAAAGCCGAAAACAAAATTAGTTGTATATGATTAACAAGAGCGAAAAAATCGTCAAGCATAGAGTATGAAACACTTTCCAACACATTCAGAATACTGTAAAAAAAAAAACTTCACTGTTTTCTAAGTAAAAAAATTAGAAAATCACAATACATTTGAGAACACTAATTCAGCAATTACTATCAATAATCAAACAAAATATCCGATTCCTTTTGCACAGCCCTGTATATGATCTATAAGTTTGTATGTATACTACACGTATGCTAAAACTTACTTCAGTTAGAAATACATAGCACAATTGAAAATTTTCCTTCAGCAAGTCCCGTTATTAAACGGGAATGTACATGAGATCTTTTGAGCAGCCCTGTACATGATCTATAGAATTTACATGCACCAATTAATATACAAAAAAAATAGTTCCATTTAAAAACGTGCACCACAACTGACAACTTGCTACCAACATTTACAATTCATACACAGTACTGTAACCAAGTAATTTTGAGTGTCCTGTAAATGAACGATACATGCTAGGCATATCATATTTTACAGTAAGTACCTTGTAGTGCATTTCAGGGGTATTTATCAATATCGATACATTTAAGGTATCCACACACCTTCGGAGTTTCTTAAATTTTCTCTTTATACTATTTTTTTCTAATGACATTTAAGTTAAAACTTTGACAGAGATATAAACATTTTAGAAATTACACACAAATAATGTTTTAAAAGTAAAAAAATAGTCAAATTATGTGAAAAATTGACGTCTGTGCAAAAATGATAACTCAAAATCAAATCAATACATTCACATTTTGTAAATTGCATAATAAAGAGAATAACTTTCGCTAGGCCATAGACTAGCCGCATTAAAATAGCATCTCTATCGCAGAAGCTATGGCACTTGAAGTACTAATGTAATGAAAAATTCGTAACTTTCTCGCAACTTTTTAATCTAAATCAACTACGTTGGAACGTGTTAAAAAATATTTTTTTCGAAAAACCTTTTAAATAAAATGTTGTACTAAAGAGATTTTTATAGATTTATTAAATGATACATATTTTAATTATGCGTTTTAGAAATATCTCATTCGTGACTTTCTGAAAAGACGGTTATAAGGATTTATTTATTTAAAGTGTTACACTGAAGTGAGATAATCACAAATAAAAATGCATTTAAAAACGTAATTTTGTGTCCTTATTCATTGATTCATTAAATGCAAGTAATACGGGTTGGAACTTTTCGGGTAACGTCAGAATCTGCCGAAAGAAAATGTTTTAAACGAACCGTTACATTAAATTTATTAAAAAACCTACAAAAATAATTACAATATAAAATGAGTTTTACATTGGTAGCCTAACTATTAAATTTTTTTTTTCAAATAAAATTACTATAATACTATTTCCTTTAACTTCAACTTTTTGAATTATTCAAAAATTAAAAATCATTCGTATTTGTACTTAGTAATGTATAATCCAGATAAGTAATTTTGATGAAGTTATCAATTGAGACTGTGATCTTTTGTATTACGGAATGAAAAATCAGCAAAAAATACGTTTAATTTCACGCAATCAGATATATTTTTTCAATGAAATCTAATCGTAACGTCATTAATTCCGTCGCAAAAATTACGTACTGAGCTCTCTTATTCACCACTTTAGAAATGTTCTAACTACACTTGCTGTATTTAATTGTACCTGTTCTAGCATTTTCAACGGCATAATGAGTGACATGTGCTTTTAGGTAAACTGGACAAATGCGGTTGTAAATCATTAAATAGGAAATTGTTCGAAAACTTATTTTTAAACAATGTTCACCCAAGCAGGTTTTTATCGCTTTAATAAAGGATACATATTTATTTTAATTTCATTTTATATGCATGCATCAACGTAATACTGTTATATGTTAATTTACATATTTTTACTTAAAATGTTTAAGCTCATAAGACGGAAGTGATGACATAAATGGAAACTTTGTAAATACTTTAATATTTTATTAAGTCATGGCTTTAATATATTGAAGAAAAATAAATAATTAATACAAAAACATTTGATATTTTAATGCAATTCTTACAATATAAAAGCCTGAATTAATAATTTAAAATCCTATGTTTTAATTTTTTTGAAAAGATGAAAATGAGCAATTATAACTTTAGAAAATATAATATATTGTAATATATATATATATATATATATAATAATTTAAATGTTTCCTTCTTAAGTTGGGTTGTCATTAGAAGTCTCAGTTATTAATTGTTCTCCAAATTTTTAAGATTATAAAAATAATTAATTTAAATAGTTAATGAAGGAAGCTAATACATATTGTACCAATATATATATTTTTTACAATATCAAAATATCTTTGTTTAAAAAATAGGGATTTTATATTCAGCAATATTTATAACGCTATTGCTCTTCCCATTATTTTTTATGTTATTTTATCTATAGTAAGTAAACTCTTTATTATTTGATCAGTAACAATACTCAAAGATCTTTTAATGTCGTCATTCATATAATAAAGCATTTTTTTTAAAGTAAGAGCAACTTTCAAAGTCATAATTATACTTGTTCTACTTCTTTTTTTCATGGACATGATGAGTGACACCAGTGTTTTAGCTGACCAGAAGAAAAATTGCTTATAAGTGTTTTTTTAAATATATATTGGAATTGTCCTTCTGCAGGAAAAAGCCAATTTTTGTAGTAAAAATTATAACACTGAAAATTGAATTCTAGTTATTAAAACGAAAGGATTTAGGAAGATAGTTGTCCCAATTTCTTTAAGAAGGAAATTACTAAATGTTTCTCATGAAAATTTTGGTCACCCTGGTATTCCAAAAATTAATCTAATTTCCCCTAATTATTATCGGGCTAATATGACTCAAAATATAACTCAGTTTGTGAAATATTGTGACTATGCCAAAATAATAAAAAACCTAGACAGAAAAGATTTGGCTTTATACAAGCTATGCCAGCCACAGATCAACCTTTTGAATGTCTTTCTATTGCTACTGTGGGTGGATTTAATTACTATAATTACACCAAAATATTTTTACATTTAATAATAGATCATGCTACTAGATATGTTTGGGGTTTTCCTTCAAAAAGTGTTACAACGGAGAATTATGATAATATTTTAAATCAAATTTCTCTTGTACAATTTCTTCAGAAAGTACTTAGTGATAGGCATAAATCCTTTAAGTCTCCGTGATTTAACAGATTCCTTCGTAAACATAAAATTAAACAGCGTTTTACCTCAGCTCACACTCCATAAACGAATGGTAAGTCGAGAGGGTTAATCAAACGATAGTTGTTATATTAAAATGTATAGTTAATTCTACAACTTCTAAATTTCCTTGGACTAGCTTATTAGAGCAAGTTATACAAGTATACAATAACAAATTTACCTCCTACTTACTTATTATTTGGCCAATTACCCTATGAGTCCCCTCTTAAGCAAAATTGTTACCCTCCTGTCGATGAAGCCCTTCAAAATTGCCAAAGCGCGTATTTCTGTATTTCATCTATAAAGTAAAAGATTATACGACCGAAATTATGTTGACTCAAGACTTCATGTAGAAGATCTCATTATTTTTGAACAATTCAAATACCCAAATACTAGAAAGTTAGAATATTTCATTTCTTATCAAAAAATTTAATAAGAAATTAGTTTTATTCTATGTAAATTTTTAGCCAGCCAATATCATCGAATACAATAATATGTTATTATTGATTGATTACTGTAATATTTTTATTATTAATTACTGATTATTTATTTATTATTTTTATTATTTGAAAAAAAAATTAATATACTTAGTTTATGACATGATTAACTATTTTTTAAACCTAAGAATATTATAAATTAATTTATTATTTAAGAAATTAAAAATTAATATGACATAGAGATATTGTTGATGTCCACCAGCAACTGAAAGTTTATGCTAATTACTATGTAGTTTTGATGAATTTATGAAAGTTATCATGGTAAATGAATTTAAAAAAAGAACAAAAAAAACCCCTAAGGAGTGAGTATTGACACTTATTGACAATTAACTTCATTCTTAGTAACTCTTAATGATTTTTAGTAGTTCTTGCTGATTTTTATTGATCTTAGTGATAAGTAATCAGAACTGAACTTTATTTTTAAGAATCTACCAGACGGACTAAAGTAGTAAACTGTTAGAAAATTCTATTATAGGATAAAGCTGAACACTTCATTTCTATGTAAAACAAGGTAATGTGTAGTGTTGGTTTTGTTTATATTATTTATTCTTATTGTTTATGTTGTTATTTATGTCTTTATAATATACTTTTAAAGTGTTAGTATTATTTTATATAATTGTACCTTTGTATATTATCTAAATCATTCTCCACAACTTTGCGTTTTTTGAGGTAGTTATTTTTTTTTTTTTTACTTTTGGCATTGCGAGCCTTATTAGCTCGATCGCTTTTAATTCACTTTCTGACGACAACTATTGTAATTCGAACTCATGTTTTTACTTTCCTTTTAATGAACTTGCAGATCATAGGATCTCCAATATTCATCATTTTTGGGAGGGGGATATATTACAAAAATTAAATTTCCCCGCTTTAATAAATTTATTCAATAAACATTTCTTTCTAAATTTATTCTTCAACCCTAGTTTATTAAATTATTTCCAATCTTAAACAATATTCCAATCATTTCGTTTATTTAAATTATTTTCTATTTAAAATGCCTATTTTAACTTTTTATTACCTTTCAAAATCTTTCTAAAAAACATTTGTAGTAATAATTTTTTCTTAAAACCCTTTTAAGTTCTCAAATTTTAAAATGCGGAAATTTATTCTATTAAAATTATCTGATATATACCATTTTTTTTATATTTTATTCGAAAGCTAAATTCGCGCTCTTTTTCGGAAAGACCACATCAGTACATTTTTCCTCCGACCTTAAAAAATAGTTCAACCCTGCTTCGAAACCATGACTGGTTGTTCTATGTACCTGCATTGCTTAAAAAACCTTCCGCCACCTTGGTATTTAACACCGAGCACGAGAGACGAGCTCAAATTTCTGTGACATTGCTTGTCTTTAAAACTACGTGCTATCTTGAAGTCGGTCACCAGAATATTTCAAACGAGAATTATAACATTGTTTTGTAATGTAATCTAGTGTGGAAGCAGAACATGATTAATTTCTAGAATTTTAGCGGGAAAATATCCAACTATGTCAAGAAAGAGTGACGGATGCTTTTTAAACTGTATTATATGGGAAGAAAATTTCTTCTGTGATGGAGGTTTGTTCTTTTTATGCGGGAAATTTCCAGTGTGTATCGACCAAGGCCTATGAATATCATAACGATGACTGCTTCGACTTTAATTAATATAATGTTCTTTATATTTAATCAAAGTGGAGCTTTATTTATCGAAATATCGATTCATATATACATGTCGATAACTCAAAAGCAAAATTATACTATTTAACTTTCGTTGTTTCAGAGAATTTTAATAAAAAAACCTCCATTTTATTACAAACAAAGAAAAGAAATCATTATTTTAAACACTCTTTTTCAACATACTTTTGAAATTGAATTTTCTATTGCAACCTTTATCATTATAACATTTTTGCAAAACAACTTTCAAAAAAGTCTTTTAATGACATCGTTTGAATACTGAAATAATGTTTTAGTGCAAGAACAACTTTCTGAAGTACAATTACACTTCTTTTGCTTTTTTAATAGCATAATGAGTGACGGGAGGCTTGTTACTTAGCAATAAAAACATAATATTGTTTTTTATTTCCTTCGCAGAATCAAACATTCTGTAAACTTCATTATTTTTTATATTTTTTTCAGATATTTTTGGTAGTTTATTAAAAACAAATACGCATTTGTTTGTTTATGTTATTGTCTAATATGTTAATCATGAATAATTTATTTTAAAAAATGGATCCTTCAGAAAAATTATTACAAGACGATAGTGAGTCATAGAAACATCGTGACATCCTTGAACTTTAATTAAAACCAAAATAATCAAAGTTAAATTTTAAAAAAATAATAAAATAACTTCCTTGAATTCTAAAATAATACCCTAGAAAAAAAAAAAAAAAAAAAAAAAAAAAAAAAACATTGTGTCATTTTTTTTCATTGCCTATATATTGACCACTGTTGCCAACATTCCCATTAAATATTCTCTTAATATTTGAGTATTTCTGTTTTCGTACTGTTGAAGAAATATATGCAAGTAGTTTTTCAACTTTTGCTATATAATCCAATTTTTCTGAATTATTGGCATTGCATTGTAAATATTTCCAATTTAAAGCTAAAATTTGTGTAACAATGTCATTATTTCAAATATTTTGAATGTAAACATGATATTTTATTAGTACTGTGTTTTCATTGCAAAAATTTTGGATAACTGTAATATTGGCTTTATTTTGCCATAATTTAACCAATACAATAGTGATTGATTTGCTGCTACATTCTAGGGGAGCTAAAATGTGGAAAAAAAATGAGAGATATCAGGATTTAAGTCCACCGCAGGGGCAAGATTGCTACATTCTTCAAATCGCGTTCGGGAGAAACTCATGCTGTAGTTAACATCAAATTTGGATTGGTATTTACAATAATTAAGCAGAAATATAACAAAAAATATAAAATCACATCATGTTCTTCCTGAGATAAATACTGTAATGTTTTTTGGCTGATTTAGTGTCAGCACTAAAAATTATTATTTTAATTATAACATACCAATTGCAAAAATATTTTTATAATTAATTTTTATAAATATTTTTAAGTATGGCAATTTTACTGCCGTTTTTTGGCAACTTTTTGGCTTTTCATTTAACCCCTTGGAGGGCAAGCACGTGGTCTAAAAATGCTAAATTTTGCGATGTTTCGACAACAGTAAATTTTATTAATGAATTTTTACCTCCTCAATCTGCAAAAAGAAATATTAAATATTTTTATTTAATAATACTGGTAAAGTTATATATTAGAAAGTGGTATATATTATATACCGGTGCCCCTCAAGGGGTTAAAATATATAGTTTATAATTTAAAAAGGTTTTATTTATTAGTTTAATTTTATCTTTTCAAAGATTTTTTTTCCAAAAAATATTAGATTTTGTTTAAGTTAAGTACATTTTTTTTTACTGTTTTCTTCAAGATGAAATGGAAAAAGGTTTTTGACAACGTATTCCAGTAGAAACAATATATATATTTTTTATTTTGAGCTGAAAACCATTAAAATACATTTTACTGACATTCTTTAAATAACAAAAATACTATAGGTAAGGTCTCTACCTACTTTGAAAGCCTTATTTACATTTGTTATACTTTGTTTAAAACTGCAAGCAGTTTCTCACAAATATTCTTCTAAAGAGTGTTTTAAAGAGTCGTATAAAGAAAGTCTTTTAAAAATTATTTTGTGAGATTTTGTTCCAGTTTAATAATTTTGTAACCATAATTTCTTCAAAGGCAATATCTCTGTAAGTTAAAGAAAATGCTTCTGGGATTGCATTTTTAACAGAAACTACATACTTAACTATATTCAGTTACGAAGTGGTTCAAAATGTTTCAATGTGATACTTTAAATACTAGCTTCCATAATAAAAAGTGAGATACATTTATACAGTTTCTACATAGTGCAGCCGTCTGGAGAAAAGCAATCCCAGACCACCCCCCCCAAATTATATATATATATATATATATATATATACATAATATTTATTTTTTACATAATAAAAGGGATATTACAATTATATAATTATATATATATATATATATATATATATATATATATATATATATATATATATATATATATATAATTGTAATACCTTTGAATTTCAAAATACATTAAACAAGTTCCTGCATCAAATCTAACCTAAACTCCTATTTGAAGGTAGGTAATCATAAAGTGTATACTGAATACAATTACGTTAATACAAAAAATTAACAAATTCAAACATCAGATTACCAAGCGCCATTTCAGTCATAGCTGCGACCAAAATTACTGAAAGTTTTAAAGAAAATTTGGAAATAAATATATATATAATAATGGTATAATATGCCATATAATAAGAAAATTGGAATTTGGATATCAAATGAAATTAAAATGGAATTCGAAAAGAAAAAATACATGTGAGAGCTGAATCTTCAGTCTGGCAGAACCCTACACAGTACACATGTCTAAAAAAATAATGCAATATTTTATCAAATATATTGGTAAATATGCTAACATCAGTATATATCTGCCAGAAATATTGCATTAATACAAGTAAACGAATAAAGAGGAAAAAATGAAAACCTTACAGTATAGATAATAAAATTACTCACAAACAAAGTAATCCATACAGCACAGTTCAGACATTTGCTCCTAATTCTATTAAAAATGATATTAGCTTATCAAAGTTTTTAACATGACATCGCCATTTTTTATTCACTTGCAGATATTATCTCATATCATGGTCATCAATGCAGAATTTTGTTATGGCAAAATTCCACCTGACCTCTTATCTCGCAATTTCCACGGCCAAGACATCTGTAGAAAAATGTAAATAATACACAATTTTTGAAGCAATTCTTTTTTTAAAATTCCACAATCAAAGTGAAAAAATGCAAATGACAAATTTGTTAAATATTTCAAATGCATGATGATTTGCAATATGTAATAATATTGAAGATTCTGGTCGAAAGGATTTAAAAAATAAAATTAAAAATAAATAAATTTAAAGTCAATTCCTACTTATGTCAAGAAAGAAAATTTTTATTTTAGTTTCTTTTTATTAAATAACTGCAATTAATATAAATATGTATATACATTATGACGGAATCGCAATTTTAATTGGCAAAATAGAAAGTGAATTTCCTTGCAATTTTCCATTTTAATAAATAATATAAGAATGGCCCGGATAATACGTAAGTACCAAAAATAATATGAAACAGTATAGAAAATTACATATTTACTAACGATTGAAAATTTGAAAGAAAAATCATTTGAGCATTTGAATTTGAATTTTGCTTTTTAATCATAAATATATAAAATAAACCCGTGCAGCATTAATGTCCCACGTTATCTTTATTGATTTTTTTTTTAAATCATCGTTGCGGTATTTTATTTTTGTAGCACCACTAATTTGAAGAAAATATTTCATTTCATTTATGAAAACATTGGGAGATTTTTTTTCTCCCTCCCATATAAAACTAAAATTAATTAATTAAATTTAATTAATGAATTAATATTTGAAAAAACTGTATTAACATCAAGTGTAACCCACTACAAGTTTTAAAAAATGTATTTGAACTTGAGTGGATGATTAAAAAGTATTTTATTAACGATTGAAAATTTGAACAAGATATATAAATATATAGAGAGTGTGAGCTAATAGTAGGAATTGAATGAGCGGTCAATGGGATAAAAATAATTTATTGCATCAAGTACTATAGATAGAAGATCCTACATCTTTTATTTATTTATTTATTTATTTATCTATTTATTTTTATTTATTTATTTATTTATTTATTTATTTATTTATTTATTTATTTATTTTTATTTATTTATTTATCTATTTACTTATTTTTATTTATTTATTTATTTATTTATCTATTTATTTATTTTTCTTTATTTATTTATTTATTTATTTATTTATCTATTTATTTTTATTTATTTATTTATTTTAATGAGGAATAGCAGTTACCCATTTCGAAAAACAAAAATATTGGTACTTGTCTGTTATAGGGGCGTTGGCGAGATAGAGAAAATAGCCTTGATTTAAAAAAAAATGAAGTTTTTCACACATATTTTTGGGGAAACTATTCACAGTTTCATTCACGCAAGAAATTTTTTTCGATGTTTATACTATTTATTAAACATTCAGAAGGCATTTATCTGTTATTATAGGGTTAATCCAAGATAGATGCCCCATCGGGTTAGTTGACTTAGTCACTGTATTTCAGCTACTGGATGTGTTTTGGAGCTAGTGACGTTATTCTACTATACATCATTATAAAAAAAGCGCAGTAGTCGAAGTTACAGCGATTTATTTCTTTAAATAAATAAAAATTTATCAATCAAGGAAAGGCAAGTTTGGCTGTAATTGTGTGCTCTTGTAAGATGGAGACAAATAGAAGAAAATGTATAATGCACTTACTAGAAAATTTTCATGAAATATTTAGTGAATGTTATTGAAACAGGTATCAAATAATGTGTTAGATATAGGTTGCAGCCTTATTTTTTCTACTTCCAGATCTACTGTCTGGGGCATATGTCTTGGATTAAAAGGATACATGCCCCGCCTGCATAGGGGATATATGCCTCACTTACGATTCGAGATAAGACCATCCATATATACTCCCCATTTACAAAAATTATCAAATAACTTTGTTCGTGAGAAATATTTTTAAATCTTCAGGATTGAGAGGAAAAAAAAAAATTTTTCTTCTTTTATTTAACCATGAACTTTCCCTGGGATCCTTACCTAACAAGTCAGGGGGTGGTGTTAGTATTTAGAAATTCTCAATTTAAGCAATGCTTTAAAATTTTCATTTGTTTCATTTCAGAAAGTTGGTTCAAAGGATTTCAATTCCCTCACATATTTAAGTGAAAAATATTTAAGTGTTTGGTATTTATAGCTGTGTTCAGAACATTTTAATTCACACATTCCGAATTTTCCCTCTCTTTATATCAGAATATATTCAGAAGCACTAAATAGTAATCTAAATACAAAATAGAAATCTGAAATCCCTTAAGTATATCATTCTGACAGGAAATTCCGAGAATATACCGGGATACCATATTAGAGTTATAATCCTTTTTATGCTTATTTATTTATTTAAATAATATTTTTTTTTTATTATTGGAAAGTTTTCAGCTCCTCCCCCCTCCCCGCTTAATTTAAATTACATAAGTTGAACCTTTGGTAGAATTTATAAAATATTTTGAATTCATTCATTAAGACATAAAACTCTAACGAATTTAATTTGAGAATAATAAATTTGCTTCCTGAACTAATATTTAGAGTTTGTACATCAAATATAAGAAGAGGGGGGAGGGGGAGTAATACATCTTAATTTTGATTAAACAAGTTAGCAGGGCTCTCGCAGCGTTCGTATATTTATAACGTTGCTACCACTATTTGAATATAATATTCTCCGTGGTAGATCCCTTTAATATCTGCAAAATAAATCTATCTTACAAATTATTTGTTTTAAAGATTGGTAGCAAAGGTAGAAACTTTTAGGAACGCTTCGAACACAGACTTTAGCTTTCATTAGAATTATCTGTTTGGCTTCAAATATTTTATACCCAGTTATTAGATGAGTTGGGAATAGCAAATATCCATTGATGTGGGAGTGTAATTCAGAATTAGTATGCAGAGAATGGAAGCTATATTTTATTTTTAAAAAATCTTAAATTTGATGTAAATAAGATATTAAGTAAAATGCAAATCCAGATTTTAAATTATAAATGTTAATTACCTATTCTCCCGATTCTTTTATGAATGGATTATATATCCCGATCAAGTGGGATGTTTAACCATGAGGTCCTGGATATATCACCAAGATCGTCGATTTCGTTATTTGATAAAAACACTATTTTATATGGTATATACATTAAAGTAATATTTTGTATGATGTTAGATATAAAATTTGTAGCAGAAAGGTTACATGTGCACTACAAAAATAATTCCTATAAAAAATAAAAATAAAATAAAGGGAGGGGGTTAAATTTGGCAACTATCCCGGACTTACCCTATAGAAACAGATATCATTTATCTAATGCAAAAACACGTTTCTTATGTACACATAAACAAAAAAAAATAGTTCACCAGTTTTGTTTTCAAAGCTGTTTATATCATTAGGCAGCAAATCTCACTATCTTAAGCCAGAATTGCACCAAGCTTTTTAGGAGTGCATCTATAATACACAAGTATCAAAAAATGAAAATGGCTTATCCACAAAATAAATAAAATGGAATAGAGTGCGAATATTACATTTTATATCAAACGTGACGTCACGCTTTTGCATTATAGGCGTTAATTACAATTTCTTGTCGACAGTTTATATATATATATATATATATATATATATATATATATATATATATATACAGGGTGTAACTGAAATGCTTCAACAAACTTTGAGGGATGATAGTACTCATGAAGATGAACAAAAAATGTAATAGAACACGGGGTCGCAAGTGACATTTAACACTTTCAGGGACAGTGGTATGTCTAAAAAACTACTTAATTTTAATTCCAAAACGCCACAATGGCACCAGAATTTTGCTAAAATCTTTTCCATTTAATATTTATGTGAAATATAGCCTTTTTCTTATTTACAAACATTATTTTTGTAAATTCCGGTGCCAGTCCATTTTCAGACGCATTTTCTCTATTTGTATCCTTTAAGCCTTTTAGGGGCAAACTACTTTTAGTACTAAAATGTTGAAATAAATGACTAGCACCGGAATTTATAAAAAAATTTGTTTGTAAATAAGAAAAAGGCTATATTTCACATACATATTAAATGGAAAATATTTTAGCAAAATTCTGGTGCCATTATGGCGTTTTGGAATTAAAATTAAGCGCTTTCATAAACATACCACAGCCCCTGAAGGGGTTAAACGTCCTTTGCGACCCCATGTTCCATTGCATTTTTTGTTCGTCTTCATGAGTACTATCATCCCTCAAAGTTTGTTGAAGCATTTCAGTTACACCCTGTATATACGAAGAAATCTGCGGATTAACAGACAAGTACCAAGAAAGACAAAGAAAAGTATAATACTTATAACACAAGTAGATTAATTTTTCTGTTTCAGAACACTTATGTCCAAAAGTGTATTTTTTGTATTCAGCAATATTTTTAGCTATTCAATCTTAAAGAAGCAATTACGCTGCATATTCTTTGTTTAAATATTTCTGATGTAGTATATTTTCTTTAGTAAATACTGCCCTTATTATTTCAAGCGGAACAGTCTCAAAATATCTTTAAATGACATTAACAAAGATTAACAAAGACATTTTTTTAAAAGTAAAAACAACTACGAATAGCTTAATTATACTTGTTCTTATTTTTTTTCAATGTTGAAATGACTGACATGTGTTTTTGTTTTAGAAAAAAAAATGTTGTTGTAAATAACCTAAAAAGAAGTTATTTAATGACTTTAATTAAATAAAGTGTTTTGCTAAGCAAAATTTAACTGCTTCAATAAATGATTCAGTTATGTTGAATTTAGTTATTTTTTTCACATCATATTTCAAAATTTTTATTGGTTTATATCTGTATTTAATAAATTTATTGTTACTTTTGTTTTTTCAAAATTAATTACCTTCAAATTTAAATGTTATCATTTTAACTCAATACAATAGAACCTCGATCCGTCGTTCCCGCATCTTTCGTTATTCCGTATGTATCGTCTAGTTTTAAATGTCCCGTCACGAATACTATTTAAATAATGTTAATTATACCCGCTTAGGTCGTTTTTGAAACATGCAGACTCTCGCATCTATTGTTCAAAAATTTTATCCACCTTCATTAAAAATGGAGAATTTATCCCATTGTATTCATGTTTAAGAAAAAAAAGGTTATTCTAAATGTGACCTTGGATGCACGTGCGTATTTATAAAACGAGAGCGATTCCATGAGAGTGTGGTGGTCTTTAAATGCACCCAAACGGGCGATAAACGTGTCATTCTGTAAGTGGCAACCCTCCAGTGTACAGGTGGAATGAAAAAAGTTTGCAATAGAAAAAAAAAATGTAAAATGATGAGCATTGAATTGTCTTTATAAAAAGTAGAATAAGAACTTAGTTTTAGTTAACGACGATGCGTCGGATATCTGTATTTATTTAAGTACTTACCTTAAGAGTGAGAGAGGGAAGGAGGCGGGATGAAGGCCTTTCAACCAATGAAATTAAGGAGGGCAGTAGATCCTTCGTGTGTTTTTTGAAAAATCATGAAAGAGTGAATGATTGACAGAGAGGGCAGGGATTAGCTGCAAACGCCATAGCTTCTAGAAGTTAAGACATTGTCATTTTACGTTAGGCTCTCATTTCAGTTTTGGCTGGGATAGGCTATTGTTGTGTGTCTATTGTTTTCATTATTTTTCACTTGTTTGTGACTAACAGGGCTAAACAAATTCGTGCTTCAGAGGAAAGAATTCGTATCATTGAAGAAATAGAAAAACATCCGTTTGAAAAAAAGAGTTCAAATTGCTAAACGTTTAAATTTACCACCTTCAACATTGAATTCTATAATTTAAAAAAAAAGCCGAAATTAGAAAGCACTTTGATAAATACGGTATTTCGGCGAAAAAACGAAAAACTGATCGAGAATCAATATACACAGATTTAGAAACTGTCTTGTACGACTGGTATCGTCAAGCTCGAGGATCACAAATTCCAATAGATGGAACAATTCTGCGGGAAAAAGCCCTAGAAATCACTGCTTTGTAAGGTATTGAAAATTTCACAGCCTCAAATGGACGGATTTCACGCTTTAAAGAGCGACATGGATTAAAATTTAAAAACTTGTGTGGTCAAAGCGCAGCTGTTGATGACAGTGTGGTTCAATATTGGTTTTCAAAATTACCGGCATTAATTGAAGGAAATGACTCTCGTGACATTTACAATGCGGATGAAACAGGGCTTTTTTATAGATGTATGCTGGACCGTACTCTGGCAATAAAAGGAGAGGCTTTTCATAGAGACAAAAGTTCTAAAAAAGATTGTTTTATTGTGCACAAATAGTGATGAAAGCGATAAAAGAATGCCGATAGTAATCAGAAAGTCAGAAAAGCCAAGGTGTTTCAAAAACATCAAACATTTACCTGTGTCGTACCGTGCTAATTCCAGAGCATGGATGACAAATGAAATTTTCTCGAATTTCTGAATGATTTTGACAAGTCAGTTGGAAAATAAAAAAATAAAAGTAGTTTTATTCATTGATAACTGTTCAGCACACCCTCCGGATATATCTTCATTAAACAATGTGACAGTTCATATTTATCCCACAAATTGCACTAGGAGGGTTCAACCCCTGGATTTCGGTACTATTCACAGTTTCAAGCGCCATTACAGAAAGAATTTAATTAGAAAAACTCTAGCTATGATGGATGAAGGAAAATGCCATAGCATCAAATTTGATGTTTTACAAGCCATTTATTTCGTTGTCTCTGCCTGGGAGAGAGTAACCCAAGAAACTATAATTAACTCTTTTAATACGGCTAAGGGGGATGTCACAGAACTCGAAAATGTAACTGCTGATGCTAACGATGAAGAGGAAATTGATTTATCACAGTTTGGGGCAAATATCTCGAACATCACCTTTGACGATTATGCATCAATTGATGAAAAGGTTGCGACATGTGGCTTGATTTCTGTTCAATGATCGCAGAGAATGAAAAAATGGATGATGATACCGATGAAGACGAAAATGTTAATACAGAACCAGTTCCAACGTTTGTTGAAGCACTTAAAGGATTTGAAACAATGAGAAATTTCTTTTATTCACATGCATTAAGCGAAAGAGAGCAGAAAGATGTCACTAATTTTGAAAATTTATTGTTTGGGTTAAGAAGAAAACAGTGTGTACAAGCTAAAATTTTCCAATATTTCCACTAAATAAATAGATCTATTCCTCTTTATTCTGCTTCGTAAATTTTTTGTAGTAAGTAAGTATTTTTCTCCTTCAAATTTTCTATATTTCAATGTAATAAATTTATTTATGCCATATACTTTTTCAAACGAAAATATTTTATGTTGACCCGCATTAATCGTTTTCCCGTAACTATCGTTTGAAACGAATAGTCCCTTGAGAAACGATCGATCGAGGTTCAACTGTATTAGTATTTTCTTTTACGATTGATAACGCAGTGAATTGAAATAATGTGCTATGTAAATTGTTTTTAATTTTTAACCTATCCCTCTAATTTATATATATATCCCCGGCCGCTCGATCTAAGATAGCTGACAAATAAAAGTCACATATGGAGGATCACCTTGAAACGAAGATTTGACAAAAATACTTTTTTTCGGATATTCTTCCTTGAATCATGGGAAATGTTCTCAAATATCCGTTACAAATAAGGGAATATGTTTTAATTCACAATACACGAAAAAACGATGCTTATATAATCCAAGTAACGTTTTGGAACAAACGAGATCACTCTATTATTTTCCACATGTAAATTCACAAATAGTAACGTCGCTTCTCATAAAACAAGTTATTCCTTTTGAGTTCTGCAAAGAAAGTGGCTGAGAATTTTTTCTCTCAAAGCTGGTAGACGGGAGGTTCTGGGTTCAAACCCCTTTCGCGCTCGTCGACCTAACCGTTCGCAGTTATCCGTGGTTTTCTTCGAACCTTGCGTAAATACGGGTTAGGATCCCTTAGAAAGATCCCCCCGCCGGCCTATATACCTAGCGCAGATAATCGGCGGTCACAAATAACAACCGACCAACTCATCAACCAACCTTATGAGTTTTTTCGTCAATATGACAACAAGAGTTTAGTTTTTAGCAGAATCGCGAGAGAGGCTATTGGTGGTTGGTTCCCGGTATTTTTTTTCAAACGAGATCAACTCCTGGGGCGACGTGCTGATGGATCCACAAGATAACAAACAGTGTCAGGAGGAATGCACTAAATTTTCATTTAAAAAAAATAATTGTTTCGTGGTTTCAACATATAAAGAATCCTCAGCAGAATTTCCTGAATGTAAAATAAACTTTTTTTTTAGCAAATGGAAAACTTATTGAATTTTTGAGGACAGAGGTGATAGGATAATTTAAATATTGTTAAATATTGAAAAATATGTCTTACAGATATTCCTAATCAGTATCAAGTTAGATACAGTGTGTCGGAGATCTGATATTATAAAAAGATGATTTTTTGGGGCTGAACAAGAATAAAAAAGTGAAATTGACTTCACTATGACTAGTTTGAATTTTCTTCAAATGGTTTATAGCAGACTACTCCAACGTGTGCTTGCTATCGTTAATAAATATACAATATTTGTTTATAAATTTTTTATTCCTAAATCTGTGCGCTCCGAGATTTCATTTTGGATCACTTTTTTGTATTATAAAAAAAGGAATACGATATATTTGTACCTAATCACAGTACATTTTCTCAAGCTTTTGTAAATAACTTAAAAAGACTTAAATTTGTCATTGATTATTTAAAGAATATTTTGAACACTACATTAAAAATTGTAGCTACGAAATGAACTGTTTTTTTTTTCATCTATAAGAATAGAAAGAATTCGTATTCATTATATTAAAAGTGTTAATTACAAAGATACATGTATTTTGATTGTACTTTTATAAATACTGCTTCATAACATTATAAAAATGTTTTGTTTTTCTTTAGCTGAGCAAGTGACGCAAGTATGCGTACATTTTAGTGATTTGTTTGTGACGCAACTCCTCCTAGATTGTTCTGCTGATGACCATACAATTCATCACAGTGATAGCTATCACGGTTCATGTAAAAAATAATCAAGCACGAATACAGCTGAGAAAAAAAAAATCCAGAAGAATTATTCTAGATCATAAGTTTCTGCAATGGTTAAAAAGGTAATAAAGCAGCATCCGGGGACATTTCAACTACTAGCCGTCCGTGAATTTCACACTACATTCTGATACTATTTATGAAAATCGTTTATTGTTAAACAAAATTCGTTATTTTATCAAAGGAATTATAGAACAGATTACAATAATACATTTAAACAAACAATACAAATTTTAACAACGAAATTTTATCATTCTCAAGAAAATAGCGTTATATGTTACTGTGCAAAATGGTAAACATTAATAAAAAAAATATTCTGAAATATTAAATATCTTTTGAATTGTCATCTTTTACTATTCAAGTTTGTGAGACTATTTGTAAAGTTATTTAATGATTCATTTAATTTAAATGTTTTATGACGAATGTGATTTGTGAGATTGTTTGTGTGACGATCTGCAATGGTTAAAAAGTTAATAAAGCAGCAGCCCGGGACATTTTAACTTTTAGCACTCAGTGAATTTCACGCTACGTGATACCATTTATGAAAATCGTTTATTGTTAAACAAAAATCGTTATTTTGACAAAGGAATTATAAAACAGAGTTCAATAATACATTTAAACAAGCAATACAAATTTTAACAACGAAATTTTATCATTCTCAAGAAAATAGCTTTATATGTTACAGTACAAAATCTTACACATAATTAAAAAAATATTCTGAAATATTAAATATCTTTTGAATTGTCATCATTTACTATTGTTGAAGTTTGTGAGACTATTTGTAAAGTTATTTAATGATTAATATAATTTATTTATTTTTTGACGAATGCGATTTTTGAGGTTGTTTGTGTGACAAAAAAAAAAAAAAAAAAAAAAAAACTTGCAAAAGAACTATCTCAGCTCAATTTTATGCCAGCCCTCATGCAATGAAATATTTTTAAGCAAAACTCAAGTTTGATAGTGAAAAATGAAAATATCTTTCCTAAAACTAGTATTATTTTATTCCTAATGTATTTTACATATACTAGTAATATGGTATAGTAAATATACAAAATGTGTCAATTTTTCTGATTTTCTGAGATTTATGTTATTTAAAGAGTTAATAATTTTTTACAAATACAAATCTTCGTATTATCTCTTATCAGTAAAAATGCTTTAAAATCAGATTCCATCATTTATTAAGTGTATTTAATCTTGTCTACAATATAAGCTGAAATGCAACGCATTCTTGGGAATCTGTCGAAAAATATCAAAGCTGTAATAATATAGCGATATGGCAAAAGTTACCAAAAAGTAAGTTCTAATGTTATTTTTCTCAAATGAGTGGTCAAAATTGTTGGACTTTCGTCGCTTTAACAAATGAAACCTTTATAGAAATAATTTTATAAAAAATAATTCTATGATTCTTTAATTAAAAAAAATATGTGGCAAATATTCCTCAAAAATGCATTTCTGTTTATTTATCCAGTTCATATGATACAAAACAATGACTACATATACTAAAAATATGCCTTTTATTTAAACAACTCTACATTTTCATTGTTTAAATGCTTGTGACATTCCATTCTACAGAGTGGTTAATTATCTCAAAAAATCATTACCCTCATTTATATAATAGTCAGGTTTTAAAGAGTAAGGATAACTTCTTCGCGATGCATAATTATACTTTTTTACTTGTTATCATTATTACTGTTATTATTATTACTATCATTATCGAACGGTTGATGGGTGACATGGGTTTTTAGCTCAGCCAAAATGTTAATCTTTTTTGTAAATGATACTACAAGGATATGTCATTTGATCTCAAAGTTTACATTTTTTTCTAGACAGCTTGAATAAATTATACATTTTTCTTTAATTTTGCATTTTCTAAATACACTAATCTTAAAAATGTTAAAGAACTAAATATTTGTAACATCTATTCTTTTAATAATTGTTTTTTCTTTTTTTTCTTCTTTTTTTCTGAACTTTGTGAAAGGGTGACTTTATAGATTAGTGATATGTTATAATAAATACAAAAGTATTTTAGATTTTCTTGTTACCTTACTAAATTAGAAAATCAAGTGGGCGTTTTAAATATTTGTTGTTTCAAGCGCATAAATCGAAAGTGTTAGATTAAAAAATGAACACTTTTAAAAAATATAAAATTATTTTATTTTAAAGAAGCTATTTATTTCTTATATTCAAGTAATAAAGTATATCAACGACAAAGCAATACGAGTTTTACTTATTTTTAGATCAAATATTAAATTTCACGCACACACACACACACACACACATATATATATACATATACACTGGTGTCCAGAAATTAAGGGGCAGTGACCAACTTCAGACGTTTCGTCGAATATCTTACTGAAACTCGTGAGGAAATGTCCGGAACGCCCTTGAACTTTCGGGATGTAAAGAGCATGTTTCACGTCAGGTTTTTCAGCGAAGATTTTGTCGCGACGACAATTGGGGGGGGGGGGGAAATAATAATTTTAATAATAAAATGATATTTTCGATCACCCAAGTAACTGAAAAAGGTAAAAATGGTCTGTTACTGTAGCAAATGACTATGCAGGTCCTGTTCAACTTTTGTTTGCATTTGTGTAAGCATAGCACGTATATTCGTGTGGATGTTAACGTATCTGTGAAAACTTCAAAAAGTTTTTTTATAGCATGCAGAGTTTTCAGCCGAATTTAACACCGCTTTCCAAAAACTTGACTAAAAATCGTAGAAATAGTATACTGTGATTAAAATATTAATATATTGAATATTTGATGAGATATAAGGTATTTTTATGAAATAAATTTTAACTGCGCATGCGTGAGCTACAGCAAAGATTTTTTGTCATGATTTGATAGTCAATACTAATGAGAAACTCATATAAAAAAACCAATGAAATATCGTTAAATTTCCAAAAGTTACAGCAATAATTAATAAATTGAAAAATAAGTCCCATAGGATTATATGACGGTTATAGGATTATATTACGATTTTTATCTAAACTTCTGGGCATCTTAAATCTGGGCACTCGGTCCGATGTAGAACAGTCACAAATGTAACAATCTTATAACCAAAATAATTTAATAATTGAAAAAGTCGCTCTGAACAAAACGGATCGCATTCGGAAAAAATCAGGTCACCCGATCCGTTGCTTAATTGCCCCAAATGTCACAATCGCGTAGCTAAATAACTTAGATTAGAGATTTTCGGATCGGATTCGGGAAAAATCTGGTCAAACGACGCAATACCTAATCGTCACGTTTTCCACATTGAAGTCACAGGGTGACTTCACAAATTAATCACATCGTGTCGTTACAGAAAGGCTAAAAAACATCAATAACGTCTTCACATTAAAGTCACCGTGACTTCACATCCACGTTACGTGACGTCATGTCAATGGTCAAAAAATCAAAGTATTTCGTCACTGTGAACTTATCGTAACGCCCCAATTTTTCACGGGATAGTACTGACAAGAATTGTTTTTCATTTTCAAAATATTTAATAAAATAGGGGATTTTATTTTCAGCATTATTTTTATAGATATATAATATATGTTTCTAGCTACACGCTTTATTATTTCCAGCGAAACAAACCTAAAAAAAAATTCTTTAATGACATCCTTCGAATAATAAAGACACATTTTTAGAGCAAGGACAACTACGAAAGGCTTAATTATACTTGTTCTACTTCTTTTTTTTTAAACGCCGTAATGACTGACATGGGATTTTAGCTTAGCTATTTTTTTTCTACAAAGTCTGATAAAAGATTTTTTAACACTGTCCTTAAATAAAGTGTTTTCTTGAAAAAATATTTTACAGATTTATTAAATGGTACATATTTCTTAGAATTCTGCTTTTAATAATTACTTATTCCTTCAGTTTTCGAAATATTTTTTTTTACAGTGTTTAAACGCATAATCCTAAGGTGAGAGACTCAAAAAGAAAAAGAAAAAATTGGACAAAAATAAAAATCAATTAGTTTTTTCACAGTTTGAATTATAGACTTTATATATTTAAATAACATAAGAATATATGAAAAAAAAAACTGTTTTCCTGAATAATTTATATGAGAAGAAAACAACGAAATTAGAAATTTACTTTGCAGTAGTTGTTTCTGCATCTATTATATTGAAATCGTACTAATCATCCTTTATATTATAATCCGTATTTGTATTCTAAAACTACTTTTCAGAGAATAGCCAGAACTACAAGTTACAAATGAGACCAGTTATTGAAAAGCATCGAAAAATGTCCTAATAACTCTTTTTTTTTTTTTTTTTTTTTTTTTTTTTTGGAAAGAATTAAAACTATTTTTCGAAATATTAATTATATTTTGTAATGTTTAATGAAATTCTGTAATTGTGGCAAACACATTACTCCATTGGTGGGAACAATTTAAAGAAAGGTACATTGTAAGCTATCAGAAGTGGTGATCAACCATCTTTATTTTCTTTTTATTTATATATTTAATTAATGGCTTTTAGTTTACATTCTATATAACATATAAAAATTTTATATAAATACGCAACTTACTTTAACATGTTCTATACTTTTTACGAGAAAAGGTGAAATATTTCAATATTATTGATTGAGATAAAATAACATTTTCGAAATTTGATTAATAGGTAGATGAAAAAATTTTGATAGAATATAGAACACTACGTATGCTCAGATTGGATGTTTTGTTCAAACCATAGTAATCCACACTGCACAACTTGGTGATACACGACTGTACGACTTCACTTCGAAGAGTAAGACAAATGAGTAAATATTAGCTTGGTCGTAATAGCAAGATGGTCAAGTTTTTATCCAAAATTTTCTCGACCAATCAAATTTTATTACCCGTGTGTCACCATTCTTTATAAAGATATTCTACTATAATTTCATAAAAAATATATAATTTTCGAAATTCATGTTCGTGAATTTCAGTTAATTTACATTGTAAAAATTATTTATTGCTTACAATAAGAATTTTAACAAAAATTGTATTATTATTTTTTTTAATATAAAATTTTATCAGATTTTTTTTCTAAAAAATCGAAAGACTTCATGCAATAGAAATGCATGTTGTTACGCCACATAGTTATGATAAGAACGTTGCAGAAACCATATAAAAATTGGTTGTATTTGCATGCAACAAATATAATTAAATTCTGACCTGTCTGCAGTAGCTTCCTTTTAAAAAGGAATCAAAGGGTTATTTTTTCGAAAGAGAGTATTTCAATTTAATATATAAAATGTTTAATTTTAAATTAATTTTAAAACATATATCAATAAAGTCATTTTAGGAAAATTATTTTGATTTATTAATGTATTATATAAATTATCTATTTAATAACATATTTTAAAAAATATCACAATGTTACATTTCTGAATGTTTTTACCAGCTCAAGATTTCTAATATAGAAAGCATGTATTAACATTTAAATAATTTTTTCGTTTAAAAATATTTTATTTAGAAAAAGAAGATTTTGTATAAGGTAAAGCTAGGAGAGTCTACGCACAATTCAAAAGAATAACAATAAAAAATCTAAATAATTTTTACTTCATTTGTTTTTTATGCATTTCCATTGCTATTTTGTTGTTATGTTGTAATTTAATAGAACAATTGTAATAAAACCAAGAAAGTTATTTTGCGCAATCTGTACTTACAGGGTTCGTGTGATTGCGCACATGGGTAGGAGAGATTGTTACTAATAATAATTACAATTAAATTGTTAACAAAATTAAATACACTTAAATATTGTTGTAAGGTTTTTGTGAACAAATATTACTGTATTAGGACTGAATATTTCAACATAATGATTAAAGAATCAGAATAAAGAAATAATTTATAAACGATTACATAATTTTAATTAAAGGAAAAAAAAATTAAAGAATCAGAAAAAGCATGTCCAGATAAGATTACAAAATAACATTAAGTTACTTGATAACACGTTTAACTTAAAATTAGTCCATTTACAATTTTACTTTCTTTTTATGCAAATTTACCAATAAGCTGCGCAATATCTCCTAGCATAAAAACTAATGGGAACAATGCGTCATCTCTCCAAAGTAGCATATGCGCAAACTCTCCAATTTCGGTAGGAGAGATTGCGCGGCCTTTTATTTAAACATGGCCGCTACTAAAACGAACCGTTGATGTTCACACTGTTAGTCTAGATTAGTAGCTTATGAGAAATCGTTTAAGTTTTAAATATTTTGTACTACTGACTCCACTTTTACACTCCACTACTGCTGTTGTACAACTACATGGAGTCGCTGCGCGCTCACTCTACTCCTTCCACCCGAACCTCTATGTGCGCAATCTCTCCTGGCTTTACCTTATTAAGAAAATTATAACGATTTATTCTAAAAGAAGCAATTATGATGCTCATCGTTTTTTTTTTTTGTTTTTGCTTCCGACGTTGTATTTTCTAAAATATCTATAACTTTGACTATTTCCAGCGGAACAATGGTTAAAAAAATCTTTTAATGACATCCTCCAAGTAATAAAGACACGTTTTAAGAATAAAAAGAACATCGAAATGTTTAATTAAATTTATTCTATTAATTTTCTTTTGGTGTCGCTTCAATTCGTCGCGCACAATTCATCGCGAAAAACTTCATTGCGCACAATTCATCGTAGAATCAATTCCTGGCGGTGTCAATTCGTAGCAGCATCAATTCGTCGTAGGCGTCAATTCGTCGCGGCGTCAATTCATCGCAGCGAAAATGTTTTTAAAGGCGATATGATAAAAATACAGTTAATTTAGTAAAAATATTTAATGATATTTTGATTTTCAGATATAGAGAATTATAACTAAAATTGTACAAAGCAATAACATTACTTCACAGGTATATTTTTGTAATTTTTATAGCATTATTCTTTGAATTTTTTTTCATGATCTTAGTACTTTTATCTTAAATCTCATTCCATTTTTACGATGATCAGAAATAATATCTACTCCATCTGTAATTTAAATCAGATATCCCTTGCTCTAGACTAGTGCATTAAACAAGTGTTTCTTAATTGGGAACTTCCCAAAAACCACATATAAAAAATCCTCTCTATTTTAATGATTGATATTTTCAGTCTAAAGCAAGAAAAGGAGAAATATATCTATATGAATATTTTAATCTGCATCTATAATCGGCCTTTAAAATGCTAGCTAAAATTCTCTATTTCTGATTTTTTTTTTTTTTTATATAAATTATCAATAAATAATAATATTAAAATTAACTGTACTTTTATCATCATCGCCTTTAAAAACATTTTTACTGCTATGAATTGAGCCACGACGAAGTTACGTTGCCATAAATTGACGCCACGACGAATTTAACCGGCTACGTATTGACACCGCTACGAATTGACGCTGCAACGAATTGTGCACAATAAATGGTTGAATCCTCAAACAAGGGCGATGCTTGGCGGCGTCGAAGTTGGTGAAGTGATAAATGAGATTTTCTTGCTACCAGTTCGTTTGTTATGTTCCTTCCACGTCTACTGTGGTTGATTGGTTGGTTTATTGTTGTTTGTTCTGGAGATTGGATTGGATTTTGAGCTCAATGCAAAGATGTAAGAAGGTTATGATTGTATTATTGTGTGTCGGATTTGTTGAATTACGTTTGTGGAATGTATTTTGTGAATTTTAATCATTTGACGTTTTGTCGTATGTCATAGAAGGATAATTCCTGTGAAATAATAAAAAAAAAAACCGAAAGATGAGAAATATGGGTGTTATATATATATTATTGTACTGCCAACACTATTTTTCTATAGACGTTTTGGAAACAAGACCGTTTATTTTTTATTCGACACATGCCGCTACGTTTGCTTGTATATGTTTCTTATTGATAATTAAAATATGGGTTAAATAGAAACAAAAATAACAAAAGGTAAGTGAATTTTTGTTGATTTTATTTGATAAAATGTATTTCACGTATTCTAGAGACTGCTGCACGTTAACGTTCATGCATCCAGAGGTGTTTGTTTTTTGGTGTTGCAGGTTTGTTTTTTTCTCGGAAAATGTACGCCAAGCGTACATGTATGTTACTAATTGCTGATTGTATGAGTTTCGTATATTCTAGAGACTGCTGCACATTGAGGTTCATGCATCCAGATGTGTTTTTTTTTTCGGAAAATGAACGCGAAGCTTTCATATTTAAGTTACTAATCGCTGCTTGTACGAGTTTCGTATATTCTAGAGGCCGCGGCACGTTGAGTTCCATACATCGAGGAGTTTTTTTTTCGGAAAATTTACGCGAATCGTACATATATGTATGTTAATAACCGTATGTTTGTAAAAATTGAAATATCCGAAGGAAATATTGCTAAAAGTTTGTAAAAATAGAAAAATACGAAGGAAAATATTGCTAAAAGTTTGTAAAAATACAGGGGATAATAATGCTAAATGCTTGTAAAAATCGAAATATCCGGAAGAAATATTGCTAAAAGTTTGTAAAAATATATAAATACGCAGGTAAATATTGCAAAAAGTTTGTAAAAATTGAAAAATCGTGAAGAAAATATTGCTAAAACTTAGTAAATAGTCGAAAAAAGGAATAAAATCTATGTTTACTTTGTAAAGAAGCCTGCCGTAGGAAGCATGCGTTCTGATTGGGTAGAATTTGGAGGTTGCCGAGTTTTGGGTTGGCGCGCGTCATTTCGACACCACTAATTTAATTATGCAAATAGACGTTATAAATTCTAATTTAATGCTATATTCCGTCATTGTACTTTAATTAAGTTTATAATGCTACACTTTCACAAAAAAGTGATGATTTATTTTACATAAAAATACGTTAAATCAAATTAAATTTCACATTAAAAAAAAAAAAAAAAAAAAAAAAAAAAAAAAAAAAAAAAACAGAAATAAATGTACTAATTGTTTTTTATTATAAGATTTAAGCTTTCCGACAGATGTATAAGGTATATCTAAGAATCGTAATAAGAGAGAAAATGAAAATATCCATTGAATTGTTATAACACTGCTCCACCATAGTAGAGTTTGATCGTAAGCGCTCTAAAGGAAAAATACGTTGATTGCCATACGATTTTCGTATTTTTACGCAATTTTTACTCCAATAAAATGATTTCATTAATGTATCAGAAAATAGAGAATATCTACTTAAGAATATCCTTGACACATAAAAGTGCTAAAAGTGTATTTTACACCAAGAAAACAGTTTTGTTGAATCGACCAAAATTTGGTTGACCCAACAAAACTTTTCGTTTAAATATGGGTCAATGGAAATTTTGTTTGAATCAACCAAAAAAAATATTGTTGATTTTCTTTGCAATTCCAAAAAAGAATTTTTGTATCGTCAGCAAAAAAAATGTTTTGTTAATTCGAGTAAAATGGTTCAATTTTACTTGAATTAACAAAATTCTTTTCATTACATAGATATATGGTATGTGTTATTTTAACAATCTATTTTCTTTTTTCAACAAAATATATTTTGTTTGTTTAAATAATAAAATATGTTATTTTACGAACTTGTTTTGTTAAATCAGCCAATCTAAATATGCAATTTTAACTATTTTTAATTCATTTTCAGCAGTGAATTACGCTTGTAAACCTTGAATAATAACAAGTAAATTTTTATCTTGCTTTTTTTTCAAGCGAAAACCGAGAGAGGGAAAATTGCCCATGCCGGGAGTCGATCGCGGGTCCTCAGAACAGCTCTCTGCGGCTCTACCACTGAGCTACAAAGAACGATATCTGAACTCGGTATTTCTCACTCTTATATATGTCGGAACGGCTGCAACCGCAGCACAAGATGGAAATGTCATCAGGTCCACGCAATTTTCTGCGGCAAACGTGAGACGACAATACAAAGCCCAGCATACGGCAATGCATAGTTAATTTTAATTCATTTTCAGTAGTAAATTACGCCTGCAAAAAGCAGGTTAAAAATTCACTGTTATATTTTATCAGTGTACTTTCTTCCAGTACCAGAGTACTTATGTACCAGAGTACTTTCTTCTTGTAAAGCTAGAAGAAAGTAATAAATGGGACAGAGGGATTTTTAAACTACCTTGGTCCGTCCCAATGAAAAAAAGTGATTTACACCAAAAAATAATCGGCAACAATTTATATCAGGAAGTAACTGAATATAAATTTTTATTAAGTTCCGTGCATTAGTTCTTGAGATAGAGCGCCCATAAATTTTTTGTCACATACAGACAGACAGAGCCATTGCCAGTCATTTTCTAAAAACAGTCAAATCGTGTTCAGGACCTTCTAAAATCCGTCGGAAACCGGAAGTCGAAAATTTTCATGATTCCAATACTTTCTTCTTGTAAAGATAGAAGAAAGTAATAAATGGGACAGGGGGATTTTTAAAACTACCTTTGTCCGTTCCAATGAAAAAAAGTTTTAATTATCCAAAAATTATGTTAATCCTTTAATTATATAGCTATATAAGTCAAATAAATTGCGTTACGTGAGAGAGTTATGGCTACTATACAGCAATTTAAATTTTGCAAAAACAACAAAATTTTGCTGGAATTACAAAATTATTGTAAAATTAAAAAAAAACAGATTTTGTTAATTCAAGTAAAATTGATGAAATTTTGTTAAAATTTTGTAAGACTATTAACAATATTTTTTTGTCCAAGCAACAAAACCAATTTTTTTACTTCAACTAAAAATGTTGCTAAAACATCCAAAATGTACTCAACAAAACATGTTTTGTTGTTTTAATCAATTCCTTTTTCTGGGTGTATTTGTCGTTTACGCTAACGCATTGGGTTTTAATATTTATATACTCTAAAAGAAAATTTCCATATTTTACCATTACACTTTCTGTATTTTACGGATTTTACTTTTAGAGTGCAATAACAATAAAATCCCATAGCTTTAGAGAAAAGGAGCATTACCTGTCAGAAAAGCAGAAATTTTCTGCTTGGTGTCAAATTAACACGAACGGACGTTCTGGGTGAATTTGGTTGTGATTTGTTTAAACATTGTATCACAAAATAAAAATCTTTACAGCGTGTTTATTACATAAAAATATTAAAAGTCATACAATTTTAAGAATATAGTTGAAAAAAGTGATAGAGAGGTAAGTCAAAATTCTGTTTTGTGTCGAAATAACTCCAACGGATGTTCTAGTGTTTTAAAAATTTTGTGCAGAGTTTATTTAATTTTTGCTGCTGAAGTAGCTGCTAGCATAAAATAGTGAAATATCGTTCCAACATCTGGAGCTTTGGCTCAATTTGTGCTCCAAATGTTGATGTGAGATTTCGCTATTTTATGGTTGCATCTACTGCTGCACCACAAGTTGGTTGAACAGATCACAAAAATTTTATCAGTGAATGCCGAAAAAATATGGTTGTAAGTTATTAAATAGGAAATTATTAAAACATGTTTTGAAACAGTGTTTTCTTGTATAGGCTTTTATCGCTATAATAAATTATACATATTTATTTTACTTTCGTTTTATATGAAAGATTCTAGGTAATAATGTTATTATACGTTAATTATTACTTATTTAACTTAAAATTCTAATAACGAAAGACAAAAGTGATAACTCCAGAAATGAAAATTTAGTAAATAATTTAAATGTTTATCATGTATTACGGCCTTAATATGTTGAAGTAAAATAAATATTAAATACAAAAACATTTGAAATTTTAATGCAATTATTAAAATACAAAAGTTTAAATTAATAGTTAAACAATCTATTTTTCAATTTGTTGAAAAGACAAATATGACACATTATAACCATTATACATTTCCAGAGTCTACTCAATGTAGTTGGTCAGCGTTTCACAAGAGCTTGTTTTAATAGTCCAACGTCACAGTAATCCATTGGTGAAACATCAGATGACTCGGTAGGAATATGGTTAAACGGTATAACTCTTGATTCCAGTTTCTCTTGTCAATTTTTTGAGATATACGAATGTACTTTTGGATGTATGGCTGCTCGCTTTATCCTGATGAAACTCAACACTTTTATCGTCTGTAGGATAAAGTTTTGGAATTTCTTCTTTAAAAATATGAGTTACCACATTGTTTTGATAATAAGTAGATCTAATTTTGACATTTTTCTCAATTTTTTCTGATTTTTAATTTTCTGTTGTAAGAGATTCCGGCAATCGTCATACATCCTTTAGAGAAACTTTCTTTGCGGTGTTTGAACAAAAGTTGGAAGTCTTTTTGAACTCTTTTCCGGTACATAAATCGATATTTTTTATTAAGTCATTTAGATAAATCCAAGCTTCATCAATTGTGACAATGTGTTTTTCACTTATTACCTGATAAATGATTTTCATATAGCAGTCTGCATCTTGTCTTTCACTCAACAACATGTCTTTGTAGCAGGCAATGAACTATACATTTTGTTGTTTTAATTAAATCCTAATCTCTATTAATTATTTTATTTATAGTTGATGCGGATGTATGCAAAGATTTTGTGATAGTTCTTTGAGGTTTTGAATTTTACAGTACAACCACAGAGCGCACTTTAGAATGTTAGAGATGGTACATACGTACTTTTTTGGATTGCTCGTTTGGTGTTTTCTTTTCGATAGCTTTAAAGATTGACGATTTTTCCTTTGCAATTTATAATATCACTTATTTTATGCTTCGAAACTAACTTTAAAACCATACTTCTTGAAACGTTTTCTAATCCCGGAATGTAAATAATTCTCAAATATATAACCTTCAAGCCACTCGCTTCTTTAGCCTGCCATTTCAGTAGCAGAAGATATTTTTCCATTGCAGAAAATATTTCAGTTATCACGTTGTTACATGTTGCTAGATTTTTTTTCCCAGTTGTTTCTTGTTGTTTTTTAATTTAACACCAAAATCGTTCCCAATTTGTGTAAACACCCTCTGCAGTAGCAATAAAACAGTTTTACAAATTCAAAATATTTCTGTTTAATAAACATGTATTTTATATACAGGAGTTTTTTTAACATAGTTGTTTTTCTAATTCTTTTTAAAATGTTTTTAGAGTTATATTATCTAGAGTAATTAAAATCAATTATTGAAATTACTTGAAATTATTATTTCAAGAGTAACAATTACCAAAAAATCTTTTAATCGCGTCAATCGCGCCTTCGAAAAACAAGATATTTTTTTAAGCTAATACACACAGTACCAATAAAACAGTTTTATAAATTCAAAATATTTCGATTTGAAAATAGAGATTTTATATTCTGCAATATTTTTAACACAATTGTCCTTTTTATTCTTTTTTAAAATGTTTTTGATGTTATATCATGTTAAGTAAGTACAATCTTTATTATTTCAAGAGTAACCCGTCAAATAATAAAGACAATTTTTTAGAACTAATACATATAGTACCAATAAAACAATTTTATAAAATCGAAATATGCCTGTTTAAAAAAAGTAGAGATTTTATATTCAGCAATATTTTTAAAACTGATGCTCTTTCCATTCTCTTTTTTAAATATTTTTGCTGTTACATTATCTAGAATAACAACGCGATCTTTATTATTTCAACAGTAACAACTTTCAAAAAATATTTTAATTACTTCCTGCAAATAATAAAGACATGTTTTATCTAATGCATGTGGTACAATTAAAACAGTTTTGAAAATTCAAAATATTTCTGTTTAAAAATTATATTTCCTATTTCGTAATATTTTTAATACTATTGCTCGTTCCATTCTTTTTGGATATAGATTATATACATATCTAGATAAACTGCACTCTTTATTATTTCAAGAGCAACAATCCTCAAAAGATCTTTTAATGAAGTCCTCCGAATAATAAAGATTTTTTTTCTAGTAGAAACAACTATGAAAGTCTTAATTATACTTGTTAGTCTTCTTTTTTCAATGACATAATGACTGACACGGGTTTTCTAGCTGAAAAGAATCAAATCTGCCTGTAAATGCTTTAAAAAGAATTAAATATTTTTTTAAGTAAAGTGTCCCCTAAATAGAATTTTATCGCTTTAATAAGTTATGTTTGTTTCTTTTAATTCTTGTTTTTATGAATGCTTTTACTATAAAATTGTTAAAAAGTTTCTTCGCAGTTTTTTGTATGGTAAGTATGGCAAAACTATATAATCGGGTGAAGCTGGATATCTCAGTTTTGATTCCATTTAAGTAGCTTTCTAGAGGAGATCCTTTTAACTAGTGTGCCGCGGCACATCTGTGTCCCGCAGATGATACCTAAATGTGCCACGAAACTTGTCATTCAAATTCAATCAAACTCTTAAGAATTAGCAAATATATGTTACTTTTTAATACAACATTTTAATTAACATGACTTATTTCAGATTAGACGGAATATCACGTTTAGTGTATAGACGATTAGTATATAGTGTATAGCGTTTAGTCAAAAGTTTTGAACATCCTTTTGTACCTGTTGTCCGTCACAATGAATGTCACAGGTTCATTGTGAATAGTCTGTTCGAAAAAGATAATTTGAAGAATGAATGTGGCTGTTAATCCACACAAGACTGTAACTTTCGGTGAGTGGAGTGGAATCTCTTGAAAGGTTATTATTCTCAATGATTTTAACTCTTAGAACTGGAGCAATAGTGTTCAGATCTTTTAAAGATTAAAAATCCTAAAATATATTATAAAATAGTGTATTTTGTCCAATTGTATGAACTTTGAGGCCTATGTCCGCGATCGGAAGATATAAATAAATTCCCTAACTCTGTTATATTTCCTTTTGTTTTGAAAATAGCAACTTTTCCGGTTTCTAGCGATGAAAAAAATTGTATTTTGAATTTTTTTTCGGTTTACCCTATTGCTTATAGATAAGTCTAGTGTGTTTAAGCTATGTCTCATAAACCTTTGTTTGAAATTGAGGCTTCAAGAAGCAACAAATAATAAGAAGCTGATTTTACGCTATTTTCCCCTACTTTTTAGTGCGTAATATCAAAGTAAAATATTGAAAAGTTAAAACAGGGCCATACAACGCAGATAAAAATTGGTTTTACTTCTGGAATTATTGAGTTTGTGCATTCAAATATACTAATTTATTAATTATAAAATATTTTAAATTTTGCGATTATTTGAAAGAACAAAAATAAGTGTTACGAGTTAAGATTTATTTTATTCAAGACAGTAAGAGGGTATCGAAGAGAGAATGTCTAAAACTGAAAACTTAAAGTTGAAAACTTTTTTAAAAACCACTTTTATAAGTTGATTTATTCATTCAACATATTTAATTTTAATAATCTATTAAATATATATGTATTTTAGATTTGCTGTCGATTATTAAAATTTGTATATAAAAACTGACTATTTAGGAAAATATGATCAGCATGTTTCTGCTTTATTCACATACAGATGTTCTAAAATCTTAAAAAAATGTAATACGTTTTAATACTACAATTTAAGATAGTGCGTGGATACAGGTATAATTAATAGGTGAAGTTAAAAAAAATTAAGTGTAGAATGACACATGTACAAACATTATTGCATTTCAAGCCTTGACTTTTGCAGCTGTATAATAATTGCTAAAGCATCTTCTGTTAAAAAAATATTTATAATATTTCAATGTGTTTTTATATTTGCTCACGAATCGGGAAATTTTTCCCTCATCACGGATAACTGCTTGACCCAATCATATAACAGTTTTGGAAAATAACAGAAACAACATTTCCAAATTTTGTACATAAATTTAAATATAGCATGTGACTCTATTTCTCAAACTTTTAGTTACTAAAAACAAAAAAAATAATCTTATATTTTAGCTATTGCCATTTCCAACAATATCATCAATGCTAGTCATTATTTAGCTTAAGTAATTGACAAAACTAAGTTAAATTTTAACACAATGTTTATGTAAACTTAATACAGGCCGAGAAATCAATCAACATCCTGAATGTACACTTCATTGTTTTCTTCAAAAGCCTATCAAATAGAAACAACTTTGTGTTTTTAATACATTCCATATATTATCAACTTTCAGTTAGTGTTAAAAGCAGTATGAAAAATTGTAATGTCTCAAAATCATTAACTAGTGGACTTAGTCACTCCAAAATAATTTCTACAGAAGAACTCCTCTTAATAGCTCTAACAAATCATTGTTAAACAGCTGCAGCTAATTTTAAACTCGAAAAGGATCGTCCACTGCATTAAAAATTAACGAACGGAAGGTTTTCACATTCTTAAACACATCTGAAAATAGTCAAATGTTAAAAAAATAACTTCTTCAATGAAGTAATTAATTTTAACCAGACTCTATGCATGGTTTGAACGTCAGACTGCCTTGATAGGAAATAAAACTTCAATTTTAGCGCATAATGTCAGTTTACAAATACTTCACATATATAGAGGAAAAGGTGTAAATATGGGCACCTTTTTTGTTCTTTTGCTAAAGTGACTTTCGTTTTAAAAAATCCAGATTTTTTATCTTCATTCACAACTATAACAAGTTTACTAAATGATAAGAGCTAAAACAATGATTAATATCAATTATTTGAATTAAAAAATGAAGATTTACAAAAAGCTTTAAGAAAAGCACCAGAAAAATGGGGTGCAAATATGAACCCTCTTTAAGAATGTCACAAAAAATAGTTTAAAATGTGTTAAGGCAGGCTAAAAAAATACAAAATTGTAGAGAATTTATTTGTTACAGAAATAAAATTATTTACAGAAATCGCAAACATAACTGACTCTTTCAGCCCCGGCGCAATCTAAGTTCGCCCACATTTGACACATAACACATTTAACCCCCACTTCTCCGCGAGTGCCTTCTGAGAACTTTCCATTACAAAAGCTGCAAGTTGTATAGCTCGAGTCTGGTTTATCCCCATCGTTGATATCCAGAATCATCACTGGTATCCACAAGGGGAGGGTCACTGTAATCTTTGGTCTTCCCACCCCTGTCCCCTGGCATTACGCCATTTTGTTAGATTACGCACATTACCAAATGTATTATAAAATTAAACTAACGGTTTCTTTGAGGGTTTTTAGATATTGAAATGCCCTTATAATTACCTATAAATTTATTATTATCTACACCTAGGGTAATTTTAAAGTTCTCTTACCTCAAAGCATTTGTTAGGTTCATTTTATAATATATTTGGTAATGTGTGTAATGTAGGTAATTGCTGATTTCACGTAATTTTTTTTTGAAATAATTTATGTTGTTTAAGAAAAAGGTGGTGTAATTAGAGGCCGTTTTTAAATGAGAGCCCATATTTACACAAACACCACCTAACAAAGATGGCCACTTTCACATGTAAACAAACTAAAGACGTGAGTGACTAAAGGCATGTTTCTAAAAGTAGCTTAGGATCTCCGCTTTACGGATATCACTGTGAAATTATTTTAAACTAATCATAATAAAATGAAAGGAAAACAATTTCAGATAGCTGTCAAAAGTTTGCAATGCAGAACAAACACCAATTCCCCAAATAACTCACGCTGCATATACACTACTTGAATGAATGTGTGGCGACGCCATCTTGTATGGGCAGTAGAAAACGAGTATCTCGCAGGAAGCGATCGAGCTAGCCTTTTGCTCGGCGGTAACGATCTCACCTACTACCCGTGGGTTCCCAGGTTCAAACCTGGCTCCCACATCTACTCCCACATTGGTGACCTTGGACAAACGAACGAACACTCACCTTCGCCAACATCATCACCTCCTCTCGAGTCCTACAGATGGCAGCACTGAAAACACCCCAGCACGCAAAGCCTGTGAAACGATCACAGCACGAAAGCCTATGACGACTCTCATAGCACGAAAGCCTGTCACGCCGCACATATCGGGGTCACACGTGCGCACGCCGTGACAGCAGCAACCTGGCAACCGCCACGCAACACGAGTGCACATCGCTCGTTCAACATCACCGAGACGTTCTCCTCACTGGGGTGGAGTACTGTGGCGACGCCATCTTGTACGGGCAGTAGAAAACGAGTATCTCGCAGGAAGCGATCGAGCTAGCCTTTTGCTCGGCGGTAACGATCTCACCTACTGCCCGTGGGTTCCCAGGTTCAAACCTGACTCCCGCATCTACTCCCACAAATGGTTCCAATTGCTCCCTGCTACCTCATATCAACAAATGTGTCATCTACAGTCCTGGCCGCCAGTCTTCAGCGCCTCCCATAGCCACTTGGGGTGGGTTGCTCATATTTACACCTGTGCCCGTTTTTAAACCTCTTCTTCTATAAATGTAGAACATTCGAATGGATATGTACAAATTCAGTGGTGATAATTCTACATATAAAACAATTTCCGAATTTTTTTTTTTTTTTAAATCGTTTGCAAATCGTATATTTTCCAATAAAAATATGTTTAAAGCTGTTACATTTATGAGTTTTTTTAAGTATGATTATTATTTTTTAATCTTTTCATCATTTTCGAAACAACTGTAAAAGAAAAAACCAATTTTTTAAGTTGTAAGTCCAATGACAACAACCTTTAAACTAACAATCCCTGTGTTGGAAAAAACTAATATTCACATCAACACTTGTGACATTTTATGCATAAAATTATTTTCGATTTCGTTGCTGAAAAATACCATAAATTAAAATGTATTAAAACGCATAGAACCAAAATGTTTTGAAAAATTTTATATTGATTTAACGTAAATTGAAATGAAAAAAAGTATCTTTATAATATATGAAATAAAATTAATTTAGCGTCATTTTATTAATATGTCGAAAATTCAGACAATTTTTATGTTGCCAATATCTTAAAGTCTTTACATCAAAAAGTAACGTGGTAGTATCTGAAAAAAATTACCATCACTATATCCTATCTATACGTCGATAGTGTATTAAAAATGATGTATTTTACATTTTAAAAGATGATGTCTACCGCTCCATTATTATCTAAAAGCTAAAAGCTTTGCAGTCTAAATATATCAACATTTTCATCCATTTTACGTCGTTTTTCTAAGAATGTAATACAATTTCTACGTATAAAAGTTTTTCCATTTCTTCGTTTTATGACTTGAAAATGCATTTTATTTTTTTAATAATAAATATTGTAATAATTTCGATCGAATAATTATTAAAATTACATAAAAGTTAGCTATTTTCATTATTATTTTATCTCTACTTGACGTTTTTTAAGTTGTTGTCATATTCTAGAATTTATGCGTTATCTTTAAAATAAGAATATATATATGTAAAAGTTATATTTAACAAAACTTAATAATGTCATGCACTTCAAACTTTTTCATATTAGAGTTCCATGTATCTTTAAAAGCTTTTAAATAAGTTTGAATAGAAATACTTGAAAAAATAAGAATCATTTGACACATTACAATTTGTTGTCTTGAAATAGCATGGTTGTAACTGCTTCGACAATTCTTTTGAAAAAAAAAAAAAAACATGAGATGCATTTTTCATTTCTGTATGGGCAACATTGCATGTAAAACATTTTAAAATTTGCTAACACTCCAAATACTCATTTAATACGTTGCTTTTTAACTCGAAATCATACAATTCTAACGGCAACATGAATTTTCCGTAGAATTTCCTAGTTAGAACGGTGCCCTAAACAATGACTTGTTAAAGAAAAACAAGTTTAACTGCATTGTAAAAGCTAAAAAAAAAACTATTTAATTAAAATATATTTTGAAGAAATATACTTTTGCAATTTCCAAAGAATAAGAGAGTGCTATAATTAGAAAAAGAATCCGATATCAGCAAAAAGGAAATTCAATTAAACATTCTGTAAATGATGGTGATTCAAATATTAATTCAAAAGGAAATAAAGGTAAAAAAGAATATATATATGTAATAATAATAAAAAAAATTCCCTTCTTTTCGCCATTTTCTTAGTCCTTATTCCAAATTATCACCATTCTATTAAATTAATAAATGTTATCTATTTTATTTATTTTAATATTTCTCTGTCTTTTACTTATATCTTAAATCCCCTGTTTGAATTAATTCTATATCTTAGTCAAAATATTCTTTAAATCCCTATTCTTAAAATAATTCTAAATTGCAAAAACTTCCTAAAAAGCATTTGATTAAATTCCTTTTATTGAGAAAGTGAAAGTTATTCTTTCAGGATATTTTTTCTTTACATTCTTTTTATTTTATTATTTTCAGATATCGTTCGATTTGTCCCATCATCCCCTGCGTTCGCGCGCTTATTTTTTCCTTCCAAATTCACACGATTCTTGTAATGAGTTCTTTCTTGTACGTCAGTTTAGGCCGCCCTTAACCTAATTTCATAGCCATTGATGTTTAAGTTTTTCGGCGCTCTCTTATTGGCCACACCCCTTTTTCCACTCTATTGGTTGGCAATTTTCGCACGTTAGTGTTCTTACAACGATTTATTGTGTATAAAACATACCACTCGGGCGAGGACCGCGAGACTTTTACTCATTTTTGGTTGTTAAACTAATACGCGGCTCCAGCGACCCCCATTATTTACTTCAAGATTGTCTTTCCCTTGTACATAGTGGTTCATCTAAGAACATTGTGTTCCATCTTGTATATAGAGAGTAGTAAGGTATGGTAGTGTCTTCAGTGTCTGTTATCTATTGAATGTGAACATATTACTCCCGTGCTGACGAATTAATTACTCTGCATTATGTAAACGGATGAGATTGCTACCAATAAATACATTTGGTCGTCTACAACGAGTCTTGTTATTGACTGCTGCTCGGCTATGTGTGTCAATTATTCGGTGGAGTTCCTTCAGTAGCTGGTTTCGGCGAAGCAATGGACATACTTAATGATGTGACGACTGCGAAAATTTCATGGTGGCTACCCCATAATAATAAAATCCGATAGTCACTAATGACAGTCCTTATTATCTGCAATTTATCGTAATATATATATGTAACTTAAATTGTTAGTCAACTGTAAATAGATAATAAAATGTAAGTCTACACTAAATAGACACAGTTGCCCGAAAAATTAATAGGCAGTGACCGGACGCTTTCGCTTTTTACACGGTTTGTCGAATATCTACTGAAATTTTTGGCAAATTCCTCTGTGTTTGACTTGAAGAATAGTAGAAAAAGTATAATGCAATTTAAAAAAAATAAAAATTGAATATTTTATGACATATGGGCATTTGTATGAAATAATTTATAGCTGCGAATGCGAGAACTATTCCAAAGGTTTTTTTTTTTTTTTTTCATGATTTGGCAGTCAATTCTATAGAGTAACGCATATAAAAAGACCAGTCAAGTATCGTGAAAACTCAAAAAGATAAAGGCAATACAGTGAGCAAATTGACAAATTCGGGGACAAATCCAATTAATAGGATATTCCCCATAGTTTGGTCACGCAAACGGTCACAAAGACTTTTGTAGTAATCTATAACATGCCTGTCTAATCTTTCAGTAAGCTGGTGCGCACATCAGTTGGTGGCAAACAGTGAAGTGTGTCATTATTCATAGGGCTCAGAACATGCAAAAATATTATCACAGTATAATAATGTTGACGATGCGCACACTTCTTATACTATGCGAAGATTCACGAATTCCACCCCCCCCCCCCCACACACAAACACATTTTTTTTTTAATGCTTACATGAACAATATCAAGGATACACTAGATACCGGGCTTGCTCATTCATTATCATGACGTTACAAAAGGTGGCTGGCCACGACCAGCGATCGGTGCAAAGCGACGAGCCCGCCGTTTTGTGCCAATCGCTGTATGTCTTTCATTTTTTCGTTTCGCTTTGTACCAATCGCTGGTAGCGGCCAGCCACCATTTGTGACGTCATGATAATGAATGAGCAAGCCCGGTATCTAGCGTAGCCCTGACAATATTGTTGGGGAAGGAGCCGGAAACATTTATCGTTCCTGTAATAATAATTATTAGCGTAAAAAAAATAATATATATATATATATATATATATATATATATATATATATATATATATATATATATATATATATTGATTTTAATCCGCCAATAACCATTGTCACCCCCTTTTGACACGTCTTTGAAATTACCTCTAGGCTTATATTTTAAGTGGATATGTACCGTAGCGCCTGAACTGGGATCCAGTAAATATATCTTTCCTATTTATGGAAAAAAGTCCCATTTCTCTCTGATTTGCTGATATAATATTATAAACTTTCACAATTTTATACCTAATCCAAACAAACAATCTTGTCTTCTTCTTTTAGGATAAAAATGTAAAAAAAAGCAGATAGTCTCATATTTTTTTGCCTGAATGTTTTAGTTAATTAAATGTTGAATTGATCTTTTTAGGATTTCGAATATTTGATTAATTTTTGTTGCTCTGATGCGATCTTGCATTTGTGCGTCAATTATTTGATAACATGTCTTTTTTCAAAAACAATTGTCCTTTATTACTCTTTTTTTTTAAGTGAAAACAGTACATTACAACCTATGAATTTGAATATATATGTATATATATATATATATATATATATATATATAATTATAATTATAGGCATTGGAGTGTTAAAGAAAGCATACTTTAAAATTGATTTTTAATTATTTTTTTAATATTTTTGTTGCATGAATTAAATTAAATTAATAAAGAATGTCATTCTTACACGCTTAAGCATTAATTCATTTGGGAACATTTTTTTACTGTCATCTTTCAGAAATAAGTAGTTGAAAATGTGTGTTATTTCTTGATATTCAATTCTGGTTAAAGGGAGCAAGTAATTTTCCATTTAAATGGATTTAACTTAAATTTGTTTCAACAACTTGGTTAAATGCAAAATATAAAACAAAATACGAAGATTAAATCGTAGTTAGTTGCCAATTTATAACATAATTTTTTTTTTGTTGTTGTTCTATAGAATATGCTGATTCATTAATATTTTATTGCTTGTGAAAATGTGATTTTTTCTTCACTTTTTTCAAAATGTAACTTAATCAATACATTGTTTTTCACCATATATTCAAATAAATGTTTTTTTTATTTGAATGAATGTCGGTATTAAAAATAAAATAATCCTGTTACTTCTCTTTTTCTCTGCTTAAACCACAACATTGAAATTATTTAGTTAACCATTACACACCATTACACACATTTAATTTGGAAACATTTAAATTTCGAAATTTTAGAGTGCTATTATGACATCCTTAGATCCACAATGACCATTTATTGTTATTTTCTATTTGTAATTCATTCTATTTTCGGAAAAATAAATATTAATTACAAACACACAGTCAGATATTAATGTAATGGGTTCATGATTTAAAATGAAATTCGCATATTTTTAAATCTATTTAAAACTTTTTGAAACCTTAACTGTCTCGAAAACGTTTTCGAATTTCCGGTAGTACATTGCGATAAATCTTTTTTGCTCAAAGCTTAATCTGATTCCAACCATTTTTTTGTGTTGTTGAAGGCATAAAAGAATAAAAGAAGATGCGAATTATTAGAGAATAAAAAATGTATAAGATTTTTTGAAACACTATTTACAAGTCTTTTATGACCACAATGTATTATAGTTTGAATGCACGTAAACCTCTAGCCTTTACCTTTAAACATAAGGTACATTTATTTGAGCAGCATTTGAGCTTAGAAACAACATGGTGGCATCTCAGATTTGCTTCTATTTCTGTTAAATGAGAAATCAAAATTCCTTTCAGAGCCAAAGTATTTCTGTATCTTCCTATGCCTGAGAGGACACTATAAACTGCAGAACAGTGACAGATGATCTTTGAAATGAAGATGATATTTATTTTCTTTGACTGCAATGAAAGAAATGAAATGATCCAATGAAAGAAAATTTGCTCATGAAAAAAGCGTATTGAAGGATTAAAAATATTCTTTCATATAAGACTATGATTGTGACTGAAAAAAAAATGTCTTGTGAAATTATATACTGAATTCTTCATAAATAAATACAAATTCATTTAACGTCCAAACCACTGTCGTACGTGCAGGAAGGGCATCAATAAACAACAAAACATTAACAGTTCATCTTTAAAATTAAATAATATAATATTTATTTAACTGCAACAGACACCAAAATGAAAGGAAAATGGCCACGAAAAGAGAATATTGAATATTTAAAAGCATTCTTATGTACAAGAATGCTTGATTTTTGCAGAGTAAATTGCATTTGTTAATCTACCCTAAATTCTTGTGAAATAAATACTTGTATTGAAACTACTTAAACTTCAGAATTGTGATAATATAAGTACTCCTTAATAAGATTTCTGTAGTGGTGGAATGAGTGTTTGAATTTTTTGTTCTATTGCACTGTTAAATGTTGTGGGTGAATAAGAAACATACTTTATATTTCTTTAACCTTTACGAAGTGTTCAAGGATCTCTGGATTGCTGTTGTCCTTGATACTTTTTGAAAATATGTCAATTATGTGCTTGTGGTTGTCCGGTGACTATATATAGTGAAGATTTAGCAAAATAATTTGAATTTGGAACAGATCCCACCTTTTTCTCAGAAACAGCCCGCGAGTTACATTGTGTAATTACACAACACGTATAGATTTTTATGAAGTTGTATTTCTTTTAGTACGGCAATTTAAAGTCACTTCTGCGGCAAGATTTGCATGTTTTGTGTAATAAATTAAGATTATTTTTTAATTGCAATAAAAAAAGCAATTATTCGCACGGAGTCTAAGTACATCTTAAATTATGATTGGTGGTAAATCTGTGATTCTACTAAAAAGAACAATTAGTGACAATGTGAACTGAGCTAGGTATTTTGCATTCTAGTAGGTTGGGAAAGAGGTTCCCTTCTTAGTTTTTTTCCTGTTCAGTTTAATCTACCTATCCCGTTTCAATACATTTTCACCTTTTTTATTAATGCAATAAATTCGTTGTTTTATTTTAAATTTGCGTCAGGGTTTCTATTCAAACTTACGGGCCCGAAGGATTCATGATTTTTTTGTAATATTATTCTAAATGGGCATCAAGAAGATCATTAATCACTTTTATTATTAAAGTAAAACAAGTAAAGTGTGTTATTTTATAAAAAGTAAATTTAAAGATAAAATTATAAATATCACGTTGCTTTAACTCTGTATTTATGAATTAAAATGTAATAAAATAAACGCAACTGACACAAAATTAAAATAAAATGTAATAATAATAATAATAATAATAATAATAATAATAATAATAATAATAATAATATGGACATTTCTGTAATAGAAGTTCAGCCTGTCTCTCTAAAATATCTCCTTCTACATGTAGTAATTAAAATATTTATATGAAAGTTTAGAAATTTTTATATGTTTTAGTGCATTTGTATTTATGCATACAATTGCACTAAAATACATGCAACTGACATAAAGTTGTAAAGGATATTTAAAACTAACCCAATAAACAAAATTATGATTTCCACATACTAGAGTTTAATAGCTATAATAGTTTAACCTGTCTCTGTAAAATATCCGCTTTTACATGTAATAATTAAAATATTTTGCATGAAAGTCACGCATCTAAAAATCGTTAACTGTCCAGCCCTTTGACATAGACAGAATCTTGTTGCAATTGCCAGAAACAAAATAGAATAAAAGCTTAACAAATCATTTTTATTACCAACATGTTGTGCCGTGTAACGGAAAAAAATTGCATTCTATATATATATATATATATATATATATATATATATATATATTCACGAAAACACGCAAAAGCTTAACATATTTTACATTTATGTATATTGCAAAAAAAAAAAAAAAAAGTGTGCATGAGGCGTTTCAAAATAGAGGTAAAGACATTTTATACATAAAGGTATTTTTACATCATTAGCCACTTATGATAGGATCATATTTCCAATTTCCAAAAATATATAGAAAAATAGATATGTCAAATATTTTACAATGGACGATATACATATTAAAATATAAAGTTTATTTTTTATACGGCCGCTTATTAATTTAATATTGTTTAGACTGCCATAGATCTGCATTTTAACCCATTCGCTGCCAACAACGAGTACACTCGTAGTTTTTCAATCTAAAATTACGAATTCGTACCCGAAATTTCGAAAGAAGAATTTTTATTTTATGTAATCACGAAATGTCTGTAATTAAATAAAGTAAATATTACTATTAGTATTTTCTGGTATGAATTCGAACTTTCTAAATAAAATAGAATTCCGGTAATTTTAACCCAGCAGTGAACGTGTTAAGAAAAATAATAAAAAATCATTATTTTACACTGATAAAAATTTGCAGTGAACTGTCCAGTCATTTGAACGATTTTGTAGAAAACGGTTACATAAACGTAATTTAACTCTATTTTGACCATAAAATGAGTAATAATACGGTCAGAATAGAGTTAAATTACGATTATGTAACCGTTTTCTACAAAAACGGTCAAATGACTGGACAGTTGTTTTAACAGTGTAGTATCAAAATTTACATAGTTAAGATACTTTGAATTTTATATATTTTCTGTGCATTCCGCAACTGAAAACGGAATGAGGCGTATTTGTGATAGAATACATTCAAAATTCATAAACATTCAAAGTATTTTAACCCTGAAAATATATTACTAGAAGGTTTAACACATCTTAAATATATTATATATATATTTTTTTTAATCTATACACTAATGGTTTATATGAATATTCCACATACCTATTCATGCTGTAGAAGAATAGATAACTCTCAAATTTCTTTATTTTATTTTTTTATAAATTGCATACGGTGTAATACAACGTTAAAAAATTATACATGTTTCTAATTCATTTCAGATGTTATCAAATAATAGCATATTTTTCAAATTTTCATTATTTGTTTTTGGTTTCTATTTATTCAAAGATTAAAGAATAAAGCTTCTGAAGTGATAACTTCATGTACAAGGATATTGATTGAAAGAAGGAAATTAACAAGTTATTCACAACCACTGTTACTTTTAAAATGATTCATTAAGATAAGAACATCTTCTTAACCTCTAGACAATGTTGGTGAAAAATATACATTTACAATTTATTTTTTATATATTTTTTTCTGAAAAAAGTTTTTTAAAACAAATAATAGTGTCATTTATATTTTTATTAACATAGTTTTAAAACAGATTTCATGCAAATGTTCACAATTAAAATAAAGTTAAAACTAGATCTATTTTAAAGTAGCTGATCAGCCTTCGTTTCGCGGTCCGTCAACAAAATGGTACGCAGCGCGAAACACTCTAAAAATCACTGCGCCAAACTTTCCCTCTGGTCTGTCAGAAAGTACATAGAATAGACGGACCCCGGAGCAGAAATTAATTCAAGAGGGTCCCCAAATGTCTGGGTATGTGATTCAAAGCATGTCAGTTTTTGGACAAAATTGTTTCACAGATTTGCACCCGATTTTCACAAAATTTGCTTTTCCGGATTCAGAAAAATAAACTGCGTATATACTATAAGATTCGGATAGATACCTTTAATAATTTCTTAATATTCGAGGATGAGTAAAAATAGATTATTTCGTTGTCTGAGATTATTAACAAATCAGTAATTTATTTATTTATTTATAATTTATTTTTCGCTGTAATAAAATATACATTTTCGGTGCACGTGCAGGAAAATCCTTTAGTTCCACCGCCAGGAACGCATTCTGTTCTAAATAAACCTCCTACAGGTGTCCCCACAGCCTATGGCACCGTACAGCAGGAGTGTTGCGTTCGCGCTGTAAAATCATTTAGTTCCATTTTCTACCGCGATGGGGCATATTCTGTTCTAAATAAATCTACTTCCAAACGAATCTCCGGCACTGGTATCCGCTGCCTACGGCTCCGTACTGTAGGCGTGCTGTGCACGCCTACAATACGGTGTACGGATATAATATGACGAAAAAAAAAACGAACCGAACAATAAACGAATTTCGACTTAAACAAACAGTAAAAGAAAAATATTTTAAAATATCTTATTTGACTACTTACGTCAAATATCTATGTTAATTAGTTATCCATATCTTAATTAGTTCATGCTAAATTCTCGTTGAATTAGGACTTATAGAACACGAGAAAATAAATCTCCCCTGGAGATTAATATTCAGAAATGGTGGCAACTAAGGACTGAAAAAATGATACCGAAAATGAAACAGTACTGGAAAGACCTGTGTCAAATGTTCGAAAAGATTTATTTTCAATCGTGCCAATATTAAATGCAAAATTATTTAGTTGCACTCTCCACCACAAGAAGCGCACTCTATTCTACATAAACCTCTTTCCAAATGAAACTCCGACACTGCCTAAAGCCACTTATAGCAAGTGTGCTACGTACGCGCTGAAAATCTGTTAGTTCCACTATCCACCGCCAGGAGATGCCAAATCTATAGCTTAATTAGTTATCTATAGCTTAGTTCATATTAAGTTGGGTGAAACAGTTCTCGTTGAATTTGGGTCTATAGAACATGAGAAAATAACTGCCTCCCTGGAGATTAATACTCAGACATGATGGTAACCATGGGCTGAAAAATTAAACCTAATATTATTTAGTATGTTGCGGGGGGATGAGGAAAATGTTAGTAAAGTTTTCGTTTGAATCGGACCAATAATAAAAAAGTTCTGATGTGGGGGGCGTAGTGTAGGGGAGTTTTGATTAGAGTATTAACGCGATATTTAAATTACGACCGGACACCCCATCCTCCCCATCAAAATTAAATCAAAGATCAACAATCTTTAACATTAAAACTTACCATCAAAGTTTGAAATAGAAACAAAACAGCGCTTTTTATTGGTTTGACATACACATACAGTAAGTCATCGTTGCAAATTTTAAAAATTAAATGCATAAATGACGTTACGTACATGAAAAAAATTTAGAAATCGCATAAAACAAATTGCGAGAAATTTTAAATTTGATGTTCGAATTCGGAATATTTTTTATTGAAAAAAGGACAAAATTTAATATAATGTGCTAATGTTGAATTCATTTTAATAATGCAAAAATTGCCATAAAACGTGAAAAAAATGTATAAAAAACTAAATTAAAAAAATCTAATAAAAAAATACAAATCGGATAATTAATAATCCACACTTTCCTTTTAAAATCATCATTTTTTTATCTCTACAGAATTATCAACCCACGCCAATCTAAAAAGGGAAAAAATAAATTACGATCTTGGACATAACTGAGAGCGAAATAGACGCAACCCACCAACCAACCAAGCATTCTGAGAACATTGCTTAGTTGTGAAAGAAAAAAAAAATCGAACAAAATCAAAAATTATTGTACAAATTCCGAATAAACTTTATTGAAAAGAGGACAAAATTTACTATAGTTAGCTAAAAGATTGGAACCGAATTCCTGCTATTAATGTGGAAAAATCGCAGAAAAAAGGGAGAAAACACTAAAAATACCATAAAAAATTATATTTAAAAAAAATCTAATCAAAAATTATAAAATCAGGCTTTGAGATGCAAAACAGTAATATATAGTGGTACCTTGCTTCCAAATTGTATAGCTCTGAGTGCATCGGTCTCTTCAGAACATAGCAAAAAGGCACACAAATATATATACACAAACTTTTTACTTTCTTCTATCTTTACAAGAAGAAAGTATTGGATTCATGAAAATTTTCGACTTCCGATTTTCGACGGATTTATACGTCTTAGAATGTCCTGAACACCATTTCACTATTTTTTGAAAATGTCTGTCTGTGACTCTGTCTGTATGTATGTGACAAAAATTTTGTGGGCGCTCTATCTCAAGAACTAATGCTCAGAATTTAATAAAACTTTATATTCAGTTAGTCCCTGATATAAATTGGTGCTGATTAGTTTTTGGTAAAAGTCGCCCAGCAGGTGGCGCTGTTATGCAGCATTTTTCGCGATTTCCGCAATAGCTCTATCTGAAGAACTAATGCTCGGAATTTAATAAAACTTTATATTCAGTTAGTCTCTGATATAAATTGGTGCTGATTAGTTTTGGTGAAAATAGCCTAGCAGGTTGTGCTGCTATACAGCATTTTTCAGGATTTACACGATTTTAGCGATAGTCATATCTCAAGAAATAATGCACGGAATTTAATAAAACTTGAGTTTCAGTTAGACCTTGATATAAATTGGTGCTGATTCTTTTTAGTGTATGCGAAACCTGTGTGAGATAGAAGAAAGTTTTGGAATTGACACATCTTACTAGTTTCCTTATTATTATAGATACATGAGAGATTAAAAAATAGTTAATTATAATGTACTGAAAACTATGACATTTTGATTTTGAAAATGATGTAGTTTTTGTTCTCATTTTTACTTCAAATTAGTTTTTTAGTTCGAAAAGTTAACGTTGTACAATATACGCATTTTGTTTGTGTAAGTCACAAAATGATATGTGATATTAAAAACTCTAATTTAGTTTGGCAAAAATTATTATACGTCATTTTAATCCTACTAAATATTTTTAAATATTTACTTCGCATTATATGCACAGTTTTTATGAAGAATTAAATAATTTCATGTTAATAATATTATTAAAAGCATACATGAAGATCAAGCAGAAATATATTTAATTTAATTTTTCGTAAAAAAACTTTTATATTGTATTAATTTTATTAGTATGAAAAGTGTTTATTTTGATTACAACTAAATGAAAGAAATCTTTAAAAATGTGTAACCAACATTACTAGTTTTATTTAAACTTTTGCTTCAGAATAGTTTTGATTTGTATTAGATTAGACCTATAGAAAATCTATATATTTAAAACACAAGGCTATTTTTTTAGTCATCTGCCCTGAGCTTTCTACGGAATCAATTTTTAAATTATTTTTTTAATTAAAGCAGATAATGTGTTCCCAAACTATCTATTTTTGTTCAATATTCCAACAGTTATATTTTAATTTTAATTTATGTTTTTTTCTTTTTTTTTTGTATGAAATTTCTTCACAATGGTGATAATTTGATTACCTCCATTGTAACAGGGTAAAGTAAATGGAAATTATAAGAGTTACTATATTTTTACAGATGCCATTTCGTTTATTTCTATTTAAAATATATAAATATGTTTTAATGTCAAGTGAAAATGACGCACGTTTACAAAGACACGGCTTTCCTTCATACAGCTGTTACATTTCAATATTATTTTCATTCTGCTTCTGAATTTGACACGGTAATCTCAGACAGAGGCAATATGTTTCACTGAGTCAAAATGACGTCATAGTAAAAAGGAATTGCGAATTTACTTTGGTAAAACTAAATACTGCAGTGTGAATGAGTCTAAAATAATAAATTTCTGGATTTTGCCTTCACTAAGAGTAGAACTTCAAGTGAAAAGTGTGAATGTTCACATGTAAAATCGTAGCTAGCAAACGTACTATCAAGTTTGGAAATATATTTATTAATAATCTACTGCGCATTAAAATATTTTTAAAATAGTCAATATAAATATGTAAAGTACGCATATGCAAATTTTGTGACGGTGAAAATGACGTCATGTATAGATTTTGTTTAAAAAAAAAGTATGATTGCGTCAAATGCACTCATTGATTTTTCATTATGTGATAACAAAGATCAAAGCGCCAACTGATAACTTGATATTTACTTATCTTGATTACATGTTACTGATTGTTTATATGAATAAAGTTTAATATTTCAATAATTTTAAAAGCTAAGTTAACTGAAAAAGAAGTTTGATAACTTTAGATTAACAATTATTTGTTTTAAGAGTTAGCTCATCCAATGTCAAATTGATTTTTTACTGTAATTATTTTTTATAAATTCAATCTGACACAGGTCTTATAAACATTTACATTAGTCGAATTCGAAGTGTTACGATTCGTAAATTTTAATCAAGTTGGAAATTGTACGTTAAACGTGACAAATGAGGTTCATTAGTATTATAAATACTTTTACAATGTAAACAAATCATCCTTATTATTTCAGTGAAATGAATTATATCGTATTTTCTGAGCAAAATGAGCATGCTTTTTCTACTTATTACGTATGCCACGTTTACAAATGTGATTATTTTTTGACACCAGCCAGCGTTGTGAAATTCGCGATCGAGATCTTGCTTTGCGAATGATTACCTCCATGGTTTAGTACTTCTATAACTCAATCTCTTGTGTTTTAAATCACATTTTAATAAATTTTAAATAATAATGTAAATTCAAATAATAACAATACTATAATGGATTGATATATTCTGCTGTTAACCTGAGTTCCACTGAAGTTGTCTCAGAATATATACATATTTTTAATGTAGCTCATCGCTCTAACAAACAGTTCTTTTGAACGATGATTCTAAAATTGTAACTTTTATATAATTTTATTCGAAAAAATGGCCCCTTGGCCTATGAAAAAAGTAGTGGTCAACCAGTATTTGCTTTCCTCAGTCACATGACTTGCGCTTTTATTATATACATTACGTGTGATAGGATTTAATAGAATAAAAAAAAATATTAATATCTTTTTAAGTTTTGATTCGATTTTCATAAAATTTTAAATGACTCGACAAAATTTTGCAACGATTATATATATTATATTTCAAACCATTCAGTTGGGTATTTTTTGCGATGTTATATGCGAACGGACGGACCAGACGGCGTTTATGGGTGCTACGTATTTATATAATTACGAACGTACCTAAAAATGGACGTAAAACATCCCAAAATGTTTTTATGAATAAATTTTGCAGTGCATTATTTTACTCTTTCACCCGAAAGATTGCAAACATTTAATAACATTGATGCGGTATTATACATTATTAACGCTAAAGACAAAGTTCTTCATTTTTATAAAATTAAAAATGTTCCAGGATTTCCGCGTCTTATGATTTCTTAATCAAATAAAACTACATCATATTTTTAAAAGTTAGAAAGTATTTAATCACCTAATGTCATCTTGAATTCTGCAAAGTATTATTATTGAAAATAAGTCATCTCATTAAATCCCATGAAAATCAATTTTAAAAGCGAGAATTGAATAAATATATTCTAGAATATTCCTTTTTCATTTAAACGTACTCAAATGAAAGCTTGAAAGATCATACAGCAGAATCTTTTAAAATTCAAGGTCATTTCAAGTATATTATATTCAAGTATAAATTCTGCCTTGATTATCCTAGTAAAGGCAACTTGTATTTGTAAGAGAATAATGTAAATCAGAATATAACTTGAAACACACGTAATCGCTAACTGATATATAAGAAATGTGGAGCATTCGTTATAGTTTAAAACATTTCATTTGAACTTGAAATTTATAACATTAACAGATTCTTTGATATTGTTTTAAATAAAAAAAAATACTATTATTATCTGTATGTGGTAAATGTATACCGATTTAGTGAAAGAAACTTGTTTAATCTTAATTGTAAAAAGATGGGAAAATTTTAGTAACGATTTTTTAAAGATTGAATTTAAAATACTCCTTTTAGGAAACTATGCAAAAGAACGCAAAATAAACAAAAAAAAATTAAATAATAATGCAAAGTTGTAAAAATATTTTGAAAGATATTGTTTAAAGATTAGTACACTGTAAAAATGACCAATGTTTCTTATTTTATGAAAATATGCTATAACCACGATCGAAAATATAATATAATCTTCTGAGTTATCCGAAATTTCAAATAGCATGTTACATTGTCTTTTGAATCCCCAGAAACGAATACATTTTCAAAATTTAAAGAATAATTTATAAAAACAAATTATTTTTAGCTGCCCGAATTTTTCAGAAACGTTTCCGAAGGGTTTTTATAGTGTATTAATTAGTGTCCTCAGGCTGGAATACCTGTTTTTCGAATGTTATCCATTCTCAAGTACACGTTTTCAGCCGCATAAGTTAATTTATACATGAAAGAGTAAATAAATAATCTTAATTTTAATGTTATTGTTAACGCTGTTAATTTTGCATGTTTGTCTGTTAAACATTTTTTTGAGCATGAAAATGTTTACTTCAGAATGGATAGCATTCGAAAAACAGGTATTCCAGGCTGATGACACTAATTAATACACTATAAAATCCCTTCGGAAACGTTTCTGAAAAATTCGGGCAGCTAAAAATAATTTGTTTTTATAAATTATTCTTTAAATTTTGAAAATGTATTCGTTTCTGGGGATTCAAAAGACAATGTAACATGCTATTTGAAATTTCGGATAACTCAGAAGATTATATTATATTTTCGTTCGTGGTTATAGCATATTTTCTTAAAATAAGAAACATTGGTCATTTTTTACAGTGTATGAAAATGCAAGAAATAACAGCTAACGTTAGATATTTGAATACATGAAATCAGTTTAATCATTCATTAAGTAATTTGCACCCGCACACACCTCAAAAACATGTTTTCTGGCAGTTTGTTTATTATATGAACCATAATATCGATAGGAGCATGCACTACCTGCGGTCATTTTGTGCAAGATAGAGTATAACCGCATATACATGAGTCTGTGGAATGAATATTCTAGTAAATATTCGGAGCAGAATCTTATCTTTTGTTCCGTCGATCACTTTTGTATGCACGATCTTGCAAATCTGTCAATTTGACGTATGTGACTGGAGTCTAAACAATGGCACCATTAAAAGATGCTATTGTGAAATATATGTGAATGACAGCGATACTTGAACATTTGTAAGCTGATGTTAAGAACAGCGTTTTCGTCTGTGGTAATGCATATTTCTAAACATTTTGTGAATATAACAAGATAAAATGAAATTCCTTTAAAATCATCTTCAAAGGTACTCTGATATTTTTTTTTCTTTTTTTTTTTTTTTTTTTTTTTTTTTTTTTTTAGATTCGTTACAACACATTTGTGCGGTTGTGTATGAAAATCAGTGCCAAAAATCTTTAAATTGTATGCATATATAATACGTATGACAACGAAGTTAATTATATCTACACTTACTATGACAGTTGTTTTCTTTATAAAAAATGGGATATTTTCGAGATTTAAGCGTTCCACTGATTTTGTGTTCATAATCTGTTATCGTTTAGGTGAAGACAATTACAGATCAGCAATTATACATCCAAGGGTCATGGGGTGGGAGACTACTTCCAAGGAATGGCGAAATCATTCTCCAACCACCGAAAGACCTCGGATTTTCTACTTATTAGTAATCTAGAGATGAAATCTTTCCTGAACTGCACATTGTTCATACAGCAGCTGTAGAATTCCTTCTTGAGATAAAGTGTTTAAATTTCCAACTGCAAAAAGAAAAAAAAAAAGGTTAATAGTATTGGTCGGAAATCGAACAAAGACAAATAGTTAAATAGGTGATATTATTGGGGCAAATAAAGAGTGCCTTAACATTTAAAAAATAATAATAAAACGTACTAACGAACCCAACATCTTATCCTATATAATTCATGGCGTGACAAGAGAATCACCACCAGTTATTAGAAAGTATAAATTACACTGGTTTACACGGTTGACATACTTTTGCCGAAATGTGTATTTTTTCATAGATTCTCGTGCACTGAGTACAGCAAAATTAAAGTAAAAACTCTGTCACGTCTAGTTTAAAAAATATTTATTAAATACTTAATAATAATAATAAAAAGAAAAAGAAAAAATTAAAAATGATTGCTTTTACTCTTCTTTTTATGATTTTCTTGACCTGTTTCTATTAAAATAGACCAGCAGTAGTCCCCTAACATACTTTCGTCCCAAAAACTTTTGCATTTGTCTTCAAAAAGTTTAAGGTCTTTGTGAAAACGCTTGTGAAAGACCTTACTCGTCCCTCACGGCGCCCAATTTTTCAAGAAAAAACATCCAGGTGTGAATGGAGAAAATGTATCTTCACAGACATGATAACATCACTTGCATGATAGTTTTTTTAATAAAACAGCAGATTTTTTTTTATAATTGTCATCTTTATGGTTTCCTAAGTATCCATGGAAGACCGTTTTAAAGTAATCTCAAGCATTTTTTTCATTAGCAAATAAAAGTTTTTCAAAGTCCTTATCTTGCATCAGTTTACGTATGTGTGGACCGATAAAAATTCCCTCTGTTAATTTTGCGTCTGAAATACTTGTAAAAATTTTGTGTAAATATTTAAAAGCAGCATTGCTTTTATCCATGGCTTTGAGAATTTTTACGATACGAGGCATAACGAGAATTTTTATTATGCCCAATTTAATGTGTAATGGTGGCAAAATTACATTTTGCGGATCCACTAAAGATGTATATTTCACATAAATTTTTCCTGGAGTAAATTCCTTTCGGATAGGTGAATATTTTTTTATGTAACGGTGTTCTTTAGCTCGACTATCCCACAGGCACAAAAACATGAATATTTGGTATAATCGCCTGTAAGTCCAGTAACATACTAACTACTTTTAAATCGCCATATATTTCCCAGTTGTGCTATTCATATTGTATCAATTTCATTAAAAGAGACATTGTTGCATAGGCTTCTTTACTGTTTACGGCATGGCCAATTGGTAAAGATGGTTTTATATTACCTTTATGAAGTAATACAGCTGTCAAGCTATATTTAGATGAATCGATAAATAAACGCTATTCATTTGGATCATAATTTTGATTTATCGCATTAAAAATCCGGTAACATCATGGAAAAGACAAAAATCATCCTTTTTGATGTAATAACTGTTGAAAATTTGACTTCGATTTCGGTAATAAGTTACTTTGGTATATGTTGTCAATAAATTCCACTGTTGGAAACGAGAGACAAGAATCTCTGCCTTAGATCTAGATAGTTGAAAGTCTCTCACAAGGTTGGTCAACTGCTCTTGGTTTATTAAATGCGGTGTTTTATCCTCTGCGATTACGAGCTCGTCATCATTTTCATCCATCTTAAACAGATCGTCACTATCTTTGCAAATCGCACTTGGCATACTTGGACATACGGGATATGGTAGAGTTTCCAAATGTGATATCGGTTTTGAGACTGATGGAATATCACGATATTGAATTTTATGTTTATTTTTCCAATTAAAGCCTACAGTTTTTGTCAAACAAAAATAACAGTAATTTTCGTGTGATTTGAAGGTTCTCTTCAGAGCATTGGTGATTCAAATTGAAGGTACTTTTTTTTCTTCCGAAGCCCAGCATATAAGAGTAAGCCTACAGCTTTCGCAAAAAACATGTGAGATCCACTTTTTTGGTGTGAGATCCACCGTTGGAAATGGTTCTATTTTAATAGCACTTAGATTTAAAAAGGATACATTTGTCTGCATACCTGTTTTGTATTATTTTATAGTTTTTAACTTTTATAAGAAATGACCATTTGTCGCAAGTTTTGAGTACGGTTTTAAGGTACATATTTCTGCTTTACATTTTTAAATAGTGGCTGTTTTGTGTACAGTTTTTTTTCTCTCAGGAACACTGCAAACATTTTTATAACATTAGTCTTTTTGGCATAAAAATAAGCGACATTTACATTTAAAATGAAAGTAGATTAAATATGCTTGAGTTTTGACATTTTTGAGTACAGTTTGATATATATATATATATATATATTATATATATATATATATATATATATATATATATATTAAACATTTCAGAACACATTTGAAAAAAGCTATATATTTGAATATAAATGAATATATACATATACTATGTTTATTTTTCTGCATAAAAGATCTATTTAATATCAGAGTTATAATTACAGAATATAATTTACATAATCGGATTTAAATATGGGCTAATTTTCTTTCATTTCGGGTTTCAGGTCATAGGGAAGTGCTTCGAGTTAGCTTCGAGTTTTGGTTTGACTTCAAATATGCGTTTTGTGTTTAAACTACAGACCTCATGAGAAAATAAATAAAATAATGAATACTAATATGAATACTAATGTATACGGATAATGAATATACTGATAAAAATAATATCCTCTGACAATGTTTTATTTAAATTATATTTTACAATAACTTCATGACTACAATGTGCGTAAAACTTTAAATTCCTGCGCATCTTACTTTTTTTCTGAAATCACACGAAAATAATGAAAATAGTTATTACTTATTGTGAACAATGGAATTTAGTAAATTCAAAAGATTTTACGAAACATTATATATATATATATATATATATATATATAAATGAAACTATATTTTATACTATTAAAAATATATCAAGGTAACTTGCAATTAGCATGTGGCGTCGTACCTCAAATTCTTTCTACGCATATATTCATAGACATCTTCAAGCACATAACATTTTAAATATAAATTTAAAAGTATCATTTTTTTAATGTATAGGGGAGATGGGGGATGAATGGGACAAGGGATGGATGGGACGTTCTCAATATTTTAGGCAATAAACTTTTTTTTAAATTGCTCCCTATCCTCATAGATGACACATATGTCACATATCATAGTGTGCTTCAGAACCAAAAGCAAGATCACATGGCTGTTTTCAGTTTCCTTCAAATTTGCATTTCCTGAAAACCCTGCTTAAAAGTAATTTTTTTTACATTTGAAGTTACTTAAATATCTTATGCAATATAAACAATTAAGATATGTTGTAGTTTTTTTATTTCAAGGCTGAATACTGGTAATTAAAATGAATGAACATTAACCATTGTGACAAAATAATTTTTGAGATACATTGGCTGAAAATTGAATATATGCATCATGGGGATGATTGGGATATTTCAAATGGGGATGAATGGGACTGCTTCATTCAACCCTAGAGGATACTGAATTTTTTTTTAATTAACTAAATAATATTATATAAGTTGATGATTTAATAATTTATGGTAATTATTCTTTTAACATTTCATTGTAGCCATCGTCTTCAGCCATTGAATGCTTCCGTTTATGGGCCTTTTAAGGCAAAGCTGAGATGAGTCCAAGATTATTGGCTAACAAATAATCCTGGAGATCATATTACAATTTACAATCTCTCAGCTTTTGCCAGAAGAAGGCATTTTTGTCAGCTTTTAGTCCTTAACATTGAATAAAGGGAGGAAAATATTTGTGTCCCATTCATCCCTGCTGTGGGGATGATTGGGACATAGAGAAACTTTTTTTAATTTCATAATATATTTCTGTATAATAATAATCTTGAATAAATATTGTGCATAAGATGTAGTCAAACACTTAATCTATTAAATGTGATATATAATATTTATAATACTTAAATATTTATAATACTTAAATAAAATATATAAAATAAATATTTTTGTGAAAATGTCCCATTCATCTCTCATCAATCCTTTGCTTAAAGAAATTGCTGCTAATTTTAATACTTGAATTCCATACAAACGAAAAGAGCAACTCAAGTGAAATATGCGTTCAGTTTGCTTTATGCAAAGAAATTACAATTTTTAAAAAATCTCAAATAACATTTTTTTAATGTTTAATTGAATTTAATATATTATTAGGTTTAATTATGAAAACGATTACTAAAAAACTATTGCCTTTTAAATAAAGTACACTTCATATAACAAATGAAAATGTAAGAAAACATAAACTGAATTATAGAAAAAAAACTGATTTATGAAGTTCATTTAACTATTTGAAAACTAGAGTGAATTTTTAAGTTTTCAGTATAAAATATGCTTCAAAAATTTTATTTTAAAATAACAGAATTTCCGGCTTACGTAATATGATAAAAAATAATGTAATTGATACATCAATCTATATCTTAAAAATTTAAATGTTTGTATGCGTCTGTGACTGTCTGTGGGGGAGTGGCATGAACTTTTATCGCACGTAGAAATCTGAAAATTTGATTTCTTATAAACGACAAGTTCAAATACACATGATTTTTGATTTTTCGATTAGATATTTTTTTATTTTATGCTCAAGTGCGTGATTTCGAAATTTTATTGTTTTAATTCTTTATGTTCGCCGGTGATTTTGAGCCAGTCGTAAAATCAAATCGTATTAAAATATTAAACCCAATACAATTGCATTTTACACCTATTTTAATAAAGTTTTTTTCGGAATTTCTACAAATCTTTTTCTAATTTTTAATAATTTTGTAAAAAGGTAGTCATTTATTTGGCTAAATTGAAGACTTTGTTTTTCATCAAATGACTTAAACGTGAAATATTTTTCATCAAAGCAAAATTTTATATTGCTGTAAAGAAAAAACATTCGGTAAACTTAATTTCTTTTAGAAATAATATGAATTTTCTTTTTCGAATTTTAAACAAATGAAATCAGTTTTCTATTCCATTTGTGAAACAAAAACATGGAACTTCTACTAATACGCAAGGCATATGCAAAAGAAAAATGACAAGTAATAGTTTGGTAAAAAAAAATAGATTTATTTAATTGTCTACATGCACTGGATTTTTCCACACTTAATTCAACACAATTATTCAAATTAGTAAATAAATCATACGAATTTTAATTTTCCAACTGAGTGAAAAAGAGTCCAGGACAGAATTTGAACCAGGGACACTTTGCTTAAGCTGATTAGAATAATTGCGTATTAATTAGAATAATTGTGTATTAATGAAGTGTAATTGTGTATCCAACATTTCCTTGGAATTCCTGTTACCTGTGTACCTGTGTTATTATTACCTGTGTTTTATTCTACCTGTTTTACCTGTTGTAATTACCTGTGTTTTATTCTACTGAGCTGTTTCAAATATCATACCAAATGTCATTATCAGATGATTGTCTGAGTGACTTGTGTTGCCAGATATAGACCAGGATAGATCAGTTGGCAGAGCGTTACAGCTTAAGTCAAAAGTCCTTGGTTCAAATCCTGGCCTAGACACTATAATCTCGGCCTAGACGTAGTTGGAAAATTACAACTCTTACGAATTTTTTGTTTGTACTTTGCCCAGACGATGATTTTTTTAATTCATTTTTTTTAAATTCCATATATTTATGATTTCGCGCATTAATGAATTAAATATATTTTCGATTTCACGTATTAATGAAATAAATAATTTTTCGGTATTTGTGTATAAGGATGGCCTCGTGAGTGTTTTGACAGACCAGACAAAAAAACACCTTCTTTAAGAGATTAATTACCAAAATCACAATAGGAATCACAATCCTTGTAGGGTGGGGGCATGTTTCATCCAAAAATACTTCAAGTTCTACTTTAGAATTCACTATAACTACTTATTGAAAATAAACAATAATCTCATTCATCAAGCATAAATAACTTTATATATCTGGACTATTAAATCAAGAGAAATAATCTACAAAATCGTCAAGCGAAATAATTAATCAAAGACGTAAGAGTCTTTCCACTCATGCAGTTCAATAAAATGATTAGAAAGTCAGTAAAAATAACTCGGTACTCTCAGGGTTATTCCACGAACGAATAACTTTTCATTGAACTCTAATGATGTTTATTCATAGAATGAAAAACTAACCCGTCAGACATTGGTTGGACTGCATGGAACGCACTCACAAAGTTGTTCTACTCGCTGTTCATTATACTTCAACAACATAATATTAATTATGTATTCATCGCAATAGTGTTGCACATTGGATTACATGCTGGAAACAGAATGTTATTCATGTGTCAATTAATGCATGGATATACACGTAAATTAATCTCACTTTGTAAATATTTTAATATATGTTTTGTAAGTTCAAGGTGGTTATATTTTTTCTTATCAACGACACACGCATGGGTACCCAAACAATAATAACTTTTTAAATACATTTGTCTCGTTCGAAGAAGAAAAGTTTGACATATAAATGAAAAAAAGTGGAAAAGATTGAAATGCTGAATTTGTTGTTGAAATGTACTTGGATTCTTATTTGACTCAGAGGGGTAAGTTGTCATATGTCGCCCACCAACGCCACCTAGCCCCTATTTGAAAATGTCAACTAACCCCATTACGCGGCTTCAAAATAGCATGTCTGCCGCAACCAAGGTATAAAGAAAATACGAAAAAGAACTCGTAAGCTAGCAACCTACTGATTCTAAAAATGCGTGAAGGTTGCACTTGCATGCTAGAAGTAAAACAATCTGAGAAATTCACTTATATTTTCTAAAAGCAGTTTTCCGAGCTAAGCACCGTTTTCGTGGCAGGTGGGCATTACAATGAAGATAAGGAGATTGCCTTACTAGCACCCTACAATCACTGACACGGTTTTCACAAGTGCTATGCCAACTTACCCCGTATGTAAACTAGCTTCACTGTCCTCTAATAAATTCAACTAAAGTTTTCAAATTTAGAAAGAACGATACTTTTCTGTCAGCCGCATGCCAGGAGTTAATAACTTACGAAACTGCGAAAGCCAGCTTCTTACAGTAGTTTTTTATTCCGATATTTTCAGTTGTTTAAGAGCGTAGTTTAATTACATATATATTAAATTTGTGTTTTATTTATATTATTTTATTATTTTATTTATTTATTGATGAACTTTTAATCTCGTTATGAAATATTAACGGCAAAATATGCTGAATCATTTATATTTTCTTAAGTAGAAATGGGTTATTCTTTCATAATAATTTAAGGGCACGTAACAGAAATAATTCTTTTAAGATATCATGCATGGAAGTTATTTTGGTTGGTTGGTTTATTTAGGACGGACGATTATCTACTCCACTGATATACGCCCTAGGGGCTGGTGCACTCCGTGGGGGTATTTCTAAGGGATCCTAACCCGCATTTACGCCAAGGTTAGAAGAAAACCACGGAAAACTCCGAACGGTTAGGTCGACGAGCGCGACAGAGGTTTGCACCCACCGCCTCCCATCTACCAGCTTTGAAAGCAAAACCTGGCCACTGGTGGGGCTGAAAATTATTTTGAAAAACATTAAAAAAAAAAGCACGCACCCTCTCCGTTTAGATACAACTTTCAAACAAACTTGAATGCACTTGAATGAACATATTTGTTTTTACTATTCGATGGTGCAAAAATGGAAATTGTGCAATGTTTAGCAGTTTTTTAACTGCTAAATCCAGTAAAATTGTAAAATATTGGTCTGTTGTTGTCACTGTCAATATTATGTTAGCGCTACTCAGGGACATGATTTCGCTTTAGATTATAAATTTAACCCATTCGGGACCATGGGTTCATATATGCACCCTCAAAAAGAGCGTACAGAATTTGTTTTAGGCATCAGTAAAAAATAAAAGTAATATTTGCTTTCTCTAATTAGAGCATTTTTGTGATAGTTTAAGTAAAGGTAGCTTTTTTAAAGAAAGTGGTGCCAACAGAACAAAACTTGTGTAAAAGCTGCCGGTCCCGAAGGGGTTAAATCTTTAAAATTGAAATAAGAATATTTTCTATGGCGTTTTTTTTTTTTTTTTTTTTTTTTTTTTAACAATGTAATTTAATATTTTATTCCGTGTCTTTACATTCATTTACATATGTCAAAAACTTTTCGAAGCTATTCTAACCGAAAAGTTTGAATAATGCATTTGAGTGGCTTAAACATATTTATTTACTATACATTTAATACAATTTTTAAAGTGTAACTTATGTAATTCAACAGATTTCTCTGATTTAATAAATTCACTGTTACTATTCTTTTGTTTAGAGGAAAAGTTACATAACATGTGTTTGGGAAAGCTATATTTTATTTAACTATCCATTTTAAATGGAGTTGTGATATTTCGTTTACGTAGTATTATATAACAAACGAAAATTACAATAACGCCTTAGAGATTATTATTTTTTGTTGAAACGTTGTCATTAAGATTTGAATATACAAATTGGGAAAATATTGTAAAATTGATAGAAAAGTAAGTTATACTGTTTAGATAAGGGATTTAAAATAATTAGTTTTGTACTTAAATTTTTTAACTGTATTGAAAACCAAATGTTTTTTAAAGATCTCTTTCGAAAGCTCAGAATAAATATAATTAAATCGATTAAAAATCGGTATTTTCGGTATTTTAGTATTACAAATCAATTTAAACAATTTTTATATTTTGTTTCTCTAGAAAATTTCTTCAGTTTTATTTAACATTAAAAGAGTAATTAGTATATATCAAACAAATCGAAAGGAAAATAATTACATGTAATTGTAAACTGATACTGCAGTTAAGTACTGTGTTCATTTAAAGCAGAGGAATCTCAAATTTAATTTTTAAATGAATACATTAATCGATAATCAATATATTCCATTTTTTTTCAGGAATTTTAAACAAATTTTAGATATTTCTACTTTAAATATTATGGTTTAAATCTTTCTGAATAAGCATAAAAGACCTTCATTTAGATTTAGTCAACGGTATTTTATTATATTTTATTATAAATGTACACATATTGCTGCGTTTATAAGTTTTTAATGCTTGTCACATATGATCGATTAAAGGGTGAAAACCCCATGTAACTAACACTTTAAGGATTATTTCTTGTTCAAATCATTAATACAAAAAATTATAGATATTTTATACTTACCTTTGTTTTTGAAAGGATAGTAGAGATATATTAAAAAATTACTGTTGGTAAAATTATTGAAAATTATACATTTTATTATTAAAAATTTATTTTATTCATAAATATGGTAGAAAACACAAGTAACTGACACCATCCCTATTTTTAAACACCAATAACTGTCACAAAGTGGACCTGTGACTGACATTTAATTTTAAAAGATTAAAAAGGCTTTTAATTTTTTTTTTAAATTCTTTATTATAAAAACAAAATACATTAATATTTATTATAAAAAGTTGGATTTATTTAGCTGTACTGCATTATTAGTAATGCAGAATATATAGTAAAAATATATAGCAGTAATATTTATTACTGCATTATTAGCAATGCAGTAACTGACATACCAGTAATTGACATCTGGTGTCCGACACTGGTAAAACAACTTACATTTTAATGGTGTTCCCCACTAAAAAAAATATGAAGATAATCTTTAAAAAATATCTGTAGAAAATCTGTAGGTATTTAGCCCACTTTTTTTCAAATCTTCAAAATGTCTGCGAAATTTATTAAAAAATTCTGCAGATTTTTTAAAGGTAAAGTTAAATCTGCAAAATGTCTTCAGATTTCTGTAGAATTTCTGAAGAAAGTGGCACTTTCTTATGATAATTTTCAGATTATTACTACAAGATAAATTTAATTTATTATTATGCATTTTTAAACAGTTCAAATAATACGTTTCCATATTCTTTAACATAACCAATAACTAACACCTCTGTCAGAGACAGGTAAAATGAAATTCTAGGAACCAATAACTAACACCCCCCATTAAGCTAAATTAAATAACTATAAACCCTAAATCATGGACCTAATATACCATATGAATCTTTAAACTAATTTCTACTAGTATAACTTTAAGAAAAAAGTTTAGGATGGCTGCATTACAAATAGATTAGAAAAACACTTCCTTAAATTTAGAAATAAGATGGTTGCTTCAAAATGGCCCTTTTTGTATTCTCAAAAGTTTCTTCCTCATTGAATTTCCTCAAGTGGTAAATAAATTGACTCCAAAATAAAAATAAGTGTCTAATTTTCCACTAGATGACATTCCTTTGCAGAATGTTACAACAAAAGGCTTATTTGAGTTAGATTTTTGCTCAAGTGTCAGTTACTGGTTAGGTGTCAATAACTGGGGGTTTCCCTCTACCCCTATTACAAAATCTTATTTATTTAACGTAGTGATAATATCAATTTTTTTTCTGAGCGCATGCACATATTTTTAATTTCTATAATCGTTCGTTTATAGCAAAAAAAATATATTCGTTTTCTTAAAATATATATATATATATATATATATATATGTGGAAATTTATAACAAATAAAATATAAGATTATGAAATCTAAACAATCTATATATTAAAGATAAAAGTGGTTAAGAATGATTAAGTATCTGAATAAAAATGAAATGTCACACCAACATTTGGGCAATTCCATGAAAGTGTCCACTTTTACCAAAAAAAAAATATTTTTTTATAAATCAAGTTAATAAATATATTGAAATACATTCCAAGTTGTTTTCAAATTAATGTTTTAGATTTAAAACGTTTAGGTTATAGCTGAAAAATTGAATATTTGCAGTTTTATACGAATAGTATCTTTGAAAAAAACTGTGAAGAAGAATGTAATTGCTGTTTATTTTTTATTTTCTTAATAAATAAATGCTTGCAGTAAACTATTTAATGGTTTACAATAGGCTTAAAGCCATATACTTGATAATAATGCATGCAAAATAAACTACGTAATCGTGCTCGATATGCTTTTGAAAAAGCTGTCGCATGTGAATAGTTATATAATGTGATTTCTTATGATCATTCTGGATAATAAAAAAAATATAAAATTTATTAGTTTAGTCGATTTTCTTTTAATAAATGCTTAAGAAACTTTCCGTCAAATCCGTCACAGTCATTCCGTCACGTCAAATGATAGTTAATGACTACAACACTAGAACAGATAGGTTGCTCTAAATTATAATTTTATATTGATTATACATCATATTTATGATATGTATTAGTTTAAAAACTGAATGCTTTCTTAATTCACAGAAGTTTCAAGTTTTAAATACCAGGTTATAGTCATGGTTGCAAAAATGTCATTTCGTCACACTATAAGAAATTGCTAAAAAATGAAAGAATAAAATAGTGAAAAAAAATGTTTCATATATTTTTTTAATCTTTTAGTCAATAACAATCATGTGCAAACTGAAAAGTCAATTTTCATTTGGAAATAGCTTCAAGGTAATTGTTTTAACTTAATTGTATAACTCAAAATGTCATTCCGTCACGTATGGAATTGAACATTTTTAAAGATAATTTTATGCAAGTTTATGCCTGATAAGATAAAATAATAAAGAGAGTCACTTACGTATTTAACTTTTTATAATTCTTCTGTCAACATTTCAAAGACAGTTAAATATTGATGGTTCGCCAATCAATTTTCCGTGTTCTGACTTCAAAAATACGTACTTGAATCCCAGGAAAATGATGCATGTTACTCAGTTTAGTGTAGGATTTTCCCTGTTTTAATTGAAGTGAGTATATAGTATTCATAGTTTGTTTACAGATGCACTAAAAGTACTGATACATTAATGTCTATGGGCATTTCTTTAAATAGCAATTCAATGATGTTAGTATTTTTAAAACATTACGAAATGGTTATGTAGCGTTGATATACACTTCAACATCTTACTTATAGTAAATGGTATGTGTAGTAATTACCATTTATTATCAAAGACACACAAAATAGTCCAATTTCATTAATGTATCCAGAATATAATTGTTTGAAGCACGTTTTACGATATTAATTTAAATCATTCAGGTTTAAAGAATATTTTGAGGGGTCAGAGAAATTGTCTTTTTAAATTTCGGGATATTTTGCCGTAAAATTAATGTGTTAAGCATTATATTTGGGGTTTTTTCATTTCATATGTATTATATATGAGTAAATGCGGTACTACCTACAATTTAAAAAATTGAATTGTTTAAATTCAATTATATTTTTCTCATTTATAAGACAGTAGAGAAAAACGAGTCTTTCAAAAGTTTTTAGAAATTTGTAAAATGTATGTTTATTACTAAAAAAAAGAATCATTGTATATTGTATTTGTAAATTATAAACACAAAAATTATTTATTCCTTAATTAGTAATTAATTTTTGTAAATATATTTCCTATTATTAAATAGCTAAAAAAATTAAGCCAGAAACTTTTGACTAAGTCACGCCATTTAAATATAAATCTAAGAGTTTGAAATACTTTCTAATTTGATAATAACGTGTAACTTCGTTTGATCTATTCTCTTTCACAATATGTTAAAATAAAATTCATTTATCCGATAAGCATTTCCGCAATTAGTGAAGAATGTTTACACTTCATTGTACTAGACGATTTTTTTTTAAAACGAAATATATATAAGTGTTGTTATCAAGTTTAAAAGGAAATAAACACTAACTACATTTTAGAAAGATATATTATGAACACTTCTTGAAAGATTCTATTAAAACTTTTAAATAACTGTTTTAGAATGTTTACCTGGAAAATATGTCGTATATTTTTCATATTTAGATTTTGTTAAAACTTTTCAAATAAATGTTTTAAAAAGTTTGTAATTTTGTATTCGATAATTTAGTTACTTCATAGTTGTACTTAATTAGTATGATGTTTAATATACCAATTTCAGGCTGAAAGGTTAAATAAACAACTGGGTAAGAATGAACGTGTTTTGTTTATTATTACTTTCAAAACACTTTATCCTTTAATTAATAAATCCAAATAATTAATTTATAATTACTAAATCCTTATCATTTATCAATAAAACTTAGCAATAAGAACATAGATGGCAACAACATTAAATTTAATAATAAAATTATAGCAAAAGAAAGCTATTTTTTTCATCAAATTAAAATTTTCCCAAAAATACTTTTCAGAAAATTGTAATAGCATATGTTTTTATAGCTGAAAAGTATATTTAATTACATGATTTAATTTTAGCTAAAAACAGAAACACTTAAAATGGCTAAAAAAATGCGAAATTTCTTTTAATTAAATCCATCCGACAATACAATGTAGTCCGAGGGATAAAATCTAAATTTTCAACTTCTTTCGTCGAGAATAGAACTCGAAACCTGTGGGTTAGATTAGAAATGCGCTATCAGTGAAACACCTGACCTACGCGAAAAAAATGAAATTAAGGTTTTGTTTTAAAATCTGAATCGCAAAACTGATTGGATGTCATTAAAGTAATTCATTTAATTAAAATTATACTCAAAATTTTATGATTTGTCGCGTAACAGGAGGTATTCCACTATTATGCAATAATTTGAGTCTCTAAATTATACAATTTCCGAGAATGAACTCTATGGCAGACAGGCAGAGAGAGGAGTGAGACTAATAGGGTTTCGTGAGATGAACGAACCCCTAAGAAGAGTTAAAAGTAATAGCTTGTTTCGGATCTGTGCATATTGAAAGACAAGGAAAATGATTCACTATAGGTGCATTATATATTTAAAAGAGTACAAAATAAATAATTTTAAACAAAGTACAAAAATACGAACAAGAAATCGCCAAACTTCGCCAAATGTGATAATTATTTTACATCATTTATTATTATTATTATTGTTATTAATCATTATAAATTTTAAACCATCATTATATATCATTGTAAAGGAATTTTAAAAAGATTAAATAACGTCAACTTTCTCTATTTTGATTTATTATCGGCTACATGAATGTCGTTTATAAGAATAACGAGAACACACGCAGTGTTTACGTCTTTCTAAAATGAGTTATAAGCTCGAGTTAAAAAACTATTTCACAAAAGGTTTGAGCTTCGAAAGAGTAAACTTCGATATTCTATATCTGAGAATGAAATTACAACATAAATACCGATCATAAGAATATATGTTATATGATTCCGATACGCAGTAAAACTTCATAAATAGAGAATGCGGTTCCTGGAGATACAGTGCGTCCGACAAGTTTATAAAGAACAGTGTTTTCTTAATTTACAATTGAAAATGAGGGGTAACAATTTCGAAACAATTTATAAGTATCAATAATATCAAGACAATAATTTTACTATGCAAAAATAATATTACATAATCACAGACTTCGTGAGAAAAATTAAAATTGAAATTTTACTTTCCCAAAAATTTATAGACAGCCCAATTTTTCTCTTTTAACATTCAAATTTTTATGTCGCTTTTGCTAATCACTTTAAAAACTCGAACAGGCATACTCAAAACAAGAGTTTGAAGAAATTCTGGCTTTGAAGAAAACCAACTTCGTTCAATTTGCAGGATTAGATCTTGAAGCATTGCAAATTGACGTCCATTAGCATATACTTCTCTAGCTAATATCCCCATAGGTTCTCTATCAGGTTCAGGTCAGGACATATAATAGTTACTTCGATAACAGTTACTTGGTTTTGTCTAAACCATTGCATTGTATAGGAGGACAAGTGAATGGAGCAATGGTCTTGCTGGAATATCCATTTGTCTCCACCTAGCAACTTTCCAAATGGAAGTAACTGCATTTCAAACGTTTTCTGGTAATCTTTGGAATATTGACGACCTTTTAAAAAAGCAATATTCATTTTTCCATTATAAGAAAATGCCCCTCCTTATTGTCTGCTGAAAAAAGTTTGTGGTTCCTTTTGAATATCGTGCCAGTAATATGCCCAATATCGGGGATATCTAAATTAAATTTATTTTAATCACTGAAAATAACACCCAACATTTCATATGTCCAATCCATGTGATTTAGGGTCCACTGAACACAAGCGTCTTTAAGCAATTTTGTAAACTTTGGCAAATGACGTAATTTGCGATAATCAAGAAATGTATTTGTTTTCAGCCGTTGATAGGCCGTGGATTTTGTTACTGGAACATTTACTTCTTTAGACTTTTTGTCTAAGACTTCGTAGACTTTTTGTAGACTTTGTCTTCTTCTGTCGTTAATCTGTACACCTGGTCCGTTTTAAAATGAATGTGGATATATAGGAAAAAACAGTGCAATCGCTATAAACTAAGAGATATTTATATACACGTAAAAAACACTTAGAAATTGCGGACATTCAAATCGCATCCGGGACTTCAACATAATACTCCTTTTCTTACAGCGAGAGTTCCAAATACTAGAACAAATACGCTGGTATAATACATTAAAGCTGCATATTGAGTTTGCATAAAACTATTTGTTTTGATTGGCTGTTACATATGAGCAAGGCATGGTGAAATGTTGAAAAACTGCTAAAGTGTCGTCATATTTTATTAATTTTGCATTATCAAATAATTCAATATTGAATATTTTACTTTGTATATTTGCACCTTCTGCGCTATACGCATCAACAAAGGCATCTCATATCTAGTAATTCACTAACAAAAACAGTTGTACGACTGCCAGAACAACAAATTGTATCGACCAGAAACCTGATTTTTATATGAAAGCGTGCGTTTGGAGAAATTATATATATATTTTTTTCCAGAATGGCTTCGATTTATTTTCAGATTGATCTTTTAGTATATGTCTTAAACTATATGTACTCCATATATTGTTTTACATTAGAGCTTAAAATATACAGCTGGCTAATTTCAATAGTTACATTTTACAAAACTGTTATCAATAAATTAACAATATTTGACATTTCGAGAGTAAAGTAGAAAGCATGGCTGTTTCAATAACTACAAATCCATTTGTAACGTTTCATTTATACTTTTCTTCTATTTTTTAATTCAAAATATAGTAATTCCGAATTTTAAAAAAATAATAATATTGTTATTTTAATGCGCCTTAAAGACCAAAAGTGGCAATCAACCTACTCACATAAGAAAAACCAAGCATTAAATTTTAAAAAAGAGGGAAAGCTTGGAAAAATAATAAATCGAAGATAATTCACATTTAGAAATAAACTATACATAATGTTAAAAATGCACTAGCTTTTAATTATTTTCCTCGGAAAATCGTATTACTTTAAAGAAGTACTAAACAATTAAAAAATGCATTATTCATTAAGGGTGTATTCATTTCCTGCTTAAATTTTGTATTCGTGTTTCTGTTATATGTCTATTACTTTTATAATTTCAAGAGAAAATGTTTTTATGTAAATAATTATTTTTTTAATTAATTTTTATGGAATGTAATAAATACATTTTAACAAATAATGAGTTCGGAATGGACCACATCTTTTTAACACTTTCCAACATAGTTAAAAAATGTTTATCAATTCGGTTTGACTGTTTGTCTGCCGTATTTCTGTCTGTCCGTGCTCTAACTATCGTAAATATACTTGGATCGCCATGTAATTGATATATGATATTGAGGCTTACTGTGGCATGTTTAGTAGTGAAAATGAAGTGTGTAGCACTTATAGTTTTTTTACAGGGATATTCCAAAGAATTCCGTTACATTGCTGTCTATGGGGAAAATCATTTGCGGTTTATTTTAATGATATTACACAACTTCAAACATATTGAAATTAATATATATCACGAGGGTGCACTACAAGAGACTAATTATAGAATGTGGTGTTCATAGCTCTTATAGTTCCTTTACAGGGATTCTCAAAAGAATTCCGTTACATTACGGTCAATGAAGAAAAATCATTTGCAGTTTATTTTAATAATGTTTCACTATTTCAAACATTTTGAAATTGATATATATCATTAACGTAGATTACAAAAGGCTTACTATAGAATACTGTGTGTCAGCTTTCATCGTTCACTTACAGGGACAAACAAAATAATTCGGTTAAAATACTGCTTCTTAATAATAATTGCTGGGAATGTTTTTTCAGTTGATGAACGCGTTTTTAAATTTAACTCAGTTTTTGCCTATTACTTGGTGTTTATAAATTGTATAGATTGTATATCGGGCTTCAGAAAAGTTCTCGAGTACATTTCCGTTTATTGTCGGAAATTGCAGAAAGGGAATTTTAAACAGTGCAACGCGTTTCCTAACTGAACTAAAATTTAGTATTATATTTAGTATATATACAAATCTATAGATGATATACAGGGCTGCACAAAAGAGCTCGGATATTTTTCCGATTATTGTTAATTGTTTATTGGATGTTTAAATGAGTTATGCGTTTTTAAAAAAGGTATGCCACCTCGCCCGGTTTGTCTTTGAGCTTGTTTAGTTAGATATTATCTTGCACCTTACGGTAAAGATTTGCAAAATTATTTTGAAAGTGTTGGAAAGTGTTACATAATCTATGCTTGACGCATGATTTTTCGTTCTTGTTTAGTTCTGTTTTGTAAATAATCATATTCTGCTTATTAGCTAATAAAAAATATCATTCATCGCACTAAGTTTATTTGTATTGTAAAATATTAGAGTCTCATAATCAAAACTTATTTCTGTATCCTGCTTAAATAACCAAGTTCAGAAAAATAACTTATTAGCTGTTTACCATGGTGTAAAATTTCGGCATGTTTTCATTTTCCGGGATTATTCCTGGACGCGAATCTATTTTCACTAAATATGTTTCATATGTACTTTTTCTTGATCGATGACATAAATAAAATAATAATTTTTGCCATAAAACATATTTCAAATACCGATATAAAATAACATAATTTTCTAATTTAAATTCTTTATACATTCATATTTCATTTATGAGTTAAGGAAAATAATATTTATCCCATGCTTGCTTAAAATGGAGAAAGTCAGACTTATTCCTTTGTCTGCAACTTAAATTTCCCGTAGCTCCATTCAATGTCATTACCTCTATGCTCCTGCAAACGTGAGAGAATTACTGAAGCAGGCACTACAGGGATCCGGATATGGAAAATTAAACTCCTTTGTTCCCCTTGAATGACCGATTTCAGAAAGATGTTTTACTGGAAGTTTGCCATAATTGTGAAATTTTGACTTGTTTGCTTTTTTATGGGACTATTTCTGAGAATGAAACTATTTCCATTAAATTGCATTGCATGTTGTTTTCCCTCCTGTGTTAAATTTGGAATGTATATATGTACAATAAAATATTTTTTTTGTGTTATGTTTCTTGTACAAGATTGCTACTGGCGGCTATTTCTTAATTTCTCGATCCACTCTCTCAAAACAAAAATTTTTTTTTTCACATACGCTTTAATAGCATGTTCAGGAGAAATATATTATATATATTGTTTTCCGATCACAAGTACATTCGCTACACATATCAAACCACTCCACTCTATACTCAACGTAAACGTTTTAATACTACGAGAGGTAATTTTCGCAAATTTAACAACATCATAAAATCAAACAAACAGGCTTTACATAGCCAGCTTGCTGAGATTGATAACACAGACAAAATTAACGACTTTACAAAAAAATTAATTGAAACCATGCACACAGCTGCGAAAGCCTCTTTTCGACTGAAAGCAGTCCAAAAGACACGAACATTCTCATTCTGGACACCGGAGCTCAGCGCAGGGAGGAATCACCTTACCGCGCTTCGTCGCAAGTTAAAAGCACTGAGGCAGAATGATCCGTCATCTCCAGACATAAAAATTCTGGGCGCCAAGCGCACCAAGCTGGCAGCCCAGCACAAGCGCAATGTCCTGACAGCAAGGAAGCAGGCTTGGGAAAGGTTCTGTAGCAGCGATAATAACTCTTTTGGTGCCTCTCAAAAATTCTTCTCCGGCAAGTACTTTACTCCAGATGAAATTAAGCTTGAACAACCTCCAAACACAACATCAAGACAAAATAACTTAGAATACCTAACACAACAACTCTTCGGCCCTTCGGCATATCCCACAACTGATAATACAGACATACATTTTACTGCTCCACCAGACAAAACATTCACGAATGCGGAAGTAAAGACAGCACTATATAAATTAAACGATAAAAAAGCACCCGGACCTGATTCCATAGATTTCCGAATTCTTAAACTCACACACAAAATTTTTCCACAAATCTTCACGCGTTGGGCAAATCTTTGCCTAAGTTACAATTACTTCCCTGAAGTTTTGAGACAAGGAGAAGTAGTGTATTTCCTAAAGCAAGGGAAGTCACCCTCTGAACCGAAATCGTACCGCCCGATCTGCCTGCTACCCACATTAGGCAAATTGTTAGAGAAACTCATTGTTTTTCGGCTCTCTCATTATCTCGAATCAAATAATCTTCTACATCCAAGGCAATTCGGGTTCAGAGAGGGCAGATCATGTGAAAAAGCTTTGCATGCCATCATGACCTCCTGCACCGATAGCATAGCAAAAGGTAACTACACTTCACTGGTCTCACTCGATATTCAAGGGGCTTTCGACAACGTGGAATGGTGTGACATACTTACACAACTACAAGCACTTCACTGTCCCGGGAACATAGCTGGAGTCATCAGCTCATATCTGTCTCAAAGGAGTGTCCTCATAAATTGGGGAGCTGGCACCTCATCCCACCGGCTACAGAAGAGTTGCCCTCAGGGCTCCTGCCTCGGACCAATCCTCTGGCTCTTGGTAGCAAATATACTTCTAAAAGAACTGAACCGCTTCGGATATACTCTTTATGCCTTTGCTGATGACTTTAGCTTCATTTTATCGGGTCGCACTCGCCGTCATCTGGAGGAAGCATTTGCCGAAGCCCTTCGCATCTTCTGCCAGCTTCTGGACACACTACACCTCACACTATCTTCCAGGAAGTCCCAGGCATTGGTCTTCAATAAGCCACGTCGTCTAGATCCCAATAGACCACCATTAATGAGGATTTATGGCGTTAGCATACATCACGTACAACAACTCAAAATTCTTGGTATAACAATCGATTCTAACATTAACTGGATCCCACACATTAATTACTTAAGATTGAAACTCATCTCCTATCATCACAACTCACTTAAATTGAGATCTAAATTTAGGGGTGTAAGCAATAGCCTTTTAAAAACCTGGTACTTAACAATAATAGAACGCATTATAACATACGGGGCATGCATCTGGGGGGGGGTAATCTTACAAAACAGGCACTCACGAAATTAACTTCAATCCAAAGGATATTCTTATTACAACTTTCACGCGGGTACCGTACAATATCAACTGATGCACTTACAATACTCACAGGCATTCCACCCATAGCAATAACTTTAAAATATGAATTCAACAAAGCATCCATCCTACAACTTCGACAGGACCACATATCCAACAACCTCTTTCCCAACATAACCATTGAACGCAAAGTCCACGGCTGGCAAATCCACCCTGCGGAAGAGACATCGCACCTTCAAGTCAACCCACAACTTAATAGCTACACCCATGCCACCTGCTCCACCATCTTCACTGATGGGTCCCGCACAGATACCGGCGTGGGAGCAGCTTTCTGCGCCACGGAAGGAGACACAGTGACTCATCAGTGGGCCTGTAGGCTCGGAGATAACAACTCCGTTTTCCAGGCAGAGCTATTTGCAATCTTCTCCGCCCTAGAGTGGCTAGAGAGTCAATCTGGAGCAAAGGTCTCTATTTTCAGTGATAGCCTGTCTGGACTGCAGGCCATTCACGCACCTAGAACATCTAACCCACTCGTACTAAAAATTAAATTAAAACTCAAAAGTCTCTTGTACAGAACACATCTCGGCCACGTCTCAGCGCACAAAGGCACTTTTGGCAACGAGTACGCGGACGAACTCGCAAAACAAGCCACCAAGTATACATCCATTGATCACCACCTCCCAGTGCCCCAGTCGTTCATCAAGAGTGTCCTGAAATCCAGGATCATCTCGGAATGGCAGGAGTACTGGGAACTCACTGATAAGGGCAGGCACACGTTTGACCTAATCCCCAAAGTCTCACTTAACATATATCACCTCACACCATACACCGCAAGCTTCCTAACGGGCCACGGGCCCTTTAAATCATACCTCCACAAATTTGGTTGTGCAGGATCTAATAGGTGTGAGTGTGGCGAGGTGGGATCTCCTACCCACGCCTACCACGAATGCACACTTACTGCACGCTGGCACATTAAACGTCCAGCCACTCCCCCTAAGGGATGGCTTCAAAATATTCTTTCTAGACCCACACTTCTGAACAAACTCAAACACATCCACCAATACTTAGCACACATCTCCAACCTCACAAGCTAGTCTGTACCCAGAGCAACTCCCATTCCCTCGTATGGCATCGCCCCTTGTCGCGAGTGGAGTTATAGTGTTACTCTGGCGATGCCACAGCGCCCCTTGTCGTGAGAGAGCATGTTTCTGGCGCACAACCCGATAGCTTATCTGCTGTCTGATAACCAGGTGCTTTGCGGCACATCATTCTCAAACCATTTCAAGAACCTCGGCACCTCGCTGCCCCGTGTCGCGAGGGAGATCTGTTCTCCGGCAGCGAGGGATTTGTTCTGTGAATTTCGGGCAATAATGGCCCATTGCGATTCACCCGCCCCCTGTCGCGTTTTCCGGCGGGCTCAGCTCTAGCTGAAATTGTATTTTTTTTTTTTTTTTTTAAACCTTAATAAAGGTACCGGGAGGGACACCTATGCTCTACAGACTTGGCCTCCTCGTCTGAGCAGTCCCTCTTAGGCTGTGAACTTATATATATTGTTTAAATAGTTCTGCGAATAGAATATAAAAATAATAGTTAGTGCCAGCCATTCTTATAATATATATTTACATGCAACATGAATTTGAGGAAATTTTAAAATGCAATGCAAAATTGAAAGCGCATACAATAGTTTCAAACATTCTCTCTAAGCAAATTGTCTGTGTCTCAAATTTATTGTCCGAAAACTCTTTATTTTAAAGAGCATGAGAATTTATTAATGCGTGCATAATAAGGCATCGCAGAAGGTAAAAGACAAAGACAAAACTATTTTTTTCATTCGTCAATGGTTCATCATCATCAATAGTTGCATACCATTTTGTTAAATTTCACGTTTTTTTTTTTTTTTTTTTTTTTTTTTTTTTGTCTGACAATGAAACATTTTCCATCAAAAGTGCATCATATGTCATATTTCCTGCTTCGTTATATTTAGAAAACACTACATGTGTACAACAACAAATTATGTTTTTTGTCCTATGATTCCCATTGTAACTTATACCACGCAACATGAATTTGAGAATTATCTGATACAATCAAAAATTCAAAGTGATCAAAGATGTTTAAGGAGACCAAAAAGCTTTGAAATGACGAAAAAAGACGAAGTTTGATCGTGGATTAGGAAACTTGTAATTATTTTAAACTATCACCTCTTTTAGAACTATTGTTGTTTTATAGATAAATATAAATAAATTTTAAAAATAAATATTTGTGAAATGCGAAAAAAACAATTAAAAACAATTATAATATTGTACGATAAAATTGATCTACAAGTTTTACCTCGAATTTAAAGTTCATGTTCAATAATTTTGAGTTATTATTTATTCTTTATATTTATTATCAAATTGACTCTCCTTTATATCTAATCCAAAAGAAAAAAATATATATAATAATGTAAAGGAAAAATTATAATAAAATTTCAAAACTCATTGATGACACTCTTTTGTTTTAACTGGAAAAATAATTTTTTCTCTTGTTTTCAGGTTTTTTATAGTTTATAGAAAAATTTAATTTCCTTTTAATAATAATAATAAAAAAAAAAAAAAAAAAAAAAAAAAAAAAAACAGAGATTGAATGTAAATCCAATAGCTGGTTCAAAATTTATCGTGGGTAATCCACTGAAAAACAGTGTTTCGATTGAGTTTAGAGTTTGCCATTCACAGGTATACCTGGTCTAAGCACTTGAACCTTTATGGTTCGCACGATCTTGAGTTCAGAAATCCTCGTATCAGATCAACTGTTCGATATTCTTAAAGGTATGAAAGTATATAATAAGAATAAGAACACAAAATGCATTTTTTCGTTATTTCCAACATTTCTGGTTCCCTTAAGCCAGTTATGTGAATTATGAACTTAAGTGTGTGTGTGTGGACACATCAGCATATGTTTATTTGCATATGCAAATACGTGCGTCGAAAAAAGTATTGTTTTAAAATTTTCTACTGAAAGGTTTTGATATATGCTGCATTCTTCATAAAAGTTATTTTAACATCATGCTAAAATGTTATGTACAAATCACTGTACATAAATGCTCAAAAAAGATATATTTTAAATGATAGTGTATAGGTCATTTAATACTTATATTTTAAAGAATAATACTTTTTTTAATTTTTGTACGTTACATAAAATCAAAACAACACTAATTAGTTAATGAATACAACAAAAATGATCGTAATGAATACTACATTTTCTCGTTTTACGATTCTATGTCTATACTTTTAATAAGCTATGAAATAGATTATTTATAACCCTGCGAGTTGTTGTAATGTAGAATATCAAACGTAGTCTCTCTTTTGTCTGTGTCGGGAATTTCTCGAGCTCCTGTCAATATTTCTTTATGTTAGCGAACGTGAGAGAATTATTGAAACGTACACTACAGAAATCGCTGTATAGGAAATTAAAGCCCTTTGTTCCACTTGAATCCGAAAATATGTTTTCCTGGCTGTTTGCCATGGTGTAAAATTTTGACGTGTTTTCTTTCTTATGTCATTATTTCTGGCAAAGAGTCTATTTCCATTATACGTGTATCATACGTTATTTTTCCAGTTCTGTTAAATTTCAAATGTGCATGTATACAATGTACTATTCTTTACGTGTTTTGGTTCATAGTGCAAATGTTTATATGATATATAAAATTTTGAATTCAATAAAAGCTATTCAAAAATTTTAAAATAAATAATAGGCTAAAGTTTGTTGTACGTATTATCCACTTTTATCCATTTATGTTTACACTTGCAGCTACATTAACATATGCAAATGCGTGTGCAAATAATATTGCGTTTCATTGCACATATTTTTAATGTGAGGCCTTAATTTTTGTCACATTATAAAAATATTATCTAGCAATATTGATAATTTGTTTTCGAAAACAGACACTTCAAAACACAGAAGTATTAGTCTGCAACGTTAGCCGAATATTATACCACTATAAATAAATAATTAATTAATGTATATTCTGGGTTTCCCAAAAAAGACCGAATCGGGATTTAATTCTTTATCTATTGAAGATAAATAGTCAACGTAAATTGCAAAAGTGGTTCAAATAATATAGGAAGTAAGATTATGTGAATCAAATAATTATGTCATTATTTTTTTAAATGAAGTTTTTTAATTTTTTTACGATCCCGTAGGCAGAATTTGTCAATTACATTTTTCCTTTCTTTTGCCGTCCCAAGATAAAGGTAAAAAAAACTGCATACCTATATATTTAAAATTTAATGAGCTGTGCCTAATTTATCTCCAAAGCACACACTTCAAAACAATGCAGTATTATGTTGAAATGATAGCTCAATATTGAACAGTATTATAAAAGTTAATTAATTTATAGTTTGAGTGCCCCAAAAAAGATTGAACCATAGGACTTTAATTTTTTACTTATTGAAGGTAAATAGTCAATGTAAATTGCGAAAGTTTCATCAGAGGGTAAGAAATAAAGTTATGTAAATAAAATAATCCTGCAATTATTTTAAAATATTTAGAGTTTTTAAATTTTTATATAATCCTTGTAGACAGAATTTGGCATATAAAGATTTTTTCCTTTTGCATAACAAGGATAAGTACAAAAATCTGAATACCTCCATTTTCGAAATTGAATCAGCTATGCTTAATTGAAAATTGACCTTTGGGAAAGTGGGCTCAATTTCAAATTTGAAATGTAAGTGCGTGAGTTACTCCGAAAAGGAGGAACCGGGAATACGTAAGGGAAATTTCTGAAATACTGTGCAGGTTCACAATACGTTTACAGACTCGTATGTACTCGTCAAATAGAAACATTATATTATTTCATTTGAAACGTGTGGCCATGTAGTCTCTAAAATCAGCACACTTTTCCACAAGTGTTAAAAAAAGTGTGTGTGTCTTAAAGGTTACATGCACACAAAGTTATTTTTTTTCTTTTTTTTTTCTTTTACTTGCAATTTATCATTGTTTGAAATATCTAAAGAAAATAAGAAAATAAATTTTAGAAAAGTAAATAGTGAATTTTAGTTTTTTTTTTTTTTTTTTAATAATTTCTTTGCTGCAATATTTCTTTCAGTACCAGTCAACAGAACGTTTTACTATTTATAGAAACTACATTTGACTCTTTACCTGATCCCTGGCTTCGTAATGGTTTATTAAGATGTATTTGTGGGGATTTTTCCACTTCTAAACAGAATAAGAAATAATTATGTGAAGGAAATAATTATGTGAGAAATGTTATCTAAGAGACTTTCGTAAAAATTTTTAAATATGTACGTTTTGGAAAACCGTTGGCATGATCATTTTATTACCAGAATCTTAACACTCACCTTATTCTGAACACTTTTGCAGATTGCATAGTTATCTTCAATAAATAAAATATTATATTACGTTTCAATCTTTTTGGTCGAAACTGTATAGTCCATTATCTGTATTGTTTCTCATATAACTATCAACATAGCTATTTCCTACCTTTTGTTAACCAATTTTCTCTTAATATTCAAATATGTAAGGAATACTTATACTTGCATTGTTTTTGAAATTCTGTTATAAAATTAATGCTGTTTGTAAATATACAGCTGCGTGTAAAATGATAGAAAGAACACGCCAAAAAGGTTTGTTATACAAATGCACAAATCTTTGTGTTAAAATTAAATAAACGATATTTCAATTAATATTAAAATAATCGTTTACATTATACGGCATAGTAACTGTACAGAAGTGTAAGATGAAGTATAATGATTTAGCTTAGCTGAGTGACACTAACAGGGAATATCATATAACACAAGATGTTATACAGGTAGTTTTGGTCATAATAGAGTGAGTTTGGCGATTTATAAGGCATTGGCATTCACTATCTTAGGATCTTATTGATATTATAACATAAGCTCATGCTGTCTAAAATAGGTATTAGAGACGTAGTCGAGTCATTTATGATAAAACCATGGATGAAACTATTGGGATTTCCCGTCAAAACACAGTCAAATATGGTTTCAAGTCAATAGTCAAGGAAATAATGAAGCATCACATGGAAGACTTGTTTTCTATGCACTATTAAACTTAGTCAAACTGGTCGCATTAAAATTTTCATAAAGATTAAGCAAACAAACTAGCAAAAAGCAGAGACTGAAGCTGTCTACGTTACGACATTGCATATTTCCAACAGAACTGATGCCGCAATTTAGGTAAGATAAATAACGAAAAAAGCGGACTGTTGACCCAGTGCAGTCTGTTTTATTGGCTGTGGACAAATGTACAATCATCCGGATAAAACGCATTGCGACAAAAGCTCTAAACCAATGAAAAGACACACCAGAGAAATTCAGAGGCAGAAAGAGAAAACTGTTATAACTCAGATGTGCTTTGCACAGGAATAAGTCATCGAAGTCAGTTATGAAAAAAGTTAAGCTTATTGATCAATTGTAATATTTTGAAATCAAAAGAAATGAGACGAGGAAAAAAAATATGATGTGTCAATGACATTGAAAATGGAAAAGGGAAACGAAAGAAAATGTATTTAAAGGGACAAAAACGAAATTAAATTCTGAAAAAAAAATAATTAAAATATATTATAAATATATTTAATCTATATTGAAATACGTATTTTGAAATTATTTCGAAACTACATCTCAATATTTGTAGATATTTTCACATATCATTTGGCAAAGCATTTTAAAATATATGCTAATCATGCTCGTTCGCAAAAAGTTTTACAGATGGAGAGAGGAAAATATTTTTTGACTTCGAATGAGGCCAAATCCAAGTTTATAATGATATCCGATGGTCCCTTCTTATAATTGCTGATAAAATAATATACGTTCGAAAATAGGCATTTTTAATTTCTTACATAATCTGACAACTTAGATTACTTATTGGCATTTCAAAATTAAAAAGGGCCGATAGTTCCTTTGATGCTTTCCGAACTTATGATTTTCGTCACAGTTGTAAGTAAAAGAATGACAACAAATGGAATTGGGACAAGTTATAATGCTAACATCAGTATGGACTATGAAATGATCAATTAAAAGTTCATTTAACCTCTGTCCATAAAAAAAAAAAAAAAATTCAGTTGGAAGAGAAACATTCGTAGCAACAAACGAATTGAGTTTTAAAATTAATTTCATTCATGAAAAAAAAAGTTTAATTTTGAAAGTACGAAGAGTATTTATTCATACATGCAACACTGTCGAAAGAAAAAGGACATAATTTCTAGACGTCAACAAGGCGAAAACTCCCTCATGGTTTGTCCTTTTTCCCCCAGGAGATAAGCTGAGAATTTCTTTCCTAGAAGGATGACACATAAATAAACATATATTCCCTTCTTAGAACGCCATTAGGGTAAAAAGTGAAATGACTTGATTATATTTTCTACAAGACAATTCAGCAATTTACTCCGCAAAAGACACAAAACTGTGAATTACCACTTTCGATTTGTAGTCAAATAAACTGGACCTAAATCTCATTAAGAACGTTTGGCGTATTATTGTGCGCAATATCTGCTGAAAGAAATAGTCAAATGGTTTAGTCCCAAAAGTAAAAATTAATTCTGCTATATTTGAGGTTATTGTCACTTTGAAATCCCAAAACCTTGCAAACTTTATGACACAAGGCTACATTGAAATTATTTAACACGGAGAAAAAGCAACACATATGTAAATTTTGTATAATTTAGATGAATCCGTTCCATTCTTATCATTTTTCTTCTATTGCATACCAACACTGTTAAAATTTTCCAGCAAACTGTCAGTCATTTGACCGATTTTACAGAAAATGTTTAAATAATCGTAATTTAACTCTATTCGGATTATAATATGGGTCATAATATGGTCAGAATAGAGTTAAATTACGGTCTTTTAACCATTTTCAATAAAAACAGTCAAATTACTGGACAGTTTGTTGCACATTTTTAACAGTGAAGTAAAAAATGTTTTACAACGTTTTTCTTAGGTTTATATTTCATATTTAGTTTGATAAAATCAATTTGTATGGATAATATGTAGATTAATATAATTATATTTTCATTTATGTTTTTAAATGACCATTCCTATCATTTTCCAGAGGTATATTTTGTACATATATCTATGACATTGTAAATTTCAAAGTGTCACAAATAGTTTCGAAATATTAAAAATAAATATATTCTGTACTAAAGACCTTTCTAAAATATTCAATAAATCTTTTTTACAGAAAATTTTTATAAAACTAAACGAATAGGAAATTATAATTGTGTAACAGAAAAAATAAATTAAACCAGATAATTTAGACACGTAAATTTTATATTTGTGTCAAATAGTATTCTACAAAATGTCATTAGCTATACTAAAGAAAGAATTCTTAAAAGAAAGAAAGAAAAGGGAAACAATGAGGGATTACTTGTTTGTTTATATCAACTATGAAATTAACTGCTTATTAATAGAAAATTTCATTAATGCTGTTCTAAAAACCAAAGGGGCTAATTTATGTCACCTTTTTTATTCATATTTGATAGGAAAGGCATGGAATGGGCAGGCGTTGTTATTCAGAAACTGTGTAATCGAAATACGTTTTCCATTTCTTTGTAAAGGCAGAAGATCTTTCTGAAAACATAGTCAAATTCGGCATTTAAACCGAATTCCCGAATTACGCTAGAAAAATGAAAATTGTGTTGTCACGTGAAACGAATCCCTTATAACTAAATAAGTATTTTATTTATCATAAAAGGAAAAACTCATTTGAATTCCAAATCACTTCACGAGTGAGGCCTGTCAATTTTATGCTTTTACGTTTAAAAATGAGTCAGAACTGTCTCTGAAGGTTTTGCGTTGTTGAGGAGATCAGTTGAGAACCAACTTAACATAATCACAATTAACAGAAAACGGATTTGACTAAATGGATTTTTTTTAATAATTATTTTAATTTTGCGTCCTACGAAGTACATTGCAAAATGTTTGATTTAAAAAAAAACTGAATTGAAAAACAAATGTTGTCTGTTTATTGAAGATTTTGAAACTCTAAATATTAGTAGTAGTGAGGAATATGTATTGAAAATGATTCTTCAATATACGTTCATAGTTTTAATTACATGCTTCTGAATACTATATATATATATATATATATATATATGTGTGTGTGTGTGTGTGTGTGTGTGTGTGTGTGTGTGTTAGATTTTAGCTGTTTGATTTAAAAATTCATGAGAAACTGGCAGCTTGTTAAAGATTGTTAATGATTGTAATCGATAGAACGAGCATCATGGCCATGAGTGTAGGCAATGATGGTACTCATTGAGAATTTCTCCATAAAAACTTAGCCAGTTATCCAAATAAAGCATTTATTCAGGCATACGAGAGATGGCGAAACAATTCCCTCAGGACGCAGATGTTTGCTAAAGCCCTCAGGCTTGACCATAAATCATTACATCGTTGAGTTGATCTTAAATGGCTGGTTTACAAATTGCAGGTCTTAGAACGCCAGATAACTGTTTGTTCAACACTTGAAAACAAGCCAAAATTATGCTCTCCGAAGTCTTACAATTGATGTTTGCTAGATGTGGGGATAACTACACCATCGACGTACACGAACCAATCAGTGAGAAGCGAAATTTAACAATTGCACGGCTAAGCGAATGACGCGAGATAGTGAGGTTTTAATAAGAAAGAATCCCAGATCTAATGGCGTATTGTTTTTTTAAGTAAGAAAAATCTAGCGCGCGAATCCAGCCCGTGGAATAGAATAACAAAATGGCTTTTAAAAACATTCGAAATGAACAACTAGCTTCTCTCAGAATATTATAGATTCGAAAGATTATAAAAGTTACCAATTGACTTAAAGTTTTAGATTAAGATTTGGAATAAGATAATAAATATAAGATAATAATTAATATACGCTTTTTGAATAGTAAAAGGAAATTAAATAGGAATAAATATTATTAAGAAATAGTGAAACAATTAATATGTCAGAATTTAGAATAATTTAAAGGAATATTGCAAAATAAAACTTTTATATAACATATATTGTATATATATAAACAATTCCTCAATTTAAAAATATTTATAGTGATAGAAAAGAACTGCTAAATAATCAATGACTACCATTAACTTTCAGTTCCTTAGTACAAAGTAATTGGAAATGTTTATGTATATAATATATTTAATTTTCACATGCAACATCAGTTACTCATGTAAATCATTTTTATAAGGAAATTCTAAAATATCTTGCTCAATCATAATTTTGAGGAAATGTCAGAAGCAGTTTCTTTTGTCACGATATGAAGATTTAATGTGTCTTTAAATATTTTTGGGAAACAGGGCGTACAATATTCAGAATAACATGAAAAATCGCAATTAAGTTTCATTTTTCCACATCCCTGTGTGGTTCTGTATAGCTTTGATTAAATTTGTTTTTTATTCTTAAAAATATTGTAGTAATATTTTTTTAAGTATGTGTATGTGCTTTCTGTGGAAAACTGTATTTTTTTCATGAATATCGTTGTTGATATTTAATCTTAAGATATGTTTTTCATAAAAATAACTCGTATATTTAATGCTAGGATCCCAATTATTTATACTGTTATGTTAATTTAATGTTTCTAAGTTCAACATTTTTATGTTTAACTTATGTAAAATTAATATTCTTAGTTTATGTGTAGGTTTTGATTTTTATGTGTCCGCATTTTATACAAATTGCATCGCAAATGTCAGAGCTCCCCGCGACTATGTCTACACCACTATGTCCAAACAAAAATCTTCGTGGCATAAAAACAAATCTAAATATATATATATAACAAATAATACTGTTTGTAAATAGCGGTCTAGAAGTAGTCACCTTGTTTTTACAACATTTCTTTTTTCGTTTAAAAATTAACCCAATAAAATTACTTCAAAGTGAAGTCAAACACTCTAACATTAATAATTCAAAATATTTAAAATACGGCTTTGAATGACAATTTCCCATTTTTTGAAATAATTAAATATTTTAAAATTTAATTTTTAATATATTTACGTTTTTTCTTACATTTTAAACTCCTTTTATAAATAAAAGCCTTTAATAATTCTCACTACAAAAAAAGTTCTTTAAAAAATTGGTTTTGTAAAATGTAAAAATATATCCCTAGTTTAAGATAAATTATGTAACAAAAACTGAAAATGAAACTTCCAAAATGCATTATATTTAATTTAAAAATCCCAAGAGCTTATTTAGAAAACAAAATAATGATAAAATTCTATTCCCTAACTTTACACATGTTCTTCTCGAAGGAGTAATCGTCACTGTTTACTTTATATAAAGTACCGCAGCAGAATGGAAAATACACTAGTTCTGAAATGCCTTTTGGGCATTTTTCAAATATTAATTACGTAGTTTTAAAAGTATTTTGTTGCATTTAGGGTATTTCATATCAATATTTTATTTTGTTTTTTTAACTTTTTGAGTATATTATGAAAAGTACGATTTTGTTTTCTAGTTTCAATCAAAGTATAAGGAAATTAAAAGGTGTACTTCTCGTATAAGAATATCTAAAAGGAAATGGATACGAGAAAGCACAATCGAAATTCGACAGATTAATAAAGTTTAGTAAGCAACTGTTAATGAGTTTATAGAAATCATAAAAAAAAACTTTAACGAAAAAATCAATCAGCTTTAGAATATAATTTCAAATAATTATTATTATAAATTATATTTACCTTAATACGACTTTTTAAAATTGTAATTTTTCACATAATCGAAAAATGAAGTAAAATTATTTAATCTATAGTTTGTTTCAAAGAGAAAGAATCAGTACCGGGTAATCAAGGCAGTTCCAGTTTTTGTAATTAAAAAAAGAAGAAGAAAAATCCACGGAATTTACGAAAATAACTTTGATACAAAAATATTTTTATGTTTTGTGTTTGTTGTTGATGTTGATGCTGTTTATCAATGAAAAAATATAATTGAAGCTACACATAATAACATTTTCACAGGCGCCAATTTTCATGCATACTTCTAATATTTTTTCGTACTCGTACACTTTATTGCATATTAAGTTATTAATTGATATGTTACCAGCAAAATACGACGCTATGTTTACGAGCGAACTTTGCATATGAACGGTTTCGCACTTCATGTTCACTTCATTACTTTATTGTGATAAACAAAATGTAAAAAAATTCTATTTTTTGAATGAAAGTGTGCGATCACAGTCTAATGACTTTTGAAAGTGATGTCATTTTCAATAGTAAAATGTCCTTTTCTTACACTGAAAATTTGACCTTTATTTTCAGAAAATGATGTTATTTTACTGTCCTGTTTTTTAAAAGGATTTCTTTTTTTATTTAATTATGCCCTTTCACCTTTAGGTTTCCTGAGCCGCTTAATTTTCTTTAACACAATCCTTCTCAGGATAAAACGTTTCTGTATATTTTTTTATTGTAAGGTGGAAATGACATGCATAAAGATATAATCACTAAAGATATAATTATGCAATTATTATTTCTCTTTTCACTGTAACAATGAAAGTAACACAATTGGTAAAATTCTGAAGAAAATTACTTACTAGCATTTAAATTTAAAAATCAAATATAAGAATGGGAATATTTCTAAAAATAGAATTGTCTTATCTCAGATAAACAGCTTTCAATTAAATAAATAATTATTAAAACTAGTGCATTAGAAAACTCACGAAAAATAATTGACTTGTACTTTAAATATATAGATTATGTGTTATGTAATGTTATACGTAAATTATTTATATGCGTAAATAAACTCATAGAGAAAATATATGTAAGATGTATTATATCGATATCGATATAGCTATAGATATAGATATAGACATATATATAGATGTATGATGTATTTTATCTATGCTTTATTATAATAATGTATATTATTTCTGCTATCAATTTATATGTGCATCCAAAACGAATAACGATGAATGGGGCATTGACATATTATACTCATATTTCGTTAAATATGTTGTTTTGTTAAAAATTGTAGTTAATTAAAAATAATTAAAAACATTATCACCATTATATATGTTAGTAAAATGAAACTTACTTCTCAAATAAGTTTCGTCATAAAAAATACTCTATGCTCAGATATTGTTTTAAAATAAATAGTAAAAAAATTATAAAATGCGGTTTCTCCACACGAGTTTATTTTATATTTATGATTAAAATTAAAAATCACAGCTGAAATGTTTAAAGGACAGTTATAGTATAGATCGATTGAAGCAGTAGTATTTCACATATAGCCTAAAAGTATGTTTTCTATATCAGATTTAAATGTATCTTAATTTATTTTTCTTTCTTTCATATTTTTCCTGAATCGGATGATGTCAGCTTCTAATGTAGTTAAAATATAATATATATATATATATATATATATATATATATATATATTGTCTCGCACTTTCCTTTTGCTATCTTTGCCATTAAATATGATCGAATAAATGAGAGCCTGGCTTGACTAATGTTGTTTACAGCTTTATTTTAACGGTAATTTTCTTTAGAACTTTTGAGCTGCGTCTAATTATTTCTCTTTCGTCTAGTTATTTCTAAAAAATATTAGATTATACTGTAAACAGTATCTGATGTTTCAGTGTGAAACAAATATTTCTTTCTTTCATATATTTATTAACCATAAGTATGTTACTCCAATAGATAAATAATGTCCGTTGGTGTGACAAAGTATATTACTATACTTTCTTATTAGAATGTATGTAAATTTCAAGTTTTGATTTTAAATAAATGGGTAGAAATGATAAAAAATGGAGTTACAAGTGCTATATTTTTGTAGGCCTGAACTTTCTTATTTTAGTTCCTTCAAAAAAAGTTTGATGTATTCCATTAGATGCGTTCTGTCAGAATTTGTTTTGTTTTATTTCGCATTTGTTTACAAATTGGGATTGTTAATTTGAACACTTTAAAATTTCAATTTTAGCAATTACACCCAGTGTACTGGTGGTACATATACTTACCGCCGAGTAATTCAACTGTTAAATCATTTGCATACACCGATCACTTAAAATAGCTACTCAAATTGTATTCTAAGATCATAATGAACATATAAAATAATCCAACACATATCTTGCGCCCTTTGCAATGTTTGCAGCAATAAAAAGACAAGCGTAACAATCCGTACGGAATGGCGGCACAAAACACACAACTATTTCAAAGACATCCCCCTTCCTCACTAAAATAACAAACCTAGAAGTTATTCTGCCATCTATCCTGAAAAAATAAAATTAAAAGAGTGTTCCCGCAAAGTACCATTAGCATATTAGTAATATTCATTATCCCTTTCCGGCACAGACAAATTCTGTTCGTAAAATGAGAAATTACTGACTGACACCAGAATTTACAAATACTTTTTTAGAAAATATGAATTCCTAATTTTAAGCTTTCATTATAGAAATAAAATTTTATTAAAATATTCTTGGTGCCGTATGCAAGTTTGGAATTAAAATTAGGTGTGCCCAGAGTGGAACCACTGTGCCGGAAAGGGTTTTAAGGGATGAAAGTTCAAAGTGAGTGGTACTTATGAGTAACCTCAGTATATAATGAGTTAAGACCTCCATAGTGAAATTTCAGAATGCATTAAATAACTTGCAAGTCAATTATTCAAATGTGCCATTTTTTTCCTTAGTGAATAAAAAAGTTTAAAAATCTTATGAATTCTCATCTATTTATCTAATTATTCAAGTTTTTCAGCAAAATATTATTTTATTTTACGGTTTGATAATGCATTTTGTGTGTGTATTTCAGATATACTTCAAAACATAATAAAATATTTTTCTAAAATTCTATATTTTTAAACTTTAATTTTAGTGCGATTACATTCATTTTATTATAACTGTAATTTTTTAAAGCCATAAGTCTCATGCATAGTATATAATTTTTCCCGCTGGTACTATGCTATATACTAGAATTTTTACCATCACTATATTAACTTTATACCTTAACTCATAGAATTAGAGTCATAATCTTCATTCAGCATATATAAAAATGTATTAAGAATTAAAAAATAATTAAAAAATAATAAATACCAGTTCGGGAAAAGAATCAGTCTTTGAATTCTTAATAAAATGTAGAATAAAAGAACTGTAAATGTGTATGTTTATTCGAGACTTGATACACTTTATTGCTCCCATTATTATTGTAGTAACGGTCAAAATTACCTGATTTCCCCAAATTTGCCTCTTTACTTTTATTTCTTTACTTATGTTTTCTTTGTTCATTCAACAGTTTTGTTAATGCACCTTCAGCAATTTCCTGTGTACAGGTTGTTTATAAACTTCATTTATACAACTCTTTCGCATCTCTTTTAGTCTCGAAATATAGGGTGATCCAAAAGTCAGGACGAACTTTAAAGATGAATAATTCGAAAACAAATCAAGATACAAAGATACGGTTTGCACCAAACGGATGGAAAAGAAACCGAGTTTTGTATGACAACGAAAAAAAATAGTTCTGTTGGCGACCAACAGATGGCGTTATAGTGTTTTATTGCACCAAAAGATGATTTTCAAATGAAAAAATGTTGGCAACTTAAAAGTCAGCTTCATTACAGTTACTTAGTACTACAGTAAATGTTCAATGTGCTGTCCATCATTCAGAAGTACAACTGTGAGACGAGGCACCACACCGTTCACAGCATTTAGTACCATTTCTTGCGTTATGGCCGACACATTTTGGCGGATGGCATCTTTGAGAGTTGCTAGTGCTGGCGGTTGGTCGCGGTACACTTTTCACTTCAAGAATCCCCACACCCAAAAGTCACAGGGTGTCAGATCGGGAGATCTTAGGGGCCATGCGTGATTAAAGTAGTGACTGATAATGCGATCCTCCCCAAATGTTGAGCGTAGCAGATGTTGCACAGGCAGAGCAATATGAGGTGGTGCTCCATCTTGCATAAAGGTGACTGTTTGGAGTGTCTGTCGCGCTTGCAGTTCAGAAATAATGTTGTTCTGTAACAGTGCTACATATTGCTGATCTGTGACAGAAACTGTTGTGAAACCCGTGACTTCCTAGAAAAAAAATGGACCAATTATGAAATCAGTAGTGAAGCCACACCAGACTGTCACTTTAGGCTGTTGCAAGGGTAACTCAACAAATGCATGTGGATTTTCTGTGGTCCACGCTCAACAATTGTGTGTGTTAACAGCGCCAGAGAGTGTGAAATGTGCTTCCTCTCTCCAAAGCACAGTGTGAAGCCAGTCGTGCTACTCTTCCATCTTATTGAATACCAAATTCGCAAAATCTCGGCGAGAGTCGAAGTCAGGAGGTTACAGTTCTTGGTTATGTTGCAACTTGTATGGGTACCGTTGCAAAGGTATTCGCAATGCTCTCCAGGCACTTCCGTACGACACTCCTGTCTTCCTCGAAACTTCTCGAGCACTGCACTCCCCATGTGCAGCAACCGCCGACATAGATTGCACCGTCTGCTCTATTGTCGTGCAACAGCAGCGGCTGTTGAGGGAAGTCCACTTCTTAGACGTGGCGACAAAGAACCTGTAGCTTCAAATTTCTTTATCATTTTGTTCAATGCACAAGACGTTATTGGTCCTTTGCTATCTCGCATACCCTTCATGTAGCGATATGCGCGCAATGCCGCAATGGCACTTTCCGAATTCTTATAACACAGTTTAACTAAGAGGGCTTTCTCAACTATGGACAGCATTTTGATGCATACAAGCTTCGACTACCATTACCTGCTGCAGTTGCTCCTTTTTATATCGATTGTTGCTTTGCATAATCCTACATCAGAAATCCGACAGCGCCATCTGTTGGTCGTCAACAGAACTATTTTTTATTTCGTTGCCACACAAATCTCGGTTTCTTTTCCATCCGTTTGGTGCAAACCGCATCTTTGTTTCTTGATTCGTTTTCGAATTATTCATTTTTAAAATTCGTCCTGACTTTTGGATCACCCGGTATAATGAATAATAAAATTAACTCATGAAAAATTATTTTATTTTGTTTTAAGCATCATATGTGCTTTATTTTACAACATGTGTGTTTTATCTGTTCTATGCCCCGTATTTGCATTATTTTTTAAATAAATATAAGCACTGACATAATTTTCAATATAAAATGAATATTTTTTACTATATACTATTTACTGGGACGTTTATCAACGTTATTGTTTCTTATTTTTTAATAAACAGCTTCAGTTTTTTATGAGTCATTTTATTTATTTAATTTTAAAGCAAAATTAAAAATCCTACAACTTGATTGTAATTTACTTCACATTATAATTTATTATTACAATTCCTCTAACCTTATCGGAAAACCTTATTAGAATTTAAAATTTAATTATTAAATGTATCATATTTATCGCGATTTTTAATATTTAATTGAATTAAATGTTATATATTTAATTGAATTGTAATGTTGTCTAGAAAAGCCTTTACAAATAGGGCAAGGATTTAAAATACACACAGTGAAAATACCAAAATTTTAGTAAGTAAAGAAACATCGGAATGAAAATTATTAAAATACAGTGATGCAAATAAGTGTGCATTTTTCTAAATAATTAAGTGCATTTTAAAAATTATTTCAACCCTTGCGTTTTTCTAAAATATATAGTCTTGAATCCGAAAAATATAGAATATTACATTATAGAATATTACATAATGAATATTACATTAGTATATTTGGCAATAATGAAGTTTAAATAAAAAATAATCTTATGCTTTAATTTGGCATCTTTGAAAATAAATTTAATAATTTCTAATTTCTAACTTTGAATTTTGTTTATTATCAAGCAATAGTTTGTTTGCGCTATTTTTTTTCTAAAAGTAAAAATAAATTTTCAAAAGAAAATAAATATAAATATCTGAAAAAAAAAATCAAATGTACAATTCCGTATCCTCGAAACCTATATTCAACATATTTCATTGGCAATACTATTTACATTAATATAATTTCGCTTTTTTAAAATTTCTTATTACACAACACACATTTTAAAAGAATGTATGGATATTTTTTTAGACTTAAATATTGAATAAATGTGCGTTACACGCATACATCATCTGCACATATTTTAAGACAAAGCATTTAACATATATTGTTATAATTGTATTTTGTTTTAAGCAGAAAATTCACAAAAGATAAATAGAAATTATTATGATCATAATAAGGTATTTTGAAACAACGCAACACAATATATATATCCTGAATGATTTATGTACTGTTTCCTGAAGACTTTTTAACAGGACAAACAAACTAACATCATCGCTGAAGGAAAAATTCTGGCAGAATTGTTTGTTTTTGAATGAATCTTTATATTTACAAAAGAATTTTTAAATGATCTTTATATTTTGTAACATAGTGTTTTCTAAATTTTCATATAGTTTAGTTCAGTTTTGTTGTGTTGTGTATCTAAAAATTAGGAAAATTAGTAGAAATATATATTAGTAAATTTATATTATTTTCTATATTATTTTCTAAATTAGTAAATTAATGATTCCAGAACTTCAACATTGCTAAAGGAATAATTTTGACATACTTGTTTGTTGTTATACGAATGTTTATTTGCACAAAAATTTTAAAACGACTCTTATATTTTGTATTTTACTATCTTGTAAATTTACGAATTATTTAGTTTTGTTTTGTATCTGTAAATTAGGAAAATTAGCAGGAATATTCATTTGTAAATTTATATTATGTATATTATGTACATTAGTAAAAAAAAGCAGCAACACCTTCAAGGACGGTGCGCGATGGTTCGTTTTTGGACCACGTAATTTAAATCCCTAAATGCCACATTGGCACGAGAAATTTAGAATGAAAAATTTTATTTTATTAAGCACGTGATTAAAAAGCATCTACTTATTTTAAAATAAATTTGTTTCTAAAATCTGGTGTCAATTGGACATTTTAGCATTTTACGAATAGAAGTACATTGCCCTTGAAAAAGTTAATACATATATATTATTTTCTTACATATACTGTATTATAAACAGTAAGTCTATTTCTCCATAGTATTTTTATTACAGATTGTTATTGTAAACACCTGGAAATAAACATATAATCTTTAAAAATGTAAAAACTTTTAAATTGCAAAAAAATGTAGCTATTAACCATTTGTGTTCATTGTGAGTCACATATAAATATTTACAAAAACATTGCTAATCATTAATTACCTGTTGAAATTACGGACACATCCCAAGTAATAAAAATTTTTGAGTAATAGACTTTGTTATTCTCACTAAATGAAAATACATATTGTTATGTTAAACTCATAATTCCATAAACCTAAGCAAATCTTTGCACACTATAAGGTAAAAATATATATGCTGCGCATCATATTTGCTACGGAGTTGTATATCAAAAATCTTGACATAGAAAATTCATCACAAAAATCTGAAAACGTCATAAAATTTTGTGAAATGGGGAAAAAAGTGCAAAATTACAATTAGTAAAGAAAGAGTATTTATAATTTTTTGAACATATTCTATAATATTGTTTTTCAATTTGGAATATATACAAAACAGAGTTGGGCAAATTTGCAATCTCATTAATCTGTAATCTGATTACAATATAATTGCATGTAACAGATTATAATTTCAATTTCATGTAATCATAATCTGAATTTGAAATTCAATTAGGATTGTAATTGTAATTATAAATGCTGTGATTATGATTACACAGAGTTGAGAAAATTCAAATCTGATTAATGTGTAGTCTGATTACAATATAATTGCATGTAACAGATTATAATTTCCATTACATGTAATCATAATCTGAATTTGAAATTCAATTAGGATTGTAATTGTAATTATAAATGCTATGATTATGATTACACAGAGTTGGGAAAAATCTGATTAATCTGTAATCTGATTACAATATAATTGCATGTAACAGATTATAATTTCAATTACATGCAATAATAATCTGAATTTAAAATTTAATTAGGATTGTAATCATAAATATAATGCTATGATTATGATTATGGTGTAATTATAATTATAATTGAGAACTTACAGTTACAATTACGTGTGATTTCAATGGCACATTTTCAATATGTACCATAAAAGACAATTTTTATCAGACACAGTAGAAATTTGATACAAGAACGAAAAATCATGCATCCAACATCGATTATAAAACACTTTCTAGCATGAACGGAAGATTATTCAGAATTTTTAAATTTTATTAATTAATACCCGCAACCCTAAATATGTACGATGAAAGACAGCTTTTCTCACACACAATAAGAACGAAAAATTATGCAGCTGGCATAGATTATGAAACACTTTCCCACATAAACAGAATATAAATCAGAAATTTTAAATTGTTATTCCGCTGTAGAAATTGGGTTACCCGACCCAATGCAAAACTACGTTTTAAGGTATTTTTAAGTAATTACAAAATAATGATTAATTAGAACTAAAATATTAAAATATCACTCAAACATACAAAAATTAATTTTTCGTCAAAATAATGCATAAAAACACAAGCAGAAATTCGATGAATTTGGATTTTAAATCTAAAACTTTATTTTTTTTCAACCGTAAATACTGAATCACCTTGAATATATTCGTAATTGCAAAAAGTTTAAAATAAAAAATGCGCTGATAAAATAAGTCTTCGTGGGCTACGTGTAAATCTGATGACGAACCCGATGGATGACTCTACTTTAAACTATTTTAATCAATTAGAGAATAATAAATACATAAACATATATATTCCAATATTACCCAAACGTGTGAAAAATTATTTTTCCATCAAAAGAATGCACGAAAACGTAAACAGAAATTCGATGAACTTCGATATTAAATATAAAAATTTTAAAAAATATAAACACTAGATTAATTTCAAGAAAATATTATTAATTGCAAACAGGACAAAAAAAGCCATTCCTCCTCCTTTTAAACGATTCCTTTTACCATATGAAATTTGTATGTTCTGCGACAATTTGGATCCTAGTTATAAGTGTGTATGTTTATCGGGTCCTTATATTTATGCTATACTAATAGTTAGGGGCTTCTGTTAAAAACACCAACAACGTCCCCCTCCCCTGTTTAAAGATTACGTTTACCATACAAAATATCAGTGTTCTACGATAATTACAGCTTAAGTTATAATTATTTTAATTTGCCAACAACTTATATTTTGATACACCAAAATATGCGAGTGCTTCTATAAAAAATCTATAGAGCAGCCCACCCCCCCTTTTCTAAAACGATTACGTTTATCATACGATATTTGTGTTGGTGCCGATAATTTGGTTTCGAGTTATATGTGTTTGTGATTATGGGTCCTTATATTCGCACTGTAGTAAAATTCACGTGGTTTTGGATTTTAAAAAAAAGACAATGTCGTCTGTAAAATTATGTCACTTTGTGGCACTAAAATGGCACTGGGGTCCAGATGTCAGGATCGAAGTGCTGCGACTTAAATACAAGACCAAAGTGTCGGAACCGAAATGTCGTGCGTCCACGGGATAGATTAATTTAATATTCCTTCATTATCAACATTGCATTCTCAATCGTTAGATTATCTATAACAAACTAAATACATTATATTAATTAATTAAACTACAGAGATATTTAAGATCTATAGTTTAAGAATACTTCTGAGAGCGGTAAGTAGTTTTTAACATTTCATAATAGTTTAAAACTCATATATTTATTTTTTGGGGAGTAAAAACCCTATAAAAAAAACTCCTATCTCTTTGTAAAATTATGGAGTATTCACAATAACGAACAGGCTGAAATCGGTATATCAGACTCAGTACAGAATTTGGAAAATGCATAGCATATTTGAAAACCCATTTGCAGTAAATACCATTAATAATCGAAAAAAGATCCGATTTTTTTTCTGAAGCTCTGCATAATATCAATAGATTTGTATATATACTACATAGCAGTATGCTAAATATAATTCTGTTATTGACACGGTTGAAAATTCCCATTCGGGAATTTCCGTCTATAAACGTCAGTGTACTGGAGAACTTGTACAGTCCTGTATATGATTTATAGAATTTATACAAACCAAGCAATATAAAAAAAATAGTTACATTTAGAAACGCGTACAACAACTGAAAAAAAAGGTATTTCTAGCAATTATTGTTCATAGTCAGTACTATAACCGAAATTTTTGTGTGTCTCTGCAAAAGAACGGTGAATGCTATGTACTCCATAATCTGTAGTATACATCTTGTAATGCACCTCAGCGATATATATGATATTCAATATGTTTGAAATACAGTAACGTCATTAAAATACACCGCAAACGATTTTTCCTAATAGGCTGCAATGTAAAAGAATTCTTTTGGGTGGCTCTGTAAATTACATGCTACATACTTCATTTTCTATACCAATCATACCACAGTAAACCTCAATAACATATATCAATTGCATGGAAATCCGAGTATATTTACGCGCATTAGAGTACTGATAGACAGACAAACTGAATTCATAAACACTTTTCAACTTTGTTGGAAAGTGTTAAAAATGCAATTAGAATTAGCTCGTAATAGATTGCAGTTTAATTTAAGTACATTTTATAGAATTTAATTAAGATTTAGTTGCATTACATTACACGTTAAAAAAATTGTATTCTGAACAAACATAACTGACATTAACTTGTAACACATTGCAATTTAATCTAAATTATATTCTTAAAAATGTAATTAGAATCCACCTATAATCCATTACAGATTAATTGGATTATACAATTAAAAACGTAATCGGAATCCTCCTATAATGCATTACAGGTTAATTGGATTATACAATTAAAAACGTAATCGGAATCATCTTGTAATCCATTACAGGTTAATTGGATTATACAATTGAAAACTTAATTGAAATTGTCTTGTAATCTAATTACAAATTAATCTAATTACAGATTAATCTAATTATATTTTTAAAGAGAAAAGGAGAATTGTCTTGTAATCCATTACATGGTAATCAGATTATGCGATAATCAGATTATATTCAAATTACTTTGTAATGAATTACATGATAATCGATTGCATAGTGAGGAGATTATAATGTATTTTAATCTGTAATTTGATTACTTTGTAATCAGATTCTGCCCAACACTGATACAAAATACTAATATAATATAAATGCTGGAAGATTACACCATGAAGCTGATTAATTGTACCATAATTATTCTAATTGGTAAAGAAATCATATAAGATGTAACATTCCCTACTATGCGAAAAAGTCTGGGGCAGTCTGAACCTGCCAATCCTCTACCAACTGAGCCATCCTGGACGTATATGGGTGAACTAAATCACCCAGTTAGCCTTAATGATCATAGCATCTGATATGATACCTGAATCAGCACAACAGAATAAATCATAGGTAACTGGGCCTCCAGAAAACGCTGGAAGCGTGATTACATTAGATTAATTTTACCACAATTAGTCTAATTGGTAAAGAAATCATACGAGACGTAATCTTCCCAACTGAGCGAAAAAGTCCGTGTCAAGCTTCGAACACGGACTTTTCGGACGCGGATTCGAATTTCATTCTGTTGTGCTGATTCCGGTATCATACCAGATGCTATGATCATTAAGATTAACTTAGTGATTTAGTTCAGTCATATTCGTGCGTGGTGGCTCAGTTGGTAGAGCATTTACTGCTTCAGCCAAGGGATCCCGGGTTCAAATCCTGGACCGGACTTTTTCGCTCATTTGAGAAGATTACATCTAACATGATTTCTTTATCAATTAGAATAATTGTGGTAAAATTAATCTATTGTAATCACGTTTCCAGCGTTTACTGGAGGTACCGTTACCTGTGATTTATTCTGTTGTGCTGATTCAGATATCAGACCAGATGCTATGATCATTAAGGTTAACTGAGTTATTTAGTTTAGCCATATTCATCCGGGATGGCTCAGTTGGTAAAGCATCGGCAGCTTCAGCCAAGGGATCCGGGGTTCGAATCCTGGTCCGGACTTTTTCGCTCAGTTGTGAAGATTACATCTCATATGATTTCTTTGCCAATTAGAATAATTGTGGTACACTTAATCTAACATTATATGATTGTTAAAAAAATGCATCCAAAAATCCGGAAAGGTCGTGAAATGAAAAAATAAATAAAATGAAAAATTGAAAAAGTAAAAGAATGAAAGACAATACAATTTAGATCGTATTTTAAGTTTTTTTTGTCTAGAATATATACAAAATACAATTAATCTATAAATGCTTCTTTAAACAACACCGGGTTTTAATACGTTAGCTCTCAAAAAGAAAGGCTTCTTAGATTCGCCAGACACGCCGCTAACTTCAAATAGCTTCCATAAGAGGAAGGTGTATAATATGCGTCTGAATTCAACTTAGCTTTAGTTGTAAAAAAAGAAACATTATCTGTTATTATTATTTAATTCTGTACAATTATGAACAGAGGGCAGTACGTTTTACATCCCTTGTAGAAGTATTATGAAGAATTTGCATAAAAAACAGAGGTACAAAAAATGCTGTCTGAAAAGAATTTATAAAGTGAAAAGACAGAGCCTTAGAGTATGTAAATTATGAAGACTTTAAAAATAAACGCATGATAAGAATCTTGAAATCAATGTCATCTTATACATTTATCATTTTACATGAAATGATAACACATTTTCTATTACAACGAAAATAACTCTAGTTACTTAAAGAAGACTTAAGCAAATATAGATACATAAGCATTCTATTAATTGTTTAAATTTCTTTTACAAATCTAATTTTATGAAAACAGAGATATTGCGCATATTACGTAGGTGTTATTTACAAGATATTAAAAGCATTATATAAATGTTAATTAAAGGATTTTACGAACAATTTCGTTATGTGAGATAATTCACTTTATGTTCATAATTTGGAAATAAATAAATCTTTCCTGATCTCATTTAATTCAATGTAATTGCCTCTCTCGAAGAAACTTCCAAGTGAGATAATTTCTTAATGTAGACTTTTCATATTTATTTTTAAGAAATGATCTCTTTATGTAAATCTGCATTAAAATACAATTGCAGAATTTGAAATATTTTCTGGAAACATAGTATTTTATAGAAATACGAGATTTTATAAAAGGTATTAAATTCTTAAACAGGATTTAACAAACGTACATTTGAAAGGCTTTTCTTAAAATATATTTGAATCTCTCCATTATATGTGTGAAATGAATCTATAACAGTTTTATGAAACTATATTAAGGCATCAATGTCCTTGAGTTGAAATAAATGCTGTGTAGTTTGAAACATTATTAAAGAAATTTGTTTAAATATTGCGTAAAAAATGTTATTTAGAGTGCAAATAAATTAAAAATTTCTTCTAAAATAATTATTACTGAATTTTATAAGCAACAAACATAAGATCATTTATTCTTTATATTACATATTCCAGTTTCAATTTTTAAATTTTTAAGATTTTGTAATTTTTCTTATAGAAGTAGGTGGCTGTGCCACCTACGGGCTCTGCTCGCCCGCCTCCGTCCAGATCGGGTAGACTCTAAAAAGGCGCTAATTTGGTCTGTTTTAAAAATATTACCCGATTATTGAAGATTGAATGATATTATTATGACCAGTTGTGATCGTATCTTATCGGTTGCTATACATGTTCCTTTGACTGGGTGATTTTTATGTTCCTAAGGCCGCGTAACCCGCAGTCCCGATAGCTGACACCTGTTTTCAAAAATTGATTAAGTAAGATCTATCGCACATTTGAAAATGAGCTTGTATAAATTGGTTAAGTAAAACTTTCTGCTCCCCGCCATTGCATTTTTTCTAAAACGATTTATTTCAGACGCTATAAAAATATCATTTAAAATATGCCGTTTTAAAGATATTGTTTGAATATGACGCAATTTCTACCCATTAAATGCTTTCATACATGATTATTTATTTGTTTTTTATGTTTTCTGACTTTTTTAATATTGGCATGTGAATATATTTTTTCATAATAAAGGGTTTGGAAATATTATTTGCTTTTTATGACGCAATTTCCCCTCATTTCATTATTTTCACGTGTAGTAATTTAAATATTTTGAAGTTTACTTTCACGTGTAACGTAAAATTTTTGCAAATATTGTCATTTACACTTTTTTAAACTTTGGCAACAATTGGTAAAAACTTTCTTGAAAATTCCTTTCTTGAAATGTGAAATAAAGAGACATTGAGATATTGAAATTTTGAACAAAAAACTGTAAAAAAAAAAACTGCAAAAAAAAAACTGCAAAAAAAAAACTGCAAAAAAAAAAAAAAGAACAAACTAGACAAAGTAAAAAAATTATTGGACACTGCCCACCGGAATCTACTCCCGCATATGCTTGCAATAGATGTTTCCGAGAAGGTCAAGGTCAAGGTCAAACTGGGCGGGTAGGCCTACCTTTCGGCTTAAGCTCAACTATCCCCGACCAGTCCGAGAAGGTCAAAAACTAACAATAAATTAAAATACGGCATCAGTATTACTAAGTGTTACTACTGGTATTTTTGTAGAAATTACTTGACAGTACAGGATGAGTACTCTTAAGTAAGAAAAACACGTCTACTGGTATTAAATCTTTAAGATCTTGTATTTATTTTATACATGGGGCAATGTGGTGTTATTTGTGAATATTTTTAGTCTTTTACATTCACTGCAAATACATGCTTTGAAATATATACATTGGCGATATGCTGGTTGTCAATATGCTAATGTTATAAGCATTACTCCTGGCATTTGTTTTCAGTTATCTGTTAATGTATGATGCGTATCTTGAAATGAATAAAATTAGACGACTCGTAAGAAACAGATGATATGAAAGTTATTTTTATAAAAAATATTTCAATCTTTTTACATGCAATAGTAGTTATATATAGTAAGTAACTGTAAGCAATAAGTAGCAGTAAGTGTGTAATAGTAAGTTTACACGTAATAGTAACTTTTAATACCATATTTTAAACTATTAGATATGAGAAAGTATGGTAATATTGCGTAGCTCTTTACAATTTCGGAACGAATGTTCTTTTTGTTCATTTTAATTTTAGGTTAGCACGTTTTCCAAATAGTAATTTTTCCTCTATTTAATCGTTAACATTTTTTGTATTAATTCAAGGATTTTGAGAAGAATATGCGGCATATTTAACTGCAGTGATGGGACAGTGGTACAGCACTTCAGCGATTCTCACCACTAAATTTTAGTAGTATTCTTCGTGTTAAAATATCTTAGAAATTCAGTCCTTATTTAAGAGGAAGAATACAGTTGAAATTTAGCGGTTCAACTGGTTCTCTACGGCCCACTGTTCCATCACTGATACCTGCCTCTTGTCTCTAACGAGGGAATGTCCCAAACTGCCAGATCGGGATTTTGTCGAGAGTGGGGTCGTTGGAAAACTCTTACCATGGGGATCATGAAAATGTATACAACTACCCGTCCGAATGCAACTTGTGAAGAGTTATAGGCCGATGTATTTCTGTTATATAAAGATTTCGCTAGGTCATTAGGGATGCAGGAAAGCCATTCTGTTGGTAGAAAATAGAGTTGACGGATTACAGAGATTACAGAGAAGACAGTTTATGCTTCGTGGGAAAAATAACTTCACGGATGATAGTGCATTTCTGAATAGAAATGGCTAAAGCACGAGTGTTTCCAACACCAAGTACACACAATGAAAGGGGGTGTTTTGCAGTTGTCACAGGTTTTATTAGCTAAGTTAAAGCATACCTGTTTAACTGATCGAAAGACGGGATCCGTGTCTCTAATTAAAGCCTTTTGAAAGACATACCGACGCATGTAATCGAAGGTAGGCGAATAGCATTGGTTATAGGCCCACTTTTGCAATTTTATTATGCTTTCTCTAGTGTTCATGTCGACATCTCCACAAACACTCTGATGAGTTTTGGAATATTCCACTATTCTCTTTATTAAGTACTTGTATTGTTGAAAGATATGTTTCTATATTTCTATCTCACGACAGAAGAAATTTTGTCGTGCCCGGTGGGAGAAAAGCAGGCTACACATTGAATCCGAAATTCTCAATACATAAACCTAGATCCGTTTGGCTACTCCAACTATCCAGCACCATGAATGTTTCCTGATCACCAATCAATTATTTTAATTTATCGAAGAATGCCGTTGCTATTTGTTTTGTGCTCTTTGCTGACTTGGAGCATGTAAGGAGCAAATTTGAGGATGATATTCGTTGCACATTTTCCATAACTTTGGGACCAAATTCCCCCTGACATTCCTGCGTTACAAGTTGTAAAGGTCCCATACATTTTCCATCGGCGTTAATACACATTTGCACTGTATAGGAATGAGCCGTTTTGTTTTTACTGATTATCGATGCACCCGCGTCTTTAGATCCCTTCACATCGAAAGTTCTGGTTAGCTACAATATCATATTGGAAGCCACTTTGATCGATGTTCAGGACATTGGATAGTGGACACTTTCGTTGCTCAATTATTTTTTTCACGTTTTCCTGGAATTCGTCGATCACAGGTTGCAAAGACACTTCCGGAAACAAATATCTTTTTGTTACGATTTGTGTCAACTTTCGACTTGTTATTTTATGTTCCTGTTTGAAATTCTTGATGAAGTGTGAACTTGCTGTGAATCCTGGAATTTCATGCTCCAATGATTTGTGAATTGTCCACTTTTTGAGGACCCTGTCATGAACGGTGTCGTTTAACTGTCTGTGATGATGATAAAATTGCGACCACACGTATTTGGAAATTAATTTCATTTTGCCCTGCATGTTCCCACCTTTCCCTACGTATTGTGTCCTCCATTGAATCATCTTGTGCTCTTTTACTTGCCTACATATATGTTGCACAGCCATTAGTATATTTTTTTTTGCCGTCTTATACTTTTTACTGCTTTTGCCAATATTTCTACGGATACTCCTTCACATCCTGTCTGCTTTTTTTCGCAGAATTTCATATTCGAAAGTGGGGTCCGATTTTATTTCCAAATCACTTGCCATTTCATTTTCGTCGATGCGATGTTTATCGAGCGACCGGAAAATCGTTTTCGATCATCCCCTTCACTGCCTTGAATTGTCGCTGACTAATAGCATTCTCTTCAGTCGTTAGCTCCTTTTCCTCGGATACCCCAAAATATACTAGCAGTTGCAAACTAAGGAGTTTTGCAATCTTCACTTTGTTGGCGAAAACATTACAGCCAGAAGACGCGCCGACGACATCTTCAGTAGTGGGCCCTACTTCGCGTATCAGAGGAGTGCGTGCGACCTCCCCTGAACCAGCGCGCCTAGAGCGCGAGCCACAGATAGTGCTAAAGTTCTCCATGGTTGAGCGACTCGGGAACTGCCCCCATAGGCCCTGCCCATGTCCTCTTTTCATTCCGTAGAATCAAGCGAGGAGTTAATTTCTGATGTTCTTTAAGGCATACTTCAAGTCAGTTCAGTCCAATTAATTATATATGATTGTGAAAATGTGGTCACAATCTTCTGTTTCTTACTAGAGAGAACATGGAACCTGCACCAACTTCACACTGGCAACAACAGTTTACATAACTCTACTATAAGCTGTCTTTTCTGCCACACAGACTGTCTGTCCTGCAGAGCTAGCGACCTGGAGAAATCAATAAATGACAGAAATACACCGGCCTATAACTCTTCACCAGTTGCATTTGGACGGGTAGTTGTATACATTACCTGGATCCACATGGTAAGAGCTTTCCAACGACACCACTCTCGACAAAATTCCGATCTGGCAGTTGAGGGCCTTCTCTAGTAAGTGGTTAATGGTAGCGATCAAAATTTAATTTCAATGTTAATTATTAAATTATCATTATAAGTTCATTACAATCATGAACTATTTACTTTATTTTCACAAATATTGTCAATTTTCTGACAAAATATGGAATATTGCGTAATTTGTTCTTTATAAGACATTAGAAACTTTATTTCAATATTTATTAAATGCTTTATCGGATTTATCATTCACAGTATCTTCAAAATGATAAATTAAATAAATCTTTCTTAATCTCATTTAATTCAATGTAATTACAAATATAACTAGTCGGATGTGTCAATCCCAAAACTTTCTTCTATCTCACACAGGTTTCTCATACACTAAAAGAATCAGCACCAATTTATATCAAGGTCTAACTAAAACTCAAGTTTTATTAAATTCCGTGCAATATTTCTTGAGATATGACTATCGCTAAAATCGTGAAAATCCTGCAAAATTCTGCATAGCAGCTGCACCTGCTGGGCGATTTTTACCAAAAAGTAATCAGCACCAATTTATATCAGAGACTAACTGAATATAAAGTTTTATTAAATTCCAACCATTAGTTCTTGAGATAGAGCTATTGCGGAAATCGCGAAAAATGCTGCATAGCAGCGCCACCTGCTGGGCGAATTTTACCAAAAACTAATCAGCACCAATTTATATCAGAGACTAAGTGAATATAAAATTTTATTAAATTCCGATCATTATTTCTTGAAATAGAGCTATTGCGGAAATCCTGCAAAATGCTGCATAGCAGCACCACCTGCCGGGCGATTTTTACCAAAACCTAATCAGCACTAATTTATATCAGGGACTAACTGAATCTAAAGTTTTATTAAATTCCGAGCACTAGTTCTTGAGATAGAGCTATTGCGGAAATCGCAAAAAATGCTGCATAGCAGCGCCACCTGCCGGGCGATTTTTACCAAAACCTAATCAGCACCAATTTATATCAGGGACTAACTGAATCTAAAGTTTTATTAAATTCCGAGCATTAGTTCTTGAGATAGAGCTATTGCGGAAATCGCGAAAAATGCTGCACAGCAGCACCACCTGCCGGGCGATTTTTACCGAAAACTAATCAGCACCAAGTTATATCAGGGACTAACTGAATCAAAAGTTTTTTTTTAAATTCCGAGCATTAGTTCTTGAGATAGAGCGCCCACAAAATTTGTGTAACATACAGACAGACAGACAGACTCACAGACAGACATTTTCTAAAAATGGTCAAATCGTGTTCAGGACCTTCTAAAACGTATAAATCCGTCGAAAACCGGAAGTCGAAAATTTTCATGAATCCAATACTTTCTTCTTGTAAAGATAGAAGAAAGTAAAAATACAAGTAAACTTGCAGATGTGAATATAGTGCATTTTTAACCCTTTCATAAAAGGCGTATTTTAACGACATTTTAATTTATAATACTAGTAATTCCATGTAGTATTTTTCGACTTATTTAGTCCGAAAATTGTATGATTAGGCAATGCAAAGATTGCGGCTGAAATATTGTAGTACTAGAAAAAGTCGTACGCATCTTAAATGGAACGTATACGTGACACCGGTCTTGAAGGTATAAAAGAAGGTTTACGTAAGATTTGTGAAATGGAACGTATGCGTGACACTAGTCCTGCAGTTGTTAAGAAAGGCCTTCATAAGCTTTGTGAAATGGAACATATACGTGACACCCGTCCTGAAGGATGTTAAGGAAGGCTTTCATGAGCCTTCACAAATATCCATTTCTTTATGTACAGCAGTATTAAAATATTATTGCACAGTTTTAGAAAGGTGTTTGAATCTGTGTGTTTTGAACAAAATACGTAGCTTTCTGAAATGTGTTAAATTATTATGTAAGAAATAGCGAAAGAACATTTTAAGTGGATTATTCAAAAACAAATTTTGAAAGTTTCTTTTTGTTATTTCATTTGAATGAGATAGCAGATATATAAAACGAAGATTTCCTGTGCTGAAACACAATAAATTTGTAATTTCAACAAATTTACACTTTCCTATTTTAATATGTTTATAAAAATATATTATACTTTAAATAATATTAAAACACTAATTCCAGACATATCCATGAGTTTCTTTACTGAACTTTACATTTATTAATAAAAGTACATATTCAGATATAAATTATTTCTTGAAATCTGTGAGAAGTTACATTTATTTTATAATACATCAGTTTGGTGTTATTTGTAAAGTATTTATTATTTTTTTGTTAATTCCTTGCAAAAACTTAATTTTTGAAAAAAACAACTCGGACATTTAATACACTGATATACCTTATTGCATTTATTTAGCTATTACCTGTAAATATATTCTCCAAAATCTTGAAATTAATATAATTGGGTGGTCCGTATAAAACAGACGATGGAAAGAACAGTCTCACACGTTACATTGTTTCTTCAAGTAGTACTTTTAAGATATTAAAAGCATTAAATCTTTGTTAAATAAAGTGTTCATCATATAATTTAGTTACATGACACGATTCATGTAATCTTCATAATGAATAATTAAATAAATTTAACTAAACTTATTTAATTCAGTGTAATTCAATTTCCTAGTTTTAAGAAAATTGCAAATTGGATTATGTAGGCATTTTAAAAGGGAGGCTTTCACATTTCAGCTAAAAGATTCGTTTCTTTATATAAGCCAATTAAAAATATATAGATACATATTTATATATTACATGTTTATAATTAGTGTTTAAATATCTTAATTATTGACAGTACTTAGATCTAAAAGGCCGTCATTCAAAACAAAATAATTTCTGAAACAGGATGTAACAAAAGTACAGTCTGCCCCTCCCCCCAAAACAGAATCATAGGATTTTAATAGATCGTTAAATCTCGACAGAGTGAATTGATGACGATTGATTTACTAGATATACTAGTGATGAATAAGAGTTTCAAAAGAAGAAGATATAAGAATTGCATACAAATTTAACATAAAGTCAACTGTAGCTAGGGTTCGCTACCTTATATAATACTTCAGAACTCAATCTTGAGCTTATTTGGGTTATGCACACTTAGTTTTACAAAACATAATCAACATTTACAATAAAGTAATTGCATTTAAGGAGGTGATTATAAAAAGCTGGTAGATTTTTTTTTAAGAGAAGAAACATAATATTGAGTAAAACGACTAGCACACATGTTGAAAGAAGACGCAGGTTGAAATTTATTTTTTAGTGTAACACTGATATGAAAAGAAAACTATCAAATTAAAATTTCCCTTCAACTTATTCTTAAATAATTTCAATCAAAATATATTTTTAACTTTATGTTTGAATTTTTCATTAAATGTTTATTGCAGTCAAGGATTATTTGATTTTATTTCATAAACTATGTTAATTTTATGAAGAAACTTTGGAATTGGCTCATGTTACGTCGATGTTCTTTAAAAACATTACATCATTGTTAATTAGAATTTATCGAACAATTTAGTAAGTTAATATAATGCATCTAATCTTCTTATTTTTAAATTAAATAAATCTTTCCTAATCTCATTTAATTCAATATAATTGCGATTTTCAAAGAAACTTGCAATTGAGATTACGTTGACATTTCTTAAGAAGGCTTTTATAATCCCATTGAGAGATTAATTTATTTCTTTAAAGCAGATTTTAAACATCACAACGTAGTTTTAAATACTTTCTTGAAAGACAGTATTATCATCAAAATATACAGTTTTATAAAACTTAATAAATTCTTTTAAAAGTTACAATGGAAGTAGCTTTATCGTATTTTTATCAAATATTACGGATTTTGAGTACCACTCATTTTTGTTTTAAAGATTCGTCTTATAATGTCGCAAAAATCTAACGATTAAATATAGCATACACACAATTTGTTAAAAATAGTAATATTCAAAATTCTTAACCCTTCACACCAATGTAAAATTATTAAAAATTCTGCTAAATGAAATTATACATGTATTTTTTTTCTTGCTTTTAGAATCATTCATAAAACCATTTAGTATTCCATTTTATTGCATATTTAATTTAAATGAATTTTATCTTGAAATCCTTAAGAGTTTATATCCCTTTTACTGTTGTAGCAATCAATTGTAAACCCTCAGTTTTTTATTTCTTTACCATAGAGGTTTTATGAACTAAAATAACACTCTTTCCGAATCAAACTGGTAGGTTTCTTCTGCCATTTTTTTAAGCTATTTCCCGGCTATGTTTCCTCAAAATATTTGATATATGCAAATATAAATTTTGTTTTTCATATAGATGGCGTAAGGGGTCATATATGTATTGAGTGTTTCTGATTATAAATGCTTTTAAAATGTCTCTTCATAACCGTCAAATCGTAGTATATGATATTATTAAATGATTAAAGTGTAACAACATAGTTTTTTGTTCGGTTTACAATGAATAGTTTTGTGCCAAATGACCGCCATTTGCAGAAATACAACAAAGAAATGCTTTTTTTTGCATCAACGTGTGACTGGAGATGAAAATTGGATTTAGTACGGGACTCCTACACGTAAAAAAGCTTCAGTACAGCCTGGTGAAGCTGGTCCACAACAGCCAAAGCGAAACATTCATTCTGACAAGGTTATGCTTTGTATTTGGTGGGATATGAAGGACGTTGTATATTATGAGATACTGAAAACTCCTGAAACGTTTACTGGCGAAGTCTACCAACGAAAACTAATTCGTTTCAAGTGAGCTATTCAAGAAAATTGACCAGAATAGGAGAATAAACACAATAAACTGATTTTACAGAATGCCAACGCAAAACCACATACTACAGGCGTCTTTAAAACCTACTTAGTCGTTCAGGTCTGGGAAGTTATATCCCACCATCCATATTCGCCGGACATTGCTCCTTCAGATTACTATTTATTCCGGTCGATGCAGCCAGCCCTTTAAGACTTACGATTAACAACTTATGAAAGTATCAAAAATTGGTTTGGCGGATGGATCGCTTCAAGAGACGACTTCTTCAGACAGGAAATCTGTAAATTGCCTGAAAGTTGGGCGAAGGTTGTGGCTTCTGATGGAGTATAATTTGCATGATGTACCATTTTTAAATACTTGCTAAATAAACATGTAATTTTAACAAAAAAAAACGGAATATATTTTTGCATATACCCAATATTAAAATTTATAAAATTGGAAGACGGATAAGGTAAAAAAATTGAGATATGTGTATATTCCAATATTTATTATATAACACGATTAGTCCTTTTACAACAAACAATATGTAAGAAAAGGCTTTAAATAGTGTATATGCGCTTTAGTATGTAACTATAAAGCACCTGCTTGAAAATACACCCAGAGAAAGGAATTGATTAAAACAACAAAACATGTTTTGTTGAGTACATTTTGGTTGTTTTAGCAAATTTTTTAGTTGAAGTAAAAAAATTGGTTTTGTTGCTTGGACAAAAAAATATTGTTAACACTCTTACAAAATTTTAACAAAATTTCATCAATTTTATTTGAATTAACAAAATCTGTTTTTTTTTATTTTACAATAATTTTGTAATTCCAGCAAAACTTTGTTGTTTTGCAAAAATTAAATTGTTGTGTAGTAGAGATAAATCTCTCACGTAACTCGATTTATTTGACTTATATAGTTATATAATTAAAGGATTAACATAATTTTTGGATAATTAAAACTTTTTTTCATTGGGACGGACCAAGGTAGTTTTAAAAATCCCCCTGTTCCATTTATTACTTTCTTCTATCTTTACAAGAAGAAAGAATTGGAATCATGAAAATTTTCGACTTCCGGTTTCCGACAGATTTTAGAAGGTCCTGAACACGATTTGACTGTTTTTAGAAAATGACTGTCGATGACTCTATCTGTTTGTATGTGACAAAAATTTTGTGGGCACTCTATCTCAAGAACTAATGTACGGAATTTATTAAAACTTTATATTCAGTTACTTCCTGATATAAATTGTTGCTGATTAGGTATTGGTGTAAATCGCGCCACAGGTGGCGCTGCTATGTTGCTTTTTATGCGATTTCTGCAATAGCTCTATCTCATTTTCAGCAGTGTATTACGCCTGTAATCTTTGAATAATAACCAGTGATTTTTATCCTGCTTTTTGCAGGCGTAATTCACTGCTGAAAATGAATTAAAAATTAACTATGTGTTGCCGTATGCTGGGCTTTGTATTGTCGTCTCATGTTTGCAACGGGAATTTGCGTGCTTCTGATGACATTTCCATCTTGTGCCGTTCCGACATATATAAGAGTGAGAAATGCCGAGCTCAGATATCGTTCCTTGTAGCTCAGTGGTAGTGTCTTAGATCGCTGTTCTGAGGACCCGGGATCCGCTTGGGCAATTTTCGCCCTCGCGGTTTGCGCTTTAAAAAAAGTAGGATAAAATTTCACTTGTTATTATTCAAGGTTTACAGGCGTAATTCACTGCTGAATATGAATTAAAAAATAGCTAAAATTGCATATTTAAATTGGTTTATTTAACAAAAGTTTTTGTAGTATAAACAAAACAAGTTCGTAATATAACATATTTTATTATTTAAACAAACAAAATACATTTTGTTGAAAAAAGAAAATAGATTGTTAAAATAACACATAGCATATATCTATGTAACAAAAATAATTTTATTAATTGAAGTAAAATTGAACCATTTTACTTGAATTAACAAAACATTGTTTTAATGACGATACAAATTTTTTTTTTTTGGAATTGCAAAAAAAATCAACAATATTTTTTTTTTGTTGATTCAAACAAAATTTCCATTGACCCATATTTAAACGAACAGTTTTGTTGGGACAACCAAATTTTTGTTGATTCAACAGAACTTTTTTCTGGGTGTAGCTTTTAACTGTGGAACATGGCGAGGAATGAAGGATTTATAAATATTTTTTACAGTGCTGTATGGCATTCCTGAACATATTCATATTTATTTCAAAATTATTTCGATATAAAGGAGAAAGAGAATTTTATCAATGAAGGAACAACTGTACAGTACTTCATATTTAAATTTTTGTTGTTATAGCATTAAATGTGGTTTGGTATTAATTTGTAGAATTATAAAATTGTGTTTCACTTTGTTCCGCATATTACATTACAGTTGCTATAAAAAATTTATAAATTATAAAATTCGGTATTGTAAATATGACGATAAATATCTTTACTGTATAATTATAAATTGTATATTTCACATAGATCTTGTGTTCTATGTCTTGTTAAGGATGATCAGTTCCGATATAATTTCTTCCTCATCTTTCTACTTTTCATGTTTACGGACGTGTCAGTCATTTTATTTGAAAAAAAAAATATATATATATATATATATATAAAGATAAATAGATACCGATGAGTAATACAATGCATTAGATTAAAGTCATTGATTTTACAAATTCCACTTGCAGACTAAAGTTATTTTGTATACCAATTTGAATTGATATCTTTTTCAATACTGATTAGCGCGCAGTGCATGTCGCAAGCTGTTTTATTCTTCAAAAAATAAAAATATTAAGCGAACTATTGCAAACATTGATAAATTTAAATAAAAATAAATTATGTATTTAGCTTCATTTTATATGTTGAAATTAATTTCGTACACCAAATGAGTACAAAGGATCATTATGCGCACACGGTTTACAGTGTAAGCTATATTTACTTTCGAATATAAATGTGTACTAAAAGTGTGTACTACATGCAATTTTATAGTCATAGATTTTTGTGTCTAAACTATCAACACTCTATTAGCAATATTCCAATTGCTCTTCAGAATAGGCTTTATTATGGAAATTTTTACTTTCAAATTAAGAATGTTTTTTATATGCTGTAAATATTTAACATATCAATTTAAAAACATAATACTAATTATATGCACACGGTTTGTAGTGTAAGCTATATTTACTTTCAAATATAAATGTGTACTAAAAGTGTGTACTACATGCAATTTTATAGTCATAGATTTTTGTGTCTAAACTATCAACACTCTATTAACAATATTCCAATTGCTCTTCAGAATATGCTTTATTATGGAAATTTTTACTTTCAAATTAAGAATGTTTTTTATATGCTGTAAATATTTAACATATCAATTTAAAAACATAATACTAATTATATGCACACGGTTTGTAGTGTAAGCTATATTTACTTTCAAATATAAATGTGTACTAAAAGTGTGTACTACATGCAATTTTATAGTCATAGATTTTTGTGTCTAAACTATCAACACTCTATTAACAATATTCCAATTGCTCTTCAGAATATGCTTTATTATGGAAATTTTTACTTTCAAATTAAGAATGTTTTTTATATGCTGTAAATATTTAACATATCAATTTAAAAACATAATACTAATTATATGCACACGGTTTGTAGTGTAAGCTATATTTACTTTCAAATATAAATGTGTACTAAAAGTGTGTACTACATGCAATTTTATAGTCATAGATTTTTGTGTCTAAACTATCAACACTCTATTAACAATATTCCAATTGCTCTTCAGAATATGCTTTATTATGGAAATTTTTACTTTCAAATTAAAAATGTTTTTTATATGCTGTAAATATTTAACATATCAATTTAAAAGCATAATACTAATTATATGCACACGGTTTGTAGTGTAACCTATATTTACTTTCAAATATAAATGTGCACTAAATGCAATTTTATAGCCATAAAGTTTTGTGTCTAAATTATCAACACTCTATTAACAATATTACAATTGTTCTTCAGAATATGCTTTGATATGGACATTTTTACTTTCAAATTAAGAATGTTTTCTATATACTGTAAATATTTAACATATCAATTTAAAAACATAATGCTAATTATATGCACTACATTCATCATTCAAAATTATAAAAAAAGTATTAATTTGTTTTTAACTTTTTTCAATGGCATTATGTATCGTTTATATTTATTTTCATTATACTATTCTGGAGTATCCCATTGTTTATTTTTCCAATAATTTCAGTACTTATGAAATTGAAACGAAAACATCAAAGTAAGAAGATGTAAGAAATATGTAAGAACTATTTTCTTCCTTTTATTTTAAAATAGTCTTTGTAAGCAAAATTATTATTTTACTTCAGATATCCAATCTCTATAAGAACGATTTAAAAAACAAAAAACGTTATTTTATATATTGCAAAAAACAAAAACAAGTATAAAAAGTATTATTTTTTCTTATTCAAAATTATTTTTTACAAAAAAATAATATTAAAATAAAATCAACAAACAAATAAATAAATAAAAAATGCATTCAAATGTCATCAGTTTCAGAAAAAAAACAATTTCTCACAATATATGTTTTCTATAAAATATTTTATATTCGAAAGAAAATTTAAGTATAAAATAAATACCTTATAGCTAGAAATTATGTATGCTGAAGAGTGTAAAAAAAAAAAAAAAAAAAAAAAAAAAAAAAAAAAAAATATATATATATATATATATATATATATATATATATCCAGTTTTAATTTTAAACCACTATTTTGCCCATTCCTCCCACTGATGCATGAGTATAAATATGCAGATTTTATAACAGATTAATATATTCAAAACACTCTCTTTGCAATATCATAATGATTGTTGCAAGCACTTTTGAATAATTAGGGTTCCTTTACGTTTTACTGTAGGCATATAAAACATACTATATAAAACCAAATATTTTGAAGCATCAAATGAAGCTTGAGAATTTTATGATATTTTAAAAATTAAAAATACATTATAAGCAGCATTTGCTTTCCATTATTCTGAATAAACTTTTACTTAAAAAAAATATTGAACTGAGAGTTTTGTTAACAATATATCCCAAGATCTAGCAGTCAATTTGGAGCAGGCATTCGATAAATGCTGAAAATTGGTAGAATAGTATTTCTACACCCGCTGTCTAAAAATTAAGGGACAGTGACCGGACGCTTTCGCTTTGTACCCAGTTTGTGGAATATCTACTGGAATTCTTGACAAATTGTTCTTGAAATTCGAGGATGTAAAGTTTGACTTCAAGAACAGAAGAAACAGTATTATGCAATTAAAAAAAATAATATATTGAATATTGGATGAGATATGGGCATTTGTATGAAATAATTTATTACTACGCATGCGCGAACTATACCAAAGATCTTTTTCATAGTTTGGTAGTCAATTCTATACAGTGACCCGTAAAGAAAGACTAGTCAAATATCGTGAAAATTCAGAAATATACCAGAAATACAGTGAGCTGATTGACAAATTCGGGGACAATCCCATTGAACAAACCGTGTATGTTCGAAATACCGTGTATATACCATGTATATACCGATATTCGACCAACCGCGTAAAATGCGAAAGCGTGCAGTCACTGCCCCTTAATTTTTGGATAGCAGTGTACCTTACCGCATTATGAAAGTCTCCATGCTAGCAGGTGGGGGATTCGCGACTTACGCAATTCGCAACTAGCAAATTTTCGATGAACAACAAAGGCTCTTGATAAAACTACAATTTATATATATGAAAATACATGTTTTATTAAAAGTAAAAATATAATAGGCAGACAAATCTGCCGTGACTAAATACATAGCAAACGTCTTTAATGTTGATAAAAAATGATTGAAAATATTTGTTTGATAACAATAGTTACAAAAACAATTATCAGGTTAAAAACATTTTTATTTTTATAGAAAATAAGTTTTTATATATAAAAACAAAAAAAGCGCAGGAAATATAATGAGAGCGCCCTCTAGTGGAAAAGTTGAGAACTAAAATAAATCGGAAAAAATAAGCTTAATCAATCACATAAAATGCAGGAAACAATAGCAAAAGATAACCATTAACGGCGGATTCATTAAGCATGCATTAAATCATCACATTTTTGGAAGAATGTTCGCAGTTTGCGACTAAAAAAAAATTTGAGAATTATTGAAAATTAATTATTAAAAAAATATATACGATTATATTCGTCAATGTTCTGACCATTTGTTAAATATGAAGAATGAATTAATACCGCATCATCAATAACTGGTCTGTTCAAAATGAAAATGCATTTTGTAACACAGTTGTGTCTGTTGTTGAACTCAACGCAAAAGTACTTCAAATATTCGACATTTTAAAGACAAATTGCTTTGCGAACGTGCGATTCTTTCACAAAAACATGATAGTGTGAACAACATCAAATTGAATATTCAAAACGAGTTACCTGGAGAATCTGTAATTGTACAAATCAATATATACCGTTGTTGATGAATATGAGCTTCTAAGTAATTGTTTTTAATTTCGTTCCATCATGCACTATTCAAAGACAGTTTGACATTTTTCCTTTTTAGGTTTTATTGCTCCATAAATGAATGGAAGTTAGCTGATATCTGATGAGTTTATTATATAAATTTATATATTTTTAAAATGGGTTTTTATTTGATTCATACATATGTTTTCGCATGCATCTTTTCTTATGTTTTTATACTGCATGTTTAATTTTGAACTTGATTTTATGAAACAAACATTCTTAAAATCACGGGCAAGACCCGGTACTTCAGGTAGTATACGATAAAACAGTATATTACAATGTTCAATAACAGCATAAGTTTAGAATAAGAATAATCATTGTGCACATAAATGCCAAGAATAAAAGACGTAAAATGTTTTTTTCTTTGAGTTCAACCATTGCAAAGTAACAAAATGAGCAGCGTAAGTACTTTTCAAACAGTAAAATATTTTCAAATATAATTTTTTAAAGCTTTGTATTTACTTTTTTAAAGCATTTTTTCTTTCAGTCTGTTTAAATTTACTTTTAAATTAGTGTAAAATAGAATTGGGTTCATCAAACCCATCGCGAGTAAGTTTGTTTTAAAAACGACGTGGTTAACGGAGAGTTAAAAATGTTATTATCATTATAAATTTTAAAAGGAGTCATTGACGTTTGACGGATTCTTAAGTCGTCCTTTTCATATTTGTCCTCTCTAACTATGATCGTAAGCAATACCTTATAAGCTACTGAATTCAAACGGGCAATTTCGCTACTTTCGTACAATTTCATTGCAAAGGCTTACAAACGCTACTAAAATATATAATATAGTGATTTACCTTTGAGCTTGTTACTTATAAATAATTTAATCAATATCCACTTTCGTTACACCACTTTTCAAGTATCGATACATTTTTTTCGAAACAGTAAAAAATCCAGCTGTTAAATATTAATTAATATTTTAATTTATTTTAGAATATGAAATCTCTAGTATTTTTATTTTCGAATATAGCCTTTTTCGCTTACTTCTACTTGCCTAGTTTATTTATACTGTATTATTTTTAATATCAATTTATAAAAATCAATCATGCAATATCTTGAAAGCATGGATAAAAATTTTGAAAATTTCTAATCTTAATATTTTTCAATAATATTTAACGCATTTTTTTAAACTTTTCCCCTACTAGTCTTACTTCTCAAGTGTTGCAGTGGTCGATTTTCCATTAAATTCAATACTTAATGGAAGCAAAGGTAAAACATCAAAGCGAATACAAAAATTTATTTAGAAGGCAAATTCTTTTTAATAATTTTATTTTTACTATACATATTTTGTGAGTGAATGTATTTTATACTTTGCACAAGTAATTTTTTTGACTAATTAAAAAAAAATAATATACTGATATTGATGTTTTTGAAATAAAAACTCAATGTTGTGTCCATAAAACATATCCAAGTCATTGATGTTGAATTCATTTTCTACAATTTTATTCCATTTTCAGAAAACAAAAATTGTACAGTTCTTGTGATAAAGTAACTTTTTTTTTATTGAATCGCATAAATTGAAAATATTACTTAAAAATCGATATGATTTTTTTAAATATTTTTATTAGTATTTTAAAAAAAGCTTTAAGTCATTAAATACATAAATTATTTTAAATCTTCAATGTTAAATAAAGAAAGTGAGTTATTTTTCCTCAGTACTTATAAACTAATAATTGTTTGAAAATAATTATTAAATATGATTGTTAGTGAATTACAACATTTTTATACAAATTCGTTATTATAATGAAATGAATTTATAAACTTTGAAGAAAATTAAAATCTAAATGTAATTTCCTTGTGAACTCATGTAATAAAACACATTTAAAAAGCATTTTTACGTCAAAATTAATTGCAATTATTAAGTAAATATCATTGAAAATATAAACGATGAAAATTTTATAATAAGAATGCACTTACATAAAAAGTAAAATGATTCTTTTGAAAATCAAAATTATATATCATTTCGTTAGTTTTGTAAATGTAGTTTAATGTGTTGAAAATATTTTCACGTAATTACTTAAAGTTATTTTCACGAATTACCTAATTTAGTAATTTAGTCAAAAACCTGAAGAATGGTAGATACATATACCGAAAACATATGCTATTGGTTTGTACTGGGCTAGGGATTGACTGAATTACGAACATGTAAGAGTGGCAAATGTTCAGTTCGGTTGCTTTGTTATTTATGATCATACCAAAACTATAAGAACTCAGAAGAGTATTTCATTTCGTGTTAAATGATAAAAGATCTATCTTCTTTCCATTTAACAGTGTTAAGTACATATTAAAAAACATTTAGTCATATTTCATAATAACGAAGTCTAAATGTAAAAACAAAAGGATCTCTCCAGATGTTTTTGTATTCTATAATCAGATAAAAAAGATCAGAAAGAAAAAGGGTCATTATAACGGTTTTCTTTTAGTTGTTTTTAAGTACACCAAAAGCGATTTCATACAGTATTGGTATTCAAAAAGGCTTATTATAAAAAACTTAAACTCAGTAATTTAATAATAATAATGTTACTATCGAGGTAATTTTGTTCACTTTATTATGAATCAAAAGCAAACGCTCGTCATACACGGTAGAGTCAATTAAATTATTTCTTGTTTACGATAATGACTAATATCATAAAGTTACTTAGTTCGAATCATCAACTTTTGAAATGAAATACACTGCTGGCCATTAAAAATGCTACACCATGAAGTAATGCAAATAACACAATGATATTTATTGGACAAATACATTATAATGGGAAGGACAATTGATTGCATTTTCAGAAAATTTGGAGGTATAGATCCTGAGAAAACACTACCCAAAGCAGCAACCTCTGGCCAAAATAATAGCATTTATTTGCATATCCATGGAGTCGAACAGAGATTGGATGTCATATACGGGTACATCACTGCCTGCAGCTTCAACACTATGCCACAGTTCATCAACCGTAGTAACGGGAGAGTGGTGGCGGGCCAGTCGCTCAGAAGCCATTGACAGGACATTTTCAATTGGTGAGAAATCAGGAGAACGTGCCGGCAACAGTCAAATATGTTCTGTATCAAGGAAGGTCAGGATAGTACGAGCAACATGCGGTCGTGCATTGTAATGCGGAGGCAACGAAGATAAGGCAGAACCGCGGGCCGTAACACATCAGAAATGTAACGGCTGCTGTTGAAATTGCCGGCAATGCGAACAAAAGGTTACCGAGACGTGTATCCAATGGCACTTCATACCGTCACTCCAAGTGATATGACACTATGATGATTCGAATGCAAGCTGGCAATGTGCGTTTTCCACGATGCCGCCAAATAATGATGCTGGTATCCTGATGCTGTATATGAAGCAGGAATGGTGTCTCACGTCGTCTTTGATGAATCCAGGTTCTGTATGCAGCATCATGATGCTGCTTCTCAATTATTTAGAAATTTCAAACAAAAATGGTAATATAAATATTTTATAATATTTTTGGGATAACGTGCATCTGAAACTTAAGCCAATGTAAAACAATGAAAATACTTTGCTGCATAAGTCTCTCTATAGTATATATTTTATTTAATATTCATATTTATTACACTCTTTTATTTGATTAACTTAATTCATACATGTAAAGAATTTTTTAATCTATTTTTATTTCACTTCCTGATACGTTTTATAAAAATAATGTATAAATGTGTGTTTCGGATAACAAAAGGAAAATTTTGGACATTATTTACAAAGTAATAAATTGATTTTAAAGCATTTTTCCGTTAGCCATTTAAATCGACAAATAATCTTTATATAAGTTACAACTGTATACGAGTTAGCTATGAACAACAATGAATTTAATTATGCGCCAAAGTACGCTCAATAAAATATGTTAAATGACTGTGAAATTTCAACAATGAAATGTTTTAAACACTAAAAAAGAGAGAATACAATACAAATAATGTATGAAGAGCTTAGTTTTATTAATACGCTTTAACTGAATAATATGTTTATTTCGGATGAGAATTAAAAAAGGAGCAACAAAACAACAACGGAGTTTTCATTTGTTAACATTTATTGACAGAAGGTTCTTTTAACAGTATCATTGTATCTAAACATTTTCTATGAAATACACAGTAACTCAAGTAATAATGTGTCAGACAATCTTACTTGATACTTTCTTTTCCGTTGAATTTTCGTGAAGTTTATCTTTCAGGGAATTTTCTCCATATATCAATCTGAAGAATTAAGTTTAAAGAAAAATTTGAATTAGAAGTAAAAGATCAGTAAAGTGAGCCAAAATAAAATGAGATTGTGGATAATCTTTAAAGTTAGAAGAATTATAATGCCCGATTTTGGTTTACTTGAATATATATTTTGATATAATTTACAAAGTATAATTTTTGATATACCGAAAAAAGTAATGCGTTCAGGTATGGAATTTTCCCCAGCCTCCCGGGTAAACAAGAGGTACCTATTTCTTCTCCGCCGCCGACGAGTCCGATAGTAACCTTCATACGAGCTCAATGTTCGAAAGCGGCGGTACAGAAAGAGTTCTCAGAGAAGCTCGGCGTAAAGCCTACGGGTTTCTAGGGTTTCCTTTTTGCGTTTCCGTCTCCAAATCTGTCCGGGGCCTCCGGCAATCTCCCCAAGTGCGTTGTGGTGGTATCCTAAGAGATTAGGCTCCACCACATATCGCAACGACCTCTGTCGTCAACTACTGGCGTGTAGAGAAGTGATGCGCAGGTGGCGATGCTTCTCTTGCCCGGAGAGCCTACCTGTGGGGTTTCCTGTGTCATCTGTGCCCCCTGGTGTATCACTCGCTTCGGTACATGAAAACCTCGAACCGGTGGTGATGTACGTCCACGGCGTAGCTTTGTTTTTATACCAGAAAAAATTCCAATCGATTTAAAAAATATATATCTTCTTTAATACAAAAATAATTCCAATCCAAAATTTTACCTAATTATGAACTATATTAATAATTAATATTTTTGGAATTTAATCATTTATAAGATTTTCTTTTAAAGCTATTATATTTTATAACTATAGATCGTCTACGTGTGATATTATCATAAAAATAATGGATATTTGTGTTTTAAATCTGTAAATATTAAAACGCCTGTTTTATTCCATGGCTCTAAATGTAACATAAATGCATTTAATCAATCGCACACTTTTCATTCTGCAAAATTGGTATTTATTATATATATTTGATTTTATCCATGTAAAATTTTATATAAAATTTAGCCGGTACCTGAATTTATTCCACATTATATAAATAATATCTTACGTTGTACTGTTTGGTGCAGTAGTTCTGATGGAATTGTCACGTGTTCTAAAAATGTAGCTAAATATGGTACGCAAACAGTTTATTTTACAGACCTCTATTAGAAAAAACTGAAGATTTGAAGGAGCTAACGAATGCAAAAGCTTTTCTGGTGTATAGTAGCGTTTTTTTTTTAATTTAAAAATTGAAGTTCCAGTGCAGTTGACAAAACTTTCTAGTGCTCTTTTTTCAATTTTTTAAACTTTAATTGTTTTATAAAACAATTATACCAGACGATCGATACTTTAATTTAATTGATTTAACTATTGGTAGACAGCAGTGCAAAACTTCATCTTGTACAAAACAAGATATGTTATTGCGTAATATCAAATAATAATAATGTTTATAATTTTATATAAAATATTCTATAAATAATATAAGTATGAAATTAATGTATTTATAATATGTCCTTGCCACGCTATAAATGAAAAGTATTATTTTTATTATAATTTAATAGTATCATTATAAAAATTAATAATTTGTATAATAAATCGGACATTTTCCGTCAGCGCAAATAAATGTATCGACGGCTATTCCACTCAGCCAAGTGTTCCAGACGATTTGTCCTCACCTATGACGTTAAATCACAAAGGGAACAGAGAACAGTTTATGGCACACTAATAAAATAGGGGCGCTTAAGGATATAAAAATATCTTAGTATTTTATGGGAACAGACCATATGATCTCGAAAATAAGTGTTTGCTTTAGATACACAGAGTGACTTTTCTGCAGGCAATAAATGGTTTGTTTCTATGTTGCTATTGTCATAATGTTTAGCCAATAACTGGAAGATTTTTAAAACTCTGTCCATGCAACGGACAGGGCTATTTTCTTGTGTATTAAAAATATAATGTCAAACATTCTCTTTCTAATAGTGGTAGTAGAAGCACCTTCATATACAAGTCTCTGACTTGTGCTTAAAAATGAAAAGCAACTTGATGTTTAGTTGCTACATGGTGCTTGAAAAGAAGCTATGAGCATTTTTCCAGTTCATCTTTTTAGATAAAGGAAGACAACTTCTTATGCTCCAGCATCACAGCAAATACAGTTTCTGTGTCAGTCTCTTGTGAATCCCTTAGTATCTCAATCTCTGAAAGTTTTGCAATTACGTAAGATGTATTATATTATTATTATTTTTTTTTAATTGTAGATTTTCATAGTTAAACTCCGTGCAGTGTGTCTTACAGAAATGTAAGCTTTTTTTGAAAAAAAAAGTATCAAAACCGTTCACAAAAATAATGAAAAATTATAAATTTCAACGATATTGCACAACATTGTATCTATTTAAAAAAAAAAAAAAAAAAAAAAAAAAAAAAAAAAAAAAAAAAAAAATCACGATAAAAGTATTATATTTATTATTAAATTGATCGATTTGTTTTTAAAAAGATGTTTTAAATTTTATCCAAGACAAGAAGCAGAATAAAAATAATAACAATTGCAATATAGTCAATATGTTATTCATTAAAAGGACGAGGAAATTCCGTGTTAAACTTCCTTTTCTTTAAGAAAATGAAACAAGCTATTTAATGATTATAAAAGTCCAAACAGAAATTTACAAGGAGTTCTTAATTGAATCATAAAATTTTTTTGCCCTAATTATTTTATCCATTAGATCGACGTGTATTGGATTGCGCTAAAGAAATATATGACTCTTGTGAGGTTAGAAATTTTTATTGTCCTCATTCTTTGGAATAAAATAAACGCATAAAGCTTATTTAGAAAGTGTTTTCTTTTCTAATTTCCTTCGCTGATCTCTCTCGTTTGAAAATAGCTTGTTATTTTTCGAAAAATTGCGACATGTATTCAATTTATCACAATTTCTAAAATCTACATACCTTGAAGGCAACTTTGTCTGATGATAGTATTTTTTTTTCAATACTGCTTTATTTAAGAAAACACTCGGTGAAACTATGTTTTATATAGTTCACAATATTTGTGGTATAGCTATATTGAAAGATCACAAAGCCATAAAATATTTTAAACTCAATAAAGCATAATATTTTATTTTTAATATTTATTAAATTTTCAAATTACAACTTTTTACAACAAACAAGTGGTATATAACTAGAGTTAATCATTTCCATTACTACTATTAAGAGTGACATTATGATAGTTTTTCATCACACTATTTTAATCTTTCATTTTTAATCAAAATTATGAGTTGTAAAGAAACGTCAAACGTAAAAAGTAAAAAAATGTCGTATATTTTCACACAGTGTTTTCATAACAGTAAGTGTTATCCTTATATTCAGTAAATTTCATTTCTTTATAGTTAAACATATAATCTTTAGGTCTGTAAAAGTTTAAGTCTGAAACATAAGAGAAAGTTCTAAAAATAGGCTTTCAAATTGAACGTGTTTACTTCTTTTTTGAACATTTTGAATTTTTTTCGATTTTTTATTACACATTTACGTTAGAAGAGATCGATGAGACAAAATAACATAAGCAATTTGCTATCAAATGGTATATGTGTTATATTGGTTCATCATGTTCCTCTAAAGGAAAATATGTAAGGTTTAAATTATGCAACAAAGGGGAACTGTAGTTGACCATGTTGATTTTAAAGCTATTTTTTACATTCTTCTATTTAATTTAACTTGGTTTTAGCGTTCCATACTTAAAAAGTAAAAACTGAACCATTATAAGATCACTCCTGTGTCTGTCTGTCCGTCTGTCAGAGTCCTGTTGACCCACATATTTTCAGATTATTGGCCATTCACAAATATGTTTGGGAAAAATTAGGGGAGGGGGGGAGGCAAAAGAGTTACTTGAAAAAACAAATTTTTATTTTGTATATCGTGTGGGGTATCATGTGGAACATCTCGTAGTATCAAACTCAAAAAAGAAATATTTTTTAAATTTTAGTTATTATATTTTAGGAGATAGCGTCGAAAATGCACTGCAAAAATATGTTCTCACACCCTCTCTTTCAAAATCTGCAGAAACTAAAATTACTTATGAGTAATATAAGTTTAGTTAAACCTAGCAGGACAACTCTAGCGATTTTCCTAGGTCACGTAGTTTTTGACAAAAACGCAATTTTCAGTTACACACAAACTTTACTTTACGGACGGTCAGCAGGAAAGTTGATGGGCTAAATACGCAGAATCATCCAATGATAGTTGATAATGATTTTCGAAAAACATTGTCGGTAATTAGCCGATATATTAATTAAGTTACTTAAAAAAATATTTTCATCTATCGTATATGGTATCGTTGAAAAGATCTCGTATCACCAAACTAATATATATATATATATATATATATATATATATATATATATATATATATATATATATATATATATATATATATATATATATATATGTTTGAATTTCGGTATTATATTGTTAGAGATATCGTCGAAAGTGTACAGCAAAAATATATCCCCCGCACCTCCTATTTCAGCATCTACTGAAACTAAAATTATGAAAAAAATAGTAGGAGTTTGTTAATTAATAAATAGTAATTAATAAATTGAATGTACGGAACCCTTTGAGCGTGAGTTATATTCGCACTTGACCGATTTATTGTACGTAAAATATGGAATTTTTAAATAGATTTTCCCTCACTTCCTGATTGGCTAGTATTATAAAATGTCTATATACAGATACAGGTGTTTTTCAGGTGACAATATAGCATTTTAATATTTTTAGAACTCAATTAATTAATTTTAGGCATTTTTCGTTAGCCGTAGGTGATAAATCGACTAATATTATTTACGGTTAAAACTGTTTACCAGTTTCAACAACAATGGAGTTATGAAAGTAGTAAATATAAATTTTAAAAGAGCATAATGTAATAAATTCATGTAATAAAAATACCTCTTTATTACCAATTTATCTTGTTTTTCAAATTTAAAACTTACACACATCTAAAGATTATATGTTCAACTAAAAAAAAAAAAAAAAATACTGTTTACTGATTTTAAAGATTTCAGTCTTTTTATGAAATGAGTAGGCAAAAATATAAGGAGTATCTCTCCTTCTCATTTTTAACTTTATAAAATAATGAAGAACGGGTAATTCATTATCTATATTTTTAAAACAAGGAGTTTTTTTTTTGTCTGTCTGACAAGGAGAGGTTCCGAGGTCGGCGTCACAGAATGCGGTGAACACCTTTGTATATTGATAGAGTATAGTTAGTTTATAAATATATGAAAGCCATAAAGTTCAATACCCAGGAAAAATACCTTTAGAAAAAAAGGTCTCAAGTTTACAGCACAGTTTACAATTGGATAAATTTCTTCTTTTGCTATTGTCTTCGTAGCCTGGTCGGTATGTCACAGAGCTTGAGATTTTTGTGTCTGAGTTGAAATCCCCAGCTTGACTTATTTTTCACAGCGAAATTTTTATCAGTTACTGCCGAACTACAATTGAAAAAAAAAAATTTAATCATTGAAATTTACGAAAAAAAATTAAATAAATATATGTTTTGTATCCAGGGTCTGTTTACCGAATAGGCCGGGAAAGCCAGTGCTTACCCAAAGAAATACAAAGGGGCCGCCAAATTTACTTTTCAGAATAACTTCTTACGAAAAAAAAATCAATCAAGGTAAAAAATGCATCTTTCCCTACGAAATTTTGATCTAAGAAGCTCGCTCTTTCTAAATTGTTGTTTACTCGCAATTTTGATGGTAAAATTTAAAATTGCTGCAGCATACCAAAAATGGGTTAATAAATAACAAAGCAATTGGTAGAGGGGGACCCCAGACTAACGTTGGGCTTCCCCTATTTTTATGTCTTAAGCGGGCCCTGTTTGTATCATATAAATACAGATTTAACTATGAAACTCTGCATATTCAAATATTTAATAGAAAGTTAAAACACCAAGTAGACAATTTATATTTCTATAGACCAGAAATTTCTGCTGTTATTGTGAATTATTTACAGTTATTTAATGGAATAATTTACCATTTTTTCCAGAGAAATAAATTAAACTACGTGATATAAATCTATACTATATTAGATTGATTTTATTTTATTATACAAAATCTTTAAAAAATTTCGTGATTTTTTTTAAATATTCATTTAAATTTTTAGTATGATTTTTTTAGAATCTCGAATTTTTGGTTAATAACTATTTTTAGTAACTCAAAATATTTTATAGAACTTAATCTTAAGTACATGGACAGTTATTCTAATTATAAACACAAGAATACAAGATTTAAAAAATTCAAAATTCAAAAATTAGTTCTATAAAATACAATATATTTTGAAGTGCTATTATGATTGTAATACTATTAATACTAACAGAAAAAAATTTAATTAAAGCAGCCTGTTATAATTTTATGTAATGTATTTTAATTTATTTCATTTCGAAAAATAGTAGTTTATTTAAGCAAATAACAGAAAATAAATTTAAAAACAAGCAAAATTTTGTGATCTATAGAAGTACCAATTACCTATTTTTTTGTTTATTTATTTATTTCTTTATTTAGATTTTACTTTTCAATAAATATGTAAACATGCAAAATTTTATAGATTAAATTTTATTTATGTAATTAAACTGTATTATGAAACATATTAAACAACAAAAAAATTATTTGAATTGCTGAAAATACTTATTACGTAGACAGTTGGTCTAATGACAAAATGAAAAATCCGAGATTAAAAAAAATATATTAAAAATATAAAAGCTTATTTTCAATACGACATGAATTTTTTTTAATGTTTAGATAATGAAACAAAATTAAAATAATATGTTATAGATTTATATCACGTATTTTAATTTATTTAATTATGAAAAATTTTACATTAAGCATTTAAATAACTGTAAATAATTCAGAATAATTCACAATAATAGCAAAAATTTCTGGTCTATATAAATACAAATTGTCTAATTAAAAAAAAGAACCTTTCCATTAAATATTTAAATATGTAGAATTTTATATTTAAAATAGTATTTATATGATGCAAGTAAAACATATATTTAATTTATATTTTTCGCGAATTTCAATGATTATACATATTTTTTCAATTGTAGTTCAAATGTAATTGATAAAAATATTCGCTGTGAAAAATAAGTCAAACTGGGAATTATAATCCAACGACATACCGACTAAGCTACGAAGACACTTGGCAAAAGTAGAAAATTATCCAATTATAAACTGAAATGTAAACTTTGAGACCTTTTGTCTCAAGACCACCTTGGTAATGTACTTTCTGGCATTCATGTATTTATATACGAACTATACTCTATCGATACACAAAGATTCACCGCATTCTGTTACTCCGACTTCGGAACCTCTTCTTGTGAGTTTGCACGCACGGTATAATGGAAAAGGCCAGCGCTACAACATTGTACCAGATGTATTCCCATGTGTATCCGAGAACCACTCAAAGATTTTTTTTTTCAAAATTATGTTTAGATTTTTTAACAGTTTTACGGGATTTTTTTTCTGATTTTTTTTCTGAATTTTCTTTTCATCATCCGCATCTTTATTTCTAAACACTGCATAATTTCATACTTTACAGCACAGAATATATAGAAAAAATACGCTTTCAGATAAAATTTATTTCAAAACTGTAACGTAATTTACGGATTGTCAATTATTAACAAATAAATAAATAAGTAAATAAACTTGTAATTCTTTGTTAGGTGCGTTCGAAATTATATAAATACCTAGCACCTATTGTCGTCGTCTGGTCCGTCCGTCCGTCCGCATATAACAACGCAAAAACTACCCAACTGAATGGTTTGAAATTTAAGATATATTATCTTTGCAGAATTTTGTCGAGACATTTCAAATTGTTTGAAAATCGAATCAAAACTTTAGAAAATATTAATAAAAACATTTATTAAGAAATTTGAATTTTTTTTTAAATGGTGCTTTCTTGTTATAGGAGTTTACAAGGTTTAATCGTCAAGCGACCGTGATACTTATTTTGTTACAGAAATTAATCTGCAGACGATATAATTCATTTCACAGAATTAAAAATTTTCAAGATCTGAATATTTATATAACTAGCTATAGTACGAACGCGCACCACATTTGTCATGTTTGACTTACAATTTCTAACTTGTTTTTAAATTGAATAAATGTCAAACAGAAAACAACCATTTAGTTTCTTCGCGCAACGCTGAAACACTAACAATAATTTTTTTTTTTTTTTTTTTTTCTTTTTTTTTTTTTTTTTTTTTAAGTTTTGAGAAAAAAATTTATGAATTTTATAGCATATTTAATCGATTGATTTATTTGATCTTTTTCACATTATGGAAGTTATGAATGTGTGAAAGACGAAATTCTTCACGTATAAAGTCTATTCTTTCTCAAATTGTAACACGTTTCAAGATTTATTTTTTTTTAATTAGCAAATATTAATCATGTTAATTTTTGCATCTAATTAGAATGAAAGTTTCTAAAATTTCCATTTTTTTAAGGATTAAAAAAATATTTTCATAATTTTAACGACGGAATCTGGGCGAAAATATTTAGGCTCTTCAGCCCCTCCTGGGTCTACCGATTGACGACTATCCATTAAAAAAAATTTAAACTAATATTACGATTCGGAATGTATTTGTAGAACCAAACCAAACATTTCTGGTTTTTTGCGGCCGTTCAAAAGTGGAGTACACATTTCTGACAGAAAAATCCGAGGTGAAAGACATTGGGCTTTGTCAGTAAAACGGTTCATGAATATTACATTAGAAATATTACTTTCATTAACGTAACATTTTGCTGATATAGAACGATGCAATACCAAAAAAAGAATGTGTGAATATATTTGTGTGACTTAAATATTGCATAAGTATGCGTGAAATGTTTCTCACGCATGTGTCATCTGCACGCATATCACATCAAATCACTTAGAAACTGCAATTGAAACACTTTTATTAAATATTAGATAAATAAAAAAGGTTTCCTTACTCAAAAATAAAGATTTAAATTAAAATATGTTCTCAGAAAGCGGTGTACATTCATTTTAACTAAAATTGCGCATTTGTTTGGTTTCATTTGAACATTTTTTTTTAATATTACTTTAATTATATATATATAATAAACGTTTTCTTTTTAACGTGGCCATATAACTTGCACTGCGACCAGGCATATTTGTGATTGTAAAACTCGCTTTATCGCCAGAAGACAAGCTGCATAATAAGTTAAGATTTCTTGTGCGATAATAAGAAAGATATACAGATAATATAATGCAATTATATATATATATATATATATATATATATATATACCGGGCGTCCTAAAATGAACTGACTGATTTTAAAATTCAATGACTTCCAAACAGTGACAGATATTTAAAAAATTCTTGCAGGAGAGTAATGTATGATGTCAGAAATTTTTTTATTGCGATTCCTGTTTTCAGTTTGACTTACCAGCAATAAATGGCGCTGTGAGCGATAGGAGTGCAATCCAAGCCAAAACTAAAATCACCCAGCATTGATGTGAAAGATGAAGGTTCAATACAAGGAGTGTGTCTCATTCGCTAATACAATCTTGTTCTTAGGACCCGATTCAGAATAATATTTTATTGGTGAATTAGACCCACTCCATGTGTTGATCCTCATTCCTTCACATCAATGCTGTGTGATTTCTGATTTTGTCTCGACAGGATGTCTATTGTTGATTGCAGCGCCATCTATTGCGGATAATTCGATCAGGAATCGCAGTAAAAAACTCCTGACATCATACATCAGTTTCCTCCAAGAATTTTATTAATATTTGTCAACGTTTAGAATTTATTGAATTTTAAAATCAGTCAGTCAATTTCAGGACACCCGGTATATATATATATATATATAGTTATTACTATATTGTGATGCAACATATATTTTAATCAAGTAAAATTCACCTTAATTAAATAATTCGTTCATGTTTAACAGAAAACGAAAATCTGTCTGTTCGATGAGTCATTTCAGTTTAGTCCAAAAGTGCGGGGTCATATTGTTAATATGATGTTATGGGTAATCTTCCATAATCGGACAAATGGCGTATTTCAGCAGATTTGTTTTAAACAAGATTGTTGCTTATCCGTTAACGGTACATTGTAAAAAAAAAAAAAATACCCTTTTTAATCTACGAAAATATAATATAATTATGAACGAAAATATAATGTAACCTCTTTCGAGGGTTCCGAGTTTTGGAAAACTTTCCTTTACCTTTATAAACAAATAGAGCTTCTGAATTTAAAGGGGCACTTATAAAAACGAAGTTTCAGAAACGTTGCCGAGTGGCTTTAACATATTACTAAACCGTTTTTTGATCCCGGTATATCGTTTATTCAGATACTATCAATTCTCAAGTAAATATTTTTTGCTGTTTAACTACATTTATACATGTAAGATTAACAAATGTATATTAATTTTAATGTTAATGTTTTTCATTTAGCTTTTTTGTCTGTAAAATATAATTGTTGAACATTAAAATGATTACTTGATCGCATCCAAAACCTATATACCGGATTCAGGAAACTAATTAATAAACTGTAAAAAATTAACTACTCGAATACGTTTCCGAATATCACGGTCGAAAAAATAAATTATACAACTACTTGTTTAAATCTTGAACAACATTTCGTTTCTGAGATTTCTGTAATCATGGATAACTCAGAAGTAATTATATTATATTTTCGTCAGTGGTTACATAATAGTTTTGTAGAACTATTTGTCCTTTTTTACAGAATATTCATGCTCACTTTATTAATTGATACTGACGACCCATAAAAGAAACATTGAGACTAGAAATATACGAGTCGGTATTTATGTGTAGAATTAAACTGAACATTTCTGGTAACCGGGCAGACGTTCGATAGATGACTTCATATTTCTTTCGAAAAATACGTGAAAGAAGCAGGATTTTGTCGCTAATAATGATTTGTGGATGTACTATACACCTGGAAATAATTATTGAGATAATGTGAAATTATTTTGACTTTTATCGACGCAATACGTATTAAAAGAAGAAAGACAAATCCTGCGTCACGCATACACTATAAAACACTTTAAAAAAATTCCAAGATATTTTAATGCAACTTCATCTTTTGACACAGTGAAAGAAGAAAAAGAATAACACAGCTGAAACCTCAGTTTCAGCAATTACTGCCAGAACCGGTAAGATATTCGAGTTGTTATGTGTAATCCTGATCTAAAGATCTTATGTACGCTGCACACTATTCTAAAATTTAATTCAGCTAGAAACTGTATAATACAATTGAAAATTCACTTTCAGTATTTTTCTTCCATAATCTTTAATGTATAACTACACACCGCAAAAAATAACTTAAAGCACACTTTTGAAAATCAACATCCATAGATGAAAATGCATTCAAATTATTTTGCGCATCCCTTTATATTAATTAAATGATATTGTACAAACATTTCTTAGTATATTAAAATTTAGTTTAACTGGAAAATGAAACACACAGTTAATAACAGAATTTCAGCAATCCACGCTCAAAAACGGTAATGCTTAGAAAAAATCTTTTGCAGTCCTGTATATGATTTGTAGAATTTATACACACCACAAAATATATTAATGCTTAGTTAAACTTAAAAACATATACAAAAATTTAAAACGCACTTCTAGCAGTTATCGCCCATTGTAAATGTTATTTATGACAATATAGTTTTGTATATCTCTGTAAATGAACGGTAAATGCAAAGCATTTAATATCTTATTGAACGCACGGTTTATTGAACGTCTATAATACATGTACATTACATTACGTTTGAAGTTGTGCATTATTATCAAAATACAGTGTAAACAATTGTTTCCTAAGATCATATGTGAAGGAATTCTTTTGTGTATCTTTGTAAACGAACTATAAATGCTACACACTTCATTTTCATCAGGTAATGTCCTATAATAAATATAAATAATGTATACCAATTACATGAAATGAAAACATATTTACGGAAGTTAAATTGTGGATACACGACCAAACAGACATAAGAACCGAAGTCATGAATAATTTTCAAATATATTGGTCAGTAAAAAGAATGTGTAAATATATATTTTTTTTTAGATTGCATACGTATCACTGAAATACTTATCACTAATATGTCATATGTACGCATTTCTCATCGAATCTCTTAACGAATGCGTTTAAAACACTTATTAAATGTTAGAGAAATGAAAGTATTTTGTTCATACAAAAATGTAGTTATATACTGAATTCAACTCAGAGAATTAAGTCTGGATTAGAAGAAACTGTAGTCGGCAGTTTAATTTAAATTAAACATTTCTTTTTTTCTTTTTCTCAAATAATTTGGATTCATTTATGAACAAAACAAATTTGTATTGAAAAAAGTCCGCTATATCTTTCAAGGCAGCCAAGCATATTTGATTACATTAAATCACAGAGCTATAGATAGAAACTTATCAAAACCCATTGGAAATATAAACTAGTCGTTGGGGGCCACCGTAATACTTACTCATCATGGATATCCATAATATAAAATATGAAAATAAAACATGTGTAAACTATTTATAAAATGCATTACAATTCGAATAAAATCGTGGCTTGATGAAATCATAAACTTTAAATGCTTTATTACTGAATTGCGTAAAAGAGACATCCTTATAACTCCAAAATTGATAATCATATTAACTAACGGTTTACTGCGTCGGATTAAGTGTTTCATTGCCAATTAAAATATATCTTTGAATTGAAATTTGAATGAAATACAGGGTCATGAAAAATTGAAGAGAGCAGAATATAGGATTATAAATATCTCGGCAACCAATTATCCGATCAACTTCATTCTTTATGCAAAATTTATGTTTTTTATTGTCTTTTATATTCACTCCTTAAAATAAACATGTTCGAAAATTTTTATATACCTTTTATCAGAACGAATATTTCGAGAGTCCGAAAAAAATAGTTCCGGATAATTGAGGTTACTGAAATTCAGTAAGCTCCTTTCCATTATTACATACTAAGTACACACCAAATTTCAAGTCTCTATCTCAATTTGCTCGGGAGACAGGGCGTTTACAGACACACAAACACACAGACAGACGGACGGCATTTTTTCTTTCTAAAAATTTGTTTTTCGGAATCTCCAGTATCTGAAATGTGTAAATCCGTTAATTTTTTTTTTTGATTTTCAAAACGATTACAAGACTTACCCTATACAACGTATGATGGGTAAGTAAAAAAAGACAGATAAAGTATTATTTTAATTATTTTAAATAATCTATTTTTTAATACTTCCTTTATAATTGAATCTGAAATGGTATTTAAAGAAAACAGTGTGATAGATTATTTTCATATGTGGAATTTTCTTGAGCTAAAAAAAATATTCATGATTATTTTATTGAAAACTTTACTTGCATTAACGGGAAATGCTTTTGATTTGAGAAGCGTCAAAATAAAACGAAACAATCAATAATAAAAAGAATGTACGAATATATTTGTGTGTGACTTAAATATTACATAAGTATGCGTGAAATATCTGTCACGCACTCGTCATCTGCACGCATTTCACATCAAAACATTTCGCAATTATAGTAAAAAATATTATATTAAATGTTAGAGAAAAGATTTACTCATCCAAATAAATAACTTTAAATTAATATCCATTCACAGAAAGTAGAATGTATGTATTTTAATTAAATTCAGGTATTTGTTTGTTTTATTTTAAAATTTTCAAAAAAAAAATTTAGTTGAGTTGTGGCGATAAAAAAATTTCCAGTGCTAACGTTTCGTTGTAACTTTCACTGAGACCAGACATATTTTTGTACATTAAGCAACAGAACTAAATGAAAGACATGGCAAAATCCATCGAAAATATTTACAAAATGTATGAAAATATTATTTTAATTATTTTAAAATAAATTATATATTTACACACTGAAGTTTTGTCCGACCGTAGTAATTTCAGAACATCGACAGCTGTAGACATGTACGTGATGTCTATGTACAGTAAAGTGGATAGACGATAGCGATGAGACAATTTACTGCACCACCTAGTGTCAAACCTTTGAGCTAGCGTTCCTAACTCGAAAACGGTACGAGAGACGGGAGAAAGCCAATTATAAATATGAAGAGCATCCCCAATTTAGTATGAAAGAAGTGTTACATGTAAAAGTAACTTCATTCGAATTGTAGGTTTTTATATCCAATCACCAGATTAAATACGCGAATAACTGCATACAGAAGTGTAGAATTATAAGACTGACACACATTTATTAGTAAAGCTAACCCCTGTAAGCAAGGTACAGTTTATTTTAAAAATAAAACCATCAATAGTAATGCATCATGTATTCTGCATGTTTTTCTATGTCCAATACAGTCATCATACATATTACATTTTATCATACATATCACACTCACTATTCATGTTACAGTTTTGCAGGCAATTAGTGGCGTTATTTAAGCTGGTGAAATGATATAAAAATTAAATTTCTTATTTAATTTTTACATGCAAAGCCTCATTTTATAATAAATGAAGAATAGTCTATCTTTGTAACGGAATATAGCCCACAACGTCACGTTCAATTAATAAAGGTTTTTTGCATGTGTAATTGAAAGGTATATTAGAGTAAAAACCCGAATTCAGTTCAGACAATTCTCAGAAAATATAGTTTCTCAATAAAACCAAAGTTACTGACAGATTAAAAGTGCTATTATGTGAGGTATCAAAGTTTCCACTACTTTCAGACGATACAATATTTACCCATGGCTTTAAAAGAGTTGGTTGAAAAAAAAAAAACTTTTTACTGTTTGAGAAATGTTGTCGCCTATAGTGTTCGTCAAGGCAAATGTCGCGTACAACAGCCATTGAAATGCTTAGATAACTGACGAAAGAATAGCCTTGATTATTCTCTCACGGCATTTTTGTCTTTAACGAACTATTTTTTTAAAAGTAAAGAATCTAATTTGGATCGAATTAATTGTGAAACAATTTGTATTCCAATAGTTGTTTTCATTTTTTAAATATTTTGCATTTTGGGTTATAAGCGATTACTGTCGCATGTCGAGATTTCTCGAGCTGTTTCATGCAGAAATTTGATTCAACACTAAAATTTTGACATTCTCTGATACCGTGTTCCTTCAGAATAATGAAAAAAAAATGTATTATATGTCTTTGAATTTGTCATATCGATTTTTAATTTGGGTTATGATACCATATAACAAAAGAATTACTCTCGTATTCATCATTTACCTCATCGGATCAATGCATTTCACATCAATTATTTATGTATATTTTCTGAAACTGTTCAATGAATAAATAAAGTAATATATCTCTATAAGTGAAGGAATAATTTTAAAGTTTTCAATCTGTCGAATAAGCGGTTAAACCTCGTTGAAAGCTCAAATGGTACTCACTATTATATTGATTTGACTTCAGCCGCGATCGTTTCCAGTCAGGTCAATGGAGAATACCATTCCAGAGTTCGAGTGAGGTTTTCGCGCTAACCGGCAGTTGAGGTAGATGTTAAATACGAGTGTAATAAATGCATTTTGAAACTTTAGCTGTGCAATGTGTCTCCCAGGGCGCTGCAACATAAAAACTGATCACGTAAAAATGTTTTTTCAATTTAATTATTGCTTATTCTGACGAATTAATTAAAATTCATTCGTAAGATGTGAGTTTAATTTGTTAAGTTATGCAACTCACTATCAGCGGCGATGGTAGCATAACAAAACTTTCGTGTAAATAGTTTATCAAAACATAAAATTGATCTCGGCGAAGATTATTTAAATTTTGTTTAACAAAATTCGTACCTGTGTTACGTAGTTATACATTTGCCCTCCAGCAGCGCTACTGGCATAAAAAACGCTAACACGTGCAAATATTTATCAGAAGGTAGCTTATTCGGATGATGTGATGTAAGTTCGTTCGTGGTAAGTGAGTTTAATTTGCATAGTTATGGAATTTTCCACCAAATGAAGTTACTGACACAAAAAATCTTATCACTTGAACAATTTATCAAAACGTAAATTTGTTATTGGCGGAAACGTATTTTGAAGATTTTTGATCTAAATTTATTCTTGGGAAAGGAGTTTAAATTGCCTAGTTATTCAATTTCTCCCTAGGTGCGCTATAAGTATAAAAAACCGTATCATGCGGAAAACATGGACAAAATGTAAATTTGACCATGGAAGAAGCCTATTTTGAATATTTGAGGGAAATTAGTTTTATTGCAAGTTGTACAATTTTTCACCAGTATTGCTATTAATATAAGGGCACGTATAAGGTGAATACATTTATCAAAACATAGATTTGATCATGGCAGAAGATTATTATGTAAATTTCAGCGAAATTCGTTGCAGGATAATGAGTTTATTTTATATATAAATACGCAATTTCGAATCACGGGTGCTACTAGCGTAAAAACTCATTTCGTGAAACTTTTTATCAAAACATATATTTAGCAATGTCAGATGCTTATTTTGAAATTTTGAGCGAAAAGCGTTTAAGGGAAGTTGTAAATTATATAGTTATTCAATTTTCCACCAGGGTCACTACTAGTGTAAAAAACCTATCATGTGAACATTTTTATTAAACCATACTTTCGACCAATTTTTTTTTATTTCCAGTTTCGCCTGAAATATGTTAGATAATACTTTTTTTGCCTAATTAAATCTAGTTTTCACTATGTTCGGATTAGTCAAAATTAGTTTTGAGTAGATTAATCTAGTTTTAGCTTTTCAATGATTTCTCCTTTTTAGGTATCTTATGATAAATTATGTTCATACTGATCGCGAAAATGTTTCATGATCAAAGAATATTTTGTTTTCAACAAATCCAAAACCAAAATGAAATGAATATTCACTAATATTACATTAGAAATTTTTTTTCAATGAAGGGAAATGATTTTGACTTGTTATGGTGCGATATTTAAAAAAAAAGCATGTGTGAATACATTTGGGTGAATTAAACATTACGTAAGCATGCGTGAATTGTTTGTCACGCACATGTTGTCTACACGAATTTCACATCAAAACATTTAGCAACTGCAATTACACCGCTTTTATTTATTTTTTTTAAATGGAGCTTTCTTTGTATAAATCTTCAATGTTTAATTAAAATTATGGTTGTTTGCCTCAATCTAAATGAGATTTTTATCTGCATTACATACATTTATGTTTGCTTTATTATTAAGCATTGATTCTAAAAGTTGTTCTGCTAGCGGAATTTCTAATTTATTCCAATAATATCTAGGAATAAATTTAATATTTAGTTTGCTATTGAATATATGAAAATAAAATTGTTTGTTATGAATTTTTAAAAGAAGTTTTATCGTAACATAGTTCATCCTAGCATAATTTAAATGTTTAGCAAATTCATAAAACTAGCTTTCTACTACGTTCTACTGTCTGTAAATATTTTTTTTTATTATTTTAAGTAAAATGTTAAGTAAAATTATTATTTAAATAAAATATATATTTTCCTTTTTAAAAGTATAAATTATCTTAAATTGATTTATGATATTAATGTTTTTTTTGTTTTGAATGTTTTGTTTCGCAATTTTAGATGCGATGAAGTTTTCTGCACATTTCAACCACAGCTGTAAAACAAAGAAAACTTTTTTAAATCTATCCTTAACAAAATGCAAATACAGATAAGAAAATTATTTGAAATACAGTAACACTGTGAAAATAGAATTGTTAGGGACCGTAAAAATTCTTTATAGACAGGTTTCTGGCATAGCAGATATAATTATATAGTATTTCTTCCATCGGGATGCTGCAATTTTTCAGTCTAACACAGGATTTTGTCATTGACAGATACCATTTTTCCAATAACAAATTTATATTTCTTTGATTCTCTCGCTGATTCCGGTTTGTATAGTTACAATCAGTAAAGTTTTCTTTCTTTAAACAATGCAGAGCAACAATAAAGACTACCATGTAAATTCTAGATGTAACAAAAACGCAAGTATTTTTTCGTCTAATTTTTTAGCTTCAAATGTTAACACTAAGAGAATTACTGCCAAATCTAAATATATTCATATTGGGACTTCAGATTAGAAATAAGTAGGATTTTTTTATTTATTTAATTTTATTTCATTCATTTTTTTCATTTACCATTTGGGGAGAAAACACCTAAGACCTCTGCTTAAGACGGATAATTTTGTGTCATTGAATCACAATCCAGTATCCTTTGTGTTTTCGTACTCCTCTTAATGTTTAACTTTGTATGTAACCATATATTTTAAGTTATTCCCTGTTTTTTTATCGCTTGACTGAGGGCGCCCATTGATCACGCGAGATGTAAAATATCAGAATTTCTGATGATAGAGGAACCCGATAATTTAAGCTACCACATCTGAATCGGGAATCAAACGCGATACTTCTTATCAACTGTCTATATCCCGTGTACATGGGTCAGATTGGTTTAGTCTTTTTGATTTCCTGAACTTTTAAACGAAGCTTAAGTATACAAAATAAGAAAAAAAAAGATTTATTTTAATATATTTCATAGAAGTACTAGCTAATAAGCTCCACATTATGCTTTAAAATTCACGCGTCTAAAAGTACCTCTGTTTTACGTGAATTAAGTAAACGTGCTTATTTCATAAAAGCGCAAAATGACACTCGTGATTATTACTTCTTCTCGTGATTTAACACTAATAAAAGTTAGAATTGCCATTTTCTATATCAAAATATCACAGAAGCAATGATTTCATCATTTTACATCTCGTTAACTTTCTGGGGTTACGAGATTTTAGACTGTTTACTTATAGTGCTCTCTGTAAACTTATAAACTCATAAAAATGAATTTATTGGCATTTTGACCCATAAATTTTCATTTTCATAATTTTACCTGAAAATTTGCAATGATATTTCTCCATTAAATTTTTAGCACATTTTATTTTATTATTATTATTATTCTCTAATACATTTGATGTGGATGTGCGTATAACATTCAAAGAATTTTTGTTATTCTAACTATGTTAAATTTGTAAGTAAGTACAAAACATGTTTTTTCTTAAAATACATTAAGTTGGCTGGTCATTTGTTACGGCCGATTATCTGCGCTAGAGATGTAGGCCGGGGTCCTAACCCATATTTGCGCAAAGTTCGAAGAAAACCACGGAAAACTTCTCCCTGTTAAATTGACAAGCGCGACAGGGGTTTGAACCCAGCACCTTCCGTCTACAAGCTTTGAGAGCAGAACCTCTCAGCCACTGATTTGGCCCAAAATACACTAGCAATTTCCGGGTAGGTATGCTGTGTAGAATAGTTTTTGAAGCCGATAAATTTGTCATAAACTGTATCATATTCCGCTTTTTCCTTTTGATTTTTTTTATTTTCAATGGCTTATTAGTATTTTAATATGAATTCAATAAATAAATAATTCTCAGTGTATTTTTAAGATGTTTTTCTTGTAAAAAAATAGTTTATTGTTAAATGAAAAATTCGAGGTTTTTAAAATATAATTATTTGGAAATACAAATAAATGAACTGCTATTTTTCTTTATAATTCATGCATCTAAAAGTTATTCTGTCATAAGTGTATAATTATACTTTTTTTTATTTTAAAATCGCATACACTGAGAATCGTATTACACGTTTTCACTTTTGAATACAAAATAACAAATAGAATGGCAAATTGTGTGCATTCAAACATCGCAGAGACAATCACTCAATCATTTTAACCCGTGCTACCGTTACGGAGTTACGTAAGAACCTAACATTTCTTCTTTATAATAATCTCAGAAAGTTTAATTTTATCTATTTTTAAATAAACACATAAATATGAATTTGCTGGCATTTTGCCACATGCATTTTCATTTCTAAATACTAAGATTATGCACTATTGCAGTGATTCTTTCTCCGTAAAAGTTTTAGTAAATTTTATTTTTTTACACTTTCATACATTTATTATGAATTTATGTATAATATTTCAGGTAATTTTGTAAAAGTATGTGAAAAATTCGAAATTAAACTACAACTTCTGGCAGGATGAAAACAAAACGTATTCAGCATGACATTAAGGGAGTGTCGTAATGAAATTATGGATTTATTTTCTACATTAACCCTCTGAGCGTTCTGAAAAAGGGTAAAATTGTAATATTGTTTTCTCTGCATTTTGTTTTAAATGCTAAAAAAATATGATTATTTCAGCATTATAAATAAAACTTAATTACAAATATGAATGTAACCCTTGAGAGTATTAATCATTCTTCAATGTTTTGAAAATTCATCAAATCTATAGAATTATATTATCTTAAACATTGCATATATTGCAGTGAAACCTGGAGCTTAGTCAACAGAATATTATCTTCCACACGCTTAGAGGGTTAAAAAAAGTTGATTCCAAAAGCAATCTTTAGAGGGTATATAACAAAACTTAATGTAATTTTTTAAGTATTTTAACTTTAGTATCCCTTTTATAAATTTCGTTGAAAAAAAAAAGACTTTTGTTTTTATAAAATCAAACACTGAAAGTTAACCTAAAATCGGAAAAACAGGATTTACTCGACAAACGTGAATTTATCGTATTTAAAGACCTTTGTACAGGTATAACTGATGTTTATATTTCTAGTTTTTGTCTTCAGTTTTTATGTCTCTCTTCCTGTATGTACATTCCTAAATATTTTTAAATTGTTATGAATATGATATATAATAAAAGTGTTCATTATATTAAAAGGAATAATACCAACGCTAAAAATGCACAAATAATACACCAAAAAGCAGCAAACAGCTATTTCGAATCCACAAGCGAGATTCTTCTTCAGTGCGACAAAGAGCAAAGCACAGCGTTCTAGAAAAAGTAATGACTGGGCAAAACGATAAAGGGGCAGTGGCTTATATACCCGATGAGGGTAGTGAACGCGCCAAATGAACTAATGAGGAGAAAGCAGCATGAAACAACTAAATGCACAAATAGAGACATCTACCGGAGAACAACAGAAACAAAATAAAACCTAAAAATGGAAATTAAATTAATGCTTTCCAAATACTTGGAAAACCAGGAGTACTAGATAAGTCACTAACTAAGGAGTGATAATTTTTAATGATGTGGTAAGCTTCTAAAAAATGAAGATCAAGGTTAGAAGAACATTTTTGGATAATGGTGGCTGAGCAAAAGTTGAACCTATGTTGAAAATTATTATTTGTGCATTTTTAACGTTGGTATTTATATTTTTAATATTCTTGCACAAAGGTTTTATTTGCTATTTTTAAGGTGATATTATAGTCCGTTTCGCGGATATATAGCGCCTGTCGGCTTATCCGTTAAGAGTTTTTCTTTGTTTTCCTTTGACTTTGTTTAGCTATTTGCTTACGTGGTAGATCTTCTTAAGTAGACACCCCATGGAGGTTTATTCCACTCATCGGCTTATATCCCTCGTGTAGATAATCAACCAGAAACAGTATTGTACAAAGTTGTGTTTTCATTTTATTGTCCATGGAAGCAACCAAATCTGCCAGTCATTCCTCCCTATTTGCGCCTAAGAAAGTAGAAAGCCAATAAGGAGACACACTGTCCTTTTGAAATTTGCATTGGATAATAAAATTTCAACGACAAAAATTGAGACCCATTTACAAAAGTTTTCCAACTGCTACGCGTACAAAGTGTCCAAACGTAAAGTACACATTTTTGAGAAGCCTAATTCAAAACTGTGTATGCAAATTGGAAATTATAATAATGATATAATGATTTTTTTTTCTACAGCAAAAAATGTTATTCCAAAAAACTCCAACATATTCCATATAGTATCTTTATACAGAATATATAACATGAACTGCACAATTTATCCATGTAATAAGGACTAGAAATATTCAACAATCGAATCTTATCATAACATGTTCAACCATTCGATGCGGTGTGCCACTTTCCTGCTGACAGAATCTTCAATTGCAATTTTTTCTAAGGCTGGGTGAACAAATTTCCCGAGTTTTTCACATGTGTTTAAAAATAATCTTGAATGGGTCTATTATTATCATATAACATATCTGCTTGATTGTAAAAACAATATACAACGCAATGTCGTGTACTCAACATTCCAATATATTTACTGCAATAAATCATAATGAACATATTATGCTGCGATTCTACATAGCAGCAGGCAATGGTGGCTGTCATATTGGATATGTTGTATCATTTTTAGTCGAATATATTGGGTATTTCATGTTATATATTCTTCGTAAAGATATTGTACGCTTTTTGTTGGTAGTATTTGTAAAATTTGGAACTATTTATTTTACTGACACAAAAACTCCCCATCACTCCTCAAATATCATCATGTTCTGTTAAATACTTTATCCTGTAGTCCTGTCGAAATTGTGTTCTTTTATTTGACATATCTTGTATTTACGAAATACACCAGTTCTTTTAGTTATACAACAAAATCTGTCAAATAGAAAACTGTACATAATAGAATCTTGTTTTAAATTGAAAAGTTTCATGGTGGTAATTAAAATATATGAGAGGGTATGTGTATAAATTCTGAAGTGGATTTCTGTCTAAAACAGAAAATTTCACTCGAACTTTGCGTTTTCAGTCTTAGCAGGTTTTACTGTATTATAAATTACATTACTATATCTGTTTGAATAATTCATAGGATAATTGATATAAAACTTGTGCATGAAATTTCTACAATATGCAATTTTAATATTTTGTTATAGGATAATTTTAAATTACTGTGTTATTACAGAAACTTTCTCAGACTTTGAAATGCCCAGTTTCAGTTTCGCATAAAATATGGATTAAAAAATATTTGCTATAATTTTTTTTATTATTATTGCTATACATAATAAAATTTCTTATTTAACCACAATATTGTAACATTTCAAAATAGTTATCAATAAAATATTATTATTAAAATTTGTTCCTAGAAGAAAATACTAAGTTAAAAGGAGTGCTTAAAGGATTACAACTACAGCCATACTCATATTTAAAACAAGAACGAAAAATCATGCGTCAAGCATAGATTATGTAGCACTTTCCAACGCTTCCAAAATAATTTTACAAATCATACCGTTTAATAAGCTAAAAGATAACTTCTAAGTAAACAATTTGGAAAACGCATAACATATTTAAAAACATAATTTCAGGAATTTCCAACATATACAATATTCGGAAAAATATCCGAATACTTTTATTCAGCCCTGTATAGGATATATAGAATTGTATATATACTACATAGGATGCTAAATTTTAGTTCAGTTAGGAAACGTGTAGCACATTTTAAAATTCTCCGTCTGGAGTTTGTCAATAAACAGAAATGTGTTCGCGAACTTTTGTGCTGCCCTGTATAGGATCTACAGAATTTATACACACCACGTAATAGACAAAAAGCAAGTTAACATTAAAATCGCGTTCAGTAACTTAAAACGCACTTCCAGGAATTATTGTTAACAGACAGTAGATAATTCTTTTGCGTGTCCCTGTAAATGAACGATGACTGCTATACACACAATATTCCGTAGTAAGTCTCTTGTAATGCACCTTAGTGATCTATATAAATTTCAATGCGTTTAAAATAGTGAAACATTATTTAAATAAACCGCAGACGATTTTTCTCCATAGACGTAATGTAACGGAATTATTTTTACTGTCCCTGTAAAGTAACTATAAGTGCTATGCACACCCTGTTCCATATTAAGCTTCTTCTATTGCACCTTAGTGATATATATAAATTTCAATGCGTTTAAAATAGTGAAACATTATTTAAATAAACAGCAAATGATTTTTCCCCATAGACCGCAATGTAACGGAATTCTTTTGAGTGTCCCTGTAAAAAAACTATAAGTGCTACACACTTCCGTTGAAATAGGGAACATGCTATAGATAACGATAATAACATATAAAAATTGCAGAGCAATCCGAGCATATTTACGGGAGTTAGAGCACGGACAGACGGCAGACGGCAGACGGCCAGACGGCCAGACGGCAGACGGCCAGACGGCCAGACGGCAGACGGCCAGACGGCCAGACGGCAGACGGCCAGACAAACCGTAGTCATAAGCACTTTTCAACTAGGTTGGAAAGTGCTAAAAATAGCTAAAAGTTTTGCGATTATTAACGTATCAAACCATATACTAATTTGCTATTTATATTAAAAATAACATCCTAATAAAAACACTTGTAAATAAACAAAATAAATCGCTTAATCGTTGTGAACTTCAAAATGCAGTTAAATTTAAATTGTTTATGTCTTTATTTTAGTTTCAGGTGATAACTATATATTTTTAAAACGATGTTATTTGACTGGAAAATCCCTAATCAGCATCTTATACTTTTGATATGTATAATCTAATTAACGGAATCATCGAATATTTCAATTAGTTGAAATAATGCCGTTATTATCAATAATAATGAAATTAAATAAATGTTTCATAATCTTATTTAATCCAATATAATTATTTGTACAGTAAAAATATATTAAATAAATCTATGATTCCTGTCTGATGTCTGTCATATGTATCTTAACGGATTTTATGATTTTGTATAAAATATTTTTTTTAATCCAAACATTATAACTGAATAATATAAGTTATTTTTAAAAATACAAACTCGCAAATTGAAATAAATTTCAGCTACTATTATGTCATTTATTGTTTATTAGCGTCAATAAATATATTGTTTCGTTTGCTTGGATGTCATTTTCCTAGAAAATCCCTTATTCAACTTTTGTTACTTTCATTATTTAAAAGCTAATTAAATAAATTAATGAATACTTCAGTTGAAATAATGTCGTTGATCTCAATAATATGAAACTAGCTGGCTTCGCCCGCCAGCGGGCCCCTAATTTACATCGGTGCCTCGAATTGTAGAAAATCTCGAATCTTGTAAAACCTCAAACCGGACGAACCGCCGACCCGGGTCCCCGCTGCCTTCGGCACCGTATACCGGTCGTGCTACGCACGCACCGGGTAATCCCTTAATTAGCACATTGAATTGTACAAACCTCTAACCGAACGAACCTCCGACCCTGGTCCCCGCTGCCTTCGGCACCGTATACCGGTCGTGCTGCGCACGCACCGGATGATCCCTTAAATTGCACATAGAATAGTATAAACCTCTAACTGAACGAACCTCCGGCTCGGGTACCCGCTGCCTGCGGCACCGTATAGCAGTCGTTCTGACCCTGGTCCCCGCTGCCTTCGGCACCGTATGACGGTCGTGCTACGCATGCACCGGATAATCCCTTAAATTGCACATGGAATAGTATAAATCTCTAACTGAACGAAAACCTGCGGCTCGGGTCCCCGCTGCCTGCGGCACCGTGTAGCAGTCGTGCTGCGCACGCGCTGCAGTATACGTTAGTTCCACCTTCCGCCACCAGGTGGCGCAATCTGTTTATATGATAATAACTGAAATCGTTAAGACTTTCGATGTCGAGTCGAATGAGCCATACCCCGTCGTTTTCATGCCCGTAGAACCGAAGATAGGAAAGCGCCCCCTAGTGGTGAAAAAACGAAATAAAATCGGTAAGCTCTATCGATGGCGAGTCGAATTTATTTAGGCTACCTGAGTTCTAGTTCAAACACAGGGACCTGTAGAAAAACTTAAAACTTAAAAAAAAAAAAATCGATAACGGGCGAAGCCCGCTTTTCCCTATCATGATATCTGGATAGGGGGTCCTTATTACTTTAATTATGATGTTTGGAATCAGTTTGGTGGACATCCGTAACATAGTTTCTTAGTTATAGAAACGGACCACAGTTAAAAGAAAAAAGCGTGGGGGGGGGGGGGGGTTGGCGATGACACTGCTTTTCCTCAAACAACTTATGTAGACTACCTGTGTTCTAGTTCAAAGACAGTGAGCTGTAGAAAAACTTAAAACTAAAAAAAAAAAAAAAAAAAAATCGATAACGGGCGAAGCCCGCTTTTCCCTATCGTAATATCTGGTTGCCACTCTAAAACAAAAACTTAAAATACTAAAACTTAAAATAATAATGCAGTTTTTAGACGCGGCCTACTTCTTAAAATCCTAATATCTAGCCGGCACTGTCATAAAAAGCGGGGGGAGGGGGGGGGGGGGTTGGCGATGACACTGCTTTTCCTCAAACAACTTATGTAGACTACCTAAGTTCTAGTTCAAAGACAGTGAGCTGTAGAAAAACTTAAAACTAAAAAAAAAAAAAAAAAAAAAATCGATAACGGGCGAAGCCCGCTTTTCCCTATCATAATATCTGGTTGCCATTCTAAAACAAAAACTTAAGATACTCGTTATGGCAGTTTTTAGACGCGGCCTACTTCTTAAAATCGTAATATCTAGCCGGCACTGGAAAAGAAATCTTTCTTTTGCTTTAATTATACAAATAACGATGATTAATTACACAATAAAATAATATATCGGCTCCTAATGAAGATATGAGAGTAATTTTTAGATATTCTGAAAGCAGAATCCATTTTGAGTCGCCCTGTCAAAGTTTGAAATTAATGCGCCCCTTAGATTCGGAAATGCCCCCCCCCTTCTGAAAAAACGCAGTTGACTATTTTATCTCTTTCAGAAATGACTTATCCACAGACGATTCGTCTGCGTTGAATGTTGAAATAAAAAAGAAGCTGTCTCTCCGGAATAGAAATAAATTCATTTGCCGTGTCATTAATGAGTTTTAATTGATATCTTCAAAAATTACTGGTCGATTTTTACGAATTTTTTTTTGTTGAATTCGCGGTTTTTTTATACACGTGTTAGCAAATTTTCGCGAATGTAGAGTCATTATTTCCACTTGTTTCAAAAAGAAGTGGGGCGATTTGATCTCGTATCTGTCGACACTGCATTCTTTACGGCAACCTTTTTTCACGTCTGGGGTCGATGTTGGATGTCTGGTCAGTTTTTGGCCGAAATAAAGAAAAGTTACGGTCCGAATTTCAAAAAATTTGACGTTTTGGAACGACAAAAATCGGCCGCGTGCGTACCCCGATTTTCGGATCGATACCTCCGGTACATTTTTTTTTAATTCGATGATGCGTTAAAAAGCGACGATTTGGATGTCTGCGATTATCAAAACGGAAATTTTTTTCGATTCTTTTTCCAGTTCGGTTTCGGTCGGTAATTAAAACACTTTCGCTCATTAATAACGCCCCGGGTCCGGGTCGGAGGCCCGACCCGATCGAAACTTGAGCGTCGTGCCTTTTTTGCGAATTTTTCGGTACGCGTCCGCCGTCGGTGCGTCGATTAGTCCAGGAGCCTTTGCGGGTACAAAGGCGGAGTGCACAGACAGAAACACACACACACACACACACACACACACACACAGACGTTTACCGAGCTTAATATTAGGGACTAGCTGGCTTCGCCCGCCAGCGGGCCCCTAATTTATATCGGTGCCTCGAAACTTTTGTATTCTCCGGCTCGCATCCCCCTCGATCCGAACGGACCTCCGACCCGGGTCCCCGCTGCCTTCGGCACCGGATAATCCCTTAAAGGATTTGCACATCGAATAGTATAAACCTCTAACTGAACGAATCTCCGATCCTGGTCCCGCTGCCTTCGGCACCGTATAGCGGTCGTGCTACGCACGCACCGGATAATCCCTTAAATTGCACATAGAATAGTATAAACCTCTAATTGAACGAACCTCCGGCTCGGGTCCCCGCTGCCTGCGGCACCGTATAGCAGTCGTGCTGCGCACGCGCTGCAGTATACGTTAGTTCCACCGTCCGCCACCAGGTGGCGCAATCCGTTTATATGATCATAACTGAAATCGTTAAGACTTTCGATGTCGAGTCGAATGAGCCATACCCCGTCGTTTTCATCCCGTAGAACAGAAGATAGGAAAGCGCCCCCTGGTGGTGAAAAAACGAAATAAAATCGGTAAGCTCCATCGATGTCGAGTCGAATGAGCCATGCCCCATCGTGATCCTTCCCATAGAAACAGAGATAGGAAAGCGCCCCCTGGTGGTGGGAGTCGGAGCAAAAATCGATAAGCTGTAGTATCCTCTATCGACGTTGAGTCGAATGAGCCATACCCCGTCGTGATCCGGGCCATAGAAACAGAGATGAGTAAACGCCCCCTGGTGGTGAAAAACGAACTAAAACCGATAAGCTCTAGTCGAATAGTATAAACCTATAACTGAACGAACCTCCGGTTCGGGTCCCCGCTGCCTGCGGCACCGTATAGCATTCGTGCTGCGCACGCTCTGCAGTATACGTTAGTTTCACCGTCCGCCACCAGGTGGCGCAAACTGTTTATACAATCATAACTGAAATCGTTGAGGCTTTCGATGTCGAGTCAAATGAGCCATACCCCGTCGTAATCCGGTCCATAGAAACAGAGATAATAAAACGCCCCCTGGTGGTGAAAAACGAACTAAAACCGATAAGCTCTAGTATCCTCTATCGATGTCGAGTCAATTGAGCCAAACCGCGTCGAAATGTGACCCATAGAACCCGAGTTGAGTGAAAAATCATTTGATTACACCTTCCACCACCAGGGGGCGCAATGTGTTCTATACGAATGTTATAGAGGGTCCTTATTACTTTAATTCTGATGTTTGGAATCAGTTTGGGGGAAATTCGTAACATAGTTTCTGAGTTATAGAAACGGACAACAGTTAAGATAAAAAAACTTGAAGGGGGGGGGGGGGGCGAGGACACTGCTTTTCCTTAAACAACTAAATTAGACTGCCGGAAAAAAAATCTGATGTCTTAATTACATAAACCGTCCGGATTCGATAACGGGCGAAGCCCGCTTTTTACTAATCGAAAATAGTGGTTATTTTTCTATACATATAAACAATCAAACGTTTAAAAATGTTAAATTTGTTGAAATGGAATTGGTTTCCTCAAAAATAATACAAATGTACAAATATGTCTTAATTACAGCAACCGTCCCGATTCCATAACGGGCGAAGCCCGCTTTTCCTTATCATAATATCTGGTTGCGACTCTAAAAGAAAAACATAAAATACTCGTCATGCAGTTTTTGGACGCGGCCTACTTCTTAAAATCGTAATATATAGCGGGCGCTGCGATGGAAATCTTTCTTTTGAGTTAATTATACGAATGTTGATTAATTATACAATTAAATAATATATCGGCTCGTAATGGAGATATGAGAATAATTTTTAGATATTCTGAAAGCAGAATCAATTTTGCGTCGTCCTGTAAAAGTTAGGAATTACTGCGCCCCTTAGATTCTGAGATTGGGCCCCCCCCCTCTGAAAAGTTAAAAGAAAAAAGCCGGTGGCGGGGGGGGGGGGGTTGGCGATAACACTGCTTTTCCTCAAACAACTTATGTAGACTACCTGAGTTCTAGTTCAAAGACAGTGAGCTGTAGAAAAACTTAAAACTAAAAAAAAAAAAAAATCGATAACGGGCGAAGCCCGTTTTTCCCTATCATAGTATCATAATATCTGGTTGCCACTCTAAAACAAAAACTTAAAATACTAAAACTTAAAATAATAATGCAGTTTTTAGATGCGGCCTACTTCTTAAAATCCTAATATCTAGCCGGCACTGTCATAGAAATCTTTCTTTTGCTTTAATTATACAAATAACGATGATTAATTATACAATAAAATAATATATCGGCTCCTAATGAAGATATGAGAATAATTTTTAGATATTCTGAAAGCAGAAAAAATTTTGCGTCGCCCTGTGAAAGTTTGGAATTACTGCACCCCTTAGATTCGGAGATGCCCCCCCCCTCTGAAAAAACGCAGTTGAAAGTCACGTGACTATTTTATCTCTTTCAGAAATGACTTTTTGTCTGGGTTGAATGTTGAAATAAAAAAGCAGCTGTCTCTTTGGAATAGAAATAAATTCATTTGCCGTGTCATTAATGAGTTTTAATTCATATCTTTAAAAATTACTGGTCGATTTTTACGAATTTTTCTTTGTTGAATTCGCGATTTTTTTATACACGTGTTAGCAAATTTTCGTGAATGTAGAGTCATTATTTCCACTCGTTTCAAAAAGGAATGGGGTGATTTGATCTCGGATGTGTCGACCCGGCATTCTTTACGGCAACCTTTTTCCCGTCTGGGGTCGATGTTGGATGTCTGGTCAGTTTTTGGCCGAAATAAAGAAAAGTTACGGTCCGAATTTCAAAAAATTTGACATTTTGGAACGACAAAAATCGGCCGCGTGTGTACCCCGATTTTCGGATCGATACCTCCGGTAGATTTTTTTTTATTGGATGATGCGTTAAAAATCGACAATTTGGATGTCTGCGATTATCAAAACGGAAATTTTTTTCGATTCTTTTTCAAGTTCGGTTTCGGTCCGTAATTAAAACAGTTTCGTCGATTAATAACTCCCCGGGTCCGGGTCGGACTCCCGACCCGGCCCAAACTTGACATCCGCGCCTTTTTTCCCAATTTTTCGGTCCGCGTCCGCCTTCAGTGCGTCGATTCGTCCCGGAGCCTTTGCGTGTACAGACCGGGAATGCACAGACGCACACACACACAGCGTTTACCGTTCTTAATATTAGGGACTAGCTGGCTTCGCCCGCCAGCGGTCCCCTAATTTACATCGGTGCCTCGAATTGTAGAAAATCTCGAATCTTGTAAAACCTCAAACCGGACGAACCGCCGACCCGGGTCCCCGCTGCCTTCGGCACCGTAAACCGGTCGTGCTACGCACGCACCGGGTAATCCCTTAATTAGCACATTGAATTGTACAAACCTCTAACCGACCTCACGGGTGGCTGTCCACGAGTGGGTGATTTCGGTCCCCGCTGCCTTCGGCACCGTATACCAGTCGTGCTACGCACGCACCGGGTAATCCCTTAATTAGCACATTGAATTGTACAAACCTCTAACCGAACGAACCTCCGACCCTCGTCCCCGCTGCCTTCGGCACCGTATACCGTTCGTGCTGCGCACGCACCGGATAATCCCTTAAATTGCACATAGAATAGTATAAACCTCTAACTGAACGAACCTCCGGCTCGGGTCCCCGCTGCCTAGATGTCCATGCGATAAAGCAGAAGGAGATGCAGTTCACTACATATTCGGATGCTGCCCTCTTATGATCCATCACTTCCCTTTTGATAAGAACGAAACTCTCAGATATAACCTTCGTAATATCATTTTCAATCCTTCAAACTCTCAAAAGTTAAAAGAGAATTATAATATTCTCAATAAAAATTTCTCTTTCATTACGAAAGAATTTTAAAAAAAAATTGACTGAACTGACCATTGACTTTCTGAACTAAAATACCATAAATTTAGGACATTATGAACTTATAGTACTTCGAAAATATTTTATATTTAACTTTCAATTTGCAAAAAATTGTTATTTTTTACCTTTTATATTTTATTATTGTTATGTAATTATATTCATTGTTTAAAATCTAATAAACAGGCGCCTCCTGCGGTGGGGGTTGGAACGGATGGGTGCTATCGGTGCCGGGTAGCGTTTATTTTTCCCCTCGTGGACTTATTGTTCCTATACCTCACGGGTGGCTGTCCTTGAGTGGGTGATTTCGGTCCCCGCTGCCTGCGGCACCGTATAGCAGTCGTTCCGACCCTGGTCCCCGCTGCCTTCGGCACCGTATGACGGTCGTGCTACGCATGCACCGGATAATCCCTTAAATTGCACATGGAATAGTATAAACCTCTAACTGAACGAACCTTCGGCTCGGGTCCCCGCTGCCTGCGGCACCGTATAGCAGTCGTGCTGCGCACGCGCTGCAGTATACGTTAGTTCCACCTTCCGCCACCAGGTGGCGCAATCTGTTTATATGATCATAACTGAAATCGTTAAGACTTTCGATGTCTAGTCGAATGAGCCATACCCCGTCGTTTTCATGCCCGTAGAACCGAAGATAGGAAAGCGCCCCCTAGTGGTGAAAAAACGAAATAAAATCGGTAAGCCCTATCGATGTCGAGTCGAATTGATTTAGACTACCTGAGTTCTAGTTCAAAGACAGGGACCTGTAGAAAAACTTAAAACTTAAAAAAAAAAAAAATCGATAACGGGCGAAGCCCGCTTTTCCCTATCATAATATCTGGATAGGGGGTCCTTATTACTTTAATTATGATGTTTGGAATCTGTTTGGTGGACATCCGTAACATAGTTTCTTAGTTATAGAAACGGACCACAGTTAAAAGAAAAAAGCGCGGGGGGGGGGGGGTATATCTGGTTGCCACTCTAAAACAAAAACTGAAAATACTCGTAATGCAATTTTTAGACGCGGCCTACTTCTTAAAATCGTAATATCTAGCCGGCACTGTAATGGAAATCTTTCTTTTGCTTTAATTATACAAATAACGATGATTAATTATACAATAAAATAATATATCGGCTCCTAATGAAGATATAAGAATAATTTTTAGATATTCTGAAAGCAGAATCCATTTTGAGTCGCTCTGTCAAAGTTTGAAATTAATGCGCCCCTTAGATTCGGAAATGCCCCCCCCCTTCTGAAAAAACGCAGTTGACTATTTTATCTCTTTCAGAAATGACTTATCCACAGACGATTTGTCTCCGTTGAATGTTGAAATAAAAAAGAAGCTGTCTCTTCGGAATAGAAATAAATTCATTTGCCGTGTCATTAATGAGTTTTAATTGATATCTTCAAAAATTACTGGTCGATTTTTACGAATTTTTTTTTGTTGAATTCGCGATTTTTTTATACACGTGTTAGCAAATTTTCGCGAATGTAGAGTCATTATTTCCACTTGTTTAAAAAAGGACTGGGGCGATTCGATCTCGGATCTGTCGACCTGCATTCTTTACGGCAACCTCTTTTTACGTCTGGGGTCGATGTTGGATGTCTTGTCAGTTTTTGGCCGAAATATAGAAAAGTTACGGTCCGAATTTCAAAAAATTTGACGTTTTGCAACGACAAAAATCGGCCGCGTGTGTACCCCGATTTTTGGATCGATACCTCCGGTACATTTTTTTTTATTCGATGATGCGTTAAAAAGCGACGATTTGGATGTCTGCGATTATCAAAACGGAAGGCGAACTTTTCGCTGTTTTGACTTCTCTTCCAACTTCGGTTTCGGTCGGTAATTAAAACACTTTCGCTCATTAATAACTCCCCGGTTCCGGGTCGGAATCCCGACCCGATCGAAACTTGAGCGTCGCGCCTTTTTTGCGAATTTTTCGGTGCGCGTCCGCCGTCGGTGCTTCGATTAGTCCAGGAGCCTTTGCGGGTACAAAGGCGGAGTGCACAGACACACACACACAGACGTTTACCGCGCTTAATATTAGTGATTAAATAAATATTTCATAATCTTATTTACATCAACATAATTGGCTTTTAAAGAAAATTCCAGATACTATTATGTTTCATTTTTTAGAATATGAGAAATTTCAGATAAAGATATAATTTTTAGTGAATAAAACTGCTTCGGGAAAAATAACAAGAAATTGTAAATGGGATATTTAATAGTGGAATTTTTATGAAAAACATAATTTGTATAAGCACAAGATCTTCCGAAAAAAAAATGTTACAGAATATTTAACAAATGTATATTTTGCATATACAGGGTGTTTAACACTGTATAAACAATTTAAATGATTGTAAAGTATTTTTCTATTAACACGCACTTCATTTTCTAATTGTGAAGTGGAATTACAATTATGAAAGATTTAGGTTAACGCACGCAATAATTACAAAAAATCGTTCATTACCAACGTAATAAACGGTTTAGATTTCTAGCAGCCATTGTTCATTTTCGGTGTTTGCTGATGAATGCAGTCTGTCATTGCTTGTTAACTTATTAAACAGTTCCACCTACCTCAAACGTTTCTGTAAATTTAGTGATTGTAACTTGCGCAGGTGAAACTGTTGAATATTCTTCTTAAACATTATCTGTACTTCAGCTAAATTTTCAAACTTCTTGAATACTTTTCTTTTACTCGTCAAAGCTTAATCTGGTTTTAGTCTTTATTTCAAGTTAGGAAGGGATGAAGATACTAGTTATTAGCGAAAACGCAGTGTATAAATTTTTTACACCTGAAATTTGTTATTTACTTCTTCGTTAAAATTAATCTTGATCGAGGTATTTGTAATGGAAACGTATTTAATCTGTATTCTTAAATAAATTTATTATATTATATGAAAAGTATGTTTTTATAGCCTAAGAGCACTTAAGAAAAAAAAACTTTAACTATACGAACTTTAAAATTCAAATTTATTTTTACACTTTGCCCTCTGGCGACACAACAGTGGTGCGCACGTAAAGTAACTTAATTTTAATCCTTAAAGGTTACATTGGCACCAGATTATTGGACTGAAAAATTCCCTTTTATCAACTACATGAAGAAAATATTTTACTTATTTTCGAATAAAGTTTTTTCTAAATTCTGGTGTCAATCAATCATTTCAACATTTTACGAATAGAAGTATTTTTATAAGACATGCGGACGGCAAAGTGTTAGTTAGATTTTTATTTTTATGTTTTATTAGGTACATAGCAATCCTATATGATAAATATGAATTTTACGACATCTTTCAATTTTTTGGAGGGGGAAAATAAATGTAATTTGTGTTTTACATTAAAGAAATATTTATAATTGTACTTTTATTGAAATTCTTGTATGAAGAAGAAATTATGCTTAAAATTTAGTTTAACTGAAAATTACTAAAATTATATTTTCAAAATTAAGGGATTTTGGTGCAATTATATTAGAGTACCTTTATAAAAGAAAGGCAACATAAACAAAAACAAAAATTTGATTGGTAGACAAGATTTTTGGTAATACCTCGCGGACCTTGTCATTGCTAGCTTGTATATATGTATATACGTACGCTCTTTTAACGAGATTTTTTTTTTTTTTTGCGAACGATTTAAACAGATCAGTATATCTCATTTATAGTTGATCGTGATATAAAATTTCTCCTAAAAAGTTAGATAATCGTCGTTGTATTTGACTATTAATGAACAACCTTGTTATAATGTAATTTAACTGAGATATGAGACAAAATTTCAGTCATCACCAAGTTATGATAGAATGCTTGGCAATATGTTTTTCGCACCTAAACATCCTGCGTATGAACCAAAAGCTGATACTGAAGCAGCTCAAAAAGGATTATATTTACGAAACAGAATAATGAACCTGATAAACAAAGGTGACTTGATAAACAAAGGTAACTTGATAAACAAAGGTACCCCAGCACTAACTGTTAACAGTGAAAAATATCAGGAATAAAATCAAAGAATGCCTGATATAAAATATTTCGTCTTAGATCAAATGCAACTGAAAAGTGCAACATGCATGCTGAGGACATTTAATACAGGTTGAGGGAAAATCTGTAATATATCACTTTAAATTTAATGTGTTTAATTTTCTTTTCTTTCATTCATAATTTTCGGACAGTTTAGTGGTAACATCCTTAAGCTATTGTCTATTTCTTTATGTTTTACTTTCTTAAAAGTCGAAGTGAATCTGCGTTTGTTTAAATAGTTTTTAACCTTGTTGTTTTGATGTGGTTTGTGTAACTTTGTATGTAGTAGCTGATTGAAGAGGTATTTAACTGCTTGCAGAGAATGAAACTAGTCGTTGGGGGCCACCGTAATACTTACCCATCATGGATATGCATAATGTAAAATATTAAAACAAAAATGTGTAAACTACTTATAAAATGCATAGCAATTCAAATAAAATCGTGGCTTAATGACGTCATAACTTTATAGGCTCGATTACTGAATTGCTTGAAAGAGTTTTTTCCTTATAACTCCAAAAATAATAATCCTATTAACTAGCGATTTATTGCATCTGATTAAGCGTCAAATTTCCAATTAAAATATATCTTTGAAGTGAAATTTGGATGAAATACAGGGTCATGAAAAATCGAAGAGTGTGGAAAATAGGATTACAAATATCTCAGCAACTAATTATCCGATCAACTTCATGCTTTATGCAAAATTTATGTTTTTTTATTGTTTTTATATTCATTTCTTAAAATAAACAATTTCGAAAATTTTTATATACCTTTTATCAGAACGAATATTTCGAGAGTCCGAAAAAAATAGATCCGGTTAATCGAGGTTATTGAAATGAAATAGCCTTCTTCCCATTATTACATACTAAGTACATACCAAATTGCAAGTGTCTATCTCAATTTTTTCGGGAGATAGGGCGTTTACAGACACACAGACACACACACAGACACAGACACACACACACACAGACACACAGACGGGCGGCAAAATTGTTTTTCTAAAAATATGTTTTTTGGAATCTCCAGTGTCTGAAACGTGTAAATCCGTCAAAAAAAAATTTCGATTTTCAAAACGATTACAAGACTACGTATGATGGGTAAGTAAAATAGATCATCCAGATCCTTTTAAGTTTTTTCGCCATGAAAACGGTGAGTTATAAATTGATTAGTAAAAATTGAATTAAATATCTCTAATTTAAAGGAATGTCTAAATTAAGCTTCCATAATAATGATATGGTATTTGTGCAAGAGACATGGGCTCTAAATTTGTATAAAAAACCTACTACATCAAACCTTTCTCCATAATTTTTGCATAATTCTCTAGACACTTCAGTGTCACAGAAACATAATAAAAATTCACAACCTTTAAATCGATTCAAATTTCTCTGATTAATAAACTAATCATCTGAACACTTAATTCAAATAAAAAGAAATCATTATATTCAGTGCAAACTTCCATTCAGAAAGGGAATACCCAGCTTCAGTTATCCAATCTTTATTGCCATTACTTAAAAAAAAAATCTAGACAGAGATATTTATTGATTATTGAAAGAGAAAAATTATCTGAATAAAATAAACAAACACATTTAATATTTAGAAAAATCTTGTAGATTGCATTGAATTTGTCACAATTTTTTTTTTCTTCGAGTTCTTTTATGAAAAAAAAAATATATATTTCATAATTTTTTTTTTTTTTTTTTTTTGATAGAAAAATAAAATAAAATATTAGAGCTTAGTGAATAAATTTTACCTTTGAAAAAAAATTATCTATCACAAAGTTTCTTAAAATTTTTATTTCAACTTGAAAAGTATTTAAAATCCATTACGTTTTTATCTATTTTCTTATTTTATTCTTACGATTTTTTTTTCTAAAGTAGGATAGTATTCAATTTTCCTATAAATGAATTACTTAATGAAAGTGAAAAAAATAATGAATAATATATTATAGTCAATGTAAAATTTTATCAAAAATTAATATTCTTTATAACCAGAAATAGTTATAGTACATTGGTTATACATTTGTGATTTTTTTGAGGCACTCAGTCATTATTGCGATGATTCAAAGACTTGACAAATAAATATTAATTTATAAAAGAAAAAAAAAATAGAATGAAATTAATCGAATCATTAATGAATTAGAAAGTTCTTATGTGTTCATTTATTTTGCCAGTGTTTAATTATTTTTTTCTGAATACATTTTAACACTTTAAAAAGATAAATACATTTGAAAAAGGTTCTTTTGATCAAAGCATTTTCTTCCTTTTTGTTTGGAGAACCGAGATTTATTTTAAAATAAAAAAATTGTAAAGTAATTTGCCATAATAATTGCGCATACGTTTTTAATACTCAAAAAAAGAAAGGATATATTCGGTACTGCTTAACGGCTACTCAATTAAATATTTTAGAATAATTTTAATTGTGCTCGACAGGTAGTATATCCTGTCACGTCATGTATATAAGTTACTTATATATTCTAGATATTGAATATTGTTTGCTAAACATGTCTAATATGCTTAATTTTCAGCGAAAAATTTGTCATGAAAAAATTGTATTTTTTTTGAAAAAAAATTTTTTTTTAATTTATTTATGTAAAGAAATTTAATTTTGTTTTCTGCAGGCCTATAAATTCATAATTAAATAATTAATTGTCATTATATGATCGATAGGTACTTTAAAGTGTATGTTCCAAGTAAAACTGGGATAACTTTTTATTACTTGAAAAGTCGTGCAAAGACCCCAGGTTGACAGGCATTGAACCATCAACGAACCATAATTAAACCATAATTGCCTTAACATTGTCAGAATCCCTGAAATAAACAAGTTCAGAATGTAAAGTAAAACAAACGTTTATAGAAGACTTTGGAAAATTTAATTCATGTTATTTGATATGTTTACATGTTAAACAAAATATATTGCAGTTTTCGCAATTTTGAATATTTTTTTACTACATTATTACAAATTCTTATCAAATTTATAACACTTTCAAGAAATTATTGAAAAGGAAACTGCATTTGAAATTGATTTGTGTGGTAATGGGAAAATAACACATTGACATGGAATATACCAACAACATTTTAAAAGAATATTTAAAAAAATTGTATTTTGCGCGAGTTTTATTTCATAAACCCTAAACAATGTGAAACGTAAAGCCAGATTGCGATATTTTAAGAGATTACCGGGACTTTCCTGAAACAGATGCATTATACTTAAAAAAGGTTTAAATTATTTAATGAAGGTAAGTCAAGCTAGTAACCCTTTTCTTCTTAAATTCTTCTGTTAAGACTAAAATTCTAATTATATTTTGACAAAACAAAAATTATTTAACATTTTTAATTTAATTCCAAAAATGATTTCCAATTACACAATTGCAATTTTTGCATTAAAAATTACACATTTAACGAAATGAATGAATTTATTCTCACAATGCTGTGTATTCACCGAGCCAATTGCTTTTGAAATAAATATATACACTAACTGGCTTCCCCCGCTAGCGGGCCCCTAATTTACATCGATGCCTCGAATCTTGTAAAACCTCGAATAAGATAAACTTCGAACCGAACGAACTTCCGACCCGGGTCCCCGCTGCCTTCGGCACCGGATAATCCCTTAATTTGCACATCTAATAGTATAAATCTCCGACTCGGACCCCCCACTGCCAATGAATAATCCTTAAATTTGCACATCGAACAGTATAAATCTCTAACTAAACGAACCTCCGGCTGGTGTCTCCGCTGCCTGCGGCACCGTATAGCAGTCGTGCTGCGCACGCGCTGCATAATATCATTAAGCTGTCGTAGACCTTTCCAACGATATATCACATGAGGGGTCTGTGTAAAATTTAGAAAAGTACACCCGTTATGGAGGCTTATGGGGGGATGGACACCGGAGATGCATAATATGATTACAGAAACAGAAAATAACAAAAAATACCCTTTTGTCGTGAAAAGGGACTTTTTCTGTAAAATTCAGAAAAAAATACCCGTAAATTTCAGATTATTTTTAACAGTGTATGTCAAATACACCATTGTCCTTGGTGGTTATTTGGGAAAACAAAGTAAGCCTACTACTTTTTGAGTATGGTATATTATTTGTGGGGAATGAAGAAACGGTTTTTAGTACCTAGAAAAACTTATTTCCCGACTAAATATTTACAATTTTATGCATTAATTATATGCATTAGATATTAATTAAACGGAAGTACTTTAATCAATATTGCACATATGTATTTATATTTTACAAAAACTCCTATTAGTGGAAAAGCCAAATTAAAAATATACTCTAAAATAGAAAATCCTATCATTCATTTTATTTCATATAATTTTCTGAAATGAACAGAAATTTTATTATTTTCATATATACAAATTTTACTGTGATAATTTAAAATTCAAAACAATGGTTTGATTTATTCATTAAAGAAGTAGAAAAATAATGTAAGGAATAGACATCGTTATAAAGTATTTAGAAAAATCTCTTCTGTTGCATTGCTTTTGTTCCTGTTTATAATTTTTTTTTTTACAAATAAGCACAAAAAAAAAGAAATGTATATTTATGATTATAAAATGTTTCTTAACTTTAGTTTCAAAAAGGCATTTTATTTTTAAAAACTCATATTTAAATTGTCGATCGGGGTTTGCACGAATAATTTTATTTTAATTTAAAAATGTCTTACATTTGTTGCTGCATGTAAACCATGCAAACGTAGTTATTTTTTTTTTTCAAACATTATGTCCAAATTTAAAACATAACATATTATTTCAGTTAAAAAACTCTTTGCCAAATATTTCTTTTTTGAATAGATATGCTTACTATTATATCTCACAACATATATACTTTAAAGTTACTCTTTTGAAGAAATAAATCAGTAAGATTTTTTCATGCTGTTTATTGAACTAGCCTAGTTTTCAAAAAAAAAAAAAATAATTAATACGTCAAAGAAATTTCAAATACATTTATTCGTGAATAACTTTTTAAAATTTCTTCTTTTTATTGTAGATATTTAAAGCTCTTTTTTATTATGTCCTTTTAAAAGTCTTTTCTAATCATTCTCTGTATATATTTTAAGAAAAATATAATAATGATATAACTCATATTCAGGACGTTTAAAATAAAAAAAATACTTACTAATTTTCTTCCTATAATACATTTCAATTATTTTCAGAATCTTTTAGAAATTTAACTTTACTATGTTTATTCCTAGAAATTAACAGTGATCGGTTTTCCAATATATTGAATTATTAATGAAAGCAAAAGCAAAACATCAAAGTAAGTTAAAAAAAATCCTCTGAAACAAGCATTTCTTTTCAATAATTTTATCTCACATACTTTCATGTTGTAAATATGTTTTCTGTTCTTTTCAAACATCCAATCTTTATTGTAATTATTTAAAATTTTAAAATAAGGATATTTATTCATTCATTGAAGGTGTGAAAAAAATGCATTTATATAAATAACATTATTAGAAAAATAAGAAAAATACACTTTAGGTTGTATTGATTTTGTTACAGTATTATTTATATATGTTTTGAATATCTTTTTTAAAAATAAATATATTGTATAAAGCATTTTTAAACTAAGGCATTTCTTCTTAATTTTTGATTGGTAAATATGAACCTTATTTAAACTAGAAATAGTGTTTAAATTTTTTGTAAAATGTTTTTGAATAGTTCTATTGAATATAAAAAATTAAATAAATTACCGAAGATAAATTATGAAATTAATTCTTTTTAACCCATGTTACAATTTAATTTCATTTTTACAACTAAATTCTAATGCTCTAATTTAAAATTACACTGACAATAAATAATATTCTTATAAATAGGTTTTTTAATAAATGATGTTACTTGACTACTTTAAAGATGCTTTTGTATAGAAAGAAACATATTATAATTAATATTCGGCTTTATATAAAATAGTATTTAGAAATTATTTCTGTAATGGAGATAAAATAAATTGATGTTACTTATTTACAAAAAAATTAAATAATTTCCTATAACTATTAATTTCTCAAGACCAGTGGCTTTAGAAATAAAACACCCGTTGCAAAAGATGTATTTTCATACAAGATTTATAATCATTGTAAAAAAAAAAAAAAAAAAATCTTGTTTTACAAAAAAATGTTTTCTGCATATTAAACACGTTTTAAAAGAATATTATATGTGGTAATTACAGCAAATATAAATATGATGTTGCCTGAATACTTAATTTGTTGATTTGTAGAAAAAATTGTTAAAAATTACAAATATCACGTAGAGGTCAATTAAGATATCTTATCGTTCGTTCATTTTCATTTACATTACATTGATTGTAAGAAATTATAAAACACACATATTACTACATGGATGACTCTGTTGTTATGCGAAATACTGTTACCGAAATAGATATACCTTAAAGATCGCATATTTGCTACAGAGGTAACAATTAATATTAATAAAATTGTATTTCTCCGCTATACATGAGGTTATGCAGGGAGTGTTTCGGGAAAATTTTAGAGGGGTACGCCTAAGGAAAAAAATGAAATGAAATAAAATCGCTTATTATTGTGCTGACAGTATTTTACATAATTTTTAATAAATTCCTTTCACATATTTTTCAATAATACATGAGTTGCTGTGTTGTGAAATGAACGAAAATTCTTTGCAAATAATGTAGCATAAAAACCTTAAGTAACTAAATCCCTTATGTCTAAGCAAATAAAGAGACGTTATTAATTTTTTGAATGAGTTGGACTTAGTTATGAGTAAAGACAGGTGATTTATTTCGCTTAAAAAGCAAGTATTTAATCAAGTTCATAATGAATTCAAATTTCTAAGAGCACAAACAGTATGGTATATTTCGGGTTAAATCGAAAAAGTATTTATTTGCATGCTAAATAGGAGAAGTATGTACCTATCCAAAATCTTTTAAACAACTTTCAGGGTAGAAAAAAAAGAGTAAATGTAAGAGATAGCGAAAGGACGTGTAAAGAATGGATCTAGACCAGAGGTTATGATTATTTTTGTAATAAAAGCTTTTATTAAAAGCAAATTTAATCTTGAATTTTATACTTGATATTGAAAAAATCGTAAAAAAAAAAATATCGGCTTTATTCTTTTTTATTCAGGTCAACACATCTCAATGCAGATTATAATAACAAAGTACATAACATATTTATTGTATAATTCAAATTTAAATCTATCATATAATTATGCAAGAAAAAGAGTATATCAGATAGTTTCTAATATTAATTGATAGGTCGTAATTTCACTAAAAAAAATAATAATAACATTATAAATTTTTAGTATTTTATTTCATTGGAAAAAGTCTTCGATTCAATACAAACATTTTTAATATAGCAATATATATTTCCAAATACATACATACATATATATGTATAAATGCACATCTTTGTCACATTATATAAGTCATATATAACAAGTATATTTAAATATTTGGATGTTTTGTAATGTACTGGTTGTCCTATTTGATACTATGAGTGAAATAGTAAGCAAATTTAAGCTTATTTATAAGCATTTTTTTAGTTTTATTTTGGGTATCTGTTTTACAGACTTGTTCAATTCCATTATGTTTCACGCTTTGTAAGCATGTATTTAGTCCAATGTAGAGGGGTTGTGCTACATAAATATATAATAATTATACAGATTTCAAACACATTTTTACACAACATTAACATTATATGTAACATGTCACATAAAACTCAATGTATGTGATTTCACTTTCATTCTTGCTTTTCAGAAATATCGAGTGGCATCAGCCTTGTTTGTTGTCTAGATATATTTTTTTTTATGTTGATATGTAATCGTGTTCTGTAATTAAATGCTTTTCTTTTCTTTTAAAGTCGAAGTAGTTCTGTGTTCATTTAAAATGAATTTAAACTCGCTATTTTGGTGAAGTTTGTATATAGGAGTTAAGCCTTAACTATTTCAAGAATGTATAAATATCAGATTATCCAGATCTTACATTTAATTTTCTTCTCCATGAAAACGAAGAAGTAATATCATAACTTTTAAACTTTTTTTTTTCTGTTTCTGAGGGATACAAATCTCTAAACATGAAAATGAAGTATTAATTGCTATGAATCAAACAGAAACTATTTTACAAATTATATAAAAAAAGCTAATAATTTACTTTCTGATAAAAGTTATAGCTTTTCAGGTAAACAGAAAATATGCATGGCATCTCTAACATAATAATTTAAATATCTATAGCTGCTAACTGCTAGGATGGTTCGTCACCAGTAATTTTGTAGAGAAATCTTCGACTTGTTTAATGGCAGATTTCTGCGATTAACTAAATCGGAACTTTTTTATCCAATTACTAGTACGGAGAAATCGTAGCATTTCGCAGCTATTACAATCTTATAATATTATATTATCGCTGTTATTATCATCTGGCGAATTAATGAATCAAAATTAAAAATCAAGAGTGTTTCGAATTTAATTGTAAGATTTTCTTCTTTTAACACTGTAAGAAAACACTGTAGCCATTATCAGTGATTTTGGATCGTAATTATTTGAACCGTTAGAATTTTACATTACTGATGGACAATATTGTGTAAAGTTTCAAGTTTCTAGATAGAAATATTTAATATTAAAAATATCTTCTTCGGCCTTCGAAGAATAAAAAATCCAATTATTTTTTATGTAATTAAAAATAAATCAAATTCAATCAGCTGTTCTTAAACTGTATGAAGCAAAGACTCATATATTGTTTTTACAGTACAATAGTAAGTACATTTTAAAAACAGATTGAACTTTTAAAGGTATGTTTTATGTAATGTTTTCTTTAAGGAAACTGCGTAGCCTTGATTTTGCGAAATATTACATATCAATTATACAGCTTATCCCTTAAAACTAATTTTGACATTTGTAAGTATATTATATTCCCACAAAGCGCGTAAAGACCCGATAATTAAAAATGAGCCATAAAAGCATTATTAATGTGCATTTCCTTTTAATTGATTCAATGTTGTCATCTTTACATTCATTTCCCAAATTTTTATTTTTCCAGTATATCGGTATAATTAAGATGCTAAATCTTCAACATATACTTTTGAATTTATTCTCTGATTTTAAGACAGTCATTAAGGTGTATTTAATACAATTAAAACACTCTGACTGCCGAGCAAAAGGGCAAAATTGCAATGCTGTTTTCTCTTATATTTTTAAAAATGCAAAAAAAAGTTCATTTTTCCAACATAACCTAAAAAATTAATTATGTATAGGAAAATAATACTTGACAGTAATAATCACTACTCAATCTTTTAAAACTACATTATATATGTAGAATTATATTAATTTGAATGACGCTTATATTGTGGAGAAACATATAGTTCAGTGAACGGATATATTAGTTCGCGGCGTTCAGAAGGTGAAAGATCAGATTGTCAGTAATACATAACTGTTTTTTTTAATGAAAATGTTAAATAAATTATCATTTTTACTGTATTTTTAAATATTTCATGACATTTTATTTAATGTATTTAACTTTTTTAAAACCTGGCCCTTACATTTATAGACCACACTTGTAAGAAAATTCTGCAAAAAAAGTTCCAAAATGTTCAAAAAGGGACAGGGGACATAAGCTATTACTTTCTTTTTTTTTATTTCGTAATATTTTCAAATTCTGCAAAAGAATTGAATTTATTTTACTTTATGTGTATTGTCCAGGTATTATTCTCACTCTCTTTTGGGAAAGCATTGCCCATACACCATAGAGCCCTGACTTTATTCCAAGGATCTTTCACCTTTTTTTGGCATTGAAGAAGGACATTTGGCCCCAAAGAAAAAGCGGAGACAGTTAGGAAACATTTCTGCCACATGAAGTACACGCATTTTTTTTTTCAAACATTTTTTTCAAACATTTATAAACGTTATGTCAAATACATCAATGTCCTTGGTGGTTATTTGGAAAAATAAAGTAAGCCTACTACTTTATGTCCGCGGTATATTACTTGTGAGGAATGAAGACAGTTTTTAGTTTTTGGAAAAACTTATTTTTCGACTAAGTATTTATTATTTTTTTTAATAAAATAGGTGCATTTTTTTGATAATAATTAAACGGGGGTACTTCAATCATTATTGTACATATGTATTTATATTAAAAAAAAATCCTATTAATGGTACGCAGATTTTAACGTGGTAAATTTAGTGGTTCGTGAAGTTCGAAAGGTTGGCGACTGTTGGTTTATTCAGTATTTTCAATAATGTTAACTATTGACAATTATAAATATTTAACTTTTCGAGTTTGAAAAATTACGTGAAAGATTCTATTTATATGTTTTACGTACAATGATATATAATACATAATAAATTCTGAATGTGCAAAATAAAAAAATATGCAGGCAGATTTCTTCTATACAATTTTAAAATTATTTTCGAAATCTACTAAAATTTAATTTAATTTTTATTTTATTTTAAGAGAACAGTAGTGGGCGATTTTAAAATAAATTGGAAACCAAATGAAATAAAAAAAAACATCAAAGCCAGTTGAAAAATATACTCTAAAATAGGAAATCCTTTCAATCATTTTTTTTCATATAATTTTGTGAAATAAATATGAATTTTATTATTTTCAGACAGTCAATTTTTATTGTGATAATTTAAAAATGAAAACAATTGCTTTTATTTATTCATTGAAGAAGTAGAAAAATAGTGTCAGGAATAGACAACATAATAAAGTATTCAGAAAAATCTCTTCTGTTGCATTGCTTTTGCTATTGTAACATATTTATTTACAAATAAATACAATAAATAAATAAATAAATAAAATAAATAGAAATGTATATTTATGATTATAAAAATTTTCTAAACTTTAGTTTACAAAAGGCATTTTATTTTTAAAAAATCATATTTAAATAGTCTATCAGTGTTTTCACGAATAATTTAACTTTAATTTAAAAATGTCTTAAATCAGTTGCTGAATGTAAACCATACAAACATATTCATTTTTTAAACATTATGTCATAATTTAAAACATAACAAGTTATTTCAGTTAAAAAACTCTTAGAAAAATATTTATGTTTTGCATAGATTTGCTTGTTATTACATCTTACAGCTTATATAATTTAACGCTACTCTTTTGTAAAAATAAATCAGTAAGTTTTCCTCAGGCTGTGTATTGAACTAGCTTATTTTTTTAAATAAGTCAATGCGTTAAAGAAATTTGAAATACATTTATTCGTTGATACTTTTTTTCAAATTTCTTTTTTTACATTAGATATTTAAAGATCTTTTGCATTATGTCCTTTAAAAAAACTTTTCTATTCATTCTTTCTACATATTTTAACGCTATGACGGTCGCGGATTCAATATACCTGGAACGGCCATGAACGGTCATTTTCACCGCTCTTTTAAAAAAGTAGAAAATACAATTTTAACTAAAATAATATTAAAAACACCTTTTCAGGAAATATGTTTGATGACAAACTACAAAAAAACGTACATTTTAAAATGGCATTTCAATAAAATAAAACATTTTACATCCTTTTACTCTTTCTAGGCAATCTTAATGATATAGAAGCTTTAAATTAGATAATGAAAATGTCATATTTTTTTATGTAATTATAAACATTATATAGGTTTTCCAATTTTTTTAAAGGCAACAACTTTATTAATAGAGTAGGACAATGATTATACTGAAAAATATAGCATACCTCAGTTTCTTTCACAAGCAAAACAGACGTATACTTTCCTTTGTTCTGACGTGCATGACCCGCAGACATGTTTGTGACCTCTTGAACACAGTTTGGAAGTTTTTTTCCTTTACATTTCTTGAGTATTTGACACTGCTTTCGTTTTTTTGTTTTGAACTCCGGAAAGTATTTTGATTTGATTGTCATCATGCAATTTGTTTCGCTCAATATGGTTTTTACGGTGTTCATCAGATATTTTCAAAATATATTCCCCACGACAGAGTTTTGTGTCAAATGTTTCTTTGTATATCACCCATGAATGTATTGCAGATAGATCATGTATATTAAAAAAACATGTACACTGCCTGGAGGGAGATTTCGTCGAGTATTTGCAGGGAATTCGATCCAAACATCAACACCATACTTAGTAGAATTGTAGAATTGGGTAACCTCCGGAGTCTTCTTTTCGTTGTCTGATACATTCAAATTTTCATGCAATGAACTTAGCGAAAGAACATGTTTGTTCTTTTTGCACTGGTATGATGTTAAAGTAGTACCTTTATGTGAAGTTATTTTGATAGAATAGAGCTCATCTTTTGTTTGTTTAAGTTATATGGCATTTCTTTTTTTTGTTTTGTTTATTTTGCCCATAAACTTGGACAATTTTTCTTCAACTTCTTCGCAAGATTCAATGTTGTAAAGAAATTGTCAGTCGTAACATTCCTCCCACTGTTATAAAAACGTTCCATTAAACGATACATTGCGTGTTCTCCAACTGTTTCATGAACTGGCCGCATGTCTTCTTTTCCTAAGTATGGGAAACCAATCAGAACATACTTCGTTGATAAATCAACAGCTAACCAAAATTTTATTCTTAATTTGTCAGGCTTTTGCGGCATGTACTGAATAAATTTACACCTTGCTTTGGTCAGAAATAACTGTTCATCAACTGTGTGACGGTTTCAGCAGGTTTATAACACAATAAACAGTTTTCAATAAAATTGTTCCAAATTTCGGAAAGAAGATTGAATCTGTAATTTAGCAACCGTTGTGATCTAGTCGATTTGACATAAAATCGAAAATATCGCATAATTTCTTTAAATCGTTTTCGTGAAATAGTTTCATTAAAATATCTGCTTCCCCAGTTTTTAGACCGCAAGGCATCAATCTAAAGTCCTTTTGCATGCAAAGCACACCGAATACACAGTATTGAAATAAAAGCATCATATTCCTCTAATGAAAGTTTTCAATTATTATCTCCAGATTTCCGACTGCTTCAATTTCTGTGGAATGCCGTATGTGTTTCAAATTGTTTTCTGTTAGAAAAAAAGAACCAAGCACTGCTTGCATTTTCAAAGCTATTTTTTCTTTTAACGTAAGATGAGAGGGCCAGTGTTTTCACGCAAAACATTATATATTGTCTGTCTTCCGGAAGTATTTTGCGCCATGTTCTTCCATATGGCTCCATCTGTATCTTTTACTTCATCAGAATTATTTTGATCACTATTAGTCTGTTGGTTTCTTCTTCTTCCACGACTACTTTTCAGCCTACGATCACGTCCTTGAATAACTTCTTCTTTATCTGCTTCATTATCAGAACTAGAGGATGAAATGTTATGCGATTTTTTATTTGTTGTATTACGAAATCAAAGCTCTAATCAGACTCGATATCAATTTCGATATCATTTTCATCCTCATTTTCAGAAGCCAAGGATCAGCAGCCTTCAATTATAATAATAACAGTACAGATAGGGTCTGTCAGGACAATTGTGAGAAGCGGATAACTGAGAAAAGGTGCAAGAGAGCAGTCTAGGAGTGAACAAATCTATTAAGAAGCCAGTAAACATAGAGCATCCAGATAACGAAGGATTCTCAGCCATTTCCGCCTTTTCAAACGTTATCTGAATAGCTTCAATGACTTTTGGTAAAAGTGTCAACACAAAAGACTGCAAAACTTAGTTTTTTCTTGCGATATTTTCTCTTCTTGTAGGTAAGTGGCAACAGTGTAATATATTTTTCCTTTGTTCATCCACTAATAACACTATTATAAAAGAGTGTTTCAGCACAATGTGTGATGTTTTCTTAATCCTAGGTTTACGTAGCAGGCAGAGAGGGGGGGGGGGGGTAAATAGAAGCAAATTTTTATAGTTAAACTTTTGATTTTCTGAAAAAAAAATAATGTGTGCAATTTTACAGTTTTAAACTGCTACATCAATTTAAGATCGCGATACCTCATTTTTTTCTGATGATAATTCTTGCATTGATTGCTGGATTGTTTTCGCAGTCAGAAAATTCTTCTCGACAGTTCTACGAGGCAATAATAATAATTATTAATATTATTATTTAACTGAAAATATTTGTTTATATAATTCTGAAACGCAAGTAATAGATGAAGTATTGCTTCACTAACAAAACGAGCACTTATCCAGGCATTTTTCTGGTCATTTCTGCCGATGGCCCATGCACGGAAGCAATACAGACAGGTGTTTTTTCGAAAAAACCGGACTAAATCAGTTGTTCAGCACCTTTCTGCCTCTACACCTGCGTACTTTGTCTGAAAAACGCCTTTACAGGAAAAAAGAATATATAATTTTTCTGATCCCGGTCATCTGGACCGTTTCTGGCTGTTCTAGGGTTTTTTTTTTTTTTTTTTTTTTTTTTTTTTATAAACTAACGAACATATTTGGGTGAATTTTGTTTTGTATATTACCAATGAATATTTAGAAAAAGTCTAAAATTATCGCAGCAATAGCTGAAAACAAAACAGAGGTATGTGAGATTAAAATGAGTTTGCGGTCAAAATGACCGCTTTGGCGTTTCTAGTGTTATGTAACAAAATAATAATAATATAACATATATTAAGAATGTTTAAAATAAAAGTTAAATACTAATTTTCCCCCTATAATACTTTTCAATTATTTTCAGAATCTTCTTCTTTTAGAAAGTTAACATTTCTATGTTTATTTCTGGAAATTAACAATGATCGGTTTTCAAATATATTGAATTATTAATGAAAGTAAAAGCAAAACATCAAAGTAAGTTTTAAAAAATCCTCTAAAACAGGCATTTCCTTTCAATAATTTTATCTCATATACTTTTATGAAGTAAAAATATTTTCTATCCTTTTCAAATATCCAATATTTATTTTAATTATTTAAAAGTTTAAAATAAGGATCTTTATTCATTCATGGAAGGGTGTAAAAAATGCATTTATATAAATAAAAATATTAGAAAAATAAGAAAAACACACATTGGGTTGTATTGAATTTGTTACAATTTTATTTATATATGTTTAGAATATCCTATTCAAAAATAAATATATTTAATAAAACATTCTTAAACTAAGACATTTCTTCTTAATTTTTCGTTGGTAAATTTGAAACTTATTTAAACTAGATATATTATTGTTTGTAAGGAGTTTTTTTAAATAGTTGTGTTGAAAACATAAGAAATTAAATGAATAGCCGAAGATAACCTAAGAAAAAAACTGTGTTTTGGAACTCATGTTACAATTTAATTCCTGTTTTACAACTAAAAACTAATTATCGAATTTAAAATTACATTTAAAATAATCATTATTTTGATAAATAGCTTTTTTAATAAATGATACTACTTTAAAGATGCATTTTCTAAAGAAATAAACTAATATATGATCAATATTCGTCTATTGATAAAGTAGTATTTAGAAAATATTTCTTTAGTGGAGATAAAATAAAATACTGTAGCTTATTTAAAATTAAATTAAACAAAATTAAATAACTTCTTACAATTATGAACTTCTCAAGGCAAGTGGCTTTAGAAATTAAAAAAAACATACCCGTTGAAAAGATGTGTTTCCATACTAAATTTAAAATCATTATAAAAAAAAATATTTTTATACATAAACTTTTTCTGCTATATAATAATATAATAAATTATAACACCTTATAATAATATATTAAATGCTAAAAGGTGTAAATTAACAACATAATATACAGTAAAATAACTTTTATTACTCCATGGTTACAAATATGAAAATAAACAACCAAGTAAAAATAAAAGATAAAGTGCGTAGATTTAAAATGTACATAAAAATTAAATGATAGCATTTCAAATAATTTGCAAAATGTATACATTTTAACGTCTGAATGTGAAAACTATTAAAAACACCAAATAAAATAATTTAAGACAGACATGAGTACACTTAAAATAAAATTTTATTTTAAGTGTACTCATGTCTGTCTTAAATTATTTTATTTGGTGTTTTTAATATTTCAAATAATAACTTCCAAAACCGTGGAATATTCCTATTTGTTTTTGAAAATGTCTCCGAGTGAGCCGAAACATGTCTACAACCCAATAAAAGTTAGTTTACTGTATAATATGCTGTTAATTTACACCTTTTAGCATTTAAAAGAAATATTCTGTTTTCTGCATATTGAACATGTTTTAAAAGAATAGTATATGTGATAATTACAACAAATATGAATATGATTTTGCATGAATCCTTAATTTGTTAATTTGTAGAAAACAATAACTAAAATTTACTAATATCATGTAGATGCCAATTGCGATATTTTATCTCTCGTCCATTTTCTTTTACATTAAATTGATTAGAAGATATTATAAAACATTCGTATTATTGCATGGAAACTCTGTTGTTAAACTATACATTGTTAGGGAAATACATGCACCATAAATATTGCATATTTGCTATAGTTATTTGTTTTTTACTTTTTCAAAGTTATACAAATCTCTAAACATGAAAATGAAATATTAAATGGTGATAAAATATCAAACTGAAAGCTATTTAACACATTATATAAAAAAAGTTAATAATTTACTTTTTAATACAAATTATAACTTTTCAGATAAATAGGAGATATGCATGGCATATCTAATATAATGATTTATATCTACAGCTGCGAACTGCTAGGATGTTTCGTCAAGAGTAATTCTGTAGAGAAATCTTCGACTTGTTTAATCGCAGATTTCTGAGATTAACTAAATCGGAACTTTTTCACCCAATTACTAGTACGTAAAAATCGTAGCATTTTGCTTCTATAAGAATCTCATTTCATAACGCGCTGTTATTGGGATCTGATGAAGAATGAATCAAAATTATAAATCAAGAAAATATTTTGGAATTAATTGCAATAAATTGACTTCTATATAGCTAATTTAATGATATAATGGTAAGATGCTCTTCTTGTAATACTGTAAGAAAACACTGTAGCGTTTTTCATTTATTTTGGATAGCAATTGTTTAAACCGTAAAAATGTTACATTACTAATTTAAAATATTGTGTAAAATATCAAGTTTATAGATGGAAATATTTAATATTATAAATATCCTCTTCAGAATTTGAAAAAAAGGATGTGCACATATTTCATTCCTATCATTTTTTTTTTTTTTTACATTAAATTTTCTCAGAGATACCAGCTATGTTCTGTAATGCATATATCTGGAATATGTATATGCTCTGGATACATTTACTATTCCACGCATTTCCATTTCATATATATAAGCATGCACGTCTGAGTCATTCCCTCTGCGCCTTTATCCTATGCTGAAGTGTTTCTAAGCTTAGCTCTTGTTGTGCATATAGTTTGAAGTGTACGTGCAAATACAGAGAGGCGGTTTTCCAAAATGTGTATTTTGCGTTTGTGTTTGCATGTGTATGATGTAAATGTGTCTGCATCAGTTTTGAGTTTGATTAACTTATTTTCTGACTGACGTCTAGGTATGCATAAGAACAAAAACGGATTGTGATTTATTAGGTATTTAAAAATAAATCAAATGCAATTGAACTGGTCTTAATCTGTATGGAGTAATAACTGACATTTTGTTTTTAAAACAGAATAGTAAATACATTTTCATTATAGAATCAACTTCTTAAAGATATATTTTATGTATTATGTGTTCTTTAAGGAAACTGAGTAGTCTTTATTTTGTGAAAAATTACATATCAATTATCGAACTTTTCCCATAAATGAAATTTTGATATTTGTATTTTTCCCTCACAAAGCGCGTAAAGGCCCGATAATTAAAAATGAGCTAAACATGAATTTTTACTGGGCATTTCCTTTTAATTTATTCAAAATTTCATATTTTAAATTCATTTCCCCAATTTGTATTTTTTCAATATATCGGTAGGCATAATTAAAATGCTAAATCTTCAACATCATTTTTTGAATGTAATCTCTGCTTTTTAGGACAGTCATTAAGGTGTATTTAATAGAATTAAAGATCAGATTGACAGTAATATGTAACTGGTTTTTATGAAAATGTTAAGTAAATACTCATTGTTTCTGTATTTTTACATATTCCATGACATTTAATTTATTTAATTTACAGTATTAATCTTATAAAAATCTGACCCTTACAGTTATTGACCTCACTTGTAAGAAAAAGATGCCAAAAAAGTTTTAAAAAATTCAAAAAGAAACAGGGAGTTTACTTTACTTTTTTATTTAAAAAAATTAAAAACTTTTTCATAAGATGTTAAATAAAAAAGTGAAAAATATTCTTTTGAGAACCACCTTTAACTTAACCCCCTGACTGTCCAGCTAAATGCTAAATTGTGATGTTGTTTTCTATGTATGTTATTTTAAATGCTGAAAAAAGGTTATTATTCCAAAATTATATAAAAAACCTTAATTATATATATGAATGTAAATCTTCAGGGTATCAATTATTACTCAATGTATTAAAACTGCATTATATTTGTAGAATTATATTAATTTAAAAAATGCTTGTAATGCAGTGAAATGTATTAACACGGGCTTATCAGTGAGAGGGTTAAATACAGCATAAATTACTTTTATACTACTAAAAATGTCTTTTGAGATGTAAATATTTAACTCTTTATTGGTTTATGTTGTTTTATATTGCACGAACCCAAATTTTTGATGATATTTTAAGTACTATAAAACGAACGAAAGTAAGAATTAAAAAAAACATAAAATGCTTCATTTTTTAATGTTTAAATGTTATTCTTAAACATATTATAAATAATTCTATATGTTGATAAAATATATTTAAACCTCATTAAAAGAAAAATATATAAGTTTCCACTTCATTACGTCTGAAGTACAAGGCCTTAAAAATTAAAATAACAGTTAAAATTCTCTTTTACATATATGTATAACGTGTTTAGAAAACAATCAAGTTTAATCATAGAAAAAAGAGTTTTTCAGTGGCATTTTTTTTACCATTAAATATTTTTATATAGATTTTATTATTTGTTACATTTTACCTGCCAGTCACATGTAAACTGACAATTATTTGTTAAAATAACAAATTCTCATTTTCTTTTTACTATGATATTAAAAGCAGGAAATCAAACTAAACTCGTATTATATATGAATGTGATAATATTAGTTTTTATATTTATCACAGTTCGCTAAATGTATGAAGTATATATATATATATATAATCTAAACATTATATCTTAAACGTGGAGCAAATTTCACGTTGTATTTTTTATTTGTCAACAACGTTGAAATATGTAGTTTGTTCATTATAATTTGCAAAAAAAAAATTAGAAAGCACTTTTATCTGAACGAAAATTATTATTTTTATATTCATACTCTTTATATTCATAATAATGCTTTTTCTTATGGAAAAGTGTAGCTATATTATCTAGGCAAATATACTTTTCCCCATTTTATATTTTTGTCTAGACAATCTTATTTAAGCAGAAAATTTTAACTATTGACTTATTACTATTGTTAAAATAAATAATAATAATTAAAATTATTCAAATTTAGTTATTCATTTATTTTATTGTAATGTTAATAATAATAATATATTTATTTAATTTCGTTTCTCAATATTTTATGTTTCCGACTTCTTTAACTAAATTTTTATTTAACTTCCTATTAATGAAAACAAAAGATAAATATAAACTCATTTTGTATATTAATGATATGAATAGACTACTTTTGTCACTCGAACTTCCATAATTCCTAACTAAGCTAATGCACTATTAAGCTGAATTAAAATAAAAACAATAATTATTAAATTAAAATAATAGTTCTTTAGAAAGGACAAATTTCACATTTTATTTTATTTTTACAGCAACATCTCAAAAGTTTTATTGAATATAATGACATGAAAAAGAATTTTAGAAAGCACACTTAATTGAATCATAAACATTTTCTCGTCTTATAAAATTATTTCATACATCGAAGTACATTGAGTTTCAGTAAGGAAATACATAAATCTTGCAAGCTTAGAAACTTTCATTTATTCGTTCCTCGGAATTAAACGAACAAACAAAGTAACTTTAGGGAGTACTTGCTACATTATTTTTTTGATAACCCTTCGTATTAAAATATTTTGTTATTAGTCGAAAATAAATGTCATGTATTGATAATATCGTAGTTTTTACTACCTTGGTAACTAGAGATAGCAGTTAAAATATTAGTTAAAATGTCTTTAATGACTTCATATACAGAAAACTCTGAAATTTATATTAAAAATTTTATTCTATGTGTTTTTTTTTTTCATAAGTATTTTGAATAATTTTCTTTTGTCTTTTTTTTTTGTCTTTTGACATTTTATGCCACTATTATTTATTTCACAATAAAATACTTTTTTGTTATTTGTTACCCACCAATTACATTTAAGTGCATCAAATTACTTAGAACTTTCCATTGATAATTTTAGTATTTTCATTTATAAAAATGCTTAAATCAGGTTATATTGTTTAAAATAAATGATCAGAATAAACTCATTATATATACAATTATATGACGGCTAGATTATTTGTATAATTTTAATATCTATAAATTTTAATTGTATATTTTTCAATGCATGAATTATAATTTATTCAAAAACAACCGCGATACAGTTAAAATATATCTTATATAAGCAGCTAAATTTACATTGTAACCGAAATTTATCGCCATATCCAACTTATAATTATATGATTACAATGGTCAAAACAAAACGTTTATAGATTTTCATCTTATGAAATATTACTTGCTCGTTTACAGTCACTTTTCAGCACATAAATACAGCACATAAATATGTTTTCCATTTGTGAATTATTTCATCATACTAAATCTTTATCAGAATTTATATTTTACAATTTCATATAAAAAACAAAATATCAATATGAACTTTTAATATTTAATACTGCGATGATCAGATTTACACCTTTTATTTACACCTGGTACAATTTACGAAAAGATTTTTTTCTCCAGTGATGTACATTGAAATTCTCTAATGAAACACATACTTATTATAAGCTTATAAACCTTCATTCAAGCTTTCCTTTGAACTAAACTAGTTAGTACGTCTTTATGATGTTCTTGATATATTATTATTTTTTGCTTGCTTCTCATAGGAACATTGTCGCTGATTGAAAATAGCTAACATATAGTTATATTACCGCAAGTTTTACTGCCTTTCTAACTAGAGGTCACTTGCAGCTAGCAATTAAATTGTCAATTAAAAATCATCTAATGTTTTCATTTACATACAATTCTGGACATTATGTAAAATTGTATTATTTCTTCAGTTACTTTTAGTGGAATACTTCCAATCTTTTTTTATACATATATCAAATAGGCCTACAGATAATTTCTTCTTTGTTATTTATTATACTGCAATTACATTTAAGTGCATGAAGGTTATTAGAATTGTCCATTAATAATTTTAGTATTTCCATTCTTAAAAATATTTACTTTGTAAGAAATGTGTGTGTAACAACAGTGTAACGTACAAAACAAAAGATTAAAAATAAACATTATATATAATATGATTACAATGGTCAAAACAAAACGTTTATAGATTTTCATCTTATGAAATATTACTTGCTCGTTTACAGTCACTTTTCAGCACATAAATACAGCATATAAATATGTTTTCCATTTGTGAATAGATACGATTAGATTATTTTATTAATGACGATTAGATTATTTTATTAATTTCAAATTGCTTCATGCTAACTAGATCTGCCCAATGCATTAGGTTTGAAATAGTACAAAAGCAATCGACATGCAGCTATTATACATTTTCTTATATAAGGAGTGAAATTCATATTGTAATCCATTTTTACACCCAGTAATTTTAAATCTTAAAATTTATTAATTATAATGGTTAAAATAATAATATAGAAAGGCACATATAATGATATCGTAAGCATTTTTGGATAAATGTATGAAGTGTTAAATATTTTTAATACTATTTCTTGCCTCTTTCCAGTCACTTGTTAGAGCATAATTAATTTTCATATAAATTTTTAAACATATTAATATTTACATTATAAATTATTTGTTGTAATATATCTTTTAAAGTTTTTTTTTTTTACAGCCTTTAATTAAATACAAAAGATCAAAATAATATTTTAATATATAATAATACGATGAGTAGATTAAGTTTAACTACAATTCCTACATTTAACTAAATGCATAAATGAAATTAAAATAAATACTTAAAATAAAAATTATCTGAAATTACATAAAAATGCATAATTAAAACAAAAGCTACCGTTGTGTAATTCAAGTATTTGTTTTTAACGAAAATAGAATTTTATGTTTTATTTTTATTATCATTATTATCGTTAAAGCTAAAAGTTACCATTTATTGACTATAATATTTCAAACAAGAATTTAGGAAGCACACTTAATTGAATCATAAACATTTTTTCGTCTTATAAAATTATTTTATGTATAAGTACATTGAGTTTCTCTAATGAAAGACATAATTCTTGTGAGCTTAGAAACTTTCATTTCTACGTTCTTCAGAATTAAACTAACAAATAATACGTCTTTAGGGAGTACTTGCTACATTAATTTCTTTTGCTGGTCTCTCGTATAAAAATATTCCGTTACTCGTCGAAAATATATGACATGTATTCATAATATCGCACTTCTTGCTACCTCTGTAACTAGAGGGCGCTTGCAGCTTTGTCCGATGCTAAACCTCTTCCAATTCTGTGTTAGTCGCCAGAGAACTGAGTGAAGCTCTCAGTTCAAAGGATGCGGTAGTCTTACATTCGATGTTTGTGTGTGCTGTTTCAAAACTTTTTTTGACTCAGGACATAAGGAAACTCCATACGCCAGTGTTATTATTGTGATATGTTGTTGTGAGAGATAATTAAGAAATTGTTTCCAGCGAGACATTAAATTAAATTTAAACAAGGGATACGGCTATTAAAAAATCGTTAAGATTTATCAATTACTGCACTTGAAGTCCGATACAAAACTTTGAAAGAGTTTTGGTGATAAATATCAAGTACGTTGATATATGTGCTTTCTAACTTTTTTCTTCGAATCATGATACGGATTGAAATATAAAAAAGTAAGTAAGTTATGATTAAAAAAATAAGATTTCTGATAGTTATATTTAAAAAAATGAATTTCAATTTTACATGATCTCATTAAGAGTTAGAAAGATTATTCTCCGTAGATTTAATTTATAGTATATAAATGAGATTAATGGAATGTAGTTTATTATATATATAGAATGGGACAAAAAGCTACTTGGTTACAATATAATTTTACGTGGGAAAATATAGAGGATTAGGAATTAGTCGATAAAATCATGCTAAATATAGAACTGATACATTGGAAGGTTTTAGAAAATATAAGATATAACAAATAGTAGTAATCCTTCAAAATCCTATTAATAAATAACTTTATTAACATAGACCTTTCAAGAAATATAGGAATAGAACAGATTTTGCTATTTTATTCTCGTAATATATTTTGTATTATAAAAAAATTCCAAAATGATTGTTTTCAAAATATTTAAAAGTTAAAAACAACATAAATTTATATTATTGTGTGTTTATACTTAGTCTTTGTAACTAAAAAAATATTTTTAACACAACATAAATCATTTAATTAGTTAAAATAATCTTTTTAAAAGTACAAATATTCTAATTAACATATTTTTACTTTCAAAATTTGAAGTCAAATTTTATCGTTTTATTTCTACCTATAAATTAAGAATTGTTGAAGAAAAAACTTCTATTATATTTTGCACATATTTTTAAATATACTGATACAGTTTGGTCTTAAGAATTTCCTTAGAAAGAATTTATTGTAAGAGAATATTTCTATATAATGTATACTATTTTCCGTATATTATGCAATGTTAAGTACGTACCATAATTTATCTTTTTGTTATTTTATAACTATTCGCATTTAAGTAATTAACGATAGTGAAATGACTGTAACAACAGTTTATTGTGATTGCTTTGTATTTAAAACGCTTTTATACAATTAGCGTCAACAATGAAATTGAAACAATATACAAATATTTAGCAAGTTATGTATAATTTTAAAAAAAGTGTAATTATTAATTGTTAACTTACAACTATGCTTAAGTAACTCGAATGGAAAATATTTGTATTTAATTAAAAAAATACACTTTTATATATTAGTTAAAAATTTGCACTTAAAAAAATACGCGGATAATAAATACACATTTCTTGAAATTCTTGAATCCTAAGATATGTTATGAATACATATTTTTTTCAGGACAGAGAAACATGGTATCAATGTTAATGAAATTACCAATTTTTCAGAAGGTAATTAAGACACACATTTTGTTTAATTATTTTGATTGACTAAGAATTAATTGAGAATTATTGTTTTAATATTTCAGTAAAAAAATCAATTTTTAAAATTGAACTCGCAATTTAAAGATAAAATGTTTCATTATCGAATTCAAATGCATAGAAATATTTGGCATAAAAATGATTTGAAAGAATCATTTTATTAAATTTTCAACAATTTCAATATGTTATTGGAGGCATTTACGTCCTTTTGAACACTTAAATCATAAAATATATTATGTGTAAATATATTTTAGTCTGACTATCATCGTATGAATGGATAATGATGTTTCTTAACATTCATCAGTGTAATAAAGAACAAATGTTTTGTAATTATATTAATTAGTGACAAATTATTATAATACTATATTAAGTATAGAACTAATTATTTATTTACTCAAAATCTTGTAAGAATTTTCGTTCTCATGCCTTCAATGAAGCAAAAAATAAATATTTACTGCACAACGCATAAAAGTATACATTATTAACAATGATTTAAAAAATATATTTTAACTGATTTGAGAATTCTTTTTTTTTAAATTTACGGCACGATTCAAAGTCAAACACGTGTAACTCGTTTTAAATAATAATTGAATCGTTGTGTTAAATTTTCCCTGAGTTATGTGAAACGCGAATAGCATTTCCTTAAAATTTACATAATATTGCATTTTAGCGAATTAAAATGATATATAAATGAGGAAATTTTAGAATTGTTTTGAGTTCTTAAAATAAGATTCGACATTTATGCTGAAAAATAATAGTTTTATATATACATACATATATAGCTAGATAGATAGATAGATAATAAGTAGATACAACTGTAATTTTGAGAGAAATTAATTATTGGCTCTTCTTTCCATATGATTGGTAGGAGACATTAGTTAACCCGACAATTGGAAATCAATTTCAGGTGGTCTCGGTTTAAGAACTACGACGAAAAGAGTCACTAATTAATTGCTCTCGAAACTATACTTGTGTTTTCTAAACATTTTATGGTGAAAAAAGAAGATCCGGTTCTAAATAATATTCATCTCTTACTAATAATATATTTTTTATGTTCGATTTTTTAATTTTAATGCATTTTACCATAAAAAAATCATATAATATGAACCAACGTAATATTGAAATGAACATATATTGTTATTTTAAATTGCTACGTTAAAAAAGTGTATTTTGTTAATTCTTAATAAATATTGCATACGATAAAAATTAAGACGATTTTGCATCTATTCATATGCAAAATTGACATTTTAAACATTTTCACAAGTTCTAAAAAATGTATTCGGCTTCTTTAAATGTAATATATAAAATTGTACGATATTATAAACGTAAAATTGAAAAAAAAAAAAAAAAACATATAACATATTTTTTTATTTGTTGAAGACATTAGTTAGATGTTTGTAAATAAAAAAATGAGATTGAAACAGAGGGGTTAATTACTTATTATGTATATATATATGTTCGAATACCATAACGCAAACCGATTAGAAATAAGAATGGAATTTTTCCATATTTGCAATATTTCAATATATATATATATACATATATCTAAGGACCAGTATCAATGGATAATTATGCTTATTAACGTTCCTTGGTTGAAAAAAGAACAAATGTTTCGTAATTATATTAATTAGTGACAAACTATTATAAAACTATGTAAATTATTGAACTATTTATATACAGACTCAAAATATTTGAAGAGTTTTGTTCTCATATCTTCGCAGAAATAAATATGACATCGTAATCGAAATTGGTATGTCCAGACCTTTGTAAAATATCAATTTATGACACTTTCTACAATGTTTTTTAATAGTTTAAAAATATGATTGTCAGAAGAAAAAAGTCTTTATTTTTCATTTTTAATTGTAATTGTGTAAATAAATATTTTTGAGGTTCTCCAAAACAGATAAATATTTATTCAATAGTAAAAACTTTAACAGCCGTAAAGGCACACTACAACAGTCAATTTTTGTATGGGAAAGTAGGTCGTATTTTACATATGCAGTCCAAAATACAGGGTGCTTCCCTGTACGCTGAGTTCGAATTATCGGTCATAATTTTAATAGTAATGAAGATATTCACAACAGAATTAATCTTCTGTGGGGAAAATGCGTTGAAATCCTGAAATATGCAAATATTTTCAGCAATTCGATCGGTGCACCGTATGTAATGTCAACTACATTCTTAAAAGTCGATCGTCAAATTTAGAGCTAATTGGATACAGATGGTGGCCACTTTCACCACATCTAATATATATATATATATATATGTTACGGTCAATATGATTAATCTGGTCATTATTAATAATAACCGGTAATTATTAATAATGACCGAACATAATTGCGGTTATTATTAATATTAACCGCGGTCATTATTAATAATAATCAGTTATTATTAATAATGACCGGATTAACCATATTGACCGTAACATATATATATATACGGTTTACAGAAAAAAATTAACTAATGTATATTTATAATGTATAATTATAGCAAATGAAGTAAAAAATTGTATTGCAGAACACCAAAATTTTGAAAGAAAATCCCATTTATTCTTTAAAATCCTAATTTTAAGTCTTATGCTAATTCAAAGCTTTTTTTACAATACAAGAATGTAAAAAAAATTGAAGTATGAACATTTTGATACTTATATATAAGTATTTCATCCAATAAAAAATAAAATAACTAGAAAAAGTAGTTGTGTTTATTAAAAAAAAGTATGAAACGTTTTTAAAATGTATAATATATTTTAATTAACATTATTATATCATACTCAATAAACGAAAATTCGCCACAATTAAGAAAACACAAAGACTATTTTTTCTTGTATTTTTCTACAAAATACGAAAAAAAGGGCATAAAAATATTAAAAACGCACTTCATGCAACGAAAGCGGATTGTCTAATTTCATTATTCTTTTGTTTTCTGAAGGCAAAACAAGTTATAAATAATTATAACTTTCAGTATGTTTTAACTTAATTAATGGGAGATAAATTAGCGGAAAAATTCCTTTTAAGATAATTGCCTTAAGTGTCTAAAACTATGTGCTTCAAATACGAGGGCTAAATTGATTTAAGTACTTATCATTAATGCCTGGCTGTTTAAATCATAAGAATTTTCTAAATATTAATGACAACATTCTCTTTTATGTTAGTATATAAATGAGCGTGATCCAAACATAAAATGTAAGCAGAATGTTATGATAAATATGCATTTTTTAACTGTCTAGTGCCTATATATAGCTCATACTTGAATGTATATTTATTTCTGTCCTTATTTATATATTAGCAAAAAAGATTTAAAAAGCCAAAAGGTCAAATTTAACGACGCGTGTCATTTTTTAAATGGTCTCTGGAAATATAAGAGGTTAATTAAATATATGGACTTTGAATAATGAGTTAGATGGATTTAAAAAAATTAAAATTAGACGTGGTTCATAAATGATTTTTTTTTGTTTTGTTTATTTTATTAAAAAATAGAATTTTGTTCAGTTTTACGTTTCTTCATTTATTAAGTGAAAATTTTTTATGAAATATTTTCTCATTATATTATCTTTAATACATTTCTTTGGGATTAGAAAAGTACCTATAATGCCTATCATGTTATATGTTTCTTAGATATTAATGTTTGCATATTCTAAAGAATTCTTGGTATGCAACACATACGTGTTTATCCATTTTCTTCTGAACATAAAACTAGTTTTGGCAAATGAACAATTACTAATACAAATATTGCATTTATATCACCTTTAAAAAATTTTATTCTGAAGAAATCAATTTATTTTTCGAAATTTTGTATTTATAAAATTATTAATACTTTCAAAAATTTCTTCATAATGTTAACAACATCGAAGTGGTGAAATATAAATTGATCCTAAACTTATTAATAATAATTCGCTTATATTTTTGTATAATCCAATCCTTATTTGAATTTTTTTTTTATTAAATTTGTTTTAAATTTGTCTTAATATCACATTTAATGTTTGTTTTTTTTTTGTTTTAAAGTAATCAGTTTATTTTTCGATATTTTGTAGTAAAAAATTTCTATATAAATTTTAAAAACTTTTCATAATGTAAGCAAGATTTCTATTCTCAGGTGGTAGTCAAACACATGAATATAAATTGATTATAAACTTCTTAATTATAATTAATTTTCTTTGTTGTATAATTCAATCCTTATTTGAAAATTTCTTTTAAATTACGTTTTAAGAACTCCATGTAGTATTTAGGATTTTTTTAAATATGTTTTATTGTTTCAAGCATGAAAATGTTATTTTTTAAAATTATATTAAAGCAGAATGAACGTATTATCTAGTAAATGAAATTAATTTGAAAATAATATTTACATTAGGCAAAACTTTCCAGGAACTTACATTTTATTTAAAAAAAATCTGTTCTAACATATTTTTAGTTTCTACGTATATCTAGATAACCTTAGGCATTTAAGTTATATTACGCTTTACTCTACTTTCTGTTAAATACCTTCTTACTTAATAAAATATATTGCAGGTTGGACAATTTTTTATATCTTTTTTTTCCGAGCCAGAAGAAAACGTATAATAAAATAGAAAGAAATTTTAGTTTGATTTTTGCCCATTCGTAATAAAATTGGTAGTGTTAAAAATTACTATGCAAATAGAAAGTATTGAAAACTTCTCTAATATTTAACTAATTTAAGACTTTTATTTGTTGCAAAGGCAAATATTAGATAAAATTAAATAAGCATTTAATATACAAATTAAATATATTTCCGATTGTTTGAGTTTTCAAATTCACCTTCTTCTATAATTTCAAACGTTATATGTTGAAAAACAAATAAACTACATTAGACTAATTTTTTAGACACTTTAATTGAGCATAAATATAGAATAGCAAAATTATTACTACATAGTGAGTAGATTTTAGTTTTCAGTGATATATTTAAATTATCAAAATAAAAATGTATTTAGTTTGAAGAAAAACTAAAGTACAGAGACAATATTTTACATTACAGAAAATAAATTAGAAAACATCAAAATTCTGTACTATAACTGGAGTATTAAAAGAATAATTGAGTTACCATTTTTTACTATTATAGAATGATTAATGTAACATTTTCAGTGAGAAATTTTAATTATCATAAAATAATCATTTATTTAGTTTGAATTAAGCTTAAAGCACAGCCATTATCTTTTACATTGCAGTAAACAAATAAATAATAATAATAATAATAATAATAAACATTAGCAAAGTTGTGCACTATAACTTACGTATTAAAAAAAAATAAATTGAATAATAATTTTTTAAGTTATAAGATAGTTAAAGCAGTCGTCGAAAAGTACTAATTTACGAAGATATGAAATTTACATTTATTCTTGATAAATTATAATATTGAGATAAATTACATTTCTATGAAATCTTTATTTCGTATTTCTATTCATATTTCATCCACATATAAATATTTATTTCACATTATTAATATATTTCAATCTTTATTTCATTTCTATGAAATCTTTTCATAAAAATGAGTTTCAAATGTTACAAGAATATGGATATAAATGCATGAGATTGGGAAGAGAAAAGCACGAGCTAAAAGTGATGTATTATGTTTAGATATATGTAATTTTCACAGTTACGAAAGATAATCGATAATTGTGAAATTTAGAAATATTATCATTTAAGTGCAATATTCAATTTCAGAAATGTTCTCTACTGAAATGGAATAAAAATAGATGTTGACGCAATGAATGGAAAAACTGCGTTTTTCACTGGTTATAATAAAATTAGCTGATGTTGTATTTGCATTGATTCAGATCTTATGCTTTTGGGGGAAAATAAATCTATTTTAATTCTACATTTTGAAAATATGTATAGTATAAATTTTATTAAACTTCGTATTATAAACAAGAAATCATGTTTACAGTGTAATGAACTGAAAATTACGAAAATTAATTTTTTTTTCAAGTTACATGATTTTGATTCAATTATAGTAGAATGCCTTTAAAAGAAAATTTAGACATACGGAGAGTAAAATTTTATGAATCGAGAGGATTTTGGATAAAAAATTGAAGACATATCGTAATTGCCAAGCTAATGTTTGTTTACATCACTAACTCTTATAAGCGGATTCCTCCAGGCGAATATCGCCAAGTTCTGTAGTGTGGGTTGCTATGATTTGGACAAAAACTTTTTATCTGAGCGTATGCCCTGTTCAGACTCACACGTCATGCTCAAAACTCCATGGTCTGTAACAGTCCATACATTTACATTTTAAACAAATTCATAAAATAGTATTTCATACGTATCAATAATATTAAACCTTTTTAAATAATAATTTTAGTAAATGTGGAAGTAAGTCATATGAATAATCTTTGCCTTCAATTTAAAAAAAAAAAAAGATAATTCAAACTAAAAATAATTAAATTATTTATTCAAACAAAAGAAAAATAAAGATAATTGTTCATCATTTCGGACAACGGACGGTATCCTATTACTTACATTTTTCTTTCCATTTTTTCACAAAAGTGGGGTAATTTAGATACCATAAAAAATTAATCAATGCTTAGAATAATCAAAAACCGCACTCACAAATTTTATAATATGTTAAAAATTTTAAACTATATATGATAAGGGTTTGAAATTTGGTATATATACGCAAATTCATATTTTATTTAAAATTTAGAAAAAAAAATCGACCGGCAAATTTTTATTTTATCAAAAACCTGATTTTTTATGGGAAAAGAAATTATTGTACTTTATCCTGTCTTGAATCCACGGACCTCAGAAGGGAAGGCGGAGGAGGGAAGCAATTGACATTTTTATTTTCACCTCTTTAGCACTTGGTTACCACTATTTCAGAATATTAATCTGTCAGGGAGTATTTATTTTCTCGGGTTCTTTGGGCACGATAACAACGGGGTTTGGCTCATTCAAGTTTATTTTAGATAGACTGACACATTTTAGTTCCACTTTTCACCACCAGGGGTCACATTACTATCTCAGATTCTATAGGACCGATCACAACAAGATTTGGGTCATTCGACTTGGTTTTCGATCGACTTACATATTCTAGTTCGTTCTTCTACTGTCAGGGGCGTCTTCTTATCTCGAGTTCTATGTGTCCGATCACAACGGAATTTGGCTGATTCAACTTTATTTTCGATTGTGTTACAGATTTTAGTTCCTCCTTCAGGGGTGCATTTTTCTCGGGTTCTGTGCGTCCAATTTTGACGGGAATTGGTTCATTCAACTCATTTGATACAACTAGTACCCATGCCGGATGTTCGTATACAACAGATTGCGGTCCCTGGCGGTCGAAAGTGGCACTAGAAGATTTTGCAGCGCGTGCGCGGTACATCTGCTATACGGTACCGGAGGCTGCGGGAACACTCGTCGGAGTTGGATCAGAATGCGTCCCTGACGGCATAAAGTGGAAATAATGGATTTTCCTCTACATGCACAGCACTTTAAAAAAAGAATAATTGCATACAAAATCGGGTTAAAGATATAAAATAATACAAGCTTGGGGTTTGTTTTAATTTATTATCAACGGCTCAGACGGTGCCGTGCTAGTCCGCTAGATTTAAATATTATTTACGAAATTCTACCTTCCATATGACTCTAGGTAAAAAATTATTTATTTTTAATTTTATTTTATTCTGACGAAATTTTTATCATCTCTTTCGATCTCTTTTTAAGGATAATCACGCCTGTCATTCTGGTAAATATTTAATAAGACAATGCTTAGAAAATCGCCAATAGGAAGCTAATATACTTTTAACACAATTTTTAACCTTTACGTAAAACACTACTCAATAGGAAATATTTCCTGTATTCTTATTTTTCTTTAAAATAGATGCGTGTATCGGTAGCCGTTCTTGTCAATTGATTATTAATATATTTGCTATATTTCTTTGAATAAGCATGGAAATTATATATATTTATTATTTTATAGCACAAAAATTTTAGAAAAGATGTGTCCTCATAAGTTTTAAATTTAATTACATATCCAGAAGATCCGTCATGATTTCACAACAATGACAAAAGTGTGTCTTATTTAATTTGTGTCAGTATGGTTGTCAGGTGACCAGCGTTTGTTCATTCCATAGTGACCGATGTTTTTTCGTCGTTTGCAAATTGTTACAAATTAGGACATATCGACAACTCACTGGCTTTGAAACAATAAACACAAAGCATTCACGTCACGTGACAATATTGACGAAAATAAGAACTGCATTTTCGTCGCGGTGCGTTAACATTTTGGTCATATTTTAGACTCTTTACTATGCAATAAGGTAACAAAGATAAAATATTCCGGATACCTAAATTACAATTAAATAATTTATATTAAAATAATAGTGTTTTTGTAATCGCACAACATGCAATTCAAAATAGATTAAATTAAAATTTCACTGTATATAATATGTCAGCTAAATTAATGCAATGTTTATTTTCGTGAGAAATTATTTAATACAGAAAATAATTTTCTTAAATGTACATTATAATGAAAAAAAAAAAAACGATCTCGTCACGTTCGATTTAGCGCTGACGTCATATTGACGGTTGAACCGATTTGATCAGTATATTTTTTCTTTTACTGCAATTGTTTTAACTTGTAAATATCGCACAATTCCAATTTTTACACCGTCGCATAGAAGACAAAATGTACTTTCAAATGCAATTTGTTTGAAAAATGTAATTTAATCTACTGATTGTTTATGTTTTTTTTTTTTTTTTTTAATGTGCTGTTATTGCGTGCAACTCGATTACGAAAGAATAAGTCGTTTTCACGTCAACGAATATAAATTGTTTAGATTTGTTTCCGGGTAATAATCCATAACGGAATTAAAACTTAACCAAAATACAAAAATAAAAAATAAATAAGACACAAGATTAACAGATATGTAATTGAACTAAGAACTTACACACTGAAATAATCAGAATAAAAAGGCTACTGTAAATAGTAAAATATTTGGCGATATCTTTGACTGTTAAACCTTGGTATGTGGATAATACGAAAGTATCGTTTTAAAGAAATTTCAATAATTTATTTGATTATATTTGATATATTAAAATACTCTTTGGTATTTTTTGTGGACAATCTAAAATATAAAAAAAAAATTATTGGCATTTTTCGTTCTGTTGGAATAAATTTCAACTATGATACTCCTACCATTTAATATGATTTACTTAGTTGAAAAAAAACTTTTCTCTGTTCATTATGGCCTAATTACATGGCATACAGCAGTTTCCGTGTTGTATCACATTCATCATGTAAAATGCTTTAGTTATAGCTCGGATGAATAAAATTAAATCTGCAGTTCACAGGCATGCCCAACAAATAAAAGTGAATTATGCCAACCAGAATATCGCTGGAATAGCACAGAAAGAAATGCATTGGCACGGCAAGCCAAAATACCCAATTTCAAGTCCTGATACCGGTATTTTTTGCTCTCTTGGAATAAATCTCAACTATGATACTCCAACCATTAAATATAAAAAAAAAAATATTTAAGGTTTCAAATAAAAATGGTATCCACCAACGTTATGTACATTGGATAATATGTCCTGTAACCCTAAAAGCCTGGATTGGGTCCCATGATTCTTTTAAATAAAAATCTTAATCAATAAATGATTTCCTTATATTATGCTTTTAATCAGTCAAGCCATAGTTAAAGTGAATTAACATAGAAATTTGAAATTAAAACGCACTTAGTGAAATAATAGTATCAGAAAATATAATACTTTTATTTAACACTTTGACTTCGAAGCATTATCTGTAATCGAGTTCTAGATGCGGTCTGTTTTTCAAGCCAGAAAACGTCCATATAGCTATACAAATTTTATTACTATCACATAGATGGCACATTAACTCATTTCGCAGTATCTTACTACTTTGACGCTGATTGGTGTTGGGTTGGGTTGATTATTGACGGCCAATTATCTACACATGGGATATAGGCCCGGGGGGGAGTGCCCTTCGTGGGGGTCTTTCTAAGGGAACCTAACCCGTATTTACGCATGGATAAATCCACGGCTCGAAGAAAACCACGAAAACTCCGAACGATTAGGCCGACGGGCGCGATTGGTATCAAACCCAGCACCTCCCGTCTACCAGCTTCGAGAGCACAACCTCTCAGCCACTGGTGGGGCGACGCTGATTGGTGCCCGCTAGTGTTTGAAATAAACGATGCAGATTTGATTTGTTTTCATGCTTTTATTCCGCAAAATTAAGAATATGTCGAACATTAGAGCATGTTATATCTACCCTATATATATAAAATCCTAATGAAACGAATTTGTGAAACGATTTTATGAAACGAATTTATGAAACGATTTTATGAAACGACTGATTAAATGACTGATTATGTTTCAGGGCTATTTTAATTAAAATATTAAACGCTTGATGGTGAAATTAATACCAATTGTCCATAAAAATCCGCGGATGTCAAAACTGGTAATAGAATTTTGAAATTGGAATTAGTTTTCGAGATATTAATTTTTTTTTCTAATTTTAATGACATTTCTGTAATGATGGCAACTAATTACTCAGGTTTTTTGTGACAAAAAAGGGAAAAAAATTGAAAAGGCTCCCTATAAGGATTATTGATTTCTTTTTATTCGTCATTTTCAAATTGAAATTGAAATTATTTTTTATTTCAATCGATAATGAAGACAAGATTGTGATTAAATTATGTTTTTCAGAAAAAATTGAAAAAAAATCACAGTTCTATCGTCAGGATTCAATCGTCTGTCAGCATTTAATTTAATTTATAAACTGAAAATATTTTGAATAAATTCGTCCAAATGACGTCATTTATGTAAACGCAAAAGAAAGGGAAGATGGAAGGAATTAATAGTAATTTTTATTTATTGATATCATTTTGTTATTTTTTTGTAAAATTTAATTAAACGAATTTATAAAATCACTAATTCGGATATTTGAAACGAATATATAAAATAATAATTGCCCAACTGAACGGAAGGAGAATAAAATATCCTGCTTGGTTTTCTTTCCAATTTTAATGAGAATATGACATCAATTATGGTAAAATGATATTTACCCCTTTCTCTCTGTTATTGGCAGCAAGGAAAAAAATGCTCCCTATATATTAGAGAAATGCTATTAAAGTTTAAAAGTATTCCAGTAAAAGTTAAAACTTTTCCAGTATATGGGGCCTTGGCGAAACAGAGAAAATAGCCTTGGCAGTAAAGGAAATTTGGCATGATACTTTCTGTCAAACTATTCACTTTGTCATTTCGTATACAGAAGCATTTTTTCAATATTTATACAATTTGTTTAGCGTAAAATGTCATTTATCCTATTTTATATACAATCAGAAGTAATTTGCATAGTTGCCAACCTCCCGATTTTTTGCATACCAGTAAAATCATACAAAAATTTTCGCTTTATTAAATAGTAGAAATTGCATGATTACATTAAACAAATATTTTTTCATAAAAATACTGGTGTGGAAAAAATCGGGAGGTTGGAATCTATGAATAAAAACAATAATAATATACGTATAATTAAAATACGCATATAAACAAAAAAATCGTCGAATTTGTTTCCATGGCTGTTTATGTCATTTGGCACCAAATCTCACTTTCTGATGCCCGAATTGCGCCAAGCTTTTTAAAAAAGCGTCAAGACCCCTATAATAGAAAAGCACCAAAAGTTCATTGGAATTGTTTTCATAACTTTTGGCAACAAATCTATGTATATTAACGAATCTATCCCTTTTCGAAGCTCGAATTGCGCCAAACCTAAAAGCAAAGGATCCTATACTGGAAAAGTACCCGATTTTCTTATGGGCAATATTCAAGTGACATAACATGGTGTAAAATTATCGCGGATAGCCAATTTGTTTAAATATCTCATCAATTGATGCCGAATAAATGCAGGCATGCATGCACAAGATATTTAATTAATTTTGCATGATAAATAATTATTAGAAAATTCGTATATACATATTAATTAAAATAAATAATTTACATATTTAAAATAACATGAACATATGCATGATGGTGCAGTGAAATAGAGAGAAAATTAAAACCTGTTACTGAAAATGTCTATAACATAGTACTTTTCAATACCGTGGTTCTTAATGTTATTCTCAAGCAGATGGAATATTTCTCATGCTTAAACGCAAAGGAAGAATATAATACAGATCGTTGTTATAAAAGTCCGAGAGGTAGCCACAATTTAAACCTAACCATTTTATGCAAGCTGGTTTTCAAGTTGTAATTGATTTTACTCATCAATCCCGAAAACAGTCGTCAGTTGTCGCAACAGCTGTGTAGGAGGCCATGATAATCAAAAAATGCCCCGTTAAAACGTTAAAAGCATGGCAACCCAATTAGAGATTTACCAATATTTTTAAAACAAAGCACGCTGTCATGTTTTTAGAGGCCTCGAAGTCTGAACTGGGGTTGGCGAGCGTAGCTCGCAGGGGGTAGGCCCCCTAGTATATATATATATTGATCTATAAAAAGCACAAATACTGATAAACATAAAACACCAAAGAGTTGGGAAATAACATTTAGCCCATGATCGCACATTTTCGCATCACATAAACACAAAACACAAACGACAATAAACACGGCAAGTGGGAGGTTTATTTATATTCTGACAAAATTTTATATGCTCAACGTGAATGCTGTAGCTAAACTAATGCTTTGTGCGCAACTCTGGGCACAGGAAGCGAATCTGCGTCCATCGCACCCCACTAATGAACGACCACATGCTTATCCGTATCCTACGCAATCAAGGTATTAAACACATTTTTATTTAGTAGATCGACGGAACTAAAATATGTTTATATATATTTAAAACATGCCTAATAAAACAAAATATTTAAAAGAACTTTTTCGTTAACTGTAAAAAAATATTCGAAAATTTTTAAGCCTGGATTTGAACCAGTATCATTGGCATTGTCCGCCAATGGTCTTCCACTGAGATAGCTTGACTATATCCAGCCTGGCACTTTTCACTCTTCGTTCAGGGAGCTCAGCGGTACTTCTGTGGCGCACAATGCAAGTGACCCTGGTTTGAATGCAGGCATGGACACTTTTTCACTCTGTGGATTTCATGCATGATTTAGCAATTTAAAAAATTGTTCATTTAATATTTCTACAGGTGTATGTTATTTCGACGAAATATGTATATGTAAAATATTATTTGATACGAAAACATATTTTTATTAATTTTATTAACTAACATTCTTGATAAATTTTGTGATTTGTTTGTTTGATATTTTCGAACGATTAAAACATATTTGGAATTAAATATACGTCCAAGATTAAAAACGTGTTAAAAAATTCTAACGAAAGAACCTATTACATTTATCTTGATATTAGCCAACTTTTAATCAATACATTGTCTGAATATGTCATAAATTCGATTTATTAAACCATATCTCAAGCTGACATTTTATTTTTTAGCTTTACAAACTCTATAATGAGAATAATAGAGTGTCGAGGCAAAAATGTGATATTCCCTAAATACCCTCCGCTAGATTTCGATTTATTGTTTGGCGGAGCAATTTATTCCTTAACAAAAGCGATAAAAATCTAAGCTTGCCCTAATCAACTTCAAGTACATTAATAAATCAAAAGTTCTGGATTCCTGATGAACAGCGAGCCAGATCAACACGCAATAGAGATATTACAATGATTTGGCTTTAACAAGTATTTTTATCATTTTATCAATTATTTACGAGAGGCCTTGTTAGAATCATAAATGTTTTAAGGAAAATGGGAAATGAGGTACAAAGATTTTATTTCAGTATATATTTTAGTTAGTTGTAATAATAGCGTTTTTAAAAATATTCCTAAAATTATACCAAAAAGCTTGTCTAGTTAATATTTAAAATACATTGTATAGAAATTGTGAGGTAATTTTTTTACATCACACGTTTTTATATTACTTAATTTATTCAGAAAATTTTTGAATTTCTTTGAAGTTTCGTTTGAAGTTTTAGTAACATCAAGGATAGTTTACAGCAAAATAAAATTTATTTTTTAATATGTAAAATGGAATCAATATTTAAATGTTATTAAATAAAATCATTTATAGTTAAAAAATATTTTTTAGTTAAATTTGGTTTTAGCACGAATTTTTATCTTTTAATAAATTATTTACTAGAGGATGTGTAGTGTAATACACAATTTAAAAAATGTGAAATGTATATATTTACTGTTCAAGTGTATATTTTAGTTTATTCCAATAATGGTGATTTTATAAATACTGATTTAGAATGGCAGAATATTAAAATTTGCTCTGATTAATCTTCTAGTTAATATTCTGTTTGCCAACATTTAATGTATCTTAATAAATCAAAAGTTGTGGATTACAGATGAACAACATCACAGATCAACACGCAAGAGAGATATTAAACTTGTTTGGCTTTAACAAGTTCTTATATCTTTTTATAAATTATTTACGAAAGGCCTTGTTATGTTTATAAAAGTCTTAAGAAAAATGGAGTTAGGGTTACGAATATTTTATTTCGGTGCATATTTTATTTTGTCTTAACAATAGAGATTTTAGAAATATCTATTTAAAATTTGTGAAAAGGTGTATCTGACTAATGTTTAAAATATAAAGTGTAGTTATTGTGAAAGTAATTTTTCCACTGCCTATTATTATTATTATTATTATTATTATTATTATTATTCGATTACTTCAGCTATCAAACGTTTTGGTTGAAACTTTAATGTTATCGTGAATATATTATATTAAAATAAAATCTGTATTTAAATTTAATAAAATGATTATTATATAATATATAATTTGTAGTTGAATTTATTTACAATTGATCTATTTATAGTTGAAACTTTAACTATGCACTTTGATCCTAAAAAAGTATTTTTATCGTTTAATCAATTATTTGTAAGAGATTGTGTTATAATTTATTTTTTTAATTTTCAAATGGTTTATAGAGATATTCTTTTAGCACAAGCCTTAGTAAATTTTAATAATTGCGAATTTATTAAGATTCATTTTGAATGTCACAATATTAAAGGCTATTTTAATTAATTTTATAAATAAACTTCTGTTTGTCTTCACTTCACACGCCTAATAAATCAATAGTTCTGTATTTCTGATAAATTTTCAGTCAGATCAACACGCAATAGAGATATTAAACTGGTTTGGCTACAGTCAGTATTTCCACATATTTTTTAAATTTATTTACGAAAGGCCTTGTTAGACATATGAATGTTTTAAATAAAATGAGGAATGTCATAAAAATATTTTATTTTGGTGGTTATAATCAATTTTAGAAATAATATTTTTCAAACGTAAGAATAATGCATTTTCCATAATAATGCAAATATAATGTGTTTTTTAATTAAAGTGAAAAAGCGTACTTTGCGAAAAATATGATGACATTTATCCACCTACTTGTTTTTTCACAAATCGATTAATTCAGAATTTTTTGAAGTTATGAGATATTACAAGTAATAATTTATTTGAGTTACTCTTAGAAATATTTACTACTAATAAAATAAATAGGGAAAATGTCATGTTCAGATATCTTTTTTAAGTAGGTTATGAATCGTGTTTTTTAAAACTTTCATTTGAAGTTTGACTTATGAATGCTCAAAATATACTGTATGTAATTTAGGTTTGTATTTTTTTTTTATCTATCAGGTTTTTTTATTCATTACTCTATTAATTCGGGAATTATCTGAACATCTCTCAAAGGCTGTACTAAAATAATTATTACACGAGAAATGTGTACGTTAAATTAGACAATATTTTGGTATTATGAGAAAGATATATATCTTTCATTTAATAATTTATTAAAGAAAATATCCAACTACTAGTTCTGGATTTCATAAAGTGAAGGATAATTGAAAAGGTCTTACTATAATGGTAAATGAAACGATAGGGACGACTCTCCCGATACCAACCGTTAATGAGATATAGCTCAGTTTCTTTCGAGATATCATCCATAGAAAAAAATAAAAAAGTCATTTGATTTTGTCAAATATAGTATCGTTGGAAAAGTTTTATCATGTTGATCAATATTAAATGCCGAAATAATCCGTCCGAATCCAATCTTTCAAGAGATGCAGGCCAGTTCTATTTCTAACGTTATACATAGTAAGAAAATGAAATCACCTTTCGTCAAAAGTGGTATGGTTGGAAAGTTCATGCCATGGGTATTAACTAACTGTTATCTAACTAACGAGATCCTAGATTCAAATAAATGTTATCCTAGCTTGATTAAAACCTTAGCTTAAGATGGAGTCATAGACTTTTATACTTTATGTATGATGTCTCGGAAGAAATTTTCCTGTATGTCGTGAACGGTTGGAAACGGGCGAGTAGTTCGTATATTTTTCTTGACTTTCATAAGACCTTTCAAACGGTACTATTCTTGATAAAGTCTTTAACTAATATTTGAATATATTCCTTAGTTAGAGTCACACTGTTTGCTTGAAATTTCGAATTATTCTAATTTGACTATCATTGTAAGTTGTTATATATAAAAACGAGAACGAAAAATCAGACGCCAAGCATAGATTATGAAACACTTTCCAACACATTCAGAACACTGTAAAAAAAACTTCACAATTTACTAAGTAAACAAATTGGAAAATCATAATACATTTGAGAACCCAATTTCAGCAATTACTAACAATAGTCAAACAAAATATCAGATTGTTTTTGCGCAGCACTGAATAGGATCTATAGATTTGTATGTATACTACACGAATGCTAAAATTTTCTTCAGTTAGAAATACAGAGCGCAATTGAAAATTCACCTCCAGCAAGTTCCGTCAATAAATAGAAAAGTACTTGAGATATTTTGAGCAGCCCTGTATATGATCTATAGAATTTATATGCACCAATTAATATACAAAAAAATTGTTCCATTTAAAAACGCGTACCACAACGGAAAACGAGCCACCAACATTTATTGTTCCTACACAATATTCTAACCAAACAAGTAACAAGTCTTCGTAAGTCAACGATACATTCTATGCCTACCATATTTTACAGTAAGCGCCTTGAAGTGCATCTCAAGGAATGTATGAATTTCAAAACGTTTAAAATAGTGAAAGAATGTTAAAATACGCTGCAAATGATTTGTCCCCATAAACCGTAGTGTAAAGGAACACTTTTGAGTTTCCCTGCAAATTAACGATACATTCTATGCACACCATTTTCTAGAGCAAGCGCCTTTTAGTACAACTCAATGATATGTAGCAATCTGAATATGTTTAAAATAGTGTGACATAGTTAAAATTCTCCGCAAACGATTTTCCTACATAGACAGTAATGTAACGGAATTCTTTTGAGTGTCCCTGTAAAAAAAAACATAAACACACTTCATTTTCAATACCAAACATGCCATAGTAAACCCCAATAACATATATTAATTTCAAGGAAATACGAGTATATTTACGCGAGTTAAAGCACGGACAGATGACAGACAGACAGAAAAACCCAATTCATTGTTTAAAAAAATCATGGTGCATAATCATAAAACTAATAAAGCTTAGTTTAAATTATTGTTTTCCATTGTCTTTTTAACAGGTCATTATATCTCTAAAAGCATTTAGAGAAATCTTAAAATTTGTTGTTGTGTGTATGCATTGTAAGAAACTTAATTACTTCCCTTAACTATTTTGTTCTAGTAAAACTTCATTCTCCATTGATTCTAAAAGTTCACAGTAATCGTCGTGAATATATATGAAGTCTTCTAAAACGTACCACTTAAAAAAAAAAAAACGAATGTTAATTATTAATACCGTAAAATTTTGCTATCATATTTTTCTGACACTTTATATTTAATTACTTTATTAATTCAGGATTTTTTTTTTTCATTACAAGTACGTTTTTATATGAATATGCAGTGAATGTATAATTGTATTTACTATTAATAATAAAATATTAAAATGTAAAACATATTTGTCAGAAATAAATATGCATTCATAATTAATTATTTTTTAAAGAAATTCAAATAAACAAAAATAATATTTTATTATCAAACATAAATATACAAAAATATTATTTTATTTTCCTATAATGAAAACACTAATCGTCATTAAAATATAGATGCAAATGCTTAAAGTGATAAAAACAGAATACAAAAAGGCTTATGAAAACATTTTAATATGACGATTGAATGAATTTAACTATTTTTAAGCATCTGCTTTTGTTACACATATGATATCGTGGTTGATGTTTTTAAGTTAAGTCGTGGTTAAGTTTATTTTTAACTTTTTATGAGAATAGTTTATTTATCGGGTAGATCTTGATAAAAGTGCCGTTTGGGCGTTCGAAACATGTCGATCCTCATATTAAAATGTTTTTATAGGTTTTTTTGTGTTCTGTTCTTAAACATTTACATATATATTTTAAACACTGTATTATTTTCAACTTTCTATTAAAAAAATGAATTTTATTTAAGAAAATTGAGTAATTTTTGAAGCTAACTTTTCTTTATAGAAATTATCATTGACCGTATGAATCAACTTAAAAATATATATTAAATATTTAAAAAAAAATCTAAAAATGCCTTCATTAAAAACATTATAAATTTTTCTATAATTTTAAGAAGCATATTTAATTACTTATGAAATTTGAATGTGTATATTCTTTATATATATATATATATATTTGAAAATATATTAGAAGCGAATATTTCAATGTTTTCTATCATATATTTTTTAATAATTTACCTGCTTTAGAAAGCGTCAGATTTACAAAGACATATTTTGTAATATTTTTTTTACAAAGACATTCTTTTGCTTTAAGACACTGTGTGTATTTTTTAACTTTTGTCAAAATGACTTGCTAAGTTTATAGAAATTTTTCCGTACTTCTTATCAATTATCCAATCCATTATTGTGTTTTGAAAGTATTGTTTCATTTTTGTATTGTAATTTTACAACTTTTATTTGAAATCGAAATAGTATGTTTTTTTTTTTAAATTTCTGTTTTATTTGAAATTTTCGTTGAAATAACATTAGTAAATCACGTATTTATATAGATGCAGTTTTATTTAAAATTTTTGTCTTAAATATAAAACTCTGAAAACAAAAATATTTAAATACACAAATTAAAATTAAAATCAGAAAAATATTTTAAAAATTAAATTCTGAATTAAAATGTAATTTTTAATTATGTTTAAAATGTAAACATTTTTTAAACGTTACATGTGCTTACTTACGAAATATTTATATATAATAAAAATTCATAAAAATTCTACTAATGGAATAAACTTTAGTATATTTCGATCATTTAATTCTCAAAAATATATCTTATTAAACTTTAGTCATGCTAAAAGAAGCTATTCTGCTAGAAATATAATTTTATTCTATGAGGAAAATATAATTCGTTCTATATAACATGAATTTTCTCCAGATAGCATTAAAATAAAATCATTCAAATCTAATCATCTTTTAATTGGACTGCATTTACACTGAAAAAACTGTTCATGTACATAATTTTATACGATCACAAAATTAAATTTTCTATTAAATAACACGAAGTTATAACTAACTCAAAACGGTTTACAAATAAATATCTAGAGATGAAAAAAAAAAAAAAAAAAAAACTTTTCTCGGGTAAAGATATTTTAAGAATTCATAATACTTATGATTAAATTTTGATCTTTTTGCGAGTGCGTGTCTAAGATTAAATTTCCGTCAAGCACTTCCAGCACGTTTCTATTGATTCAGGCGTTTCTGCATTTTTTTTTCTCGGAGCTTTTGTTTGATATGTAATTAATTACACGGATATGTTTTCTGAAAAGTTTAAACACGAAATTCGACGTAAAGGTAAAAAGTACAGCTGTGATATGCCTTGAATTTATAAAAATATTACTTATATAAATATACTTTGACTATGTAAATATTACTTTTTTTTCTGCTCTATGTTTGTCATTTGCGTTTTTCTCAAATTCACACGCAAAATGAAATTAAAAAAAAAGTATAACCACAAAAACGGATTAGGAAAAAGGTGTTTAAATACTGAGTTAAATATAGGTAGGGTTGTAAATTGTGAATATCTAACTTGAAAATGCATGCTAATATGGTATCTTGTACACATACAAATTTAGAAATTGGTCATTTTTAAGTAATTTAAATAATGCGTTTCCCTCATGTGTAGGCGTTTTATTAATGTAATTGCATTTATTATATAGTGTTCTTAACGTATCCTTTTCAGATGATGAGTTCGGGCTCTCTTTTCAGAGCCCGAAACATTTTTTGTCATCAGAGCCCGAGCCCGTCCGAGCCCGATATCGAATAAAATTGCATAAATACAAAAAAATGTTTTAAATATAATATCTCATATTTAAAAAACTTCTTACATGAAAATAACTGTTAATCCCCAGCACATAATTAAATTTTTATAGGAATTTACAGTTAATATTTTCAAAAGAAAAGTTTGGTATGAAATAAAAATATACTTCCTTAAAAGATTCTCAGAATCTTCTCACCCAACAAGCAAACCTGATGGACACATTAATGAAGTGCGTTTTATGAATAAATGCATGACATTTGCAGAAATTACTATTTTTATGCCGTTTTTCTATTTTCTATAATAGGTGAATTTCGTAAATTATAATTGATTCCTTAATTAAAACAATAATTTCTTGCTCCTGAAAATCAGCTTAAATTTAAAATTTGGCACCGTTATCTTAAAGAACCTATGCTTTTATAGCCAAAGTGCGGAAACACATTACGATTGCTTTCTTATCGGTATAACAACACATGACAATTATTATGACTTCGTACGAGGGTGGTTCAATAATTATTGTTCCTGACTTATAAGAAATATTGTTTTCCACAAAGTCTCCTTTCACAGTAATGCACTACTGCCACCTATGCCGTAAAGCCACTATGCCTGCTTCAAATAATGTATCTGGCTGACCTGAGAGCCATTCCACCACAGCCTCCATAAGAGTTGCATTCGAGTGACACTTCGTCCCCCTGAGGTGCTCCTTCAACTTAGGGAACAAATGAAAGTCACTAGGGGCGAAGTCTGGACAGTAGGAAGGATGATCCAACACTTCAAAACCAGCTGCATGGATTGCGGCACCAGTAACATGGTCCAAGATGTTTGCTAACTGTTGCACGGGGATTCGTCTCTCTTACATAATCATGTCATGCACAGCATCAATGTTTTCTGGGGTACATGCTGTTGTTGGAGGACCAAAAACAGAGGCTTGTTGACAGATTTCTCTGCCACAACGGAATTCGCAACACCAGTTCTTTACCACCTGGTAGGAAAGGGCCCCATCACCCAATACACTGACCATGTCCTCATGATCTCCTTTGGGCTTAACACCTTCTTCTAGAGGTACTTGATTCGTTGTTCGGCTTTCTCCATTTTTCAAGCTAGATGCCACCTCTCACTCTTAAAACGACAAAAAATATGTTAATATAGCAGCTACGGTTCTGAAATTTAGCATATAGGCATCTAAGACATTAGACTTCAATATTACACAACAACCATCGCAGTACACATATTTTATACACAGTCGGGACAATCATTATTGAACCACCCTCGTAAATGTTCAGAGTAGAACTTTAACATGAGCAGAGTTCATGATGAAAAATATAGAATCACTAACGTCATTTTCATATGAAGAGCCATTATGACTCGCACACAATAGAAGACTAAAAATTTCCAAAACTTAATCTCATGCTGATTAACTACAAACAAAAGAACGTATTCACTTCTCTTTAGATATCTAAAAATAAATTAATAAATAAACGTTCCAATTGAAAAATATCCTTCTTTTACAAACGAGAATCGAAATTATTCGTGCCTTTTTCCATTGGCACCATATCATCCGGTTGTCGTCGATTTAGGGGTTACTGTATTTTTTTCCAAAGTTATAGTTGTTATAAACAAAGATATGTTTTCGGAGATTTTTAAGTACGATGTTAGATAGATTTATGTATTGACAAATTTATTTCTTAAATAAATAAACTTAGATTAATGAAAAATATAAACATTTTTGTATTATTCTGTACGTTTATCATTTACGTTTGTTTCACTAAATAACATGCAGAATAAAATACAACAATTATTAACAATAAATCTCATATAATAACCAATGAATAATTTAAATACGTATTAAAACTGTTTTTTGAAATAGCAAGAAGGTGCACGGATATATAGCCCCTTCCATGTTAGTCACGACTACGAAAAGCATTCCTATATCTTCAGAGAATCGAGAAAACAATAAATTTCTGAGATTTAACCCTTTATGAACAAAAGTATGAATTCATGAAAATTTTGTCTTCCCAAGCATTTTATCTGTATATTTAAAAATATGTTTGTAGATTTCTGCAATCATTAATTAAATTTGAAAAATATTTCATTTATTAAAACATAATTAACCAGATCAGTATTTACAGGTATTTTGTAGATTATATCATACAATTAGGAAATATGACAAAGTTTACAAATAAACATATGAAGAGTTCAGAACCGAAACTTTCAACTGAATGTCTTTCAACATAACAACGATAAAAAAAAACATGAGCATTTACAATTGGAAAAAGAAAATAGCCATTAAAAAATATTTTTCCTTTGTATATCGAATAAGGCTTTTAAATGATGATAAAATAAAGTGTGTAGAATTCCTGCTAACTTGCATTACTAACAGAAGGTGTATTAAATGTATTTTATAAGAAATTTCTTTTAATGATACTTTAAAATACCGTCGGTAGATAACGGTTTAGAGATTTTCTAATCCAAATGTTTCTTTTCCTCTCTGTAGTTTTCGTAAAAATTTCCGCGTAGATGTAATAATCAGTATTGTCAATCCAGTATCAACACAGAATATTGATGTTTTGGATGGTATCAATTCTGCAGTAAAAATTTACATGTACAACAAACATGTTCAACAGGCGCACATTTTAAATTAATAAAGTAAAAGAAACATTAATTTATTTTACTTTAAATGTAAGCATCTTTTTCGCAGCTCAAAATGTTTACCTGAGAATTGATAGTTTCGAATAAAAACAAATTTTCTTGTTGGTGCCGGATTGAGAAAACTCTTTAATACGCTGTAAAAAGTACTAGGAAACATTTCAAAAAATTACTCACAGCAAATGAAACCTTTTTTTAACGTTTTGCGGTCCAATCTGACCCGGGCTGACTCGGGCTAATTTTTCTTTGCAAAAATTGCTTTTGGCACCAGTAACAAAGGAAAATAAAATTTGCTTTAGTTAATTAGAGCATTTTCGAAATTGTGTAATTGAAGGTAACTTCGTTTAACAAACGTGGTGCCAACCAAATAAAATTTTTGTAAGAGTCACCGAACCGGAAAGGGTTAAGAAAAAATTCTGTTAATTTCTCAGAATTATTTGTTTCTGACGTTTCTGAAAATAAAAGAACGCTTTTTGGAATCGTGGATACCTTACAATAAGTTATGTTATATTTTCGTAAAATTTCAAAGATAAAAAAAAAAAGAAAATCTCGTTTTTTAGAGTGTACTGGATAAGTTTTAGTTTGTCATGTTTAATTTAAAAATTCATGCAAAAAATAGTGCAAATTGTGAAATTTAAAAATTTATTTTTCAGTCATTTTCCGTGTGCAATTAAGTTTTTGCGGTTTTCAATACGCTAATAAAAACAAAAACGAATTATATAAAATAAAAAAATGTTTATAGTGATGTTTTTAAGTCTTCAATTAATCATCGAATATATATAGTTGTAAGATGTTAACTGAAAAATCCAAGCAATATATATGATTTGAATTCAGAAATTGATATTTATTGAAGTCATGCAAATCACATCATTTAATACATTTTGAGTCCTTTCAGGAGGAATCCGTGACGCACTCTCAGAAATAAAACACTCAATTTTGACGATTCGTCAATCCTAAAGCTTTATTTCGTTATTTTTGACGAGAAACCTCAAATATCTCACGAAACTGTTTCCCCTCTGTCAAAAATAAAACTCTCACTTTTGACGATTAAGCACGATTAAGCACTTTTGACGATTTCATTTCGTCTCAAAATTAAGTGATTTTTAATGAAATGGAGCCTCTCAAATATTTGACGAAACTATTTCCCCATTCACAGCCAGATTATTTTTGTTACAAAATCGTTCAAAGAAAAAAAAATCAAAATTTTAGGAGCTTTTTTTATTTAAGAAATATATTTTTAAAACAATCAAATTAAAAATATGCATAACTGATCCCTTTCCCCTCTATAAACAGTAACGTATTAAAATCTTAACCTCGATCATCTAAAATTGATAAACTATCCTCCAATATGCCCTTCAAAATTTATAATTTCTAACCAACAAATTAACTAGACCATATTCTAATCATTAATTGAACAAAGGAAATTTATCTAATAAATTATATTAATCAAGCCATATTCTAATTATTTATTAAACATAGAAACACCATAATATTAATCTATCCTTATTAATTAAAACATGCAGAAATTACAACAGCACCGATAAAAATACAATTTACTTTCTACAAATATAAACACACATCAACATCCCGTAGATACATTTAAAATCAAATTCACGCAAGGTCCCGCTGGCGAGGTACACAGGACGTTGGTCTCCCACACCAAAGATCGCGCTTACGAATCCCCTTGAAGACTTGTGAAAAGCGACGTAATTTTCCCACCTGTCAAGTACAGATACTTCAAAAATTGTCAATAGAGGGCACCACCGGCCTTTTTTACACTTTCGAAAAATGAATTTGACGAAATTAATTTCTTCACTTTTTTGAGGATATAAATTTACTCGATTTGACGAAATATTCGCTCGGAGCATTTCTCAGAAAACAGTTTCGTCAAAAACAGAGAAACTTTCGTTGAATTTGAGTATCCATTTCTGACAGTGCGTATTTTTATTAAAAATATAATTGACTTTTTGTGTTTTCCTTCAAACCATACGAGCACATTAAAAAAAACTTTGCCTATTTACGATTTTTTCGTTTCATTTGGTTCCGAATATAGTACATATCTAATTAAGAACTATTTTTTAGTTTTAAAATTTTGATTGAGTTAAATTTTATGCTTGTCGTTTTCAAGGCAGAAAATGTCCTGCAAATCACCGGTCAGTCTTACAATTTAAAAGTACTTGCGACGCATTCTCTGGTATACGATTTAATGTCTTTCCTCTGTTTTAACAACACACCTAATTGAGTTCTTTTTCTTAAAATTTTCTATTAACTATTTTGCTTATAAATCTAGAATACAAATTTTCACAATATTTATTTTATTTGAAAATATTTCATATAAAATTAATAATTATAAATACATATGTAAAATAGGTAAACATTGATTCTTTATTTTAACATTTAAAATATATTATACATATTTTTCTTTTCATTTAAATATTTTACTTTCACATTTAGAGTTATAATAATGATAATATCGTGTAAGTAATTTTGGCTTTCAAAAATATTTGCAAAGCTTATTTCTAATTATTTTATTTAAAAAGATTGAACTAAAGAAATAACTATTATGTTTTGCACAAATAATTGAAAATTATTTTATAACAGTTTTCTCTTGGATGGCAATTAGTGGATATTATCGTATACGCTTATTTTAGCCAGACGCTACGAGATTAGTTTGTACATTTTACAGTAATAATTAGGTTTTCAAAAGTCGTAAATTAGCATTTGGAGTAATGCTATATACGTTCCACAAACGCATTCTAATTTCTAGATACAGCATTATTATCTATATATAAATCCGTGTATAAATCAGTAACATAAATGATATATAATACTAAACACTGTACAGCGCAGTTCCATTAACAAGCCGCTTGATATGCAAGTTTCGTGTCACACCGTAAATATATAAAAGTATTTGTCAGACTGTAAAATATCTCATGGGGAAGACTTTGGTAGTATGGGTCTGTAATATACTTAGATTAGATGCAATGATTTTAGATGCAATGATGGTTTTATATTTTTGCTACCATTTATTGCACACTATAATATTTGTGGAATAGTCCTATTGTTAAAGAAATATATTACGATGATTTTAGTTTGAAAATAGTGGTAGAAAGCAAATGAGAAATGTAGGACTCTGCGACTCTTGCAATAGAAATAAATGATTATCGAAATATAGATAAAAAAGTTTAAGTGATGCGAACAGAACACAAAAAGGCTTATAAAAACCATGCAATGTAAAGATTGACATATGTTTCAACGCTCAAACGGCGCTATTATCAAGATCTACATTTTGCTACCACTATTTTCACACTATAATATTTGTGGAATAGTCCTATTGTTAAAGAAATATATTACGATGATTTTAGTTTGAAAATAGTGGTAGAAAGCAAATGAGAAATATAGGACTCTGCGACTCTTGCAATAGAAATAAATGATTATCGAAATATAGATAAAACAGTTTAAGTGATGCGAACAGAACACAAAAAGGCTTATAAAAACCATGCAATGTAAAGATTGACATATGTTTCAACGCTCAAACGGCGCTATTATCAAGATCTACTTCGATAAACAAACTATTTTCGTAAACGTTTGAAAATAAACTTGAAAAACATAAATCATATGTAAAAAAACAGGTGCTTTAAATAGTCAACCGTAAACGTTCCTTTTTGCATTTTTAAAACTGAAAAATACCTCGTGCCAAATTTTAGGTAATTCATACGAGGCTGATTCATTGCAAATGTTCTCGTTAGGCATATAGATTTCTATTGATTCACGGATAATAGATGGGAAATAAACTCTTGACGAATAAATTGTTATACTATTTTTAAAATCAATTTTTAAAGTCTCGGTTTTATGTAGTCTCGCCAATACTGTAGTACTTCTGTCATATTTGATATCTGCCATATGCTCTTTTAATCTTGCTTTAAACTTTCGAGTTGCCATTCGTATATAATATTGTAATGTTCCATCTGTTCTGGTGAACGGGATTTCATAAACACCTGATAGTTGATATGCCACTATTGGGTCTATTTTCTTCAAAACTACAAATTTTAATTTTATGGATGGTTTTGCGATAAGGCATATATTGAATCTGCTAAGTTTGTATTTCAATCTTTCAAAGAAATGGAACAGAATGGCACACCCCCTTTTTTGGATGTGCTGTTCATCAAATTCCGAAATGGTATTGTGTATAGAAAATCAATAGTTAATAAATCCTTTATCCCACATAAAGCTCAAGCACCTTTTTCATACAAAGTTTTTGCATTTTAGCATTTTATTAAGAAAGCCTTTGCAGTCTGTACTCCAGATCAATTAACCAATGAAATAAAAGTAGTACAGGAAATAGGAAGGGACAACGGATATGAAGAAATCACTAGTAATAAAGTAAATACGAGCATGGAGAAGAAGGAGAAGCAAAATTTCAGTAAACCAAATTCAAAAATATATACTTTACAATATTTACCTAGGTTCTTTGAAAGGATGAAATATAAATTTATCACAAAACCATCCATAAAATTAGCAAGAACGAAAAATCATGTGTCAAGCATAGATAATGTAACACTTTCCAACGCTTCCAAAATAATTTTACAAATCATTACCGTTTAATAAGCTGAAAGATATCATCTACGTAAACAATTTGGAAAACGCATAACATATTTAAAAACGTTATTTCAGGAATTTCCAACATATACAATATTCGGAAATATATCCGAACACTTTTATTCAGCCCTGTATATTATCTATACATTTGTATATATATACTACATAGGCTGCTAAATTTTAGCTTAGTTAGGAAACGCGTAGCACAGTTTAAAATTCTCCTTCTAGAGTTTCTTACAATAAACGGAAATGTGTTCGCGAACTTTTATGCTGCCCTGTATATAATCTACAGAATTCATATACACCAAGTAATAGACAAAAAGTGAGCTAAATTTAAAATCGCGTTCAGCAACTTAAAATGCTCTTCCAGGAATTATTGTTAACAGACAGTAGATAATTCTTTTGTGTGTCCCTGTAAATGAATGATGACTGGTATACACACAATATTATGTAGTAAGCCTCTTTTCATGCACCTTAGTGATATATATATATAAATTTCAATGCGTTTAAAATAGTGAAACATTATATAATTATACCGCAAACGATTTTTCCCCATAGACGTAATGTAACGGAATTATTTTGACTGTCCCTGTAAAGTAACTATAAATGCTATGCACACTCTATTCCATATTAAGCTTCTTATAATGCACCTTAGGGATATATATCAATTACAATGTGTGTGAAATCGTGTACCATCATTAAAATAAACCGCAAATGATTTTTCTCCATAGACCGTAATGTAACGCAATTCCTTTGAGTGTCTCTGTAAAAAAAACTATAAGTCCTACATGCTTTCGTTGAATTAGGGAATATTCTATAGATAACAACAATAACATATAAAAATTACAGGGCAATCCGAGCATATTTACGGGAGTTAGGTACGGGCAGACGGCAGATGGCCAGACGGCCAGACGGTAGACGGCCATAAGGCCAGACAAACCGAAGTCGTAAACACTTTTCAATTAGGTTGGAAAGTGTTAAAAAGTGTAATTTATAAGAAAATAGACCCATATCAACTATCAGGTGTTTATGAAATCCCGCTCACCAGAACAGATGGAACATTACAATATTATATAGGAATGACAACTAGAAAATTTTAAACAAGATTAAAAGAGCATGACACATATCAAATATGACAGAAGTACAACAGCATTGGCAAGGCTACATAAAACCGAAACTTTAAAAATTGATTTTTAAAATATTAAAATGATTTATCCAACAAGAGTTTATTTCTCATCTATTATCCGTAAATCAATAGAAATGTATATGCGTAACGAGAACATTTGCAATGAGTCTGCCTCACACTGTTAAAAATTTGCAGCAAACGGTCCAGTCATTTGACCGTTTTCTACAAAAACGGTCAAATAACAATAATTTAACTATATTCTGACCATAAAATGAGCAATAATACGGTCAGAATATAGTTAAATTAAGGTCATGTAAACATTTTCTACAAAAACGGTCAAATGACTGGACAGTTTGCTGCAAATTTTTAACAGTGCATTTGAATTACCTAAAATTTGGCTTCATTTATTTTTAAGTTTTAAGAAAAGCAATAAGAAAATATTAATTTGACGTTTACAATTGACTCTTTTAAGCATCTGTTTTTTTACATATATGATCTCGTTATTAATGTTTTTCAAGTTTATTTTGAAAAATTTGCGAAAATAGTTTGTTTATCGTTGTAGATCTTGATAAAGGTACCGTTTGAGCATTGAAACATATGTCGATCTTTATATTAAAAGGTTTTTATAGGCCTTTTTGTGTTCTGTTTCTATCAATTAATCATTGTTATCTATATTTTAATTATTAATAGTGATTTTATTATATGATTATGAAATTATTATTGGCTATTTCTAAGCATTTTGTAATATTTAACGTAAAGAAAAAATACTAAAATCTGCACCTTTTCTTTAAAGACCAACCAAGTTATAAATGATAAATTTATTTTTGTTTGAAAGATATATTTTGCTTACTGATGTGAAAATAATATCTTCAGATAATGCATATTTTTAATGCGATCAATTAACAATATCTTTGTAATCTATCTTCGTCCATATTCCATATACTGGTTGCTGTCGCTTTTGTCATCAGCGGGTATCTCTTTTCTCTATGATGAGATACGTAAAACTTTTATTTAAAAATATTGAAAAAGAATCTTTATGATTAAATTACATATCATAAATGAAATTATAAGTTTTGATCTATATTTCAATCGAACGCTTGAAGGTATGTTTACTTTTGTAAAAAGAGCGATTCAAATAAAACAATATCTCTATATTTTAATAGGTTTTTTTAACTTTAAAAATAGCATTTCTAGTTTCATTTTATGTAAATATCGTCCCACCACTACCAAAAAATTATTCGAAAGTCTTTATTTAACCTCATATATCTTTATGAAATTGTTTTAAATAACAAATTAATTTTAATTATATCATTTGAGAAAACTAGTTTAATACTTTTATTTTCAGTTTAAGATTTAATACTCCAGCGGGCGTGTAATAAAATAACACATCTTTCGGTATGTGGCATTTTTTAGATATGTGTGACATTTTCCCCCTTTCATTTTAATTATATTTTTAAACTAATGTTTGTTACAGTTATATAATTTACACATATTTTTAAACTGTGGTTTCCGTGTTACGTAAATAGTATATTCCACAAATGAATATGTTTAGTCGAAGTACTATGTACTCATATAATTACCATACATGCGAAGTAAGGTGAAATTGAAGCAAAGAAAAATATTCTAATATAAAAAGGATCTACTTAAAACGTGTAAATATTTCACGTAAATCTAATTTAACTTTACTTTCTTTGTATCGTGTGCATTTTGTCAAATACAAACTGTACAGTTATATAGCACAGAGAAAGGAGTCTTAGACAAATAATATATCTATCTATCTATCTATCTATATATATATATACTTTTTTTTCTCCAAAAGACACCTTTTGAAATGCGTTTTCGAATTTAAATTGCTTTTAAAAGTTTCAATTATGAAAGTTTAAAAGTTAATTCTGGCAATTTAAGTGTTTAACTATTTTTATAAAAAAAATAAAATAAAAAGGTAACGTTAAGTATTTTTAAGTACTTTTTCCTCATACGTATTTAAACAGAATGGAAGCCCTGTATACAAAATTATATAAGAAATAAATCTTATCTTTTAATAGAAGGTTAGATGAGTAAAATAATTACGTTCAACAGAGTAGTGTAAACCATGAGACGTATTATCAGAGGTACCACCTCAGCACAGACATTGATGAACTCGATTTTATATGACCTTAACATAATGTCATTGCTGTAAAGCACATGACTCAACGAGTTAAACGTTAAAACTTTATGTCGCAGAATTTCTTGAAAAGGCGAACTCTCGATTGTTATCTGGTATTGGTACACGCAGTCGAATTAAAATGACAATCAAAATGACTTAAAGTGATTAATTTTGATGTAAAATTGTAAGAACATGAGATTAAAAGAAATGATGAGATTTATAATTACATACATTATATAACATGCAAAAAAATATTTTTTGATAAATTTAGCGAGAGGGTTTATGTAATATTCAATTTTTCATTTTTAAAATATTGTAATAAACGTAAAACGTAGTAATTATAGAATTATATAAAAGTGTACGGTTCAGGATTAACGTAATATGTTGCTGTTAATGCAACCGAACATAACTTTAAAAAATACATATATTGAACTTCAGTTATTTGATACTTGTCACATGGATTCTAGAAAGCCGGATTGGATTAAAAAATACCTTTCATTTGACTTACGAAATATAAACGAGATTGTCAATTTGTGTTTAAAATATTGTGATAATAAATATTTCTAAACATGTGTTTATCTATGACATTCTTCTTTGAAAGTATTGAAACAAAGTTAAAATAAATAAAAACATATTTTAGTTTGATAATTGGGGAGAAATTTTGCATAAAATACCCTTTATAATTCTAAAAAAAATCATTAAACAGTGACTAGACTTTTATGTTCTACCTTATATTAGAATGAATAACTGTTTTCCAATTTTCTTTTCAATTTAAATGGGTTCATAACTGGAAACTACTGAAATTTTAATAATAAAATGATAAGATAGCATTAATAGGTTTCATAAGAAATATTTCTATTATTATAAATTTAATTAATTGGATTGCCTAGATGAGTTAGACACATCACTTGACTGAATGTTTTATTTTATTAATTTATTTACCATTTCATTCAACGTTTTCTTTATACATGAATTACTCACACACTTGTAATTGGTAGAATATATTCAATCCTTTTTTTCTTATCGGATATTTTAAATTTATGGCTTCTTTATGTAAGATATTCTTAGTGATAAATATTTGTATATTGCACTAGAAGAAATTGTTCTCAGATTTGCACATTTTAAGAATAACTGTACGATAAAAACTCGCAATCTGTCGTTCTATATCTAATTTTTTTTTGTAAATGCTAACACATAACTAGCAGAAAACAGTTTATATATTTACTATTCTACGAAATTTATTAGAAATGAATTATTCCAGATAAAGCCATATTACCAACTATAACTCCGAATATTTTTTAGACAAAATATGCGAACACGTTTATTTTAATCAACGATTTTAATAGTATATGTACTTTGACGTTTCGTACAATGGAAACAAAAATAATATCAACATCCTTAACCAGGAAAAGTATGAAAATAATATATTTAACAATTTTATACTAATTTTTAATTTTATAATCTTTATATAGAAAGGACTCGTAAAAGTGGTTATATTTACTTACAGGTATCAAAACTACCAAATATATATTTAAAAGTGAGTTTCGATACAATCCTTACCTACACTATTATACCAGTGTTCGTGTAATTTAATATTTGTAAAAGTGGGTTTTAGGAAATTGTAACTAACTACACATGCGAATTACTTTATAAACTCCAAATGCTTAAAAAAGTTTTTTCAAAAAAAAAATATAAAACTAATGTGAACTATCTTATGAAAGGACAATAAGTACAGTATTTAACATAGCATTAATGATGTTTCAAAATAAAAGTCACTGGTTTAGAAAATATTTGTCATTATGTTCAACTAGCGAGTAAAGAATGTCGAAAAATGAGAATATGTGTATTGAATCTGCCCAAACAGTGTCAAAATTTCTTATAAATGTTAATTTTAAAACTTCCGATTTTAACGTATCACTTTTGGACCTAATCTCTTTTTGTTGGTATTTTCATGGTTACTTCCCAGAATATTTCTAGTTGTGTAAAAAAAAAAAAAAAAGTGTTATAAATGTACCTTTTCGAATATCATCAAATATACATTTAAAGTAACTTTATTAATTTTCTTTGTTCTAAAATAATGAATATTTCTTTCATTTAAGTTAAAGAAATTTTGGAACCATCTCAGTGAAATTCATTAGAAAAAATATAAAATACATATCGCTAAACAACATAATTTCGTATCTGGATATTAGTGGTTTATTTAACAAATAATCAATATTCAGTTTTCTTATATTCTTTCCTGTACACAAAATACACAGAAATTAGATTTGATGATAAATTATTCATGAGCTGGAGAATAGTGGGGGAATTTAGGGGAATAGAAGAATAAGAATAATTTATGAGAATCCAAATACAAAGACCTTTTTTTTAACAGAAGATTTTACAGCCATTCAATTCCTTAACTCTGAAAATATATAAATAGATGCGTTAGATTATACTATATTTTATGGACAAAGGTTCAGATAGTTCTTTAGGTCGGTGAATATTTATTTACTACATTGTAAGCAAATATGCTTGTTCAGAAAATAGAATTCTAGTTGATACTTTTTTAATATGAAATCAACATTGTAAATATTTACTTAATTTTGAATGCAGTATGTTAATTTTATTCAGCATTTTTATACGCACAGGTTGAATACTATACATAAATATCCCTGTCATTTTGAAAAAAAGAGCATGTTGATCATTGAAATAATTCATTATTGGTAAAATTGTTTTATGCATTGTTTAGAGGAAATCTGTTACTGATTTTTTTTTTTTGTAATGGTATCTACCTCAAATAAAAGTTATACCGTACCAGATAATAACCGTAAAAGGAATTTATAAAGTTTTAGTTCAAACAGGATTGCGGATGATTCCCCATTAGTTTAGTTTATTATCATTTACTGAGAAAATTGATGTTTTATCCATTGAATATATTGAAAATCAATCTATGGGAATGTATTTAAGCTTGTTATAAGATTTCTGCATATACGTAACGTGTATAGAAGTTACGTTATGTATGACGATACATTTTTAGGAATGTTTTTAGGAATGTATTTTTTAGGCGTCCGGCAAACCTTCCTCCGTCGGTGTCGGCTGTGCAATGACATTCGTGGGCGCAACTTTGAACAATTTTTATAAAAATGTATCGTCGTGTCCTTTCTGACGTTGAACTTGAATGCATTAGAATCATGCTTGACGTCATATAAATGTATTTTTCTACTTATTATTGGCCCTTTTTGTTCCACTCGACGTCACACCCTCCATAACTATTTTTATGATTTTCTCGTACTAAACGTAGTTTGCGACCCCATGTTCTATAATACTTTTTCATCCTCTTGATGCCTTCTATCAGCACTCTTAATTACTCGGTTAAATTTTTGAACACCCTGTATATTTATTCATGTTAATTTATAGAAAGATGTTTTTCAATTATAAAATTTATGATATTAATCACGAAATACAATACATAGAAAAAACTTTTGAAGTCTATAAATTTGTCTGCGTGCTTGCTAAAGTGTATAATTTCGTATCAGGGTAATATTGATTTACCTAACAAATAATCATTATTCAGATTTCTTATATTTTTTAATACGTTATACACTTAGTAATACATTAGAATTGTAATTGGTGATAAATTATTCATGAGATGGAGCTTAAGATAAAAGGAACAATACGACTAATTTATAGAAGTCCAAATACAAACACTTTTTTTTTACTTTGAAAATATACATATGCGTTGGTATATAATGCATTTTATTGATGAATAATATCAATGATGGTTATTTTGTAAGAGTAAATATTTGTTTACTCTCTTGTAAGCAAACATATTTGTTTCGAAAATTGAATTATAGATAACTACTTTTTATAACAGAAAACATGAAAGCAAATATTTACTTTATTTTGAACGCAACAAATTAATTTTATTCAGTTCGTTTATAGGCATAGGATTAAGTTTATCCAGATATCTATCAAAATTTTCGTGTCAATAATAAAAAACACCCCGATGATTGAAATAAAACATTTATGTATCATTGCTGTTTTGCAGAGAATCTGTTACCGATTTACTTTTTAATGCTACCCCCTTCACAATATAAATAAATAAACGGTACCAACTCATGTCTAAAATATTTATAGAATTTTATGGAATCATATCAGAAAAAATCATTTATTATCATTAAAATAATATATAAATATATACTAAAAGTTATTACGGTACATATATAAAAAGTTTAAAAAACGTTTAATAAAACAAACCCATTAATTTCGTACACCCCGTCTAAGAACAAAAATAACAGTAACATGCTCAATGTCTGTAATAATATATAATCCAGTTTCGCTTAATATGTTAGTTATCTGATTGAGATCACTCTTTTAACCCTTTGTGACTGCAAAATTCCGACGTGATGCAAAGAGTTAATTATAGTTAATGTTTTATGCGAAAATTGTTTATTGATCATTACAGACCTCCAAAATACCACTGCTATTGAGTGTACGAAATTAGCCGTTTTTTAAAAAGGAATTTTAAGCTCTTTAACACTTTCCAACATAGTTGAAAGGTACTTATGAATTCTGTTTGTCTGTATATACGTGTGTGTGTGCTCGACATTTGTAAATATACTAGGATTGCAATGCAATCTACATAGGTTATTGAGGTTTAACTATTGCCTGTTTAGTATTGAAAATGAGGTGAGCATTATATATAGTTAGTTTTCAGGGATACTCAAAACATTCCCGTTACATTACGGTCTGTAGGGTGAAATCGTTTATGGTGTATTTGAATGATCTTACACTATTTCAAACATATTAAAATTGAGATATATCACTTAAGTGCACTACAAAATGCTTACAATATGGTATGTATAGTATTCATCATTCTTTTACAAGGACACAGTACTGTCTAAGAACAACAATTACTGTAAATGCGTTTTCATATGTGGTAAGCGTTTATAAATTTAACTTTTTTTTTCTGCATTTTGCTTGGTGTGTATAAATCATATAAGTCAAATTCACGCCTGCAAAAACGATCTCGAGTGCATTATTGTTACTTGAGAGAAATTGTTGAAAGGGGATTTTCAACATTGTTATGTTTTTTTCTAACTCCACTGAATTTTATCATACTATGTAGCATATGTATAAAAATCTATAGATCATATACAGGAATGCACAAAAGAATTAGTTATTTTTTCGTCTATTTACGACAATTTCTGAAATCAAATGTGTTATGCGTTTTGCAAATTGTTTATTTAGACATCCACTTTCACGTTATTAAACTGCGAAGTTTTACTACAGTATTCTGAAAGTGTTGGATATTGTTTTATAATCTATGTTTCACGCATGATTTGTTGTTCTTTATTTATATACTCTATTCCCTTTTATGTACTGTATTCACATATGTACGAGGATAATTTTTAAAGTAAGGTCCGTTTACCAATAAAATAATACTAAGTGCATTTAGAAAATTTATTTTTTACAAGATTCTTCATACTTTTTTCTAATTTCCGACACTGTTTTCATGTCTATTGAAACGTTTGTCGTAGCGCCCCACGAGCTTTTGTATACCTTCTTCGTAGAATACAACCGTCTGTGAAGAAAGCCACGCCTTAAACCAATTCTTCGTCAGTTTTGAATTAGATAAGGGATTTCAGGTATCGGAAGACATGATAGTCGCTCAGCGCAAGGTCAGGAGTATATGGAGAGTGCTCAAATTGCTCATTATGGACGTCATCCCTTCATGGAACAATCTCACCCACTTACGCACTTTGCTATCACTCCTTGCATTAGAGTCATTCAAATCACAGATCTGACGATGAAAATGCCCGCTGCTGTCATATTTCGTGCTGTGAAAAACCGAATTATTCACCTTATTTCACGGTCGGCGGGATGACCAATCAACTTGAGCATGTTTATCACTCATTGTGAATCAACACACCGAAACCATATATTCACAACTGCAGTCTTCTGTACTTCAAGGGATGACGGGTGCATTTAAATCTCGCGCGGTTGTGGTTTGCTGCAAACGCGCCAGATGTAAATAGATTTTTGGTAACAGACCTTACTTTAAAAAAAAAAAAAAAACTTCGAAACTTTCGAAAACATTTTCTTTAAGTTTTAGTTGATCATGATTTTGAAAAATCCCGCAAAAGTCACATTTATTTTCTTATTGTTAGAAGATGGTTGTTATACCTGTTGAATTTATTGAAAGATGAGGCATACAAGTATATGAATGCATGTTATAAGATATATGTATGTATATAATGCGTATATAAGTATAGAAATAAATAAAGTATATGTATGTATAGGAGATGTATATATTCAAAGAACCTAGCACTGCGAGTATTGATATATAGTATTGAATATGGAGCATGAACTTAATTCTTTAAAATATAAATATTTGTTAGTTTTAAACAATCTGAAGCATAAAAGAAAAATTTGAATAATTGATTTTTTTCTTCTTCCTTTGTTTAGAAAACAAACTAATATTTATTCAGCTTAATTTATATAAAGATTTTTTTTGCAGTATACAATATTTGAGATTTATCATAAATACATAAATTAATCTATTCGCTAAATTATATAATTTCTTATCAGAAAATTATTGTTTTACTTAACAAACAATCAATATTCAGTTATTATATTCTTTCCTATATACAAAATATACGGAAAATTGGATTTGGTGATAAATTATTCATTAGATAGAGCTTAAGGGTAAAGGAACAATATAACTAATTTATGAAAGTCGAAATAGAATGATTTTTTTTTATTGGCGAACATTTTAAAGTCGTTGAATTCGGCAACATTCGAAATATATATATATATATATGCGTTGGATTATAATATTTTTTAAAATGTTTGCCAATGGTGGTTTTTATGTAAGAGAAAATAATTTTTTGCTAATGAACAATCACATTTTTGTATAAAATTTTATTATAGATACTCATCTTAAAAATATAATTGCGAACATTTATTGTTTTTTTCAATGCAGTATATTAATGTTATTCAGATGTTTTTTGTACCAAAAGTATTAATACTACGTTGTACGCTAATATGTGTGAAACAGGCCATTAATAAAAACTTTTATAGGCTTTTTATTTATATTCTTCAAATTACGTTCTTAATAAGTCTGTTTGAAAAGAACTGCTATTTTGTAAGCCGCACAAATGTACTCATGTTATTTTAAATTATTCGATTGTGTGCTGCTTTATTCATCTGACTACTCAAGGGTGACATTGTTTAACCCTTTCCGGCACAGTGGTCCCACTCCGGGCACACCTAATTTTAATTCCAAACTTGCAGACTACACCAAGAATATTTTAATAAAATTTGTTTGTATAATGAAAGCTTAAAATAGGGAGTTCATATTTTCGAAAAAAAGTCGTTTGTAAATTCCGGTGCCTGTCAGCAATTTCTCATTTTACGAACAGACTTTGACTGTGCCGCTTTAGGATTAAGCGACAGAGTCGTTCATTTCTTTTGATGGCCAGAAAAATGCCATATAATATATGGTAAAACATGCCGCTCATGAAAAGAAAGCACTGTTGTACCATTGTTGGATTATGGTTGAGAAGCTGATTTTGATTCTGATCACTCATTCTTGTCTTTATGCTGTTTACTGAAAAAAACAATTTGGGAATTTTTTTAAAAACTTAATATAATTTGTACGTTTTAGTTGAATTGGGCTTATACAAGATAACTTATAAATCACAATTCATTTTAATATGTGCAGAAGAACGTATTTTATACCTGTGCTACGCAATGAAATATGTTTTATCTAAGCATGCATATAAGCTGTAATATGTGTATGTATATAATATGAATATAAATACGTATGTTGGATTAAGTGTACATATTGTGTGTAAATAAGAATTTTTATTGTTTTTTCATATATTTGCAAAGCAACACGTGTTTAAATATATTTTTAAGACAAATAAGTATTAATAAGATATACAAATCACAATGTACCTTCAAAATAATCAATATTAAAATATCTTGTAAAAACAAATATAGATTTAATAAAATATAAAAATCATCTGATACAGTATTGTACTGATTTTTTACAATTTATTATTACTGCAATTAAACAAACTATAAAGTAGTAAAATTATATAATTATCAAAATTACATATCTGTTTTTCAATGCATACATTTTTTTCCCATTTTATTCTGAATGTTATTAATTACACAAATTAAATGTCAATAAATTTAAAATACGTCGAAATAAATTTTCTACTTGTATATGATTGTTACACGTATTTAAAATTATTTTATTTTATTTTCCAAATTATATTTTCTTATTAAATTTCGAAAGTGTACAAAGTAAATTTTCATGAACAATAAAATTTATTTAATACTGCTGGATATTCTATCAGTAAGAAAGCTTTCCACTGACAAATCTCAAATATATTTTTTATGTGTTTTATTATTAGATGACTATTAACATATAACATTGTCTATTTTTATACATTGCTTTAAATAAAAGCGATCACCATAATCTGTATAAAATTTTGAATAAAATCTAATTATTTATTGACAATCAGAAAATTCATTTAGAAATTAGCATTTTATATAATGAAATACAGGTTCCATTCCAGATGTGATGATAAAATTTTTTGACCACGCATCTAGCAACGAGTTCGATAGCCGCAATTATCTGGTAACGTCTTGTGGGGAGTCAGTTTTAAAGACCAAATTCGCCACTGTTCTTCGAGCTATTGGAGTCTTCGCAGTTTTGAAATACGGACACTATGTGTGTAACTATTGTCACGTCCAACAATGCCACGAAAGAGTTTGTACCACCAGGACCAACAGTATATGCTGCTTTCTACGTTGAAGTACTGGAACGAATGCGGAAAAGGGTCATTAGAATCCAACGGAAGATGGCCAACATCTGGTTCATACACCATGATAACGCCAGGGAGTACATTGCTTTGTTGT